>JAHRHZ010000133.1:36349795-36471467 GCA_024137785.1 Ginglymostoma cirratum | reverse complement strand
GCATCCCAAAACCAGCCCAGCTCGTCCCCGCCTCCCTAACCTGTTCTTCCTCTCACCTATCCCCTCCTCCCACCTCAAGCCGCACCCCCATCTCCTATCTACTAACTTCATCCCACCCTCTTGACCTGTCCGTCCTCCCTACCTCCCCACCTACACTCACCTTTACTGGCACCATCCCCGCCTCGTCGACTTGTCTGTCTCCTCGCCACCTATCCTCTCCCCTATCCATCTTCAATCCGCCTCCCCCTCCCTCCCTATTTATTTCAGAACCCTCTTACCCTCCCCCATTTCTGATGAAGTGTCTCGGCCCGAAACGTCAAGCTTTCCTGCTCCTATGATGCTGCTTGGCCCGTTGTGTTCAACCAGCTCCACACTTGTTATCTCTATTATCTCTGGCTTTTACTATTCTGTCCATGGTATTGTTGTGATCAGCAGATTCTGAACCATCCTTCATTTGGGCATCAACACAGTAATTTTCACATGCTGTGCCATCACCCATATTTGTTTCCATAGTTCTGTTCCCCACAGAGGCTTTCCAGCAATCTTCCAGTCATGTGACTGCCAGGTCAGCATCCATACAGCCATTCTGTTGGCCATCGCCCATGAGTCAGTATAAATGTGCAAACCCTGACTCTCTTCTTCCAACGCTAGAACTACAGCTGCCAATTCGGCATATGGGCTCAATCCCTATCTCCTTCACTATGGATAATCGTCTCTGTGGAGGGATTAAACGCAGCCGTTCACCACCGTGTGTGGCCATTCCTCCAGGTGGCTGATCCATCAGTAAACTGAGCACAGTGACCAGTATCTTCAGGCAGTTGTTCGAACAGGACACCACATTGAATGGGAGATGCAGGTTTGGTCTGGTCAGGACTCAATGTTTGTTCACTGGGTGGGTATTCAGTTATTTGTTCATTGGCATACCCTTTCTTTCCTTTCTTGGCTCGATCAGCCATGTACCATTTCGGTTTTACAATGGAGCTTTGTTGGGATGTCCCGGCTCCACATGGCTACATCTTGTCCTACTGATATTTGTAATTCAAAGGTTAAGCCAGGTATCCGAAGGGCCAGGGGAAGTGCTAGTGCTCTGGCCTCGTTAGCCGCTATAAATGCTTTCTGCTGTTCATCACCCCATTCGACCTGAGCTTTCTTTTGAGTAATGGCAATATACAGGTCTTAGTAACATGGTCAAGTTAGGTGTATGTCTGCGCCAATATCCAAGCAGACCTATAAATTTCTGTGCCTCAGTTTGCTAGTTGGAACACGATGTCATCAATGTAATGCGCTACATGAATTTCCGGTGGCCGCAGACACATATCTAGGTCCCTTGCTGCTAGCCCATGGCATAAGGCTGTGCTGTGTAGGTATCCTTGTGGTAGCCAACAGAAGGTATGTTGGTGACCTTCCCTGTAAAAGCAAACTGAGCTTGTGATTCTGGGGCTATCGGAATTGAGAAAAAAGGCATTTGCTAGATCAATAATGGCATACCAGGGATCTGGCCCCTGTGACAAACTTTCCATAACAGTGACCACATCAGGCACTGCCACTGACAGGGGAGGAGCATATTTGTTGAGTTGGCACTAATCAACTGTCATTTGCCAACTTCGTTCGGGCCTCTTCACAGGCCATACAGGGATATTGTACGCAGCTCATTTACCAAATGAAAATTTGTCCCTTGGGGTTTGCAAGGTGGTACTTCAAGTCCATACCGATAATATTTTCTGATATGTCAGATATCAATACCGGGACTACTCGTGGGGGTCCATTCCCCAAGACCATCTAATATTTGTTCTAACTGCTGGTGTTATTGTCCCACCAAATCCATAAATAGTTGTTCTGAGTCCTGCATGCTTATCTGAATTGCCATGTATAAAAGTAACTTCTTCTGCCCCAGTGTTGAATAATGCCTTTCCTCCAATAAATAATGATAGAGATATGAGGCCTCAGGTCTCTGGTGATCCCACCAAACACCCTTACACAGACCCTGGAATCCTGGCTCCATCCCTAATCGTTCTTTTCCTCCCTCCATATCTGATTTGGTCTCTCTTCCTTCCTTACCCTTTAGAGAACAGTGTCTCCTCCACATATTGTACATGGCATCCATAGGTATTCCATCTATCTTACTCCACTCTATTCCTGCTTTTAATAATGCCACAAACATTTCTCTTCTGGTTATCTTTTGTTTCACCTTCGAATCCACCCCATCTGCACCTTGTTGTCACTGTTTGTCACTCACTAGGGTGGGCCTCACTCTTTGCTGACCAGCTTGGGTCTGTTCCTGGCATTATTCACAATCCCAGTCCGAGGTGAAGTCCAATTCTCAGAACAAAAGACTCTCTCTCTTTGTCATACGGTGTAACAAACAGCTAATACAGAAAACGGCTACAGAAAAGCAAGCTGCTGATGCCATCTTGGGTCAGTAAAGGAGTATTCACAGGACTTATTCAAGGTCCTGCAGCTGTTGGGTACCATGACTTTCTCAGCTTATTTCCCACCCTATACAGTTGACACCAGGGATGAGCTGAATGATCAGTTTGGGAGTTAACATTGGAAAGATATAGAATACAATTGCAATTCCATGTTCGTTTGTGTCACAAAAATTACAAAATATCTACAAAGGAGAACATTCATTTGGTCACATTCAATATGTGGTAGGACCAGAGTTCTATGCAATTTAACGATGACCTCTTCTGAATAACACACTTTTGTATTTTGACTGTGTAGTTCCATATTCTTTTGCATTGTTGATAGTGGCTGTACACTGGTTGGACCTTTCTAGTTATATCTTTTATCGGCTTCCTTCTTCACTATTTCAAAACTATTCAAGGAATATGCATGTAGACAATTTTACTATCCTATGTTTTGCATTTTAGACTTGTTTGAAAAAACAGAACAATATCATTGTTCTGCCTTATTTACCTGTCACATCAGATGTGCTCATTACCTCCTGCTTCATCCAGAACAGTTATCTTCTTAGTTTTTGTCAATGATGGATTGTGTTTGCCTTCCACTCTCAGGGCAAGGTACAGTGGTATGATGCAAGTCCAGCTCAGCCAGACTAGATTTAAATCTGTGCTGCAGGCATATTATGAACCACATGCTTGCTATATTGTTCGTTTGTTCTGTATTTGACTACATGTATCTGTTGACTGGTGAAGCTCACTGTGATTGATTTGTCAAGCTTGGATGTGAACACAGGGAAATGCAGACAACAAAGTTGTTGGGGGAAATCTAACCATGCACTAGGATTGAGTAATTTTGGGGTCCAAGACCCTACTCGCTTGCTTCAAGGATGGGACAATGTTGGAAATTGGGGTCCCCTTTAAAATTGTGTGGATTTAGTATTTCATATTTAATATTTCCTGTGTAGCATGGGACCTTATTTAACTGTACAGTTACAGTAATAACTAGCCTTTCACAAGCATAAACAAAAGATTAATTGGGTGGCACACTACCCCATTATGAATGCAGTGTTGTCAAAAATAAAAAAGTTTTTGTTCTTGGAAGGAATGACAACTAACTTTCAAATGGGCATGGGCAAGGGGACAACAATCAACCGATATCATGAGTAGCTGTCCCATGGCCATTGGCCAAAAGGATTCAGACAATTGATTAGCACAACATTAGCTCCCAGTCCCTAGAAATAGGGTATATTACCGAGTGCTCAGGAGCAGGGAGACACCCTTATCGGGCAGATTTGTAGGCAGCAGTCTCATCAGGTGGTCCTTGAAGAGTTGGCCTCCCCAGATGGAAGATGCACCAGACAAAGGAGGAGGAAAACCCAGGGAAGAGTTCTCTTACACCTCAGCTAGAGATCAGGATGCTGCTTTCACAACTTTAACATTCCGTACCAACAGCCTGTGTCGCCTCTGGCATCGGTTAGGCATGCCCAGTTGTTGCAGTTGTATATTTTCCCTTGTCTACTAATAAATTATATCAAGACTGCTACTTCTTAAACACACTCAATAGACTATCAGAAAATTACTATAAATTGTTGACTGCTTATGTTAGGTAATTGTGATCATGAACCCCCAAAAATTAACCAAGTCTAGTTTAGCAATGACCCACAAAAAGATGATACTTTTACATTGTCTCAAAGCAGAAGGCCAGTAAATATTCAAGCAACTCGCAGAAGATAGAGCCGAGTGTGGATGTAAGTGCTGTTAAAAAAATCCTTCAGGTCAAAGAAGTGTGTGATGATTCTGTTCTAGCAGAGATGTCAGACATGTAGTGAGCTCATTCAACACTATATGATCATTGGCTTCTGCATATAATTTAGGCACACAAACAAGCGAAGCTTCAGACTCAAAAATTTTAAAACAAAGCTTGTCCAATCAGCTCAAGTCCAAGAGTTATGAACAATCAGCAGTCTCAACAATGCCTGCCCCATCACGGTCAGATATTTTCAAAACCATGCTTAAATTGTGGAAGTACTCATTGATTCACAATGCCATGCCCAGCTCAGGGAAAAAGTGCAACTCATACTTAAACTAGAATTATTTTGCAAAGATGTGCAGGGTTTAATTGGTTCAGTACATGGAAGACTTTCTTCCTAAGAGTGAACTACAACTTGTGTATGCCATTACTAACAATGAAGCAGGTCATCTTATGGATTGTGCTGCCAAAGAACAGGCATCTCAATGTTGCTTCTCATCAATTTAGTGTGAAATTATCTATTTTGAGTAACAAACTCAATCAGTTTTGTTTGTCACAACTTCTTCTCACACATACAACAGACAGACATTCTTCAAGCTTACAACGACTGAGTTATTCCAGTTTTGGGAATGTTCACTGATCCAGCACAATACAAAAATTTTGCTCTAGACAGCTTCACAATCCACATAATCAAAAGGCTTTATGAGATGTTAAAATGAGATGAGGCGGGATTACCCTCTTTTCCCACTTTTTTTTGAATTGCAACAATTTTTTTTGCATTTTCATTCTGATGGTGGTTCCTCACTGAACATGAGGCTGTCAATATATTTTGACAAAAGAATATATTTTTTAGACCATATAACGTAGCCCATCCAGCCCATTGAACGGCATAGCAGATTCAACACAATTATGTATTATCTGATCATCCTCAACTCCACTTTCCTGCCTTATTCCCTTGATTTCTTTACTGATTAAAAGTCTATCAATCTCAGCCTTGAATGTAATTAGTGACCCAGTCTCTACAGTCCTTTGTGGTAAAGAATTCTACAGGTTGACAACTGTCTGGAGAGAATAAGACATTTTTCCCCATCTTGGTCTTACCTGAGCTACCCCTTACTTGGAAATTATGCCCTCTGGTCCTAGACTTTCCCATAAGGGGGAAGCAATCTCTCTACATCTACCCTTTCAATAAGGTCAGCTCTCATTAATCTAAACTCCATTGAGTACAGGCCCAATCTACTCAACTTCTCTTCATAGGTCAACTCCATATCCAGGATCAGCTGAGTAAACCTTTTCTGGATTGCCTCCAATGCCAACCTACCTGTCCTTAAATCTAAATCTCTGCAGTTCCACCACATCAAATTATGAATGGTGGTGGACTATCGATGAACTTCGTGGAGGAGGAGGCTCTACAAATATCCCTGTCATCAAATTATGAGGGACATTATTACATCAATGCAAAAACTAATACTGAAGTATTTGCAACAATCTTCAGCCAGAAATGTGGAATGGGTGATCCGTCTTGACCTCCTCCTCCTGTGGTCCCCAGATTTCAGCCAGTTCAATTCACTCCAGGAAATATTAATAAATAGTTAAAATGCACTATGGACCCCGACAATATTCCAGCAATAAATTTGAAGCTGTGTGCCCCAGAACTTACAAGTTGTCCCAGTACAGGTACACTGCCATCCACCTCTCAATGAGGAAAATTGCTCAGGTATGTCCTGCATACAAAAATCAGGAGAAATCCAAACCAACCAATTACCCCCACCTCAGACCACTCTCAATCATCCGTAAAGTGATGGAAGGTGTCATCAACAGCACTATCAAGCAGCACCTGCTCAGCAACAACCTGCTCACATATGCTTGGTTTGCATTTTGCCAGTACCACTTAGCTCCGCATGTCATTAGAGGCTTGGTTCAAAATGAACAAAAAGAGCTGGAGTCCAAAGGTGAGATAAGAGAAACTGCTTTTGATATCAAAGCTGTATTTAACCAAGTGTGGTATCAAGAGATCCTAGCAAAACTAGAGTCAATGGGAATCGGGGGGGAAATTCTCTCCACTGGTTGGAGTCATCATTAGCTGGAAGGAAGATGGTTGTGATTGTCGGACGACACATCACTGTAGGAGTCCCTCAGGGTAGTGTCCAAGGCCCAGTGATATTCAGCTGGAGACATAAAAAGTGGGGATGTTTACTGAAGGTTGTACAACGTTCAGCATCATTGTGACTCCACAGATATGGAAGCAGTCCATGTCCAAACGCAACAAGATCTGGATGACATCCAGGCTTAGGCTGAAAAGTGGCAAATAATAACATTTGTGCCACAGATGTGCTAGGCAGACTGTCTCTACAAACGAGAATCTAACCATCTCTCCTTTACATTTAATGGCATTATTCATGAACCCCACCCCACCGCTCCCAATTGACATCTAGGAGTTATCACTGACTAGAAATTGAATTGGACCAGTCATTTAAGTACCGTGGCTACAGAAGCAGGTGAGGAATTCTGCAGTAAGTAACTTACCTCCAGTCTCCTCAAAGACTGTCCACCAACTAAAATTGATCGATTGATTGATTTGTCACGTGTACCAAAGTATAGTGAAAAGTTTTGTTTGCGAGCAGTACAGGCAGATCAAAGTAAGTAAAGATGTACAGATCAAAAGACTTAGAGGCATACAGGTTCCATTGCACAGGGCATGAGCTAGGCAAGATCAATGTTAGCAAGATCAGCATAATTTGAGGCAAGAGAGTCCATTCATTAGTCTAATAACTGCAGGGAAGAAGCTGTTCCTGAACCTGGTGGTGCATGTGTTCAGGCTTCCAGATCTTGTGCCTGATGGAAGAGGTTGTAGGAGGTTATTGCCTGGGTGCAATGGGTCTTTGATGATGTTGGCCACTTTTCCATGTCAATAGAGTCCACGGATGGAAGGTTGGCTTCTGTGATGGTCTGAGCTATGCTCACCACATTCTGTAGTTTCTTACGATCCTGGGCAGAGCAGTTGTTATACCAGGCCGTTATGCACCTGGACATTATGCTTTCAACAGTGCATCTGTAGAAGTTGGTGAGGGTCCTTATGGACATGCCAAATTTCCTGAGGAAGAAGAGGCATTGTATTGTGCCTTCTTGACCATCGCATTTATCTGGGAAGTCCAGGACAGATTGTCACTTATTGTCACTCAGACGAACTTGACACTCTTTACCCTCTCCACCTCAGTTCTATCGATGTAGACAGGGACATGCTCTGCTCCTTCCTTTCTGAAGTTAATAATCAGTTCTTTAGTTTTGCTGATGTTGAGAGACAGGTTGTTCTCATTGCACATGTCACCAAGCCCTCTATCTCTCTTCTGTATTTTGACTCTTTGTTGTTAGATATCCATCCTACTATGGTGGTGTTGTCATAGGCATAGTTCAGGATTACATTGGAGCACTCCCTACTTGCCTGGATGGCTGCAGTTCCAATAACATCAAAAACATAATACCACTCAGGACAAAGCAGCACTCGTGATTGGTACCTCATCCACAAACAGTCCACTCCCCTTCACTGTCAATGCTCAGTAGCAGCAGCATTGCAGAAATTCACCAAGATGCCTCATTAAGCACCTTCTAAACACACAACCACTTCCAACTTGAAGGACATGGGCAGCAGATTCATGGGAACACCACGTTCCTCTCCAAGCCACTAACCATCCTGACTTGGAAATATATCATCCTTCCTTCAGTGGCATTGTGTCAAAATCCTGGAATTCCCTCCCCAACAGCATTGTGGGTCTACTGCAGTGGTTCAAGGAAGCAGCACTCCACCATCTTATTGAAGACTAGGGATGTGGATTAAATGCAGATTCGGGTAACAACGCCCACTTTCCATGAAAGATTAGAAACAACAGATACGTTGGTAACCTACAGGATGGAAGGCTAGACTAAGCAATTTAAATTCCAGTAAAGTGAAAGGGTGTACAGATCTTGGAGGTTGGTGATTTGGCTTGCTTCAGGCTGAACTCAGTGGTCCCTCTGTATTTGGTGTCAAAGTGCTGATGATACGAATGGTCTGTTGATCTTTACATCTGGAAACAGCTGTTGATTTGTTGCTTACGCACATGCTGAAGCCAGTCAGAAAACAGGAGGCAGGGCTCAAAACTTGCAAACTGGAATGAAGGAGAGACGTTTTGTGCTTTTCCAGTATCACACTTTCTTGTGTCCTGTGGCTTGCAGAAAAAGCAGTTGCTTACACAGGAAAAGCTTTAGCTGGCTAATCTCACAGTCTTCTCTCACCTTTTAACCAATCAACCAGTTACTGCAAATATAGTCATGGGGAGTGGATTCCAGCTAACTGACTTACATGATTAGATTACATCAAAACACATTCATAGCCAATGTTACATTGTCCTATTGATTACATCTAATGGCTCGTTTCTTTCTAACTGGAGTGTCCTGGTGGTTCGCTAATGGGGTAGGAGATGGTCCTCATTCAATTGATCCTGGTGAAGTTTTACAGCCAGGTCCTTTTGGCTTTGGAATGTAGATGCTTTGGTGACACAAATGATATAAATGTTCAGCCACCTTTTCAGACTATGATTTCAAGTCACGGGAACATGGCTTCAGATTTTTAAAATGCAATCAGTGGTTTCTAGTCAAAAGTTCATAGACATTTTATGCAATGAATAGATTTGTAATGTGGCAGTAAACCATTTCCATAGGCCTGGTTTGAAATGTGAAGACCTCACTCACTGGAGTACGCATTAACATGATTAATGTCATAGACTGTACACACTGATATCCTTATTTATCAGATTTGGAGCTTAAGATGTACTATCATGCTCCTTCCAATGATATCAATTCTATGGTTTTTGGCAAATTTGTAACAGTTGGGATTTATAAACCACGATGAAGTTTAATAAGAGCTGAAATGATTTAGAAGCATAACGGGTATCATTGAACAAATTGACATACCAAATCTAATCATTTCACTATGCAAAGATGGAAAGTTTAGACATGGGTGGGCCTTAAGATGGTCAATCTATAATTCTAAACGTATAGCCAATACCTACAATTGAAAAACTACTGACATATTTCCATGAACTAACATGGTCTTCATGAAGCTTGATGCATGACAGAACTATCTTACTCGAAAGGCATTAGTGAAGCAGATGGGTTTTTACAATAAGTAAGTGTGATTACATAGTCACCTTTGAAATGGATTTTTATTCCAGGCTTTTATTGAATTAATTTAATATAAATTTCAGAGCGTGCTCTGAAGGGTCACTAGACTCAAAAAGTTAATTGTATTTCTCTCCACAAACGCTGCCAGACTGCTGAGTTTCTCTAGCAACTCCTGTGTTTGTGTGTGTTTCATATCAACAGCAGTGCCACAGTTCTTTGTTTAATAAATCTCTAATAATCGGGCATGGCATTTCCTCACAATAGAACTTAATCGTTATCTGAATTGGAAATGCCCTTAACCTGGACTTTAACATTTGGTAAATTGTGCAAAAGACCTAACTGTACCCACCTTTGCCAATTCTGTTAGGATTTGTTCCGATTCTGCTAGGCATAATTCCATTGAGAAAGTTATTAAGGAGCCTACTTAAGTGTTGCTTCAACATGATCTTTTCCTAAAAGGGTGTGGCCTTCTCCAACTCTGACTCTTGACTTTTGGTGGTCAAAGACTACAGGGTTAAGCCATTCTAAACTGTAAGGAGTCTTAGAATTTAATGCTGCTAAAGAAGAAAAAAAATTAGTGTCAAAATTCCTGACTTTCAATAGGACTTACCAATCATCCTGGTCATTCTGATTTTCTTGTATCGTAGGGCCGACAATATTCACTTGTCCTAACAAGTGACTTCCATGTCATCTGCTTCCTGTGAAATGTGCTGAACTTTGCTGTGGAGGTAATCTGTGATTTGCTTTTACAAAAAGTGATTTCACATTGCAAAACTGCTGTGGGTAGCCAATTCTGCCATAATTACAACACCAAATGCCCTCTGCTGGGCAATCATTTTGCCTGCAACGATTCCTTGCACCACGATACCAGCATTTCAAATTGGCAGTTCCCACCTTTCCCTTATTTTTGTCAGGTTTCTTGTTGGGTAAGGCAGTCATCTTTGGGCCTAACTTACTGATGGCTTGTTCTGGGTCACTGCCTTTGCGTCGAATCAACCCTTGCCATCCTTCCTTGTATGTAGTTGCCTTATATGTTGGCTCACAAGTTCTTACTCTAGGGGAGGCAATGGCCTAGTGGTATTATCGCTGGACTGTTAAACCAGAGACCCAGATAACATTCTTGGGACCCAGGTTCAAATCCCACCTCAGCAGATGATGGAATTTGAATTCAATATATTATCTGGAATTAAGGATCTAAAGGTGACCATGAATCCATTGTCGATTGTCGGGAAAACCCCATCTGGGTCACTAATGTCCTTTAGGGAAGGAAACTGCCATCCTTACCTGGTCTGACCTACATGTGACTCCAGACCCACAGCAATGTGGTTGACTCTGAACTGCCCTCTGGGCAATTGGGGTGGGCAATAAATGCTGCCTAGCTAGCGATGCCCTCATCCCGTGAATGAATTAAAACAAAACATAATAAATCAGGAACTGTTTCACCAAGAGTTCTAAACAGCTCATGTCTCAATGCTGTTTCAATGGACTGAACACCGACTGAAATATGCCTGGGATTGAAATATGCATTAAGGGCTAGCAGGACTGACAGAAAATGTGCACCTAGTAAAGATCACTTTGGTTACGGGATCTGTTACACATAGGAGACCCAAGGTGATCTGTGAAACTATGTCTTCTATGCCTCACATCAGGACCTTAAACCACATCAAAGGGCTAAGAAAGTGCATTGATTGCTGAGCTGGCACAGACATGCAGTCATTTCTGAGTTTCTCTCACATCACCTTACTTCCAGCAAGCCATCAACCCACTAACTTTGGGGAAATCTTTTGAGAATCCGCTTGCCTCATAGTTCAACCTTGCTGCATGGTTGTTCAAACTTGCCTTGTGGTACTTCAGATATTTTACAGAAATAACAACATTTTCTTCCTTATTCTGATGTCTCCACCACTGTCAGTATGCTTGATTTATGTTCTCATACAATATCTCATAGGTTCAGAGATTGGGTTGATCATGCAAAACAACTACCTCAAATTAATAGATTTCAAAGCAGTCGTCAGAAGCCTTAGAGAAAATTGACAAGCTCTATGAAATGACTCAACATGTTTATTGTTTAGGATGGTTTATTGTAAAATAAAGTATTTAATTTTACAAGTGGGCATAGATGTTATATACAGTTGCCCTGTGTTTGATTGTGTGTGTCCATTGACTGCTCACTATGTTTGATTGTTGGATTGGGTATGGACACAGGGAAATGTAAACAATGCTCAGCCTGAAGCACGGAACAGCCGTATTAGCACACCGTGAATAAACCCTGTCATACACATTGAAAGTACTGCCACTGCTGTTTAACGCTGGGATATAAAACCTACAACTACCCTTCCACCCAATTACACACTGGGTACAAATCGCGCAAGTTTTGAGTGAGTTAAACTCTAGCTGATTCTATCTATAATTTCAAAGCTGTTTCTTCTGATTTCACTGTCCCAAACTCAATTATCATTGTGCTTTTTACCTGACGGATTATATACAAGAAAGTCAGGAGGAGTCTATTTCTTTCAATCAGTCTGTTCAAACACACCTCCAGAGAAGGTGGGACTTGAACCCCAACCTTCTCAGGGACACTAGCACTGCACCACAAGACCCTCTTGTCAGATCAGTCTATGCTTTTGAGAAGAGACATGGAATAATGTTTTTTTAAGCAGCCTGTCTGCACGTATTTTGACACATCAGAAGAGGTGGGGCTTGATCCCGGAACTCTGACTCAGAGGTTGGGTCACTACCACTGCACCATAAGACCTTCCCAGGGTTAGTCAACAATGACCTGAATTTATGTTGAACGTTTCTCAATCCGTACATCCAATCAGCTTGCAAGCCTCATTAAACTTGTAGATAGGTGAAGTAGTCTGTAATTATCTAGTGATACTTTGACAGCTCATATGCTCAGCAACTTAATTTTTGCCAGGAACCTCATTAATAATTAAATTTGCAAATAACAATGAGAAAAACCCTATCATTTAATTAACTGACGGTTATAAGCAGGATGCAGAGGACTAATTACACTGAAGCCTGATTGTTACAATGCAATTGAGAACTTTTTCAAAAATTGATTAATTATAATACCTGTCCAGCAGAGAGCTCGTTTAATAATTCTGCACACCTATTTAATAATAAGTTAAAAATATAATTCTGGCATCTGAATAGTTGCCTCCATCTGCACTTTTTGCTGAAATGGTACAAGATTAGTCAGCTGTGTAAAAAGGACTGAGAATCATTCTGTCATTCTCATGTGCTTTATACACAAAGAAAAACCAACTGCAATTTGTATTCTAAGGATGTTTGCATTTTAAACATTCAAGAATTGCACGCACAACTTAGCTGAACACAACTGCATTTAATTAGTCCATTTGTTTTTGCAGTTCCACATTATTGATATTTCCAGCACTCATGTAAATTAACAAGTAACCACTTCTAAAATGTTCAATTTGAACATTGCTAAAGCCTGTTTGTTTTCTTTTTTTCTCTGCATTACAGATTGTTAATTACAATATACTGTATCCTTATCCTTCTTGGAAGTGAGGCAGACACACATTGCAGGAAATGGAAAAAGGGGCTTTTCCAATGGTTGTCGTCAGTGCCAATTCTTACTTTTCCAACATAAATCGCTGCATTTTGACATTTACAATGATGTACTTCTAGTGAGTCCTTTATTTCAATTTTATGGCACTGCATGATATATATTGTGGAGCATTACCTATTTCACAGTGCAATTTTGAAATCATGACTAATTTTTCACTTTGTTGCTTTTTTAATCCTTTCTCCTTCTGTTTATTGAGACTCCAAAACTAGGAGCCATGAATATAAGGTATACATTCATAAAGCTAATGTCTTACCCAGAAGGAAAATAGGTTTGAGGCAAAATGCATAGATGTGTTTAATGCTTTGAGATGCAGTAAGGTGAGAGGAAGCGCATGCCGAGCCTAAACATTGACACAGACAAGTTGGGTTGAATAACCCCTTTCTACACTACTATTTCTTTGCAATTGCTACATGTCATATGTAAAAAAAAACCCGAATTTGCATTTGTACAGACCCCATAAATAATCAGAATAATATACTGAAATGTCCCGAGATACTTCATATATAGTAGAATGATCTGAACACTAGTAGCAGAAATAGGAATGTTGATGAAGTGCAATTGAAAATCTGGATTTTCAGATGTCTTTTAAAAGTAGGAACGAAACAGTAAGTCACATAAATTCATTCCCTTTATTATTGGGACATACCAAAGCATTAGTATGGAAGCTACATCAGTTGTGTTACCAACTACATTTTGGGAGGCTTCAAATTCCTGACAGGGAACTGTACAATGATCCCACAAAGCATGTACACCGCTATTTGGAACAAGTACGTGGAATTATTGCTAACACAATTCCACTGACTGGAAAGCTTCCACCCAGATTCTGTATAGAAGGGACTGATTTTAAAAAAGATTGTTCATTTGTCGTTTTCTACCTTGTAAATACCTTTTTTAAGACGACAACCATATTGCTTTTGCTAAATAACTGCAGATATCACACTTGTATTTGCTTTGAAAATGAACTTGTCCTTCCTTCCTTCATGTCAGTAGTTGAGTAGACTGCATTGCTTCAACAAATGTCAGCAATTTGCCTTCATGATGCCTCAAATAAACAAAGCATTTTTTTTAAGATGAAATATGTTAAGAAGTAGTCACTGAACCAAAGAAAGACGGATAATGAGAGTTGACCATGGTCAAAGGGAAAGTTTTAAGCAGTGCCAGATTTAGGCATAGGTAGATAATTCTTTAAAGTTTGCATCACATATAGATAGGATGGTTAACAA
The DNA here is from genome assembly GCA_024137785.1 of Ginglymostoma cirratum. Lineage (NCBI taxonomy): Eukaryota > Metazoa > Chordata > Chondrichthyes > Orectolobiformes > Ginglymostomatidae > Ginglymostoma > Ginglymostoma cirratum. Next base: position 36,457,334 of record JAHRHZ010000133.1, on the reverse strand, counting down.
TGCCTTTAGTACGCTTGCCTTCGTTGTTCAGACCTTTTGAGTTTTGGGTTGGGATGTTATGTTGAGGTTGTACAGGATGGTGGTGAGGCTGTATCTGGAGTACTTTATCCAGTTCTGGTCTCCTTGTTATAGGAAGGATATTGTTAACCTGGAGAAGGTTCGGGAGAGATTTCCAGGATGTTGCCGGGAATGGAGGATTTGAGTTACAAGGAGAGGCTGGATAGGCTGGGACTTTTTCCACTGGAGCGTAAGAGGTTGAGATGTGACCTTATAGACATTTATAAAATCATGAGGGTTATAGATAAGGTGAATGGCAGGTGTCTTTACTGTAGGGTGGGGATTTCAAGACTAGGGGTCACGTTTTTAAGGTTATAGGAGAAAGATTTAAAAAAGACATGACGGCAATTTATTTTTTCAGGGAGTGATGGAATGAACTTCCAGAGGAAGTGGTGGATGCAGGTACAGTTACTCTATTTAAAAGACAATTAAATAACTACATAAATAAGAAATTTTTGGATGAATATAGACCAAGTGCAGGCAGGTGGGGCTAGTTTAGTCTTCAAATATGGTCAGGATGCACAGGTTGGACCGAAGGGTCTGTTTCCGTGCTGTATGACTCCAAGACTCGAAGTAAGTTACAATTTAGGGCCTCACATTATGAAGGGTCTCTAAACATGAGAAAAAGATTCAATTTCAAGTTTTACAAAATTGGTTACAAAGTAGAGACAGGGAAGAAAGCTCTCTAAAACAAATCACCACTCCAATAATCAGGGAGGAAAAATTAAAAGGCTCTTCAAATTGAGGCCATCTGGGTAGCTCTTAGAAATAAAGTGGGGGTGATTACCTGGCTGGGATTATACAGCGCACTATCAATAGTCTGAGGGTTACAGAGGAGCAGATATACAGGCAAATCACAAAGAGGTGGGAGATGAATAGGGTTATAGTAGCGGAGGGTTTAGGCTAACTTAACTGGGATTGCATTACTGTGATGGGGTGGAATTTCTAAAGCACATCCAGGAGAGTTTTTGCACCAATGCACAGATAACCTTACTGGAGATAGGGCAGCACTAGATCTAATCTTAGGGAATGAAGCCTGTCAAGTGACTGAAATTTCAGTGGGCAAGAATTTTGGGGATAGTGACCATAACTCTAAAATTCAAAATCATTATGGAAAAGGATGAGGATAACACAGAAGATAAGTTAAGAGTGTAAACTGTGGGAAGGCCAATTTCAATATTATTAGACAGGATCTAGTAAACAGAGGTTGGGAGCAGCCATTTGCTGGTAAGTCTACATTTAGAAAGTGGGGATTTTTTTGAAAGTAGTGTAGTGAGGATTCGGTGTGTTCCTGTCAGATTGAAGAGCAAGGGCAGCACATCCAGAGAACTCTGAATGTCAAAGGATATTGAGTTTGATAAAAGGAAAATATCGAAGCTTATGTCAGGTACAGAGCACTAAAAACAGGGTTGGACCTTCAAGGGTATAAACACAACAGAGGGTGCTTAAAAAAGAAATTGAGGGCAAAGAGGGGCTATGAAATATCTTTGGCAAGCAGGATTAAGGAAAACTCCAAAGGATTTTATTAGTATGTTAAGAATGAGAGGATTAATCGGGAAAAGAGTAAGGTTTATTACAGACTAAAAGAGCAATCTGTGCATGGGGGACATGTTGAGGTCTTACATGAATATTTCTCAGCTGTATTCAGAGATTGTAGCTGGAGATTTCATTTGGGATGGTTAGGTTCTAGAACGTTAGATTAACAAGGAGGAAGTATTAGATGTTTTAGCAGGCATAAACATCACCAGAGCCTGATGAGATGTATTCCAGGCTGCTAAGGGAGGCGAGGGAGGAGACTGATGTGGTGCTAAGAGATATTTAATACCTTGCTGGCCACAGGTGAAGTGTCAGATAAGTGGAGGGTTGCTAGTGTGGTTTTCTTGTTCAAGGAGGGCAGCGGGGATAGTCCGGGTAATTACAGACCAGTTAGTCTGATGTCAGCGGTAGGGAAATTATTGGAAAAAATTCTGAGGGACTGATTAAATTGACACTCGGAAAGGCAGTGGTTGATCAGGGATAGTCAGCATGGATTTGTTGGAGGTAAATCCTGTCTGATTAATTGAGGTTTTGAAAAGGTGATTATATACATTGATGAGGGTAATGCAGTTGATGCGTTTTACATGGACTTCAGTAAGGTCTTTGACAAAATCCCATATGGAAAGCTGGTCGAAAAAGTAAGCACCGTAGGATCTAAGGCAAGCTGCAAACTGGATCCAAAACTGGCTTACAATAAGAAGGAAAAGGATGACAGTGGAAGATTGCTTTTGTGATTGGAAGTCTGTGACCAGCAGTGTACCACAGGGATCAGTGCTACGACCCTTGTCGTCTGTTATGTACATTAACGACTTGGATGTGAGTGGAGAAGGTGCAATTAGTAAGGTTGCAGATGGCATAAAAAGTGGTGGTGATGTTGATAGAGTTTTTTAAAATTCATTCAGGAATGAAGGCATCGCTGGCTAGGCCAGCATTTATTGCCCATCCCTAATTGCCCAGAAGGCAGTAATGAGTCAACCATATTGCTGTGGGTCTGGAGTCAGACCATGTAGGCCAGACCAGGTAAGGATGGCAGTTTCCATCCATGAAGGACATTAGTGAACCATACAGGTTTTTCCGACAACCGACTCATGGTCATCATTAGACCCTTAATACCAGATATTTATTGAATTCAAATTCCACCATTGGCCATGGTGGATTTGAACCTGGGTCCCCAGAACATTATCCGGGTCTCTGGATTAACGGTCCAGTGCTAATGCCACTGACCATTGCCTCCCCGAGGAGGATGGCCTCATGCTACAGCCTGGAATTGATCAGCTGGTAAATCGAGCAGAGTAATGGCAGATGGAATTTAATCCCAATAAGTGAGAGGTGATGCATTTTGAGAAGTCCAATAAGGGAAGGATTTACACAATGAATGGTTAGGTCCCTGGGGAGTACAAGTCCATTAATCCCTGAAGGTGTCAGCACAGACAGGTAGGGAGGTAAAGAAGGCAGACGGGATGCTTGCCATCATTAGCTGGTGCATAGAGTACAGGAGCAGGGAAGTCTTCATAGAATTTCTTAGAACCCTACACTTTGGAAACAGGGCCTTCAACCCAACAAGTCCACACCAACCCTCAAAGCATCCCACCCAGACCCATTCCCTATAACCCACCTAATCTACACATCCCTGAACATAATGGGCAATTCAGCATGGCCAGTCCACCTAACCTGCACATCTATGGATTGTGGGAGGAAACTAGAACACCTGCCAGAAACGCATGCAGACACGGAGAGAACATTCAAACTCCACACAGTCACCCAAAGGCGGAATTGAACCCGGGTCCCTGGCACCATGAGGCAGCAGTGCTAACCACTCAGCCACCGCTGAAACTTCATAGTTATTGGTTAGGCCACAAGTAGAATACTGTTTTCATCACCACACTATCAGAAGGATGCGATTATACTGGAAAGGGTGCATAGGATGTTGCCTGGGATGGAAAATTTCAGTTATGAGGAGAGACTGGAGAGGCTGGGTTCATTGTCCCTGGAGCAGAGGAGAGTGAAGTGGGTATCTGATTAAGGCGTACAAAATTATGACAGACACAGATAAGGTAGATCATGAGAATCCTTTTCCTATGGCAGACATTTCTAAGGCCAGACAGCATAATTTTAAGGTGGGGAGTATGTGGTTTAGAGGTGATGTGAGGGAAGTTGAATTCTCCCAGAGGGTGGTAGAAATATGGAACACACTGCCTAAGAGGACGAAGGCATAGAGAATCATAGAATCCCTCAGTGCAGAAGCAGGCCATTCAATCAACAATAACTCTCGCAACGTTTAAGAAGCGTCCGGATGAGCACTTAAAATGCCAGAGTGTAGTGGGCTATGGACCAAGTGCATGTAAATGGGATTAGTGCAGTTTGATGTTTGTTGGTCATGGTGGGCCAAAGAGCTTGATTCTATGTGTAAGACTCTATGACTCTATTTACATTCCTACATGACAAAAGTATACATACTTGGCTACACAATTATTAAAAAATGTCATCCTGCTCAGATATTAAACACACTCAGAAAGCTTTCATTTCTTCTAGCCTCTGTTCAAAAATTGCAGTACTGTGTCAGAGACTCCCGTATCTCACGCTGACAAACCGCAACGCATCAACAGAGGTCAAAAAGAAAAACCTACACAGTACTGCCACTGTCCCATGAGCTCCAAACATCGCATTTAGACACTTTGATCATCAGAGAAAAAGTGCCTTCTACGAATTTTACAAGACATTAATAAATAAGAAAATTTTTATTGGAGTTTTAAAATGTTTTCCTTTTAAAAAAAATTTATTGTCTAATACTGGTAAAATGTGAAAGACAATCCCTCTCTCCTTGACACCAGACGTTTATTTCCCACTATTATAAAAACAGACCCATTAAAAATGAAGAAAACTTTTGAAAGTGGATCTCAGAAGAGAACAAAAAAGCAACAGCTTGAAGGGCAGCTAAAATAATTATCAAATCTCTGAAATATAGGAGGAGCCTCACACTCAAGACAGTCATCAAGACTCACTGCAACCACAAGCATCTAATTTTTCCACCAGGATTGATGATACAGATGTGAATTTAACTCCTATACTTGACAATGTTACACAGCCCAATATCCCAACTGAAGAAAATAGGGAATTGGCCATGGTCAGGAGTCCAGTCAGAGTCCCCTGCCTCTGCAGTTCTGGGTGTGGACCATGGTCAGTCCATTGGCACTATGTTGGCCAGTCCAGTAGGTAAGTCTAGCGTGGTTGGGAAGATGTATAGGCAGCAGTCTGGGATCTGGGACATCTTGCCCAGGGATTTCCAGTCATGTTGGTTAAGGGGGTGGACTATGGTCACTCCTTCACTTACATCCTCAGAAACAGAGGGGGAAAGAGGGCTATGATTCTCTATGACTTCACCCTCTTAGAAATTATTGTGTCATACAGAGTAACGCACCAGGCTGCTGATGGGATTTTTCATACTGCACAAATATACTTTATTCATAAAAAGTCTTTATGTAAATACAGATGTACTAAAGCAGTTCTGTACGGAATATGCATAAGGAGAAAAAAAAAAACAAACATTGGAATTTGACATTCCCTGCAGTTGCAAAGGCATTTACTACTCTTGCAGGCCACTATATACATTTGAGGCACAGAGAGGGTCTACTAACTGAATAGACCCTCATTATACTTTGGCAGAATGGCCTTAGATGATAGTCTTTCCACACGTTACCTTAGCAGCGGCTGCCCCAAGCTTTAGAGCGTCCCTCAGTACATAGTCCAGGACCTTAGAATATGCCAGTCTGCAACACTCAGTCTAAGTTAACTCTTTACAGTGGTCCTCCAGGCGTATTCAGCATTAGTCTCGGTATGTGTCCCAGGCAGCAGCCCTTAGAGCAGAGTCCTGCATCACGGAGCTGCTCAGGACAGACCTTGACAAAAACCACTGCATCTCTCTCCACACCTTCTTTGCAAAGGGGCACGTACCAGGAGATATGTGACAGTTTCTTAGCCCTCTCTGTAGTCACTTCAAGGGCAGTGTGCTGTGGCATACAAAGACAGGGTGCATGAGGTTCTGATGGGCAGTGCCCTTCTCACCTCCAGTTATGTCTTGGTGCTTATTAGAAAGTTCTGGCAATGAGGCATTCAGCCAAATGACTTTGACAGTCTGCTCAGGAAACCACCTGACAGGATCCACCCTCTCTTTTTCCCTGCAGGGTCTTGAGGATGCTACGTGCTGATCATCAGCTGACGGACTTGTGGTCAAAGGTGTTTTCCTTTACAAAGTTTTCCAAGAGGGACAGGTGATAGGGAATGGTTCAACTACTTGGTGCATTCCGTGGCACTGAGGCTAGGCCCATCCTTCACAACACCAGGACAAGTAGGACCTTAGTAAATAGTGGGGTTTGCATACAGAGGGTCTGCGCACAGCCACACACAAAAGGTGGCCATCAGGATGAGGGCAGTGTCAGGTATGTTCTTCCCCCACCTTTATCCAGAGTTTTGTACATGGTGTCCCTGCAGACACGGTCCATCTTTGACCTCCAGATCAAGCGGAAGATGACTCGGGTGAACTGCAGTGGTGCAGGTTCAAGGAATAGTCCAGCCATGTGCCACACACAACACTAACAGTACGTCACACCTAGTTTTTACCCACAATGGAGTGGGAGCAGTGCTTCAATCTGCCCAGTTTCTGCCTCACCTCAGCAATACGCTCCTCCCATTTTTTTTCTGGGCAAGCCCTAGCTCCTCTGAACCACATTCCCAGCATCTTCAGGTAACCTGACCTGGTGAAGGCAATTAAAGATCGGTCAGCCCAGTTCCCAAAGAACATAGCCTCGCTTTTGCCTTGATTTATTTTGGCTCCCTAAGCCAGTTCGAACTGATTGCAGATGCTCGTGAGCCTATGGATCCGAGCAGAAAATGGCAATGTTGTCCACGTACAAAGAGGCTTTGACCTGCTACCTGGAATAGTCACTCCTCGGAGGCTTGCATCCTTCCTGATGGACTCAGCACTAGACTCTATACAATACTCACTCAAACAAGGTAGGAGAATGTGGGCAGCCATGTCTGACTCCAGATCTGATTGGGAAGCTTCTCGACTTCCACACATCAATTGAGATTGCACTAATAATGTTGATTTAGAGTAGTCAGATCCAATTCTGGATTCCCTGCCCAAAGCCCATTTTGGAAAGCACATCCCACATGCAGGTGTGTGATATCCTGTCAAAGGCCTTCTCCTGGTCCAGGCTGATGAAGCAGGCGTCCACCCCACTGTCCTGAAACATGAGGCTCTCAGAGATTGTCCTGCCCAGTACAGCACAGGTTTGGGTGAATCACCAATCCCAAAGCAGACCCTGATCTGGCTGGTGATGAATTTAGACACGATTTTATATTCCACATTCAACATTGAAATTGGGTTTCAATTTTTGATTTCCTCCCTTTTCTCCTTCCACTTGTAAAAGAGGATGATAAAAGTTTTCCTAATGGATTCACAATGCTACCTCCAGGGTAGGTCCTGGCCAATCAAGTCCCACACAGCTAAATACAACTCAGCCATTGCTTCTGGAGTATTATTCTTTTCAAAAAAGGACTTGAGGGTCTTAGTCAGCTCATCCAGAGATAACAGCTGGTGCAGCCTCTCCCACGTGCTGTTGTCTAAGACCTCCATGATGGAGGCTAGGAATGGCCAGGAGACCACACTGTCTGTGAGCTTCATGTCATAAAGTCTGGCGGAAAAGGATGTCAGACCAAGATGATGTCACCAAGTCACCATCTGCCTTCAGAACGCTGATCACAGAGCTCTTCCTGCTCACCTTCTGGAAGAAGAAACGCAAGCACATCTCTGTTCCACAGAGCAGACCTCGGGCTGGAAGATTATATTGGAGGCCTTTTGAGTCAAAGAGCGAGGCTTGCTGGCTCTTCACCTCCTGGAGGTCCTGCTTGACATAACCCCCATTGTCTGCAGATGGAGTAAGTTCTGCATATTTTTCTGGAGTTTGGGCTGTTTTACCCGTCTCCTTCTCTCTCAGCATCGCTCCCCCACCTCACCTTCTGAATGGCTCTGATGATGATGAACAACTTGATGCTCCCCTTGACTTTGTCTCCATTGGAATGCTGGGAAACAAAGAGGGGATTCACTGTTGTCCAACCTTTGTGCTTCCGCTTGAGCTCCTCAATGTATTCTGGGGTCAACAGTTGTACGTTCAGTTGCCATCCTGCTGGTTGATTGATTTATTGTCACGTGTACCAAACTACAGTAAAAAGCTTTGTTTACAACCTGTACAGGCAGATCATAGAAAGCGAGGATGTACAGATCCGATGTTATAAAAAAAATAGACAGAGGCATACAGGTGATGTTGCAAAGGACATATTCGAGGTGTACAGATTTAGAATTTAAGTGTAGAATGGTAATAATAATTCTTAGAGTTAGACCTACTGTAGGGAGCTCGCTAGGAGTTGCATGGTGTTGATGCCATCTTGAAATGATTCGTCCTTTAGGTGACACAGTCAGCCAGCAAGAACTGAGAATGCTCGGGACACAAACTGGAAATCTATCCTCAAGCAGACAGTCACATCTGGCTGTGATCAGGTCTATCTATGCTACACTCCATCTGCAGAGATACTGAAGACATCATGCAGCTTGGTATCTTTAACCGTCTCCATTAGGAATCTGGATGTGACATCCAGTTTGCTGTGAGCCCCTCCGGATCGTCCAGCCGCATCGATGATGTGGTTGAAATCTCCAGCCAGAATGTCCACCCTAGGTGTTGCTAGCAGCAGGTGGGAGTGACTGCAGGATGGCCAGCTGCTCTCTCTTTACCCCCAGGGCATCCACGTTAGTTAGTTACAGGGGAGCATTTCGGTACACAACATCTGCTACATGGAGGTGCCTGTGCACCACCTCCTTAATTTCGGAGATGGTAAAGTTGCATTTCTGCAGCAGAATACCCACACCAGAGGAATGGAAATCATTACCCCACCCCAACAAAAATTGAAGGTCCATGGGCCCACGGGCCCACAAGCTTAACCATTTCCTGTAGAGTCATACAGCATGGAAACAGATCCTTCAGTCCAACTAGTCCATACCGACCATGTTCCCAAACTAAACTAGTTCCACCTGTCTGTGTTTGGCCCATATCCCTCCAAACCTTTCCTCTTCATGAATTTAACCCAATGTCTTTTAAACATTATAACTGTACCTGCATTCACCACTTCCTCTGGATGTTCATTCCACACACAAACCACACTGTGAAAAAAAAAAGTCACCCCTCATTTCCTTATAAATCTTTCTCCTCTCACCCTAAAAATATGCCCGCTAGTTTTGAACTCCCCACTCTGGGGAAAAGACTCTTGTCATACATCTTGTCTATGCCCCTCATGATTTTATAACACTCAATGAGGTCACCCCTCAACCTACTATGGTCCAGTAGAAAAAACTGCCAGCATTTTTATTAAATCTCAAACCCTCCGGTCCTAGCATCATCCTGGTAAACGTTTCTGAACCATCTCCAGTTTAAATCATACAGTTCCTATAACAGGGCAATCAAACTACATGCAGTACTCCAGAAGAGGCCTCACCAACATCCTGTACAATTTCAGCATGACACCCCAACTCCTACCTAGATCTGAGCAATGAAGGCAAGCGTGGTAAACACCTTCTTAACCATCTTGTCTACCTGTAAAGAATTAGGTACTGGAACCCCTAGGTCTCTCTGTTCTACAACAATATCCAGGGCCCTACCATTAATTGTACAAGTCCTATCCTTGTTTTCATTACCAAAATGCCATACCTTACATTTATCCAAATTAAACTCCATCTACCACTTCTCAGCCTTATTCAATGGGTGAGGGAAATGGAGCTGTCTGTTCCTTCCTGACAGTGTCATCATGATCCAGTATCATTAAGGCAAGGACGAAGCCAGTAAGGTCCTGGTTTGAATCAGACAGAGCTGCTGTCATGTTCTGCTCCTTGTTCAGAGTGTTGCTGATACTGGTTGCCCAGAGCTGTGGGTACTCTTTGGTTCCCCATGACAGAAGGTAGGTTTAACCAGGCCCCTTAAGATGTCTGACATATCTACACATCATCAGATGTGCACTGGTGTGTCCTCCATGCAGTTGCCACTCTCCATTTTGCTGTTGGCCAGTGGGGGTCCAGCATAGTTTCCTTTTCCAGTTATTCTTCACCTCTGTCCACTCCCCAGACTCCTTTGTTGCCTCTTCCTCCATTGACTCCCTACATTTGGGTGGAGGTTGAGTTGGTTGTTTTCCCATTGTGCTGGCCTCCTTTCCCTCCTCACCAGCCCTTCCCTCCTTTTGGGTGACCCGCGTTTCAGTGCTCTGGGAGGCACCACCAAGTGTAGACACTTATAGCATTATGCTTCTGACCTACCTGCAAATGGCTACTTTTGTACTTTATTTTCCTTTTCCTGAAAGTCATCAGAATCCTTCCTTGTGCCACCGCCTGTGGATTTTCTCAGAAGACAGCTGATTCAGATTAAAATGCACTATTTAAGTGTTGCAAATTTGTTTACTCCGATCTTAGTTACAAATAAAGTCCCCACATCTGGTTACCATTTAAACCTGTTCAAAAATAAAGGATGCAAGTCAATCCAGTGTAAACAGATTAGGATCCTTGCTTTCCTAAAGCTCAGAGATTTGGTGTTCCACAGAATGTGTGTGGAATTGTAACTTGAGACAATGACTTTTCAGCTGCTTTCAGGCAAGGGTGGAGACCGCTAAGGATATTACATTCACTTAGGCTCATCATCATCCAAACTTTTTTAATTTCTCCTGGAAGCTATAAAACAGGGAAACCTTTGACTTTCATTCACAGTTGTTAACGTTGATCCAGCTGCTGTAGGAAACGCCCTGAAGTAAAAATCGTGACACCAAGAGTACGTGTAGGACATCACTTTGGGAATCGACCTTAATTTAAATACCTCTGGCAGGAGAATGAGCATATTCCATCCGCTAACCCAAAATAAGGGGAAAAATTAATTTCTAAAGGGCAAAATACCAGGTGACAATTGTGGCAATTCTTCAAATTAAAAACCAATTTCCACATGTAGCTTGTAGAGCCATTGCGTTCCAGTAAATCACTTCCGGGATTGCACATGTAGGTGATGTAGGATTTGACGTGAGATATAATTGAACTAGATCATGTGGACGTACCGCAATTAAAAAGACTACGTTGATTTCATTTGATAATTAGCAGTTTTAGAATAGTATAAATAAGGAGCATTTGAGAAGTAGAGTTGGAAGAAACTTCCAGGCTCTCTCTACGAGCTGAGAAGCTAATAGGTGCAAACAAAAAAAAACACCACACACCCCGAGGAGCGACAGAGTGATGCAATTCGCTGTGTGACAAGCCTACACAGGCAGTTTGCATTACAAATGTAAATACAGGGATTTGAAATTGCAGAAGTTGACAACAGAGGGTTTTTTTTTAGCCTCGGACTTCTATACAACAACAATTTATATAGCACCTTTAAACGTAATAAAAAGGTTCATTCCTCGGATACTCTAGAGCTTTGGTGCCTATGCAGATGTATTCCTCTTTCAACACCACACGGAATGCAAGGTGGAATAGAGAAATTACATCTTGAACAATAATTTAAGATAATCCATGGTAGTAGGACAAGGAAGCACGGGTTCAAACCTGACCAAAGAGCAAATGTAGGATTTATGTCAGGAAATTCTCAAGTCTGCTGATGTTGTAATGTGAAGTACCTTTTGAAAATGTGTTAACCTTCATGTAGCAGCAAAACAAAATTACTGGACTTCATAAACCAAGTAAATATATTCTGATGTGTATTAATAAAGCCTCAAAGCGACATTTCCGAATGTGTATTATTACGTTGTATCAATAGAATTGTTGTATCAATAGACTTGTTGTTGTAGACAGGAAACCACACATATCAACTCAGATTGCACGGATCGTTACTGTGGCACAACATCCTGTGCAGAAAACAGGTTGATATCATGTAACTTCATAGTAAATAAATATATTTCTGGTAACGAAAACATCTTTCGTTAAGATCTGACATAGAAGAAAGGTTTCCGCAAAATAACGCACGCTGTACTGTAACTGAACCCTTTTCTGTGTTCCATTTCTTTGTACAAGCAAGTAATCAGATTCCAATTTCCCATCAAACTTAAAAACTCCAGAATTCTTATCAGATACAGATGGAGTGAATATGAGGATCTTCGAAGTCCTCCTGTGTCCACATCGTTTAATAAAGGCTAAATAGACCTCCCAGCAGAATCCAGAACTCGGTTTCCACCTATCACGTGGGACCTACACTGCAGCTTTATTTCTAATTCCTCCCTGCAAAACATCGTTTCTCTTTATTTTTCCCTAGAACATTTCCACATTGCAAATTTGCAAACGATGCACTAAAAATGTTAAAGGCGCGTTATTGTCAAAGAAAAAAAACTTTGTTAATTTAGCAAAAAAAATTGACACCATTTTCCAGTTCGACCTTAGAAAAAAAATGGAATAAATTGAATCCAATGGGACGTTTCAGATTTTTAACGTAAAAGTGGAGAACTGCAGAGCAACCCGAGTTGTGAGGAAAAGGTACTTATCAACATCTCGCTCCACTAACTTGTATCCACTAAAGAGAAAGTTGGTAGAGTGCAGACGTTGTGACTGTTTTCACGTGGTTAATGAGAGCCGATCTGTTTTGAATTAGGTGTGCAGATTGAAATGTGGTTATCGTCATCCCCGTTTTATAATTTTGAAATAAAAATGTACAGAAGGAGAATTGGTAGTGTTCGTGCAGACGGGGCTTCTTTTCGGACTGGTGGTGCCTGGATTAATCTACAGTGACTGCAATCTTGATGGCGTCTTTTGAAGTCCAAAGCGAGAAAATGCCACTCACGCTAACCTACTTTTGTGTAAGTGTTTACTGGTTGGAAATAAGTTCAAAGTCCCTCGTTTGAAAGGGGAAAAAAAAAACTTTTAAAAGATTGAACCAGTGCAAATCTCCGAGTGCCATTTAAGAAATCAATGTCGAACGAATACTGAAATTTGCAACTGAAAATTCAAGAAAAAGAAAATGCCCGAAATGTTCAGCAGAGCCTCTGGAGAGATAAATATAGTTAACGAGGGATTGAAAGATGATCAGGTGTAATCCAGAAGTAATTTTCTGATTTCTGATGAAGATTTTCTGATGAAGGGTTTAGGCCCGAAACGTCGAGTTTTCCTGCTCCTGTGATGCTGCTTGACCTGCTGTGTTCATCCAGCCCCATGCTTGTTATCTCAGGTGTAATCCAGAATGTGGATTTGAGGTGACAATCGAAGCAGCCCTGATTTTATTGAATGGTGGACCAGACTTGAAGGGCCTAGTTTATGCTGGTGTGTTTCAGGTCCGCTTCAGATTTTAAATATCATAGAGTCGTCCAGCAGGGGGTCCAGCCAATCCATGCTGTCCATAATCGGAAACTAAACTAATCCCCACCTGCCTGCTCCTGGCCCATATCCCTGAAAAAAGTTCCTATTCAAGCATTTATCCAAATGTCTTTTAAACGTTGTAATTGTGCCCACGCTCACCAGTTCCTCAGGAAATTCATACCACACATGAACTACCCACAGTATAAAAAAAAACCCGTTTTAAAAAAATCTTTCTGCTCTCACCTTAAAAATATGTTCCTGAGTCTTGAGATTCCCCATCCCAGGGAAACGACATCTACCATTAACCCCATCTATACCCCTCATGATTCTATAAGGTCTTCTCAACCTCCCACACGCAAGTGAAAAATGTCCCAGCCTCTCCGGACTTACCTTATAACTCAAGCCTTCCATATCAGCAACATCCTGGTAAATCTCTTCTGAACCCTGTCCAGCTTAATACTGTTGTTCCTATAAGTGGGCGACCAGAACTGGACACAGTTTTCCAGAAGAGACCTCCAATGTCCTGTGCAATGTCAACATGACTTCCCAATTCCTATACTCAAAGCAACAACAAAAACAGAAGTTGCTGGAAAAGCTCAGCAGGTCAGGCAGCATCTGTGGGGAAAAAAAATCAGAGTTAATGTTTTGGGTGCGGTGACCCTTCCTCAGAACCTTGAAACGTTAACTCTGATTTTATTTTCACAGTTGCTGCTAGACCTGCTGAGCTTTTCCAGTAACTTCTGTCTTTGTTCTTGATTTACAGCATCTGCAGTTCTTTCTTTTTTTTTTTTCCTATACTCAAAAGACTGAGCAATGAAGGCAAGCAAGCTGCATGTCTTTTTAAGAAATTACCATAGATATTACAAAGGATTTACTGCAGTGCTGAACTGTAAATGAAAGGAGTCACATCTTTATAATACCTTTCTGGTCATTCTGAAGCACCATATTGTACTGTACTGGCAGGAAAATACTTCTAAAATAGAATCACTGTCTTAATATAGGACAATGAAATAGAGATGTCCTTAGCATCAGACAAGCAAAATGGCAACTTGCAACTTTTGCTGGATTGTGCAGAATAGAGAGATTGAATGGCTTAAGTCCTCACCCCCAATTCCATCTTACAAAGGACGGTCACAGAGATGCATCCAAACCAATCTCAGCCATTCACTACAATTCCTTTTAAGATACTTCTAGAAAATGGAAGAGGATATAAAATGAAAGTTACAGTAAAGGAGGTCATTCTGTCCCTTATCTTCTTGTTGTTTCTCTAGGAGCTACCCAATCCCTCAATTTTTCCACAATGCCCTCCATTTTATTTAGACGATTATCCAATTCCCTTGAGAAGCCCATGACTGAACCTGCCATTGCCAAAGTCTTCCTGCATTACGTTCAGGTCATAATCAGTTGCTGCGTAAAAGAATTATTCCCCATGTCCTAATTGTGGGTAATTCCAATACAAACCTGAATCTAGACTGAAACACAACTGTTCAGAATCAATATCTATCTTAGCTCATCTGCACTGGAAGCTTCATTTAAGCCATTTTTCCCCTCTGGACTTAGCTATTCCATCTGCTTCTGCCTCTCTCTCTCTGTCTCTCATATTTTACCTTCCACAAATTGAGACTATCAAAATCTTTGCTGCTTGTGATGCAATAAACTTCATGTTCATGACACTTATGATCCCTGGACTGGTTGATGTACATTAGCTCCCAGTCAATTAACCTCTTGACTTTCAAATTCTTCCATTGTTTTCAAATCCCTGCATGGTCTTGTCCTTCCCTATTTCTGTAATCTCAATCAGCTCTACAACTCTGTAAAATATCTACTTTCCTCTCATTCAGGCTGCTTGAGAACACCCAATTTTAATTGCTGTAGAGTTGGTCGTCACAACTTAATTTGTCTAGGATCTAAGCTCTAGAATACAACATTCCACCTTTTACCATGCTTTTCTCCTTTAATGTACTCCTTAAAATCTACCCTTTTACCCCACATTTTGGACATCTCCCCTATTATCTCCTTTTGTGGTTCAGTGTCATATTTTGTCTTGTAATGTTCCAGTGAAATGCTTTGTTCTATTTCATCATATTTAAAGGATGTATACAAATGTAAATGTTAGCTGTTGTGGTCTACTCTGTTTACTGACTCTCAGCCAACTTCATATCTATTCTGCCTATTCATTTTATTTCAATGAATTGCAGTTTTGAGGATAAACCTATTAAGTGACATTTTATCAATCATCTTTGAAACTCCATGTACACCACATCAACTACGTTACCCTCAACAACCTTACCTGTAACCTCATCAAAAAAATCTCAACATAATCAGTTAAACTTCTTTTAGCCTCCTTTGTTTGAGTCAAAATATGTCCTTAACAAATCCATGCTGACTTTCCTTAACGTGTCCATGATTCCCCGTGTGACTGTCAATTATTCCTAATTATTATTTGTAAAATTTCCCGATGAATTACACTGATTGGCCAGTAGTTGTTTGGCTTATTCCCACATCCTGGATGTTGCATTGGCAATTCATCAGTCATCTGGAACCACCCCTATATCCAAGCAG
Organism: Ginglymostoma cirratum; assembly: GCA_024137785.1. NCBI lineage: Eukaryota > Metazoa > Chordata > Chondrichthyes > Orectolobiformes > Ginglymostomatidae > Ginglymostoma > Ginglymostoma cirratum. The sequence goes on along the minus strand of JAHRHZ010000133.1, from coordinate 36,441,817 downwards.
AATTGGCTTGAAGAATGCTCTTGTCTCTCTAAGAAAATAAAAAAAACTTTCTCCAGTTACCAAGAAGATCAACTAAGTACCTTATTTCTATTAAGTTCTAAATGAAAAATCTGTTGACAAGGTTTCTTAATAAACATAATTATAAGTTTAATATCAAGTAAAACAAATTTGATAAAGTACGGTGTCAGTCTAAATAATCCAAAAACATATACATGAATACCATAAACATAATGGGTTAGTTTTAAAAGCAAAAGGATAAGGTCTAGAATGTTTGGCAGTTTTTTCTTATGACGTTCTGCTACATGTGCCCCAGTCACAAATCGTGCAGTTGTTCTGAAGTCTTGCAGACACAGCTTACTCAGGAACTACAATCTTGAGATGATCTTTGAATCACTTTTTCAAAACAGCTGTTCTAAATGGTTGCAGTAGTTTTCTTCTCAGAAATGGGAGAGATCAGCTGGGCAGCTTGTTGTTAGCAGGGTTCCCTCCCACTGAATTGGATAAACAAGAACCTCTCTAAGCTAATTCCTTTTCAAAAGACAGCACCAGCAGGGTACAGCAAAGTAGGCAAACAGGAGGCTGGAAGAACAGAGCAAGCCAGGCAGCATCTGGAGGAAAGAAGCAGTCAATGTTTTGGCTATTACCCTTCTTCAGGACTTAGCAACATAAGCTGTTCTCACCAGTCTTGTGATTTATTCATGCGTGGTTTTGTTGCAAAAATTTCTAATGTCTACAATTAACTTTCAAAGATAACGCAGTGTGGAGCTGGAGGAACACAGCAGTCCAGACAGCATCTGAGGAGCAGGAAAGTTGACGTTTCGGGTCGGGACCCAGAAAATATTCCAGGTATATCCACAACTTGAAATAAATTCCCTTTTCCATGAGCCTTCAAACTAAGCAATATTAAATATAAGGCATCTCTGGTTATAATTTTTCAATTATTATAGTGTTTCTGCAATTTCCACTCTTACTTCCCTCAATGTCCTCAGATACATCTGATCTAGTCCTGGTACTTATTAACTCAAAGAATGACCATACTTTCTAACATCTTTCTTTTTAACATTTGCAGTGTCTCAGCTATCTCTTTCTGGACCACAACCTTGGCGGTTTCATCTTCCTTGTTAAAGACAGTTGTGAAGTACGATGTTAGTGTGTTTTCTGACCATGCAACATTCCCTCTTTGTTCCCTAACCAGGCACTTTCCTTTTACACCCCTCTACTAATTGTATACCTCTGGAGATTTTTGGATCCTGTTTTCGTTGGCTGCTAGCTTTTTCTGAGACTCTATCTTTGCTGTTCTTATTTTAATCAGACAGTCTTTGAACCTTCTAAATTCAGCCTGATTCTCATTTCTATTATGGACCTGCCATTTGCCATTCACACCCTTTTTCAGCTTCATCCTTTCTCAAATGCAGTGAGTGGTGGTTTTGTTTGTCCCACATTCCTCACTCTTGGGAAAGCCCCTTGACTATTAATACATCTCTTTAAAGGCAGTGATTGTTCCATTGCAATTAAGCTGCTAATCTTTGATTCCAATTTATCTGCATTACATCCATTGTTTCTTAATTAAAATTAGCTCTCCTTTGACTGTTATACATTATTATTTCCTGCCTTTTTCTCCGTAGGTAACCTGAACTTTGTAACTACATTATTCCATCATGCCCTGCTGTTTGATCCACTTGTGACGCTTCATTCAATAGAAACAGATGCTAACATATCTCCTTTCTGGTTAAACTGGAAATATATTGATGCAGAAAAACTTTCTGCCCACATTTTGGAAAGTCTTTCCCTTCTCTTTTTTAAAATTACTATCCCAGTGTATATTAGGATAATTAAAGTCCTTATGATAACTAATGCATCTCCCTGTAGTTCAGTGAGTCTTATTTTGGGTAAGAATTTAAATGAGTTAAATGAATACACATGTTCTCCTCTGTTTAGTAGAGTTGGTGCTTATCTGTCGAAATACTTGATGGCAAGCTCGAAAAGATTTTAAGTTTCGAAAGGGTTAACATCGCAATTTGACATCGATCTTTGAACTTCTTTATCGGGAAGCCTGCTGTAAACATCTTGCGCGGCTGTTTATTCTTTGCCTTCGCGCCGCCGATCTGTTTACTTAAAAAAACGAACATGCGTCCTTTATCAAAATGGCAGAAAGTGAATTAAAATCAAACTTGGCGCGCTATTTCTTAATGCATTCGGGTTGCTATGGTGCTCCATGCAATCAAGAAAGTAGCTGTCCCATCTTTCAGACTGCCCCGATGTACAAATATTGTTCAAACTAATTTACTGAATAATGCCGGAAAAGAGTCACAAAACCAAGTAGCAACATGATAGCAACATGAATTACTGTTTAGTACAAAATGCAGTACTATGTCTCTAATTTATTTTGGTGTGACTTCAAAATGTGCAGTTTTGTTTCAAACAATCCAATCTTCCTAAACGTTCATATTTGCATATGATTTGTATATATTGTGTAGCTGGCACTAAATTATTCCTCCTCCATCTATTATGTACATGGGACAGATTAAGGTCCATTATCGTTTTGAAAATTACACCTTGGAAATATGGATGATAGATTTTGAACCATGACATCTCCAGCGTATGCATTTCCTCCAGTCAGTTCCTTTCGCTGCACTTAAAATGCCTAGGATTTCTTTGTTTCGACAAACGATGTTGTGAACGCGCAAAAGTTTTTAATTTTAAACGTTGACTGTCTCTCTTGTGTTTATCGTCCAGAAGAGGCGCTATCCTTTTTAACGAAGGTGGCGTCCCCGATGCTGTTTGATGTAGCCGCGCTGCTCGGCTGGAGTTCATCACATTTTGATTAGTCGATTAGATCAGTGCCAGGAGCGGGGCGGCGGGACGCAAGTTGCGGGATCACGCATCGACGCCCCCTCCCCTCCCCCTGGCTGCCTCTGCATTGGAGTGAAGGCAAGTCGGACAGCGGAGCTGTCAACGGCGGGTGCTGCGGCAGCTTTCCGGGCGAGGGATATACTTCACAGTCTTCATCTTATCTGTCACCCTGGCAAAACAAAAACACACACAGCGGGTTCACCAGCACACTTTTTAAAACAAAAAAACAACTCGAACTTAACAAACATTGGGGAAGTGAGGGCTGTTCTTTGCAAGTGTTCGTGTCACCCGAGCTTCTGTCTAATGCTGAAGCAGACGCCCAATCTTTTAGCGATGCCCGTTAACGGGGATCGGCATGCGATCAGGCTGGAAGGAGAGAGCCGAAACCGGGAGAAGCCAGAGGCTGACAGCGATCGCTGCCGGACCCGGGACAGGCTGGAAGCGACCCTGGCGGGGCTCGGGGAGCTGGATTTCCTGAAGCACCGGCAGCAGTACTTGGTTCGGGGGGCAATGGAATTGCTGAAACCTGCGGAACACACTCCGGCTTTCAAAGGCGAACAGGGGAAGCGATCTCAAGGAGAACTTTACCTGACCCCTGAGGAAAAACGATTAGAAGATAACATTCTCATGTTAAGGAAACAATTGGTGAGAAATTAAAACGGATCTACGCTAAATCAGCTCTAAATGTGATAAGTTGTATCAGTGTAGTATTCATAATTTTTTTTGTAGAAATGAGATTTGCATGACTTTTTGTTTCCAAATGCAATGTCCTCAATTTTCATTGATCATTTTATTGCTACACTTTGTATTATGGCTTGTGACATCCGGAGGCAGGGACAAAGTAAGGATTGTATTTTCACTTCTGTCAAAAAAAAATAGCCTGTCCGATTCAGAAATCATTTAACTTCCGTCCGCGTAAGGGATCTCACTCGTTTTCCTAGTTGCTTTGAACGACCTTCCTGCCACTTGGCTTGATGTCTGTTATATGTTCAGCGCATTGTTTTTTTGCTGATTCAGGAACTATAGGCTTCAGTCAGTGAACAGTGGGGCGAGCTGAATCAAATCGCTTTTGTAATGGATTACCAATCGAACGATGCGATATCGTATCTAAGGTGTAAGATAGGGGGAGCTGGTCGTTAATGGCAAATGCAGCTGCTGCATTTTACAACCTTCAGTGAGTTCGATTAGAGGTCTTTAAATGGCAGAGAGGAAGGAGACGTGACTTTTTAACCAAAAAAAAATGCAGTAAAGTAACTTCCTGCTAACAAAATAACAGCAAAAAATACTAATCTCTTCGGAGGAGGTCCAGCTGCATGTTTTAAAGCCCTTGGTCTGTTACAATAGCTACAAGAGTGACTGAAATTAACTTTACAAGCGAACCTTAGCTCTCCCGCAGAGCTGGGGGATGGACCCACTGTTTATATGAAGCGATCAGCTGACTGAAATGAATCATTCAGAGCGTTTTTCTGTACAGTGTTTCTGCACCAAGTGCAGAACAATAGATCTGGGCTATAACCTAACAATACGGAGTAATTAATCACACACCCGTGTCCCCAGATTACTATTCCAGCTGTTGATAAAATCGAGCTGTTATTCGAGAGTTGTTGAGTCTGCAGTTTTAGGGTTCGTAAAGCAACCTCAATGTTTTACAGCAAAACAGGGACCACCCTCCCACCTTGGGCAATGGCTCATTTTTTTTCCTGTAAGCGTTTATTTCCAGCTCATCGGCAAGCGATTGGATCCAACGGCTCGTTAACGCTTTTTAAAGTGAGTTTAATTCGATCATATTTAATACCGGAGACATGAGCTCAAAAACGATCCGCTTGCCCATTGCCAATGCTGAATCCTGAGATCATCAATCACATTGAACTTTCTGTCACGCCAGATTCACAAGGGATCGAGACATTACGGGTGGAGGTCTGAGCATGTGCATTGCTCATTTTTAAAAAAATACCTTTTTTGAAAATATAAGATCTCCTATTGATATTGCCTCTGGAATATTTACATAATAAAGCTTTGTCTTAAACCCGGAACAGTCACCGTTAGCTATTATGTCCCATATTCTTAGGCAAATTACTCACCGAGGCGGCAAATTGCCAAAAAAAACGTTCTACAAAGAATTTCAACTGTGTCTTGACTTAAATAACCCTAAAAAGAGTATTTTCATTTTACTTAGTGGTTGCTTTATTGGAGGGAAAAAAACTGCATTCAATAATTCTCCTGTGGGACTGCAACAACGTTATTACAATTTTCAGAAAAAAAATCTTTTAAGAACCCAGTTTTAATCCAATCAGCCTGTGATTTTATATATCCGAATAGATGCAGCAGTATTAAACAAAATAGAACTTGGCTGATGTTACCAAAATGGAACTAGTTCAGAATTTAAGGTTGTGTTAAGTCAGACCTGAATTCTGTCATTTTAATAGGAAGCACATTTGTAGTTTGGTGGTGTGCCTGGAATGGTGGAAGTCAGAAACAGGTTCATGTGACACAGTCAATGAATAGAATCAGCAGTGTTTCTTAGCATTCTCTGGAAACTGTGGTACGGCTGAACTTTCCGAATGGGAATGTCGTCGCACTGCAGAGAATTTGCAGTTGATTAAAATGTGTCCCTGTTCAATCTTTTCAGAACTGTTTGAGGAGGAGAGATGCTGGCCTCATAAATCAGCTGCAGGAGCTGGATCGACAGATCAGTGACCTTCAGCTGGACGTAGAAAAGGCTTCAAATGACAACTTAGAAACAGACAGTCGACCAAGCTCAGGTCAGTATGTTATTGGCAGTCAGATATAGATTCTGTAGGAGGATTCATATGAATAGAAACTGTAATTACTTGCTAAACCTTTGGAATACTAAATGTCCTTTTCATTTCTCAGATCTGTTTGCCAGTATATAAGGTGATGTTGCATTAAAAATCTAAGATCCAGAATCAGCCAATAGTATTCTCTGAATAGAAATGTTTTACTGCTGCCTTTTTTTTCTGTGTAAGCAGACCTCAAAGGCTTAAAACCCAGAGAGCTAATATCCTGTATAAGGGTATTAGGGTTGGAGGAGATGGTGACAGTAGTGATGTCACTGTACTTCAGATGTCAGCCTAGTTGTCTGGGAACATAGGTTCAAATCCCAGCTGATGGAGTTGTCTCAGGAATGGTGACCATGAAACTCCAGTCTGCTTCACTAATGTTCTTTAGAGATGGAAATTTGAAATCTTTACCCAGTCTGACCTACACATGACTCCAAAGCCATAGCGACGTGTTTTGACTCTTAACTGCCTTCTTAAATGCCCTAGCAAGCCAAGCATAATTAGGGATGTTCTGCAACTTCTGGTTTTGGCTGTGATATCTGCACTCCATATAAGTATAAAGAAAAAAAAACAAAAGCATCTGTGAAGGACTTGTTGTTTATTTTAAAATTCATCTTCGCAAAATATTTTGTTATTATTCGAATATTTATAAACTCTATTGGTTTTCCCTAAAGAAAATGCATGTTTGCAGGTAACACTTTCACGTTATCAGAAAATCCAATTGACACAGAATCACTTTGATAGTCACTATTGTTGTAAGGAAAACATAACACAAGGTCCCACAAACATCAATGAGAAAAAAGACCAGTTATTCTGTTTTGGAGTGTTAGCTGGGGGCTCAAGGTAAACTTGCAGGTTGAGTCAGTAGTCAGGAAGGCAAATGCAATGTTGGCATTTATTTTGAGAAGACTTGAATATAAAAGCGGGGATGTATTAGTGAGGCTTTATAAGGCCCTGGTCAGGCCACATTTGGAGTATTGTGTGCAGTTTTGGGCCCCATATCTCCGGAAGGATCTACTGGCCCTGAAGCGGGTTCAGAGGAGATTCGCGCAAATGGTCCCAGGAATCAGAAGCTTAACATTATGAGGAACGTTTGAGGACTCTGGGACTATACCCATTGGAGTTTAGAAAGATGAGGGGGAATCTAATTGAAACTTACAGAATACTGATTGGCTTAGACAGAGCGGATTGTGGGAAGATGCTTCTATTGGTAAGCGAGACTAGGACCTGAGGGCACAGCCATAGAATAAAGGGAAGACCTTTTAGAACGGAGTTAGGAGAAACTTCTTCAGCAGAGAGTGGTGAATGTGTGGAATTCACTGCCACAGAAGGCTGTGGAGGCCAGGTCATTGAGTACATTTAAGACTGAGATAGACAGGTTCTTGATGATCAAGGCGATCAAGGATTACGGGAAGAAAGTGGGAGAATGGGGTTGAGGAACTCATCAGTCATAATTGAATGGTGGAGCAGACTTGATGGGCCAAATGGCCTAATTTCTGCTCCTATGTCTAATAGTCTTATGGTCTAAATGTTGGCCCAGGCACCAAGAGACTTTCTTGCTCATTTTCAAGCAATGTCATTTTTTAAAACTTCTAAGGGAGCCTCATAACATCTGATCTAAAAGACTGCAATTCTAATGATGGAATCCTCTCATAGTGTTGCACTAAATTGACTGAATTGCTAGTAAACATTATGTGCTCAAGCCCTGGAGTGGGGCTCCTTTTCTCCCTTTAATACGGTAGACCACCTTTTTAAAAAGCTTTTTTGAGTTTCCCAATGGCTCAACTATAGAGATCCATGTGTTGCTAATCATCCAAAGTTAGATGTCATGAAGATCCCACATTTGGTCTTTGGTGTATGTTCATTAACTGATTACTGAGAGTTGTTATAAAGGGATTTCTGTCGGTGACGGAAAACCTGTGGCAAGGAAAATCTGGTCAGCTTTTTCTGGTCCTGTTCACTGTCATGCTGACAAGGTGACAGGCATTGATGTCAAATGAGGACATGCAAGGCTTGGTTGTCACTCTTCCATGTTCATAAAGTCTATTGACACTTATTGTCATGGTTCAGAATTGAAGAATAGTCACATGGTTGAGGTATTAATGATTTGCTATTACCCCGTGGAACTATACCCGAGCATGTTTCAATGACTTCAGGAGAATAGGAAATAAGCTGTGGGAGGTTGTGGAAATGTTATAGTAGATGGAAAAATAACTATGCAGATTTATGTGATGTAAGCTATACGATGAAAGCATATTTTGAATTTATTTAGTTTGCTTTAAAGATTAAAACTCCTTTTGACAAAAAAAAATTAGAAGTAAATGTATATAGTTTGAAAGTGCCAAGATTTGGGTAAAGTAAAGAAGATATCAATTGGTAAACAAGGAAGCATTTAACAAATATAGAGAGGATGTAGCCTTTTAGATTTTCTTTCTTTGCCATTTTCAGCAATCTTAAATGTTAAACTAAAGCTCATGCCACATAAGGAGATCATTCCACCAATTATGACAGTGATGGCTCTTTGCTAGAGCAAGGCAAAAATAAACCCATCGTAGTCTTGTCCTCATGTCCCTGTATTTTTCCTCTGCTTCAGTAAGTATTTAGAATTCCCTAAAAGATGAAATTGTTTTTGCCTGAATGACCCACTATGACAAAGTTTGCTATATAACAACTCACAATTAAAGCATTTTTCCATCTCCTTTCCTCAATCTCTCAACGACCATTTTAAATTAAAGACCTTTGTCTCTAACTCCCTGACCAGATGATGTTGTCTTTGCCAATTCACCCATTACTCTTTAGAAGTACCGTTTAGCCTTCTCTGCTTCAGTGGAAATTGTCCTGACATCTCAAGTCTGAATTACACTTGCAACCCAAAGAAAATCCAGATTCATGTTTCCAGAACTGTAGTATGTTCAGGTTTAATGGAAAGAAATTTAAAGGCAGGGATTGTTTTCAAGCCATTTTATCTTTTGCTAATATGGTGGCCTGAGAAGTCTGTTGCATGTGCTAATCTATAATTGCTTCAGATTTATTTTTCAAAAATCCTCTATGGATATTGAGTTTAATCCAAATGACAGTTTTGTATGTCATTGGGTCAATTTAAAACCCAGTGACTTTGATAAATGTTTGTTAGTGACCTTGTATTTTGGAATTGTCAACCTGCTTTTTGTGTTAACAGGTTTTTATGAATTGAGTGATGGGACATCTGGATCACTTTCGAATTCCTCTAATTCTGTTTTCAGTGAATGTCTATCCAGTCACTCTAGCACCTGCTCCTGTGGCCCACCAGATGCATCACTGACCATCGCAGATGGACGACCAAAATCAACAGGTAAGAGGCACATCTGAGGAACTTAAGCTGAACTAATGAGAGCAATGTGATTGAAAATCTGTCACTGGTTTTATAATCTGATTAGGTACAACAGAAATAGAGTCGATTGTGTCCTTGTCAGTGTAAAAATCTCCTCTTTGTTACATCTTATGCTGATCAGCAGTTCATTGTCAAGTACTCATTTTGCCAAAAGATTGTCACATTGGTTGATGGGCTTTTAGAAATAAAACCAAAACTCTTGGATTAATCCATTTTTTCGAGATATTATTTGACGCAGATATGTGTTTGGGGAAAATATGTTAATTTTTGATTCCCATCAACTAATTGTACATTAAATGCCCAATTGTAGGCCTCTTGTTGTATAGTGGTAATGTCCCTACTTCTGGGTCAGAAGGCCTGGGTTCACATTCCACCTGTTCTGGAGATGCATTGCAGCATATCCAAACAGATTGATTAAAATAATTAAATACTGAATTGCCAGCACTTTAAATTAGCCATGGAGATTTACATACCCTCAAAGATCAGAAATTGAATATTTGACTGCCAAATAGGGCAGGTGATTTTATCTAAGTTGTTCATTTAAGTCCTGAGTCTTTGGGTGAATAAATCAAGGAGAAACTTTCTACTCAAACTGCTCTAACCATTTGTTTGGAACAGTCTGCTTGTTGTTTTGTGGGGGTGCAAAGGTAAAACAATCCCTGTAATTAATGCTATTTCAGACTAAACAAAGATTTGGAATTAAGGAAAATAATTGTGTTTATAATGGAAGCCTATAACCATTAAAAGAACTTGGACTGGATTTAACATTCTGATCATGGCTCCTGTTGGAAAGGCCAGAAGTGATGTATGTTTATGGGTCATAGCATCTGCTGAGCCTGATCAGTCGATGTCTGGCCAATTAGTATGGGTGATGTGGGGTTATTACAAAATTATGCATTCGGGGTGGCATTAATGTTGGAAAGCTCACATCACTTGATAGCCATGCAGGAGTGATTTACAGGGTGACCAGCCCAGCGTTTGAAGGTAGATTCTTTCTTTTGGCTTTGAATGCAAGCCGTGCACTTTAACAAGGGCGCGTTGTGTGACTTCCTCAGGTGCAGACCTAGTTTGTTTTGGGAATAGCTGTAAATCCCATGGAGAGTTAAGCTTGGTTTTCCTCATCCATATGAAATTTTGCGAAGTTGCCAGCCCCCTGAACAATGAATTAAGGACCCCTTTGAAGCAGTGCTGACTACCTGGGAATTTGCGCACAGGTTCCTGGTTGAGCCTGGAAGGAACCAGTGGCCTCAGAATTATGCACTGCTGTAACTTTTAAGGTCTGTCATGAGTTTATTGCCATTGTCCCTCAGGTGAAGGTGAGCCTACATGATGGTCTGTAGCTCTGTGATTCTTCTGTGGGAGAAGTGAAGTCACACTGGCTGTTAGGCACTGGCAGGTAGGTCAAGTGTTGCAAACATGTGGTTTTTAAGGCTTGGCCCTCTGACTGCTGAAGGCAGTCCCTGAGACAGGCTCTGTTCCCATGCAACTTTAGCCAGTCCCTTGGTGCTTCAGATTCTCTGGATGAGAATACAATCTTAGGCTAAATATCGATGTATGTGACACCAACTCAGGCATATATCCTTATGACTTGCCAGGTTTAATTGTGTAGGTTTCTCTAACCAAATGGGGTTGTCATGCACTTAAGAACACATAACAAAATGTGGCAAATTCTAGTTCAAATGTCTTTAACAGGCTTATTAATAGAGTAATTATCCTTCTAGCTACAAACGGGTTGGTTGCCCACATTGGCAACATTCACTGCCAGCTTTATTACAGGAAGTTTTTCTAGTGCGAGCATGTTGACAGGAAAGTTCGCAGGGAATTAATTGTCCCTGGTTGACAAGTCCGCACCGTGATATTCTGGATTTAGTTCTGACCTCAGTCACGGAAAGATCGCCCTGATTATCTTTTGATATGTAGTTATGATAAGACAATGTCTAAATGGAGTGGGAGGCATCCTGCACCGGTCTAGGTGCTGAAACTATGTGCAAAATTCAAGTCTATGTTCAAACTTTAAAATGAATAATCAAAACTCAAATATCATACAAAATACTGCATATAATTCTTGTCTCCCTGCTATAGGAAGGATGTTGTGAAACTTAAAAGGGTTCAGAAAAGATTTACAAGAATGTTGCCAGGGTTGGAGGGTTTGGGCTATAAGAGAGGTTGAATAGGCAGGGGCTGTTTTCCCTGGAGCATCGGAGGCAGAGCGGTGACTTTATAAAGGTTTGTAAAATCATGAGGGGCGTGGATGGGGTAAATAGACAAGGTTTTATCCGCAGGGTTGGGGAGTCCTAAACTAGAGGGCAAAGGTTTAAGGTGAGAGAGGACACATTTAAAATGGACCTAAGGGGCAATTTTTTCACACAGAGAGTGGTGCATGGAATGAGCTGCTAGAGGAAGTGGTGGAGGCTGGTGCAATTACAACATTTAAAAGGCATATGGATGGGTATATGAATAAGAAGGGTTTAGACGAAATGGGCCAAACAGTGGCAAATGGGACTAGATTAATGTAGGGTATCTGGTCAGCATGGATGAGTTGGACCGAAGGGCCTTGTTCCATGCTGTACAGCTCTGTGACTCTATAACAGTACAGAAGGCACATGATACCTTAATTTATGACTTTTTTCATAATTTGTAAATGGTTTTTATTTTAAAAAAAGGTACAAAATAAAATGCTACTAACTTTCAAACTTCTTTATATCTTCTAACGTGGATTGTGTATCACACCTTGGTAGGTTTTTCACTGCTAGTTTATTTGTAAAAGGAAAAAAACCTGCAAACTGTGTAAGCTGCCATGGATGAGAGGAACCTTGAATCGAGGCCTTTGAATCTGGTACCTAGATGATGATATTTTTATACGTGAATTTTTAAGCCGTGTAAATATGCAGGATAATATCTATTAGTAAGAAACTACTTTTCATTATAAAAATGGGTCTAAGCTGAAGTAGTACATCTCACACTGTAATATAGTAATAAGCTTCATAGCTCTACAATATTGTTCAATCTCTGGTTTTTGGTTAGTTTATCAGATGATTCCTTAAATAGTTGAATTGTTTATTACCATTCTCTGTTCAGCCTACCATACGAGAATGGGAAGCTCACTAAGGTACTGAAAGTCAGTGGCATCTTGATGCCACCATCAACACCCTCAGGAGAAAGAAAATGAATAAAGCAGAGCAAATTATTGAAATAAACTGCAATAAATATTTTGTCATGTGTTGCAAGTAGTTTCCCAACTGTGAAAGCAGCAGACAAAGGGTCACTGGCCTCAAAATATTAACTCGGTTTTTGTCTCTCCGCAGATGCTGCCAGACCTGCTGAGTTTCTCCAGCACTTGCTGTTCTTGTTGTAAGATTTCCAGCATATGCAGTCATTTGTTTTATTTTAGTGAAAGCAGCAGTACTGCTGTATTATTGATGTATTCAGCAGAGGACCTCTCTTAGCTTTAAACGTATGAAGCTGTAAGTTCTTTGTTTTTGCTTTTAAGACAATAATTGGCTGTGCTTATCAGATTTCTGTTACCTGGATCCAATGCTAGTATTTTTATAAAATGATGGAATCAATCCAGCGTCTCCAATATATGTATGAATTGAAGTGGTTGCTCCTTAGCAAGAAATGGAACACCAGCTTCTTGATAGATTCTTCACTGCCAGCCTGTTTGTTTAAAAAAAAAAAGTGCAAAGTATGTAAGCTCCCAAAATTCCAAGAAACTAAAGAATCTCAAGTACATTTGTTGGGTTAAATAGGAATAGAATTCTGACTGCTATTTTCTTATTCACAGAGGATTTCATTGGTTGGCGGGACCATGGAGAGGGTCTGCTTGACTGTCAGTACCCGGGTATTGTTCGCCGCTCCTTCTCCGCGCCATATTCTAGCTCAGTTGACGTTGCTGCTGACATCCATCCCAAGTATCAATGTGACTTGATTTCGAAGAATGGTATTGATGTGTATCGATATCCAAGTCCTCTACATGCAGTTGCAGTCCAGAGTCCAATGTTTTTTCATCCTACAGCTGGAAGTGTTAAAGAGGAGGAGAAGCCCCAGTATGACATAGCTGACCTGTCAGTAGCACCTCAGTTGGAGACTGTAAACATTGAGCCTGCTGTTCCAGCCTCTCAGAACAGTTCCTGCCCAGCTGTACACCCTTCAGCAACTAAAAGACTTGATAATTACATATTTGGTCTTATTCAGAAGAAAATCCAGCTGGTCAGGCCAAATAAGCCAAGAACAAGCCTGAATACGGATCCACTAAAGGGAATCTTGAAGCAAGGTAGTATCTGTGTCAGACAAATTGCTTGTATCTCGCCATGTACTAATGAACTGAAAGTGTTCAGAAATGTCTATACAACTCCCCCCGTATCCAACACTTCAGAAAACGGTGTAACGTCACCACAGAGACAAATTCTGAACAATGACAATGCTCAAGACAACAAAAATACGCAACTATGTAAAATTGAATCAACAAACAACCGAATAACTTTTAATCAGGATAGTATTAATGAATTGCAGACTAGTAGCCTCTCAAAGAAGAGGACTAATGTTGCAAGTGGACTACCTAAATGCACTGTGCCTGTAGATTGTCAAGAAGGGAATAGTGAAGGTGGCTCTTGCACACCAAAAGATAATTCATATCAGTGTGTGACAGTACATGAAGAGACCAGTGTTGTACAACCTCCTAAAGTGGTGTCTCCTAAAAAACTCACTAGGCCACCTCCAATGTCTCCCACTATGGAAGAGAAGCCATCACTAGATGTCAGGAGTGAAGGGTCCTCTGTGCAGAGCTTAGAGGATGGTGGGCAGTTAGTGAATGCCCAGTTCATCCCAGCACAGCAGCAAGTGGTCAAACCCCGTAAAGGTACTAAAAATATAAAGATTGTCAAAGTTAAGAATACTACTTTGAAATCCAGAGCAAACTGTGACGTGGCTCCTGAAACAAACGTTCAAACCTTAAAACAAAAACCCAAAGCTGTTGCAAAAAAATGCCATTTTTCCAACGATGTTGTCCATGTAAAGCGAAATGTAAGGAGGCCGACTTCCAGAGCAAAGAATGGAGTTTATACGCTATCTGAGAATAGCATCCTGGGTAGACAGGCTGGGGCTAGACCTGCTAAATGTAGCAGGCAGGGAAGGGAAGTTGTTCTGGTCAAATCCAGATACAAACAAAGGGTTGATTACCGAAAGTGGAGACCCCCTGTTGAAGTTTCTCGTGAAGAAGCGATGAGACGATTTAGAAGACGCAGTAGGAGAGAAGCACTCTGTCATATGCCTGGTGTGTATACAAAGACCAATTTGCCGAATAATGGTGTTTGTGCCCTCAGAGGAAGTGATTCGGAATACTCTGCTGAGTGTGAATCATTATTCCACTCCACCGTCGCAGATACTAGTGAGGATGAGCAGAGCAATTACACCACCAATTGCTTTGGAGACAGTGAATCTAGTTTGAGTGAGGTGGACTTTGTAGGGGAAACGACTAGTTCTAGTGACTCTGATGAGAGTGGTGCCGTAGTCTGGCCTCAGTTTAGCCAGTCTCATCCTGTGCAAGTATCTACTTCTGAGTTAAAGAAGCCTCTGCCAAAGGCTTTTGTTAAAATCAAAGCATCACACAACCTAAAGAAGAAAATTCTCCGTTTCAGATCTGGATCTCTCAAGTTAATGACAACTGTTTAAAAGAATATCTGATATTTGTTGTATTAAAAATGAAGGTGATATTAGTTCTTATTTTGATTTGTAAATTGTAAGATGGGTATTTTAAAAGATTTTTTCCTGTCAGAACTAAGCATGTAAGAAGTTTTTAAACTATCAGTATTTTATGTGCATGATTATTTGTTTCAATATTGGCACCATATTGTACACAGCTAACTGTATATAGTACTTGTATATTAATACAATTTGTTTAATGCAATAATAAATTGTCTACCTTAAATCTTTAAAATGTTTTGAAATTTGACTTCAATTTTTATCTTCACATGATGACCCTAGTGTGGTGTAGCTTGCAATCAGGGAGAAATGAAAATGCAAGATACTGATGTAGTTTATTAAGGCATGTCAGAAACAGTGTATTTAAATTATGAATAATATCTATAAGATAGATAAATAATTCTCACATTGGCTAATGCACGGCAGAGCAGAAAATTCATTATTGGTCTCATTGGCACCAATGTATCATGGATGTAATTAATGTAATCAGCAGAAAGAAATCACACAGAAACAGGAAATTTCACCCTACAAATTTGCATTGATCTTTCTCCCTGAATAAGTCACCCAATTTGTTCCCAATGTCATGTTATGGAATGACAGGATGTCGCAATGATGATAAAAGAGCTACATTTATTCCCTCATCTGTACAAGGCATTAGATAGAGTCATACAGCACAGAAACAGACCCATCTCATATGCACCAACCAGACGTCGCAATCTGACCTAGTCCCATTTGGCCTATATCCTTCTAAACTCTTCATATATCCATCCAGATGCCGTTTACATGTTGTAATTGTACTCACCTCCATGGAAAATATAGCAAACAAATAAATGGGCCCAAGTTTCACTTTCAAAATAAGTGTCTGTTGCTAAGTGGACTATTAAATATGGAGTTGAAATCTAAAATGTTCCCTTGTTTGAGCTGATCTAAGCCCAAGTACAACAATAGAGATGCAATTAACTTGAAAGTTCCAGTGTGCTAGAATCAAGTAAAATCATCTGAGTTTCCTGTTCTTGACCAATATCTGGTTTCTTCCATTGATTGTAAAGCCAGTCATCAATTAATGGGGGGACTACCACACCGAAAACATGCACAAAATTTGAGTGAGATAATGAAGGCAGTTGGTGTCCAAAGATGAATGAGTGTATATTTCCAGGAGGAAAGGGAAAGGCTATAATTATTTTTTTTTTAAATTTTGAATAAGAATCAGTCTCTTTGCTATTTACTCACCTCATCCAACACCTGACCCAACTTAGCTCTCTCACACTACTGACTTGTCCACTACTCAACTCATTCTCATATCCATCTAACCCACCTACCGACTTGATTCACTCTTCCACTTACTTCGCTCACCTTCTCACTCTGTCACTCCACCCATTCATGCATTCATCCACTCACTTACTAATATTGAAACTGGACCTTTGAACAGACAGTGGCCAGTGCAGTAAAAAGTGGGTGCATCCCTTTTCCTCCGCTGACCCCCTCAAATCCACTTTGCTTTAACAGAGGAGCACTGAACCCCACATTTCTGGAAATATACAGGCTTGGAAGGTTGTAGAAGAAATGCAGAGCACCAGTGAGTTGGGGACTTTTTATGTGGAGTGGCAATCCAATGATGATTGCCCCTCCTCAGAAAATTTAGATTAATGTCTCATGAAGTTAAGAAAAACAAGCGCAGAAATAGGCCAAATGCTGGCCAAATAACTTTGATATAGAACTTTGATCTCAATTCCATTTTCCTGCCTGATTTCCACATATTTTGATTTCCTCATGCCCAACATGTTCAATGATCTTTCCTACTGTGTGAGGGAACAAGATTTAGCTCAATTTTCGACAAACGTACAGACTATGGAATTTTTAAATGCCATTTGCATTTTTATATCTTGCTTTTGAATCTTGTCATTTTATCACTGATCACATTAAGTTCCTCACACAAAGCCTCTGTGATCCCACCTGAGGTGAGATGGAATAGTAGGTGTGAAGACCAGAAATTTAAATTGGACGGTTATCATTTAGTGGGAATAGCAACTTGAAAGTAGGGGAAAAACAGCAGTTGAGGCTGAATGTCATCATGTCACTTTAACTTCAGTTTTCTCTTCCTCTGTGTGCTCTATGAAGTGCTGCTTGAAACTATTTCCCCACTATTCATGTAGAAATGCTGGCAGTGGGGCCAGTGGAGTGGAAGCTGAGTCCCTAAGTGTTTTCACTATGTCTGTTATCAATAATTTTTGGGTCTATCAATTGGAAGGTAGTGATAGCCATTAGGTACTGGCTATAGTGATCTAATACTGCATCCAAATATATCTCTTGTTTCTTTCATATCATCTCTTGCTGATGCTCATCTTGTCTAGAAGACAAGTTGCTATTCCGATTAAAATGATAACTACCCAACTTAAATTTCTAGTCTTCATACCTACTAATTAGTTGTGTCACCTCAAAGAATATTCCTGTTCTTTTTAAATCTACCACCATCAATCCTTTCTCATAGAAATACTTTTGAACCCTTAGTTCTTGCAAACTACAATTTAGCTTTAAGCTCCATTTCCATTCCAAAGTCCTTGAATATATCGTCACTTCCTCAGTTAATACTTATGATTTCCACAAGACCAAGTTTGAATGATCCAGTCTTGCTTCTAGCCTTGCCACGGTACTTCACAGTCACAAACAAATCTTCTGCGATTGTGACCATGTTGCACTAACCCACTTTATTCTTAACCTGTGCGCAGATGTTGATATTGCCTCCTTCAAGTCTCCTTCTTTGTTGTCCACCTAAGTTGGCTGCCTTCACCTTGCTTCTACTCTTATCCTACCAAGTTGTAATCAGAGAATATTTTGCAATGGCTTCCCTTTCCTCCTCCACACTATTTCCCCTGGAGTTTCACAAGAATCTAATGTTGGCCATCTCCTACATGTCATCAGCATGCATGGCTTTATCATAAAAAGAGAGGATCATGTAGGATCAGGTTCTGCATGTATACTGACAACATCTTGTTCTACTTCCAGTGCCTCCTTCAAGAAGTTATTTATGAGACATTTTGTGGAAAAGTGAAACAAATCAACAAAATATGTGAATTTTAGGGAAGAATCTTTCATGGATTTTGTAAACCTTGAAATTGCCAACGACACTTAAGCAATAGTTTGAGGGAAATGTTTGAGATGAAATTGGATTGAAATAGATTTGTTACTGACTAGTGGGGCTAAAACGTTTGCAATAAGAGAAAAGATTTTAACAATATCAAAAATAGGTACAGAAACATTTATATAGAAACTTTTGTGATTTTTATTTTAAACACACTGTATAGTATTGAGCTCAATCACTTTGGATTGAATCTTACGGGTTTTTGGCTAAGTGCGAGTTACATAGAGTTTGGGCGAGTGATTCCTGCAGCAAGGCTGCACAGGTTTCCTCTCTGTATCCTACCAAACTCTCTGCGTTAATTGGCATTGCAGCCTTTGTGACATCTCTCATGTCCCATTTCTGTTCTATGTTACCATGTACCATTCCCAGAGCAACTCCCCATCACCAAAAACCCCCAGAACTGGCTAGCATTGCCGGGACCTGCCCCATCTTCAAAGGGCCACTGTGTGCCTGGACAAGCAGTGTCAGTGCAGAGCTCCCCTGCATGGTTCCTGACATTTACCCTGGACATGGCAGATAGAGTGAATGCCTGCTTTGCGGGCATGGTCCTGAAGCACCTGCTGAACGGAGAGGTGCACAGACAGGACCTCCTCTTCTCCCAGGACATGCAATAGAGACAATGACCCTAGACCATGTCAGCCTACTGCAAGGTTGCCACCTTGGAGAAATTGGAGAAAGCAGTCTCAGCCACCTGGAGGAATGCCCAGCTCTGTAGCCAAAGGCCAATGTTCTTCTCTGTTTTGCCAGTGTAAGCACCAGTATCTTCTCTCCAATACAAGAGCATTACATTAGCATTTTTCTAATCCACTGGAGACTTTCCATGTTCAGGGAATTTTGGAATATTATAACCAATTGATATCTCTGATGCCACTTCTTTTGAGACCCTAGAAAGTCAACAATCAGGCTCTGGGAATTGTCTGCTTTCAATCCCAATAGTTTGCTCAGTACTTTTTCTCAAGTGATGGTTGTTCTAAGTACCTCCTTTTCTATAACCTCTGCATTAACTGTTGCTATTGGGATGACACCAATGTACTCCACAGTGAAAACTGAAGCAACGTATTGATTTTTCCCTCACTCACCCTCACCCACCCCACTTCCTGATCCAGTAACCCTGCATAGTGTCTGCACTGCCTAAGCCAGACAGTGATGCCCACATCCCACAAATGCATAGAAAAAAAATTGCCAGCACAGTGCGAGGTGTACCATTGAAGTGACATATAAGTGGACTGGAGATGTGCATGAGGGTTCCTAGAGATTGGTACATGTTGAATGCCTATGTCTGTGCATGTGGGGTGCATTGGCTAGTGCCCATGGAACACACTCAAGATGTTGGTACCCAGTGTCTAACATGGAGATCTTTTGGAGTAAGTGGCAAGTTGAAGATGCCAAGACCCGCTTTGGTCTCCACATCAAGTATTCCCAATGGTTAGTTTGTCTAGTGATTTTGGTAAGATTGCAACCCATTGTGAATTGGCTGTCAACAAGCTATTTAACAAGTAATAATTGGAAATTGCTGCTACCGAGTACAAATCTCACTGCACTGCTTGAGAAAGACAAACAAAACGCAGCAAGATAATCTTGATGTTGAGATGGTAACATCTCATCCAATTCTATCACTCATCCCACCACAGCTCATGTCACTCACAGTCTGATAAAATTCTACACTTTACTGTGAAGACATCTTCAGTGAAGCAGTTCTTTGTAGAATTTGTTGCAGATAGATATAAAACTCCGATTCAAGAATTTTAAAACATCTTAATGTTTTAACATTACTTCTTTATTCTACATTAGATAAAATATTTTTGTGAGCAGTTTCACAACATGGTTTATATCCTTTGGGTGAAGTTAACAGGGTCAAAATCAGGGATGATAACATCATTGCTTTTGAATTGGTAAAGTTTTTAAACCAAGTGATTATGATGTTACAAGCATAATTAGTTGATTAGTGTCAAAAACTCTGAACGTACTTATGTCATACATTCTATTGCTTATAACAAGTATTTTTCAATACTCCTGGGGGTGATTGGTGCAGTACAATGCTCTACTGATGTGGAAGTGCCAGATTTTTCTGTTATGTGTTCTGATTTCAGACACTTAACCACCTACTGAGGATGTTCGAATTTTCTGAATTAGCAGCAAAAGATTGTCATTCTTAACCAAGACGATATCACAACTAAGAGCACTTCTATCCTTACATCATGTTCGTACTTAACAATATTCTCTAACTGAGAAATACTGATGAATGGGAACCCTGACTGATTTCGTAACCCCCTTGATTATGGTCATTCTTAAAGCAATTTTAATGCCGTTATGACTGACCTTCGTGACTTAGCATTGACCAAAATTGTTTTCAGAATTCTCTGCCTTGTATGGTTCAACACTATACTATGCCATATTCAATGCAATATATTAACGTATGTATTATTAAGGAGCAGGAAATCGTAACGATAAATTTCATTTGCATGCGCTTTCACAATACAGAGTTGACATTTTTTCTCCATTCTGAAAAGTATCATGGTGAGAATGTTGTCCATCGTAATTTTTTTAAATGTTAGAGACCATTGGTTAAGTATTATCTGATTGTTTAGTTTAGCGCCCAAATTACTGACTGCAAACTTAGGTGTACACATTTTTTTTTATTTACCACAAATATTCATCAATTATATATTTGCTAGACTAAGCACAGAAGGTAGATCTCATTATCCCTCACAATAATAGGGAAATAGATTGGTGTTAGTTGACCGATCTAAAAGCAGTTCAGAGAATGTTTTACGAGAATTTGTGAGAGCATCAGCAGAAGGATGACCTGAAAGGTCAATTATGCGGTCAACTTGTGGCCAGGTGGACAAACTTAATACCTGAACAACTGTTCTAAAGCAGCACTAAGCTGTTGCCGGTTCCCTAAAGGAAGGTGATGTCAGGGGATTTGATTAGCAAAGATCTACAGTAAAAACATTGTACAGATTGCTATCAACATGCCTGTGGGACTGGAATTAGCCGTGAGTGGTTTACAGCTAAGGAAGCTGCTTCCTGTCAGATGACTATTAAATAATCACTTGCTGTGAAATTGTGCGTACCTTGTGAGCCTCTGAAAGCTAGAAATGGATTTTTTAATCATTAGAAAATGCTATTTCAGAACATTCTGTTGTCTATTCCCCTACACATCTGGCCATAAAGTTCAAGAAGATATTTCCATGGAATTGTTAGTTTGAATTGCTTTGTTCTGCCAGGTTGACAAACACTTATTTGACTAAATACATTTTTGCTGAAGTCATTAAACTGATAACAAATCACAGGCTCCTTCTACACACTGCATAAATAATTTATTTGTCCATAATTTTCTCTTATTGAGTGAAGACGCTGCAGAAGACAGTTAGCTGTCAAACTATTGTTGGATTGTTGTTACTAAACTAGTAATCCAAAGACTTTAAATAATAATCGAGAAATGTAATTCCTCATCATTCTTTGGCAAGGTTTGAATATCAATTCTGTTATTTAAATAAATCTGTTTCTTTTGTTGACCATGAGACACCAAATAGCTGCCTTTTAAGGAAGAAAACTTAGCATCCTTAACTAGCCCAGCTTACACGTGGCCCCAGACCTACTAACTGCCTTCTGAACTGGACTAGCTAGCCACTCAGTTGTATCAAATTGGCACAAAAAAGACAATGATTATGTGTCAAAAACAGCCAAATCCTCCTCACTTGCCCAAAATTGAGAAGAATGAACCAGAAAATGGTCGTCACTTCGTTTGTTAAGTTGAAACTGGCACAATGTGTTCTTTCAGTCTGAAAACTGCCACGGCTCTGTGTATTAATGTGTGTAGCTTCCAATACACTTAGGTGTATCACACTGCAATCCCAACTGATAGTCTAAAATTGGTGTCAGCATAGCCTTAGCACATGCAGATTTATTACTTTGACTATTCAGATTCATCCTGTTTGGTCTAAATTTAACCGAAACTTGACAGTTAACTGTCTGTCATCATCTGACTGGTTTATTCTACGTGGCAATGCCTCAACCAATTAGAATCCATCTGTCAACGAATTAGCACTCTTTTTTCATACAGTAGACAATTGTTGTTTCTTTTACATTAACATTTTCCCAAATGTCCTGTTGAGTACAAGTTGAAAAGCTTCAACAAAAATTATATTTTTTCAGCACATCAATGCTCTGAGGTATCAAATAGCTACCCACACACTACCATTGCTTGGAACTATATTTCTCCTCCTTCAGGTTAAAATGCTGGAAATCACTCTCTACAGTGGGTGTAGTTTCATTCAGGAAAGTAGCTTACTGTCACTTTCTTTAGGACAATTTCACGGATGGACAATAAATGTATGCATTGCAGAAAAAAGTATAATGTAGAAATGGAGAAGAAGATCCTAGTTTGACCCATAACAAAGTGATCTGAATTTCACTGGCATTTGGGATACTACCATTAGGCAAAATGCCCTACGATAGGGAGAGAATAATCCGAAGGATTACTGTTCTGCAATATATTTTGAGAGGTGTGAAATTGCGAATAGTGAATGCTGAGCTACAGCCTGATCAGGCTTGACTGTGACTTTACTCCTGTTCAAGTAACCTGCTGACATTCAATTCCATTGTTCAAACATACAGCAAAGGGACACCTAGGGACATCTCATCAACTTAACCCCATCCACACAACATCGAATAGCTTTACCAACTCCTTCCATCTCAGTCCACTCTTTCCCTTACTTTATTCCAGGAGAAAATGGGTCACAGTTGGAACAGGAGAACAAAGAAGGGTTGTGGGACAATTGTCATATGTCGTCACTGTCTACAGGAATAGTGCCAGAAGACTGGAGGATAGCAAATGTTGTCCCCTAGTTCAAGAAGGGGAGTAGAGACAACCCTGGTAATTATAGACCAGTGAGCCTTACTTTGGTTGTGGGTAAAGTGTTGGAAAGGATTATAAGAGATAGGGTTTATAATCATCTAGAAAGGAATAATTTGATTAGGGATAGTCAACACGGTTTTGTGAAGGGTAGGTTCTGCCTCACAAACCTTATTGAGTTCTTTGAGAAGGTGACTAAACAGGTGGATGAGGGTAAAGCGGTTGATGTGGTGTATATGGATTTCAGTAAAGCATGTGATAAGGTTCCCCACAGTAGGCTATTGCAGAAAATTCGGAGGCATGGGATTGAGGGTGATTTAGCGGTTTGGATCAGAAATTGGCTAGCTGTAAGAAGACAGAGGGTGGTGGTTGATGGGAAATGTTCATCCTGGAGTTCAGTTACTAGTGGTGTACCGCAAGGATCTGTTTTGGGGCCACTGCTGTTTGTTATTTTTATAAATGACCTGGATGAGGGCGTAGAAGGATGGGTTAGTAAATTTGCAGATGACACTAAAGTCGGTGGAGTTGTGGATAGTGCAGAAGGATGTTGCAGGTTACAAAGGGACATAGATAAGCTGCAGAGCTGGGCTGAGAGTTGGCAAATGGAGTTTAATGCGGAAAAGTGTGAGGTGATTCACTTTGGAAGGAGTAACAGGAATACAGAGTACTGGGCTAATGGTAAGATTCTTGGTAGTGTGGACGAGCAGAGAGATCTCGGTGTCCATGTGCATAGATCCCTGAAAGTTGCCACCCAGGTTGATAGGGTTGTTAAGAAGGCGTACGGTGTGTTAGGTTTTATTGGTAGAGGGATTGAGTTTCGGAGCCGTGAGGTCATGTTGCAGCTGTACAAAACTCTGGTGCAGCCGCACTTGGAGTATTGCGTACAGTTCTGGTCGCTGCATTATAGGAAGGATGTGGAAGCATTGGAAAGGGTGCAGAGGAGATTTACCAGGATGTTGCCTGGTATGGAGGGAAGGTCTTATGAGGAAAGGCTGAGGGACTTGAGGCTGTTTTCATTAGAGAGAAGAAGGTTAAGAGGTGACTTAATAGAGACATACAAGATGATCAGAGGATTAGATAGGGTGGACAGTGAGAGCCTTTTTCCTCGGATGTTGATGGCTAGCACGAGGGGACATAGCTTTAAATTGAGGGGTGATAGATATAGGACAGATGTCAGAGGTAGATTCTTTACTCAGAGAGTAAGGGAGTGGAATGCCTTGCCTGCAGCAGTAGTAGACTTGCCAACTTTAAGGGCATTTAAATGGTCTTTGGATAAACATATGGATGATAATGGAATAGTGTAGGTTAGACGGGCTTCAGACTGGTTTCACAGGTCGGTGCAACATCGAGGGCCGAAGGGCCTGTACTGTGCTGTAATGTTCTATGTTCTATGTTCCATGTCTGTTCACCACACCCCCCCCACCATGAGAGTGTAGGGATGGGATGCGGCAGCAAAGAACAGGAGGTTTCTTCCTATTCCTCTGTGGAATGCTCAGTTGGATTGCTAATTCCGATAGAATTGTGCCTATCAAGAGTCAGTGCCATTATAATCTGAATGAAGAAAAAGATCTCTGCACTTTGTACCTCCAGAATAAAGCACTCCTGAGGCTTTGTACTTATTTAGCAGCTACAGCTCCCAGTCATTCCAAGAAAAGATGAAGTATTTTTCACAAGTATATGCAGGATAATGCACGCTAAAGAAATTGGAACCTGTCTTTAGTGGTGCAGATATAATTTAATTCTTTATGGCCATAGCAACATTTCTGATGTTTTGATTCCAATTTCTTTGATGGAAGAACATCAAGTAGAGGTTAATACTAGGGTTGTGTATATCCCCTGATTTTAAGGATGGGCTGTTGGTAACTATTTTAAATGTGTCATGACATTACATAACAGATTTTGTGGAAGCCTTATCAAAATTGAGTGTGGATAGCTTAAAGCTTTTATTTTAAACTGACTAGATAGAAAGCTGAATAAGTGCAGTGTAATGGAGAACAGGGCTGTCTTTTTTTCTCAGGACCAGTAGAAGAGGCCATGGCACCAGACACTCCTAGCCTGATCTGTAGTTACTAACCAGGTTAGTGCTGGTTCAATGCTATAAAAGAGTGCCCAGCAATTCAGGAAGAAGGTTAATGACCTTCTGAGCCCCACAGGGGTAAGTGGAATTTGGCTCATCTTGCATCTGTTACTTCACACTCACTCTAACTCTTCCCCTGTACCCATCTCCCACCCAGGCTAATGGTGTATTATTTTCACTACTATGTGCAGCATCCTCTCTCAATAGATCTCACCCACTTCATCCCCCCATTCTACTAACCCTTCCTGAACTCTGCAGGTACTATTCATTCACTTTTGGGACACCTCACCAACTTTCCCCCACCCACACCACATCTAATAACTTTACCAACTACTTCCATCTCAATCCACTCTTGCCGTTATCTCATTCCAAGAGGAAATGGGTCACAATTTGAATGAGAGGGCAAAGGCGGGTTGAGGGTCGATTGTTATTTGTCTGTTCACACACCCCTTCCTCCCCCACCCCCCTACAATGAGAGTGTAGGGATGGGGATGGGACAGCTAAGAACAGGAAGTTTCTTCCACTTCAAGCTTCCTGAGGAAACAGCATGATTTTAAGGATATTGACAGAGTGCATGTACCTAAGTTTGGAGAGCTCTCAAAACATCACATTTTGTCTTATCTTCATTGTCTTCAGTTCAACACCAGGTAAAGGAGATGTTCTTGAAGAACATAGTGACATTGCACTTCCATTGTGGTATAGGTGCAGGGAAAGGTGTATGAAAATTTTACATTCTGTTTTACCATCTCTCTGTTTGGCTATAATTATTGGTGCTACTCTGTAATACACAGGGTCTTTTTTTATTTTTGGATGTGCATAGCCACTGCACCCACAGCAAATTTCCATCAGGGCAATAAAAATGTATCATATAAGATTTTATTTTGATTAATTATTTCATTTTTAGAATGGTTCCCAAGGGTTGGAAGGTAGTAAATACAATCTTGCCTTTTTCTTAAAAAAAAGGAGGGAGATAGAAAACAGGAAACTAAAGAAATGTTAGCCTAATATAAAGCAGTAGGCAAAATACCAGAGTCAATTCATTGGTAAATCATAATAGAAGATTGAGAAAACCTGAACGTGAGTGAGCAGAGCAAGGAAATATGGAGGCAAAGAATGTGGGTGAATCCTAGATGAGTACTTTGCATCAGTATTCACCCAGGAAAAGGAGATGGAGGATACTGAGATTTGGGTGGAGCGTGCTAATACACTAGGGCATTTTGAGATCAAGAAGTGGTGTTGGATCCCTTGAAGAACATTAAGGTGGATAAGTCTCCACTATGTGGAATCATTAAGTGGCAAGAGAGGAGATTGCTGGGACCTTTATCAAGATCTTTGTATCCTGGCTAGCCCCTGGAGAGGTCCCGGAGGACTGGCGAGTAGCTAATGTTGTTCCTCTGTTCAATCAGGGAAATAGGGATAATCTAGGAAACTACAGACCAGTGAGTCTCACGTTGGTTGGATTTGGGAAGCTATTGGAGAGAATTCTAAGGGATAGGATTTGGAAAAGCATGGCCAAATTAAGAACAGTCAGAATGGCTTTATGCAGGGCAGGTCATGTCTTACTAACTTGATTGAATTTTTCGAGGAGCTGATGATGGTGATCGATGAGGGTAGAGCAGTGGATGTTATTTACATGGATTTTAGTAAGGCTTTTGACAAGGTAGCCCCCCATGGTCGGCTCATCCAGAAGATTCAGGTGCATGGGATCCACGGTGACTTGGCCACGTGGATTCAGAATTGGCTTGCCAGAAGGTATTGGTGGAAAGATGTTTTTCAGGCTGGAGGTCCATGACTAGTGGTGTTCCGCAGGGATCCAAAATGGGACCTCTTCTGTTTGTGATATACATAAATGACTTAAATGAAAATGTAGATAGGTGGGTTGGTAAGTTTGCAGGCAGTACAAAGATCGGTGGAGTTGTGGATAGTGTAGAAGGTTGTCAAAGGATACAGTGGGATATAGATCAGTTGCAGATATAGGCAGAAAAATGGCAGATGGAGTTTAACCTGGATGAGTGTGAGGTGCTGCACTTTGGGAGATCAAATGTTAGGGAAAAGTATACAGTTAATAGCAGAACTTTGAACAGCATTGATGTACAGAAGGATCAATGGGGTTCAAGCCCATAGCTCCCTGAAAGTAGTGATGCAAGTAGATAGGATGGTAAAGAAGGCATATGGCATGCTCCCTTTTATTGGTTGAGCAATTGAGTACAAGAGTCAGGCTGTCATGTTGCGGTCTTATAAGAATTTGTTTAGGCCACATTTAGAGTGTTGTGTTCAATTCTGGTTGCCACATTATAGGAAGGATATGGAGGCTTTGGACAAGGCGTAAAAGAGTTTTGCTAGGAGGCTGCCTGGATTAGAGAGTGTGAGCTATAAGGAGAGGCTAGAAAAACCAGGTTGTTTTCTCATGAGTGGCGCAGGCTGAGGTAAGACTTGATAGAAGTCTATAAAATTATGAGATGCATAGGTAGGGTTGACGGTCAGAATCTTTTTGCCAGAGTTGAAATGTCTAATACTACGGGACATGCGTTTAAGGTTAGAGAGGGATAGTTCAAAGGAGAAAGTTTTTTATACAGAGAGTGATAGGAGTCTTGAGCACACTGCCAGGTGTGGTACTGGAGGCAGATACAACAGGGGCATTTCAGGGACTATTGAATAAGCACATGAATATTGCAAGGAATGGAAGGATATGGACCAATGACAGGCAGGAGGATTAATTTCATCTGGTGTCATGTTTGGCACATCATTCTATGCTGTACAGTTCTACAACCTATGTTCTACTTGCATGCATGAATCACAAAAAAAAATCATGCAGCTACAGTGAGCTGTTAAGAAATCCAATTATTTGTTTGTTATTCTTACGAATGAATTGGATGATTAGGAGTAATGTAGTCATATGACAATCATGCGGGTCATTGGTGAGGCTGTTCTTGGAGTATTGTATGTAATTTTGGTTTTGTTAACTAAGGAGAGACATATTTGCCCCAGGGAGCTGTGAATGTGCACTTGTTTGGTATATTCATGATAGTGATCAATAGGGTTTGACGCGGGTTAAAGGACATGGAAATAGTGTAGAAAAGGAAATTGGTAAGGAGGATCACTTTGATTTTGATGAATGTGAAACAGGCCGAAAGGCCAAAGGGCTTAGTCCAGCAACTAATACTTATGTTCTGCTGTCATGTACAACCTTGAAAAAGTGCAAAATGAAATCTGTATCAATTCTTGAATATTTTGCAGGGGTTTTCAGGGCTAAGACATTTTATTTATCAATGTCTTATACATTTGTATAGCTCAGTGGAATTCTGAAGAAGAGCCATACCAATGTGAAATGTTAATTCTGTTTCTTTCTCCTCAGATGCTGCCAGACCTGCTGAGTTTCTCCAGCATTCTTTATGTTTGTTTCAGATTTCCAGCATCTGCAGTATTTCATCTTTATATAAATGAAAATGTTTTTTTCCTTCGACTCTAAATGCCATGGTGAGTCTTAATTGCTGGCATTGCAAACTAATTTTTATAAACCTGGAGTTTGATTTCTTCAGATTTTAATTATTATTTGAAATTTAGAAAAATCTAAAAACGGTTTTTAATTTTTATATCTGTCTCTTTCATTTCTCACTTATCCAGTCTTTCTTTTGCTCTCTTAATTTCACTTCCTGTCCCAGATTTGACATTGAAATTAATATTTGAACCAACAATTTCCATTTCAGACACTGCACTGCACATTAGCCTGGTTGATTAAGAAGCCAGATAACGTTTTTATCTTGTTCATACTAGTTCCAGATCATTTTGGTTCTCTCACACACAGTAAGCACCAGTACAAAACCCCTTTGAAAGTGTTTGAGAAACAGCAACAAAAATCTGGCCCACGGTTACACATTTATGATTCTTCTCAATTAACTCATCTTCATGGACCTCATAGAATCATGGAATCATAGAATCCCTACACTGTGGAAGCAGGCTATTCGGCCCATCGAGTCACACTGACCCCCCCCAAAGGGCACTTGTATAGGTTTCTCATATGGATATGAATCTGTAGATAACCATGGACAGTTATGAAATGTGTGAATTGAGTGCTTTCTGATTAATTGATGATATCAGTAGTGGAATGAAGCTTCTTTTGCAAAGAGATGTAAAGAGTTATTTTACTGGTCAAATACTGAACAAATTGAGAGGATTGGAGAAAGATCTTATTTTAGGAAAGCAAGTTGCCTCAGGTTGATTACTGTTTTTGATTTTGATAGCCTTACAATTTATGTCAATATAGTTTCAATGTATTCCCAAAATTTTAAGAAGTAAAGTGTTTAAGGATATTGTAGCCATGCAGTTAAAGCTAATGTGTGCAAAATGGCACATAAAGTTATGTGCTCATAGAGTTATAGAGAGTCATAGAGTCACACAGCATAGAAACAGGCTCTTCAATCCACCATGTCCGTGTCACAAACACCAAACTACATTACTTCCATTTACCTGCACTTGGTCCGTAGCCTACTATGCCCTGGTAGTTTAAGTACTCATCCAGATGCTTCTTTAATGTTGTGAGAGTAGCTGTCTTCATCGCCTTCTCAGATAGCCCCCATATATCTACCACATTCTGGGTTAAATTTTTTTACTTAGATCTTCTCTAAACGTTTGTTCCCCACTTTAAACTTAGGCCCCCTGGCCTTAGACATTTCTGCCACGGGGAAGAGATTCTCACGATCTAATCTGTCTAATCCTTTCATAATTTTGTATTCCCTCAGTATCATCTTTTTGAAGGAAAACAAACCCAGCCTATCCAGTGTCTCCTCATTACAGAGAATTTCCATCCCAGGCAACACTCTGAAGAATCTGTTCTGCACCCTCTTTAGTTCAATCATGTCCTTCTAATAGTGCAGTGACCGGAACTGCACGCAGTATTCCATCGTGTCCTAACCAATGCTTTATAAACTTGTAACAAGACATCCCCGCTCCTCTATTTGTGCCCCGGCTAATGAAGGCAAGTATCCCATATGCCTTCTTCTACCTGTGCTGACACCTTCAGGGGTCTGTGTACAAGAAGGTCCCTTTGTTCCTCAGTACTCCCTGGTGACCTGCCATGCATTATGTACAGCCTTCTTTTATTAGAGGTCTCAAAATGCACCACATTACACTTCAATTAAATTTGATTAAATTCTATTTGCCATTGCTCTGCCCAATTTACCTGCTGATCAATTTCAGACTGTAGCCTAAGACCATCCTCCTCACTGTCAACAACACCAGCACTTCTCATGCTATCTGTAAACTTGCTGATTGTACCTTTTACATTCAAATACAAGTTGTTAACGTACATAACAAACAGCAAACGTCCCTGTGATACACTGCTCACCATGGGTTTCTAATGACAAAAAAGAACCTTTCTACCATCACTGTTTGCCTCCTTTTTGTAAGCCAATTTTGGATCCTGTTTGTCAACTTGCCTTGGATCCCATGGGCTCTTACTTTTTGGACCAGCCTTCCATGTGGGATCTTGTCAAAGACCTTACTGAAGTACATGCAAACCATATCAACTGTACCGCCCTCATCAATATATTTAGACACCTTTTCAAAAAGTTCAATTAAATTTGTCAAACAGGATCTCCGTCTAACAAATCTACGCCGACTAACCTTGATCAATCTCTGCCTTTCCAAATATTGATTGATCCTGTCCCTCAGAAATTTTTCTAAGTATATCCCTAGCACTGATGTTAAGCCAGCTGGTCAAAAATTACCTGGCCTACTCCTGCTGCCCTTCTTGAACAAAGGAACCACATAAGCTATCCTCCAGTTATCTGGCACTTCACCTGTGCCCAGCAAAATATTAAATATTTCTGCCAGGGCCCCAGCAATCTCCTCCCTGCTTCCCACAGCAGCTTGGGATACATCTCATCAGTCCCTGTGGATTTATATCTCTGTGAATACAAAAGAGAAGTATTATTAAAGACCTCATCCGTGTCCATTGGCTTCACACACAGTTTGCCCCTTTGGTTCTAATAAGTCCTGCTGTTTCCGTGGTAATCCTCTTACTCTCAATTTACTTATTAAAATTCTTGGGGTTTTCCTTGATCCTATCTGCTAGACATATTTCATTGCTCCTTTTTGCCCTCCTAATTTCCTTTTTAAGCAACTTCCTACACTCTCTATACACTTGAATGGCCTTCTCTGTTTTTAATGTGCTGCACCGAACATATGCTTCATTCTTTTTCCTTATCAAACCCTCGATACCCCTTGACATCCAGAGTTCCCTCAACTTGCTGCCCTTGCCCTGTGCTCTTGGAAGAACACACCGGCCCTGGATTGTCACTATAGTATTTTTAATAGACTCCCCACTTTCCTAATGTAGACATATTTGTAAGTTGCTACTCCCAGTCTGTGTTTGCCAGGTGCTATCTAATGATTTTGAAATTGGCCTTCCCCCAGGTGTAGACATGTAACTTCTGCACTATTCTTATTCCTTTCCAAAAGGATTTTGAAACTTACAGAATTAAGGTCACTATCCTCAGAATGCTCGACAACTGAAACTTCAATCACTTGATGGGCATCATTCCTTAGCATCTAGCGCTGTCCCATCTCTAGTAGTCTATGTACTGGCACAAAAAATCTCTCCTGGATAGACTTTAAAAATTCCATCCTGTCTAATCTTTTGCTGGAACTAATTGTGCTGTAACGTTATATTGAGACCTGGGCATGCTCTGGGCCTAGGATTTGAACCTGTGTAGATGGAATGATTTGAGCTGCTGTGTTCGCTTGTTGGCTCTTCGAAGGACAGCTCCACAATGTACATTTTTTTATTGTGCCAGTAAGCTGCACATGTCAAGATCTTCAATCGGTTTATGAAAATTTCCTTTCTTTGAGAGACAAAACAATGGGGGGTTAATATTAATGTGACACTCCCTTTTGTTGAAAAAAAATTGACAAATCTTTCTGATTAGTGAGGGTGGTTGCAACTTTTGGCACATGAGCATCGTACACGGTGTATCAGTGAAACTTTTTGATGTGAGTTAAGTAATCACATGCTGGATGTGCCAAATCATTTGTCATTTACCAGTAGGCATTTTTGGACATTAAGCAATAAATGCCATGGATAGCAGTTGGGTATTTTTCTTTTTATTGATAGTGGTAGGATTGGGAAAAATGTATTAGAGCAGTATCTGAATTGGTAAACAGATTTGCACCCTGTTGATCAAGTTCCTTAGTTACTGATTGTGTTTGTTATTCTTCTTGTTGAGGCAAGAAGATTAATATTGCCCACATCAGCCTGATCAAAATTAGTTCATGGAAGACAAAAAGGCTAAATGTTGTTTTGTGGTTGGGATGGCTTGGTATGAAAAACTGCATTGGGGTTCAAAAGTTCTAAACATTCTAATGTGATACATAGAGGAGTTTGTGGGTGGCTAATATTTTCTCCTCAATTCTGTAATTATAAAATTGATCATTTGTCTTATTTGCTATTTGCGCATATTACTGTTTGCAAATTTGACGAAGATAGAGTTGAATTAATATAGCAGACTTTACAACCCCTGAATGTCAAAAAGCACTTTATAGCCAATTAGTTACTTTTTTGACATGTAATCACCATTGTAAAGTAGGGCTCTTCGAAAATACCTAATGGATGTGAAACATATGGATCATCATTAGGATTAACAGGTGATACAGGTGCAAGTTCCTTCTGCCCTTTGTTACTTCTATCTAATTTACAAGCAGCATCCATAACCACAATATGTTGGTGGAATTGTCCTGTATGCAAACATTGTAGCATATCAAGGAGCTCAATGTTTTTTTTGAACAATTGAAGAATGGATAATTTAAAAATATTAAGTTAGAAGTAGACTGTATAAATTGAGAATGTTGAAGGGCTTCTGAGTCTAAAGTCAGTAAATGTATTTCAGATTTCCTCTGTGATCTAGTGTCCATGAAAACCCCAAGAGGCAGCTCAGATTTTGACTAGTAATGCTAAACAATTCAGACAGTAACCAGTAAATGGAAGTTGAGGCACTCATGATCAAGTTTGATGTGATCTGATATTCAACTCTAATGAGGGTGAAGTATGCAATTCTAATAAGCCAAATTTTAAGTAATTTTTATAAGTTTGTTCATACTGACTGTGAGGACAAATGGATTATTTTTTGAAAAGGCTTCTTGCTGAAAGAACTGATTCATTATATAGTTAACCTCGGTAATGAATATAAACCGATTTTAAAAAACTCTCAATGGATTGAGAAAACAGCTCAACTTGAAATAATGAGGAAAAATATGACACAGCCTTAGGGAAAGAGGTAAGAAAGTCCATTGGGAAGAATATTTCAAGTGTTGGAAATGAGGAATCTGGAAATGAGCATAGCAGCTGCTGTTAAATATAGCAACAAGAAATTCTTCCAGCATTCAGACATGTTAGAAACTGTCAGAGAAGAGCAAAGAAACTAAAGGGTACTACTGAGAGTGAAACTGAGGACAGATATAAGATTGTACATATGTGGTGGTAAACTGCCCAAGGCTGGGTCCTCTGCTCTTTTCTCCATTTTTTCTGCTCTCATGCTTTCCACTTCAGCTGCTCATAAGAGCCTCCTGTTTTCAACTTCAATGAGCAATATTACTAGGGAATCGAATAAGTGATGTGGTTTATCATTACCTTCCTCATGGGTGCTTAAAGGAAACACAGATCCTTTTCTGAAAGGATAATCAGTGTGAAATCAGCTGCTGTCCTTTAGTGTTCTGACTCTTCTGCTGTCACCACCAAAGCTCTGCTGGTTTTGCTGTTGACCAGATTCATAACTATGAGCATGGGAGTCTCACCAGCACCAAACCTCAACAGGCCATTTATGACAACCCACTGAAGTCTCAAATGACACTGCTACCCAGATTGTTCTTGTCAGTTAGGAAACATCATTTACAAAATCTACATAATCAGATCTTGATTGTCAGCATTAGGATTTAAGTCATAGATGCGTTAGAAGTGTTCAAACAAACAAATTCTCTGAGCGAATGATATTGTTCTCAAAGTGCCAAGAAAGAGACACGATTAAGTTTCTGAATTAAATACTAATAGCCATCATGACCATGTTAGCTTGGGGAAACTTTGCTAAATTTGAAACAAGATGTTTACATTTTTATTTGGAAGATAACAAAACAAATCAAGATAATTTTAGACTCCAATGCCTGAGATTACTACCATCATTTTATAGACAACATCCTGCTTTGTTGCTACTGTTGGCTATGCCTCAATTTGAGTACAGCTGTGGTTCTTCATGCCACTGAACAGGTTGATTCTGAACCTGTGTAACTGTGGATACATGGGCAGGATGTCCCACAAGATAAGACTTTTCCCTTTCTTTTGAATACTTCACTGAAGCCTATTTTTTTGCTTTATCTTGTGCTTAAAGCTAATAATGTTATCTGCAAATTAAGAGTCTGGAACATCTTGTGCACGTGAGTGTCTACACACACACTGTCCTTGAGGTTGCATGTTCCTTATCACAAAGTTATGTTCTTTGATTCCTAAAGAACTGTAAATCTCTCGATTTACATCTGTACATTGTACCTTTTTGACACATCTCTGTGGTGTAGTCCCAAAATCTTCTCTGCACATATTCATTTAGATTGATCTGTTTTCTCTTTCTGAGATCAGTCATGTCATCAGTTACATCATCAGGATTTGCAAGAATTGTATTATACCACAACTTTCTCTGCATTAAATTATTTCTGCTACATGCTGAAGTTCTCATTATTTCATCTGCAAACTACTTATTTGTTGTGCACTGGTAAATGTGGTCTCAGAATGACTTTGGTTTAAGTATCACTTGTCTCTAAATGGCATTTTGATGGTGTGATTTATAACACTCTGTTATCTTTGTTTGCATGGCTAATTTTTAGAGACACATTGTGGTCAGGATTTCATATTTTTGTACGTCAAAAATCTTTCCTGAAAATCTGAAGAATGTAATTCTCTTTAATTTTTTGATCAAAAATGCTTGCCAGCACTTCTGACAATATTTAGGACTGCTAGGACATGTATTGGTTTGACCCTAATCATAGAATGGATATGCTGAAGATGTTTTTCAGATGACTACTTAGAGGTCTCTATGTCATATATTGGTTGTGTCCTGTTCCTGTGTCATTCTTTCTGTTTCTGATGGGTTAACATGCTATAAGAAGGCTACTCCCATCAGTGGGCATTTCTCTCCCTTTGCTCTGCATTTAAGTCAGTGACAGGCTATCATATTCATAAAGATGCCCTGCTACAGCCTATTCCACGAACAGGCTATTGTTTAGTGGGCATTGTATCATAGTGGTTATGGTATTGAACTAATGATTGGGTCACATAGTTCGACTCCTACTATGGTAGCTGGACAATTTGAGTTCAGTTAATTAAATAGAAATATGTAATAAGAAAATTGTGGATTGTTGGTTCATTAATGCCCTATAGGGAAGAAAATCTGTCATGTATGGCTGGTCTGATTCAGAGATGGGCAATAAATGCCATCATTTATCCTGTGAATGAATAAAAAAAAACCTGAATTTTTAAATATACTTTTTGGAAACCTTTAAATATCCTAGGTTTTCTGTAACGTAAATATGGAAATCCTGGAAACAATCCTTATCTGAGTAAACTGTTAAAGAAATGACCTGGCTCCCTCCATCTCAATACATTAAGCAATTCTCTACTTTCTTGATGTAACTTTTTATAATCAGCAAAAACTCCTGTTCAAACATACTAACTAGATTCTCTCCATTCTTTTAAACCTTTTATGAGTTAATTCCTCTGGGTATAACGGAAATGATTGCTTTCGTTTAGTGAAATGTTAATCTGGGCAATCCTTCTGTACTGATGGTCAATAGCTATTCACAAACACTGTATCAGAATTATGCATCAGATGATAGCAAAAAATAATAAAAAGGGAAGATTAAACAGAAAAAGAAAGCTCATGAAAGTCATTAAAAAACAACTCAACACTGTAGATATAGAGATAGTAAGAACTGCAGATACTGGAGTCAGCGATAACACGGTGTGGAGCTGGAGGAACACAGCAGGCCAGACAGCATCAGAAGAGCAGGAAAGTCCCGGAACATCA
Organism: Ginglymostoma cirratum; assembly: GCA_024137785.1. NCBI lineage: Eukaryota > Metazoa > Chordata > Chondrichthyes > Orectolobiformes > Ginglymostomatidae > Ginglymostoma > Ginglymostoma cirratum. The sequence continues at coordinate 36,405,953 of JAHRHZ010000133.1, read as the reverse complement.
AATTTCCTGCTCCTCTGATGCTGCCTGGCCTGCTGTGTTCCTCCAGCTCCACATCGTGTTATCTCAACACTGCAGATAGCCTAGAGGAGTACAGAAAATACAAGGATCAAGTGAAAAAAGAAAATCACAGAGAGGACATGAAAAAAATAATAGCAAGCAAGATAAAGTATATAAAGAGTAAAAGGATAGTTAAAGAAAATGTGTGATCTATCAGAGATGAAGAAGGAAACTTGTGTGAAGATGCAGAGGATATGGAAAGAATTTTAAATGATATTTTTGTCTCTGTATTCACAAAGGACAGGGATGACGCAGATATAATAATCCAAGAGGAGTAGTGTGAAATATTGGACAAAATAATCATAATGACACAGGAGAAGTGTTAGAGGACTTGGAATCCTTGAAAGTGGATCAGTTACCAGGGCCAGATAAATTGTTCCCTAGGGTAGTGAAGGCGGTCAGAGATAAAATAGCAGATGCTCTGAAGGTTATTTTTCAATCTTTACTAGACACAGATGAGGTGCTGTAGAAATGGAGGAATATAAATGTGATTCCATTGTTTAAAAAGGGTACAAAGGAAATGCCAAATAATTATAGGCCAGCTAGTCTTACTTCAGTGGAGGGTAAATTGTTAGAACCAACCTGAGAGATTGGATAAATTGTAACTTAGGAAGGCATGGACTAGTCAGGGATAGTCAAGGATAGTCAGCATGGCTCTGTTAAGGGAAAGTCATGCCTTGCAATTTTAATGAATTCTTTGAGGAAGTGACAAGGAGGATTGATGAGGGTAGTGCAGTAGATGTCATCCACATGGATTTTAGTGAGGCATTTTACAACGTCCCACATGACAAACTGGTCAAAAAAGTAAAAGCCCATGAGGTGCAGGTTAATGTGTCAAATTAGATCTAAAGTTGGGGATTAATAATAGGAAACAAAGAGTAATGGCCAATGGCTGCCCTTGTGAATGGAATGCTGTTTTGAATTGCGTTCCGCAGGGCTAGGTGTTGGAACTCATGCTGTTTGTTTTATACATTGATGACTTGGACATGAACATAGGGGGCATAACTGGGAAATTTGCAGATAGCACAAAAGTTGGCCATGTAGTTGATAGTGTAGAGGACACCTATAAACTCCAAAATGATATAGATGAGTTCGTGGAGTGGGCAGGAAATTGGCAGATGGAGTTCAACTCTGGAAAGTATGAGGTAATGCATTTAAGGAGGTCAAACAGTAAAAGGGAATATACAATCAGCAGGAACATACTGAGAGGGGTAGATGAAGTTAGAGATCTTGGTGTGTGCGTGCATAGGTCCCTAAAAGTAGCAGTACAGGCAGATAAGGTTGTAAAGAAGGCAAATAAAATGCTTTCCTTCATTGGCAAATGTGTAGAATGTAAATGTAGGGAGAAAATGATGAAACTGTGTAAGATACCGGTGAGGCCACAGCTGGAGTATTGTGTGCAGTTCTGGTCACCACGTTAAAGAAGGATGTAATTACTCTGGAGGGAGTGCAGACAAGATTTATTAGAATGTTTCCAGGGCTGGAGCATTGTAGTTAGGAGAAGAGATTGCAGAGGTTGGCATTGTTTTCCTTAGAACAGTGACAGGATTAAGGTACACAGAATTGTGAGGGGTATAGATAGAGTAGGCTAGAGGAACGTGTTTCCCTTGGCAGAGTGTTCAAAAACCAGGAGTCATAGATTCAAGCTAAGTGTTAGGAGGATTAGAGGGGCTGTGAGGAAAAACTTTTTATGCAGAGGGTGGTGAGTGTCTTGAATTTGGTGCCTGACTTTGTGGTGGAGGCAGAAACCCTAAAGAGTACCCTTTTGAAAAGTACCAAGATACGCACCTTAAGTGCTGAAAACTGCAGGGCTATGGGCATGTTCAGGAAGATGGGATTAGAAAGGGCATTAGGGTATATTTGGGATGGTATGGACAAAATGGGCTGAATGGCCCTCTTCTGTACTGTATCATTTCTATGATTCCATGGTTCTAAAAATCACTGAATGCTGCTGTTTTGCCAACACTAAAATGTAAATTTAAAAACTGTGCAACAAACCTTTAGAACAAAAGCACAGGGCTGAATCTTATGTTTTATTGGCTAAGTCCAGGTTACATTGAGTTTTTTCTTTGGTTTGTCATTGCAAGGACCAACAAGTTCTCTCACCATATCTTACCAAGCCTGTACATTAATTACCTACCTTGCCCCTGTGGTGTCTCTCATGTCTGATTACCACCCCATCATACCGTGTGCCTTCCCAGAACAATTCACCACTCATCAGATATCATCCAAAGACCGACATCCCTTGCCCCAGCACCATCTTTGGAAGGCTACTATGCAACAGGACAGGCATTGGCAATGTGACATTGCCAGCCACTGTCAACGCCTTTGCATATCTTCCACAATGCTGGATTGCCTATGACACTTGGCTAGGACACCCTCTCATACATGAAACCCATTCTCTCACCTGAGTCACTTTTTGACCACTTCACTTGATCCTAGCTACAAACTATTAAATAATCTTCTAATTCAGTGATATATGTCCTCAATGCCCACTGTAGGGCTACATTTTGTCACTGTCCAGTAGCAGAACATACTAGCAAGCATTTGGACGAATAAGAACACAATGTGAGCTTTTATTTACAGAGTGAAAAAGTGAACAGAAATTAGGCCAAGAGAGGCAGTAAGTCACCCCTGCAATATCAACCAGATTTAGGAATCATGAATCAAAACAGAAGAGTCAATGATTGTCTGCTGCACTCTGATTCATTCTATCTGAAGTAAGTGTCTGGCTGGTGTGTAGCCCAGTTGCAGCTTAGCTCTATCATGGACAACATCAGCTTCCTCCAATGCAAAGTCCTCATTCTCCTCTTTAGAAAACTATTCCCATTCCCCCAGCTTTTCTATATTCAGCACATTTGCCTACTCCAAATGACACAGCACTCTCCATCTGGGCTTTTACTGGAGGGTGCCCCCGGACTGGTTCGAGAGCCAGAACCACATCTTCAAAAGTGCTATACTTGGCTCCAACACGGCCCTTGCAGTCAGTCCATAGTGTTTCAGAACTAACTGCACTGGGGACATTTATTTTTGGTATAATTGTGCTGTTGAATCCTCCTGTTTATTTTTACCTATTGCACTCTTTTCTGTGCCATAATCAGATTTAATGCACACTTTTCTATATCACAATCAGTTTTTACACCACAATATTTCAAGTTAAATTGCAATTTGAAATTCTTTATTTAAACAAGAGTGTGAGAGTAAATATTGGTATGTTTTAATGTGATTAGGAGGGAGGACACCTGACTCAATGCATATTTTTTGGAGCACAACAATGTGGTTAGAGTATGGTAAAGTCAACTCCAGGTTTGGTTTCTGGAAAAGAAGGTAAATAAAGTGACCTGTCAATGCTGTAACATGTGCGAGCTCTGACAGACCACTAATTCAGCAACTTGATATTACCATTGTTCATGGATGATTGTGCATTGCAAGATTCAGAACAACAACATTTTGATGTTGACAGCTTGTGTCTGGTCCTAACCGAATAGATTGAATTGGTAGACTGAGAACATAAGATCTCAGAGAGGTTGATCCCCTGGGTAAAATGGGAAAATGTAACTCATTTGGATTCTTGTTTTGGATCAATGTTTGCTGATTGATTTATTTTTGTGCTGCATTTAGTTGAGTTTTAGCTCATTTTTCAACACATCTGCAGCGTGTAAAATGTTCATCAATAGTATAAGCAGTTTTACAATAAATTTGTGAATACTACGTCGTATAAATATTTCTTGTAAGCAAATCAATGTAGGAAATTTAACTTAAATATCAGACACAATTGTTTTTCTTTCTATTTAATATTGAGCAAGTTAACCTACCTGTTTTTTCCTATTTCTCAAGCTTATTGCACTATTTTTGAAGCTTTCCTGGATTTTATCTCCCTTTTCCAAAAGGGGAAGATTCCTGTTGAAGTCAACATATTTAGGAGAGGAAGAGAAGGAGAAAGAAGTTACAATTTCTGATTGACTTTGAATGAATATTGGTAGACAAGAGCCAGTGTGGAGAGTTCTTTAAAAAGTCATTCATGGAAGGTGGCTGTCACTGGCTGGGCCAGACTTAGATGTCTCTGGAGAAAGTGAGCTGCCTTCATGAACTGCTGCAGTCGTTGGCAAGTAGGAACTCCATAATGCTGTTAGGAAGGTACTACCAGGATTTTGACCCAATGACAATGAAGGAACATTGGGATAGTCCTAAATTGGGATGGTGATTTGCATAAAGGGGAAATTGCAGGTGGTGCTTTTTTTTGTATTCACTCACAGAATGTAGGAATCCCTAGCTGGCCAGCGTTTATTGTGGAATCATAGAATTGCAACAGTGTGGAAGTAGGCCCTTCGAGTCTGCACTGACCCTCTGAAGAGCATTGAACTCAGACCCAACCACCCTAACCTTATTCCCTGTAATCCTACATTTCCCATGACCAGCTACCTAACGTACTCATCTCTGACACTATGGGGCAATTTAGCATGACCAACCCACCTAACCTGCACATCTTTGGACTGTGGGAGGAAACCTACACAGACACGGGGAGAACGTGTAAACTCCACACAGACATTCACCCAAGGTTAGAATTGAACCAAGTTCCCTGGCGCTGTGAGGCAGCAGTACAAATCACTGAGCCACTGTGCCACCTCATTGCCCATCCCTAGTTACCTTTGAGAAGGTGTCAGTGAGCTGCCTTTTTGCTCTGCTGCAGTCCACATGCTGCAGGTTGACCCATAATGCCATTGGGGAGGGAAATCCATAATCTTGATCCAAAAGTGAAGGAACAGCGATATATTTCCAAGTCAGGATGGTGAGCAGCTTGGCAGGAAACTTGCAGGTAGTGGTGGACTCATGTATCTGCTGCCCTTGTCAGGCACCTGCTCAACCCTAGAAATAAGACTTTACTCTAACCTCCATTTGCAAATATACTTTTCCCCACTATCATAATTGCCACCCCATTGTCCCTCCACATTTCAATCCCCAGTGCTCATGAATAGGTTCCAAAGTCTCCCATGTCAGCGCATGCCCATGACCTTCCATACCCTTTTCTCCCAGGTTCTGTGGACAAAGCCAACTTGAGTGACTGAGTGACTGAATCAGAACACCCCAGGCCCCTGACTGATGCCTTTATATCTCCCTGACCACGTTAATGACCTCCCCCCCCACCATCACCTCACCATTGCTGGCCATGTAGACTGCAGAGCAATGGACACCCCCTGACTTAGAATGCCCTAATTGGACATCTGCCTGTGGCCAATGCCTGGACTGATACCAGAGGCTGCCCTTGACTCTCTGTGCTGGGACCCTGACTGACTACCCTAAGACTTTGATACATGGCTGCTTGCACTTTGGCCAGAGCCAGTGTGAAGACTTGCAACCAGCAACTGCCTAAGATGAACAACTGCAAACTTTTCAACATATCATTATCCAGAGATGGGCTGACAGTGTTAAAGCAGGACCTGAGATGTTTTATGCATTTTGAGCAAAGAGATGAACCTGGTGTATCACAACAAGTCATTTTTAAAACCACAAGTTCTATCACTAACATCATAATGCAAATGTGTATTGGACACAGAAGCCAGCTGGCACATGAATAGGCATACTGCCCAGAGAAGAATCAGGATATTCAACAATCCGTGAATGTCACGTCAAACATATAAACCCCAGTAGCGGATCAGGCCTCTACCTCTGTACAATGTTCCATCCACTACTTGAAACAAAATTGCAATAGACCTACACAAACTGCACAGGGAAGATGACATCCTTGTTACACATTACTACCTCTCTAATTTTCCCACAAATTAGCATCAGAACAAGTGAGACCATTGTTGACACGATGAGCATTATTTTCAGCTTTTTTGGCATCCTGGATCAGGTAATGTCTGATACAGACCACAGTTCTCATGTACTAAATTGGCGGTGAACCTTATCACATCATCATTTTACTAGGCACACTCAAACTGTCTAGTAGAACATATAGTACTGAATCAGATCAGATCAGCCATTTCCCTGGGTTGCAGTCGAAATTGGATTGGGAGGGGAAGGTTCCAGTTGTCATGGACCACACAGGTAGCAGTGATTTAGGATTAGGAAAGAGATTCTGCTGAGTGATTACAAGCATCTTAGGGTTAAATTAAACAGCATTATCACAAAGGTAAGAATCTTAGGACTGTTACCTGAACCACATGCAAATTGGTACAGGGTAAATAAAATTCGAGAGATAAATGTGTGGCTCAAAGATTGGTGTGAGAAAAGTGCATTTTGATTCATGGGGCACTGGCACCAGTACGGGGGAAAGAGGGAGGTGTCTGTTGGGACAGGCTTCATTTGAACCAGCTGGAAATGGTGGCAGGACAAATTATATGAATAGAGTTGTAGATAGGACTTTAAAATAACCAGTGGCAGGGATGGTTTAATTGACGAGATTGAAACATATCAGATAAGCAAGCTGTCAATCAGAGGAAAGGTCTTGTAACAGTGTCTATCATAAGGGACAAAGTATTTACAACTAATGGGTCAAATGGCTGACATGTCACCAGGACCTAATGGCTTGCATCCAAGCATTTTAAAGAAAATGGCGACAGAGACAGTGGAGGCTTTGTTTGAAGTATTCTAGAAACTCACTTGAATCTCGGAAAGTTCCAATGGATTGGAAAACTGCTAATGTGATGCTTCTGTTCAAACAGGAAGCAGGAAACTACAGGCCAGTTAGCCTAACATCTGTCGTTGGGAAAATGCGAGAGTCTAATATGAAGGAAGAAATAGCAGCTTATCGAAACACTTAATGCATACAAACAGAGTCAACATAGTTTTATGAAAGGGAAATCATACTTGACAACTTTGCTAGAGTTCTTTAAGGATATCATAAACAAGAGTTGAAGAGGGGGATCTGGTAGATGTAGTGTATTTGGATTTGCAGGAGCATTGCATTGCATTCAAGAATATGTCACATAAAATGTTACTGCACAAGATAGGATATCTTGGTATTGGAGGTAATGTATTAACATGCATTGAAGATAGGTCACCTCACAGAAGACAGAGTTGGGATTAATGATTCTTTATCAGGTTGGAAATACGTAACTGGTGAGGTGCCATAAGGATTTGTCCTAGGGCATCAATTATTTCCTAGCTACGTTAATTACTTGATCATGGGACAGAGAGAAATGTATCCAAATTTGCTGATGATACAAAATAGGTGGTAGGGGAATGTTGTAATGATGACATAAAGAATTTGCAAAGGAATAACGTTAGGTTGAATGAATGGGCAAAACTTGGCAGATGGAGTTTAATGGAGAAAGGTGTGACATCATACATTTTGGGAGGAAGAACCAAAAGGCAGATTATCATTTAAATGGAGAGAGAATCCAAAAATGTGCAGCACACAGGGGTCTGGTATTTTTATGTATATAACCTGAATCATTAGCATATAGATGCACCCAGTAATTAACAAGGCAAATGGAATTTTGGCCTTTATTATTATGGGATTGGAGGTTAAAAACAGGGAAGTCTTTCTATAACTTTACAGGGTATTGGTGAGGCTGCAATGAATTACTGTGAACAATTTTGGTCCAGTTATTGAAGAAAGGATACATGGGCAATAGAGGCATTTCGAAAGATTTTCACTAGGCTGGTTCCTGACATGAATGGGTTAACTTATCAAGACCCACTAAATAAGTTAGGTCTTTATTCATAGAGTTTAGAAGAATGAGGGTTGAACTTATTGAAACATACAAGATTTTGAGGGGAGCTTGACAAGGTTGAAGATCAGCAGAAGCTGTTGAGAATATGTTTCCTCTAGTGGCAGAATCTCAAACACAAGGACCTAGTTACAGAATAAGGAACACTCACTTAAAATGGAGATACAAATAAATCTCTTCTCTCAGAAGATAGTGAATTCTGGAAATTTCTACCCAGTGAGTTGTGGAGGCTAGATCACTAATAGAATTTAAAGATGAGGTAGACAGATTTTTGAAATATCAAGGAGCTGAGGGTTATGAGGAGCTGGCAAGGAAGTAAAGTTGACATCTGGCACAGATCAGCCATGATCTTATGGAATGGCAGGGAGGCTTAGGGGACAAATGCCTTAATCCTGCTCCTATTTCTTATATCATTATGTTCTACCAAATCAATATTTATTAAATATCAAATATCAAAGCAAGATTTTTGTGTTGCATTGCTTCGTTTTCATGCAACTCCAATGGAACAGGAATTACCAGCACAGCTTATGTTCAGCAGGCAAGAGCAAAGAACCTTGCCCAACAACCAAGTGTCTAACCATTCTGAGGCACAGGACATTCTTCTTCAAAGACCGAGAAGAATGATAGAGATACATAATAAGCGAGCAGGTGGAGAACTAATTCAGCCTCTAATTCAGGTAGGGAGTGTATGCTAGAAATACAAATACTTGGATACCAAAAAAAATGGTTTCTAAAATATGCAACCAACTCAGCTTATACTGATCTGATCAGGGTACTACATTGTAGAGGAACAGACTCCAGCTCAGACCGATGTATAGCACATCAATCACGCATAAAGATAGTGAGGAAGAACTCATTGATGATGAATGTGCAGTAACGTTGAGTGACAGTGACCAGCAGTATGCTAACCAAGTTGTCAAACAAGGGTGACAGAGAACAATGAGAACAATGTATATTTCTCCAGATGAGTATGAAGATCAGTACTGTTTTCAAAATACCAGAGCATTACATTGCAGTTTAAAATGTTGATCTTGTCAACTCTATCTTACCTGCTTGTATAACTATCAAATTGATAACACATGTCTATGTTCAGCCATGTATATCTGTTTGGGATAGGATTTTATTTTTGGAAAAAAAGCGGATGTTATACCTCACAGTCAGTATGTCAGTCTACCTTTAAAGATATGACAGTGATATCATCATTGTATCAAGCCTGTGACCTCAGGGTATAATGGCCTCACACACCATTTTACCACAAAGCACTTGAAGCATGGCACAATTGGAAGTATGTTCCTATGTTATAACTTACAGCCTAATTTTCACTAAGACATTTATGTGTCATTGGAATATAATATTCAACCATAATATTTAATTATAATAAATGTCTGTTGGAATCTTCAATATTTTGGTCTCCATGCCCATTGTTTTATATTATGGGAGATAAGAAACGGTCAAGAAATTACTGCTCATCTTGGTCTTAATTTTCAAACTGCTCCCTCTAGTTCGAGAAACTTGCCCCCTCAGTATGTAGCCTGTCAAGAAGCCATCCTTAAATATTAAGACCAAATTGTACACAATATTCCAGGTGTAGTTACCCCAATACCCTATAGAGTTGAAGTAAGCCTATCCACTTTTATACACCATACTTGGGAGGTGGGTGGAGCATAGGGTCTGATTCCCACCAAGACAGTAAGTAGAATTTGAATTCAATGCAGATCTGCAATTAAGAGTCTAATGATGATCATGAAACCATTGTCAATTATGGAAAAGAAATCTGGTTCACTAATTCCTTTAGGAAAGGAAACTGCTATCCATATTTTGACCCGCAGAAATGTTAATGACACTCTGGGAAATTAGGGATGGGCAATAAATGCTGGCCTAGACAGTGAAGCCCATGGATGAATATTAAAAAAAAACTCTGCTCAATAAAGATCAGCATTACTTTTGCCTTCTTAATTACTTGCTGTACTTGTATGCTAATCTTTTGTGATCCATATTACAAGGACACCTAAATCCTTCTCATTGCAGAATTCTGCACTTGCTCCATGTAAACAACGCTTTGCTTTCTAGTCTTTCTGCTAAAATCTCTTGTATTTTCCTGCATCATATTTCCTCTGCCAAATTTTTGACAAATTGCTTAACCTATCATTAGCACTTTTGCAGACTTTGTGTTCTCCTCACAATTGGATTTTCGACTCACCTTTTTTTTTGATCAGCAAATTCAGATACAATGCAATTCGTCCCTTCATCCAAGTTATTAATATAAACCACAAATAGTTCAGGTCCCAGTATTGATCCCTATGACATTCACTGGTTATAGACTCCCACATGAAAATTACCCACGTTCCTGACTCTGTTTCTGGTTAGTTAGCCAATCCTATATCTATGCTAACGTGTACCCCTAAAAGACATAAGCTCTTATCTTGTGCAATACCCTTTAAGTGGCACCTTACCAAATCCCTTTCGGAAATGCAAATATATATCAGCCAGTACCTCTTGTTCACATAGCTTGTTACTTTCTCAAAAAGCTAACAAATATGTCAAGCATATTTTCTCTTCAATGAAACCATATTGATTCTGTCTGCATTTTCCCAATGATGAATGTTAGACTGACTCGACTATACTTTGCTGCTTTCTGTCTTCCCCTTGCCTTGAATGGACATGTTACATCTGCTGTTTCCCAAGTTGCCAGTCCCTACCCAGAATCTAAGGAATTTTGGAAGATTACGACCAAGGCATCCAATATCTCTGTACTCATTTGATTTTAGATTCTAGGATGTGGCCATCAGATCCAGGATATTGTCAGCCTGTTGTCCAATTAGTTTTGTTACGACTTTTTCTCTTGTAATCATGATAATTTTAAACTCATCACTTCCTTTTGCCCTGCATTTCTGCTGTTTTCAAATGTTGTTTGTGTCTTCTTCTGTGAAAACAGAGACAATAAATTTGTCTCTGCCACTACCTTGTTCCCCATTACTAATTTGCCAGAGTCACCCTCTAAGGGACTAACATTTACTATGGCTGCTCTTTCCCTAATCAGTATATTTGCATAAGCTTTTACAGTATCCTTTGATATTATATTTTGTTAATTGTATATGCTTGGCTGGCCATTACAATAGTATTGGTTGCTGAACGCAACATACATTATCAATGTTGACTTGCCACTTTGGCTTCATACTTACATCAATTCAAAAGAAATTCATCAATAATATGGCACTTTTTCTTGCTCTGATCGTGTTCAATTGTTATAGAGGAAATAATTAACTCAATGACTGTCTCTGATGGCTGTTCTTTGGCAAAAGCACATTCATGCCCTTTACTGTGGCATCTTGCAACTAACTGGCCAGTACTTTGTTATTGGGCTGCTGTCTGTATGACATGAAATTAAGTCAGTTTATCCTGAATTTAATTCTTTCTTTGAACTAGTCTTTGAGAACCTTCTAGATATTTTCTGGATCTTTAGGACTATCCACAGAAGGACCAGATGTGTTAATTCTGTGAAGCCCTTCCTTGAAAACGGCAAGCAAGATTTCTGGAGCTATTTTCCTGGGAGCACTTACTGCTTAATTTGTTAAATATAATTGCATTCATTGTTTGAACAATTGTAATTCAGTAGTAGTATTTCTGGATGACAAGTCCATAATAAAGTTTCTGCTATCTGTAAATCCACCTTAGCATTGGACTGTACCATCTTAAGCCATGTGTCCCTGATTTTGTGTCAGTATAGATTAATAGCTGCTCATTCACTCAGGGCCCAAACTTTGCAGCTACTGTTCAGAGAAACTATTGATTGTGATGTATTGATTGCTAGGAACAGTGTTCTTGCCTCTAGCTCCTGCATTGCACTGCACTGGCTTTATGCTCCAGCTCGAAAATATACATCAACCTTTTCTATTTAACTAAGACAATCTTACAAACTTAACTTATCTTGAAGGAAATTACGTTCTAATAATAAATAAATTAGATTTTCTTGGTGCCTATTGTCCTATTAACAGACCTATACAGATGTCTGTACTCATATTAACCAATGCTGTTTAAGAATGAGGAACTCCCCCTGACTATTATGCACACAAGTTTTACTTAATGTCCATATTACATAATTCTCAGTAAGCGTTACTTGATAAAAATCTAGAGTGAGAACAATGCTTCATGTTTTTTCTTCCTCTCTTCTAAACAGGAGACACCAAGGCTATTTGGAGTACCCCTATTGTTGCTCAGTTGATTAGCGATCTCATCGCAGATTTGAATTGGAACTTGGGTGAAGGGGAGTGGGGATGACTCTGTGTGGGTTGATGATACAACAGGTTATTTATAGAAACTAGTGGACTTGTCAAAAAACCATTCAAAACTGAGAAGTTGGAGTGAGAAATGGTAGTTTTTCACAGTTGTAAACTGCAGATATTGAAACAAAATAAATGCTTTGATATTGACACTTAAATTGTGATTTAGGATTAGACAATGTGAAATGTCAAAACTGGCTTTTGAAAATGTACCATTCCACTGAGGAGATGTTAAGTATATTGATATTGAATGTTATTTTAAACAAAGCCTCAGGTGGTGGTGAAAGCACAGATTTCTTTCTTAAGATTAAATCTTGTGAATTGCCATTGGACTTGTGCACAAAATATGTGTCCACATGAACATAATATTAAAAGAATTGAGTCATACTTTACCAAAACATTAAATGCGTTTGTATAAACAGATCTTTTATTTTCCTGTCGTTCTTAAATATTGTGCGCTGCACATACCAGTAATACAAATACTACATGTAGCCTGAGGTTACAACATAGAGTGGAATTTCCCCTCCATGGTACGGTGTGAGCTATAGCGAGAAAGTTGGGAAAATATGGTGATAATGAAAAAAATCAGGTTCTTGACATCAAGAAATATTTTCTCAATATTCCCTGCAAACCATAAATGGCCATTACAGAATCTCACCACTGAGCTGCAATGACCTTATTTCTATGCATTTGCATCTCATTAAAACCAAATACTTTATTTCAATGCAAATTTCAAGTCTTTTCTCCTCCTTTGAGAAACTAGACCATGCAAATTTCCAACATGTAAATCAGAGCGGGTCCCTAGTGGCAGTACCTTGTTGAATGCTTCTCCTAGCCATCATACAATGGTTCTTTTATATTCATATCCCTGCAGGCTTCATGGTCACTATCCACCTTAACCCTGTGACCACACGAATTACCAGCCTCAGCACATCGAGACGCCTGTTCGCAGACCAATTCTCATGTCGTTATAGCCCTTCACTATGGTGCTCAGGGATTCCAACTTGCAAGCTTCTACATTTCAAGCAGGGACATACGTCCCATGCATCTACACAGAATGCTTTTGCACTCACATGGCATATTATGGCTTTTAGCTTACTTTCCTAGTGCTCACTTATTTTAATGCAGCGTCAGATTAGAACATATCATTGTATGGCACTGTGCTATGTTAACTGCAAATACGCCAGCCTCTCTGCTTTCTAAGTGCTCACTCACTGACTTGCAGGTTTTCAGATTCTGTTTGTCTCTTGTCACTTTCTTAGTGCACGGGGTGTCTAGTGCTCAGTTACAGCTGCCAGCCCCTGTAGCTTGCATTGCTTTTTAGCTCTGAAAGAAAAACAGGCAACTTGTGATGTTGGAGACCATTGAACTGTCAATCCATCAGTTGCATAGGGGGCACACATGTCACTGTATTGCACTGGGCTATATCAATATCAGACCCACAACATGTGCCAGTAGTTTAAGTGGCCAACATGCTGAAAATGGGAGAAAGCGATGAGATCATGAGAGCTACAGGGTCAGCAACAGAGAAAGGAACATGAAGGATGAGGGTATACTAATTAATCACAGGCAAAGGCTGCAAGGCTGAAAGGAAGTTAGAACCTTGTCATGTTGGATCAAAGATGTTACCTGTGCAATAACTGACAATGGCTGATATTGCAAGCAGATTTAGTGGAGTGATTTTTTTCTTCAGGGACATTCTAATGGGACAGCAGGGCAGCACAGATTAATGAAACTCACACTGAGTTCATTGCCACTGGAGGTCTCCTCATTCTCAAATAAGTGGTCATGCTCCAAACAAATCCAGATTTTTCACCTTGTAGGGGCTGAGGACCTGTTCTGTCCACTCCTACATCTGCCAACACCTCCTGATCCCTGTTTGTGAAGCTGGGAATGAGCTTTCCTTTCCTCTGGGCCATGTTCTGAATGTTGAAGTTCAAGTACAAAGGTGTGAGTGGTTGTTCCTGGCTTGCAATGTCTGGAACGGTGTACAGCTTTAATTCTGGTGCCAGAGATGTGAAAACTTTAAGACTACAAAGTGATGAGTCTTCCACCTCTCCTGCCATACAATTGCCCAAGAAAATCACCCAATAGCTCTGTTATTTAATTAATGAGATGATTGCAAGAGAAAAGTTGCTCTAAACCATGGCGAAACTCAACATCATGAATTGCATTCAACGTAATACTTTATCTGCAAATTTTAAAATCACTCTATTGTTTTAGACATTTTGAAATTTGTAATCCATTGCGAAGTGTAAAACCAAGGCTGGGATTGTCCACTGTTGCTCTGTTTCCAAAACTCCATGGATAACAGTTACCAAAGCTACAGATACATACCTCATCTATATCAGGTTCTAAATCAAATGATCTATCAACCAGATTTCTTTAATAAGCACAATTATTGGTTTATTATCAAGCTGACACTTATAGAGGCATAGGGTGGAGTTATACAGCATGGAAACAGATCCTTTCGTCCAACTAGTCCATGCCGACCACATTCCCAAACTAAACTAGTGCCATCTGCCAGCATTTTGCCCATATCCCTCTAATCCTTTCCTATTTGTGGACTGATCCAAATTTAATGTTGTAACTGTACCTGCATCCACTCCTTTTTCTGGCAGTTCATTCCATGCACTAACCACTCTGTGTAAGGAAGTTGCCCCTCTTCCTTTTTAAATCTTTCTCCTCTCACCTTAAAATATGGACCCTAGTTTTGAACTCCCCCATCTTAGGGAAAAGACCTTTGTTAGTCACCTTATCTATGCCCCTCTTGATTTTATAAACCTCTATAAGGTCACCCCTCCAACCTGTTATGATCCAGTGGATAAAGGTCCCAATCTATCCAGCCTGTTTTTATTACTCAAACCCTCCATTCCCAGCAACATCCCGGTAAATCTTTTCTGAACGCTCTCCAGTTTAATAATATCCTTCCTGTAACAGGGTGACCAGACGGCACACAGTACTGCAGAAGAGGCCTCACCAATGTACTGTACAATTTCAACATGATGTCCCAACTCCTTTACTCAAAGGTGTGAGCAATGAAGGCAAGTGTGCTAAACACCTTCTAAATCAGGAAAAAACAGAGTTAACGTTTCTGGTCCAGTCATGCTTCCTCAGAACTGAGGAAGGGTCACTGGACCCGAAATGTTAACTCTGTTTATTCCTTCACAGATGCTACCAGACCTGCTGAGCTTTTCCAGCAACTTTGTTTTTGTTCCTGATTTACAGCATCGGCTGTTCTTTCGGTTTTTACCTTCTTCACCACCCTGTCTACCTGTGATGCAACTTTCAAAGAATTGTGTTTAGTCTAGAGTTTAATTTAGATAAATGCGGGGTGCTACATTTTGGAAGGGCAAATCAGAGCAGGACTTATACACTTAATGGTAAGGTCCTGGGGTATGTTGCCAAACAAAGAGACCTTGGAGTGCAGGTTCATAGTTCCTTGAAGAAGGCATTCGATGCGCTTGCCTTTATTGGTCAGAGCATTGAGTATAGGAGATGGAAGGTAATGTTGTGGCTGTACAGGACATTGGTTAGGCCATTTTTGGAATACTGCTTTTAATTCTGGTCTGCTATAGGAAAGATGTTTGCAAAACTTGAAAGGGTTCACAAAAGATCTATAAAGATGTTGCCAGGGTTGGAGGGTTTGACCTGTAGGGAGAGGCTGAATAGGCTGGGGCTATCTTCCCCAGAGCGTCAGAGGCTGAGGGGTGACCTTATAAAGGTTTATGAAGTCATGAAGGGCATGGACAAGTTAGACCGAAGTGTCTGCTTCCGTGCTGTAAATCTCTATGACTCTGCGTAGCTGAACCCCTAGGTCTCTCTGTTCTACAACAGTACCTAGGGCCCAACTATTAATTCTATAAATATTGCTCTTGTTTATTTTAGCCAAATGCCTCGCATTTATCCAAATTAAACTCCATCTGCCACTCCTCAGCCTTATTCAATGAAGGTTCAATAACTGATTAACAGATACAGTTAGTAATATAGACATATACATACTTCTGGAAAAGAGCAAAATGTTGTTTTATCTTTGGAATAGTTCACTTGAAAAGAAATGAATATCACTTTATGGCTATTAGGGTTATTCTTGAAGAAAGACAGGAGGAGGCGTAGAACATCCTGAAGTCTGTCTTCTCATGTTTTGGTATGTGCACTAAATTTTCTAATCATGCTCGGTTGTATATGGAATCTTAGCAGATGCAGTTTGCTTTGGAAATCAAGTATTAAAAAGTTCCTGCAATCACTGGTCCAGAAGAACCGATAGATTTCACCCTGAGCTCCCCAACAGGGTTTTCTTACCAAATATTGTAGAGATCAACTGTGTATCTCCTCCTGGCGGGTTTCTTGTTCGCAAACTAATGACAAAGTTACCAAATCACTCTCTATCTAATTCAATAACTGATTAACAGATACAGTTGGTAATATCGACAGATACACACTTCAGGAGAAGAGAAAAAGGATGTTTTTACCTGCAGTAGTTCACTTTAAGGGAAATGAATATCATATTATGGCCATTAGGGTTTTTCTTGAAGATAAACTAGATGGGACACAGAACATTCTGAAGTCTGTCTTCTGATGTTCTGGCATGTGTTCAGACATCCCCAGCCGGGTCTACAGTAACGCAAGTAGTTATGACCAGTCATATGATCTCAAGAAAGCCTTGTTACAAACAATCCAATATCCACAGCAATCTCTTTAAAATAAACCACTCCAGGTATTCCACAAAACTTGAAATAAATCCACAATTCTTCAAAACCTAAGATGCCTCCAAAATAACAGATGCCTTTATTAACTTCAGAGAAGTAGAAACTTCATAATGTTGCAAAAAATTTTAGACTTCTGAAAGTGCAACTTTTGATTGAATAATCTTTTCAGATAAAATAATCCATTCCAGCACTAATATAATTGCTTTACACATAGGCATTTGAAATAGGAAAAGAAGTAGGCTATTAGGTCCCTCAAGCCTGCATTGTGTTTCAATAAAATCAAGGCTAACTTTTTTACACTAAAACATACCTTTATAAAAATCACGGTTTAATTTGTTTTTACAGCCATTTACAATTAAATGTTGTGTCTTTTTTTGTGATCGATAAGCAGCGTTCACAATCCCAGAAAGTATAGCAAGCTGATCAGTTAAAACAGATTAAAATTATTAAGCAATGTTATTAAATATATTTGTAGATAACTGTGAGTTTTACTTTGATTGCTCAAACTTTGAATCATTATTGTCTGTGGCCAAGAACAACTGTCTACACAGTGATGAACAAAGAACATTATCATTTGGCATAAGAGCCTCTGACATTGGTTTTCATAGCCTTTGATTATTATTTCAAATAAACAATGCCGCATTTTTTTGTATTGGATATCAATCCTTAAACAGCTTGTAGCATATAAGCTTTCTCCAATAGCCTAATGCAAAATGCCATGGCCTTGTGCAACAGAATTTGCCAACAAAACAATACTGAATGGACTTCAAAAAGTTATAAAGTGTTTTGGGGCACGCTGACTTCCTCTTCCTGTTTGTTTCCCCCTCCATCCTTCCCCTTGGAAAGTTTCAAATTTTAATTTATAGTTGTGTTAGGTAAATTCAGCTGGACATCAGTTAGGGAGCAACGGTTAGCCGTAATACACATGGACTAGCGAGGGGAAACATCAGTTAGGGTTTCCCGTCTGTGAAATTGAATTCTATCAATAGTTAATGTCTTTATGATAACAAATGGAGGTAAAAATATTTCAGGATAAAAGGGATGCTTTTTTATTTTTATGAAATGATGCCTAAATACTTGACCTTAAATAAATGCTTTTTCTGTTTCTTGTAAATGGGTGGGGTCAGGGGTCAAGACTCCTTACGCCACCACTTCTCCTCATATCCCCACATCCCCATCACTATAAGGTTGGGCAAATTTTTTATGCAGACTTGGCTAACACTAAAAACAATTTACTCACCAAACTTTTACATTCCCAATTGTGCAACCATTGTCAATCTTGAGTTTGATGTGAACGATATATGTGACATCGGAAGGTGTCACTGTGGCTATGCTGTGCCAAAGCTACACTTCAATCCCCCAAGTGTCCACCCTACAATTCCTTGAATCTTTCCATTTAAGCTCTGCACCTGACCATGTGTTGTACTTTTTTTACTGGAGAATACAAAATTGATTTTTATTCTTGTCATTTTCCTCTTGATGACATTATCTGACTTTTACCCTGCCTCAGTTCATCATTTGTTAAAACTCTTCTTGTGGCTTTTGATACCTTTATCCTTGACTATTCCAATGCATTCCTGACTGCTGTCCCACATGCTATACCCCCTGTAAACTTAAGGTCATCCAGAAACCTGCTATTCACATACTAACTTACATCTAGTACATTTCACTCATCATCCATTTGCTTGCTGGCCTACATTAGCTGCTAGTTAAGCAACGTCTTAATTTTAAAATTCTCATTCTTGTTTTCAAATCCTTCTATGCTCTCACCCTTCCCTAAGTTGCAGCAGTTCTCAACTTTCTGAAATTTTTTTCTCCTCCACTCCTGGTTCTTGAACTTCACTGATTGTAAATGATCCACTACGGGCAGCTGTACATTCAATTGCCAAGACCCTTAGTCTCGGAATGATCTCACTAATCCTCTCTGATTTGCTCTCCGTACTTTTCTCCTTTTAGACATTCCTTAATACTTATTTCAGTGAGCAAACATTTGGTCATCCAGGTGTCAGATGTCTATATATTTAATTCATTCAGGGGATGTGTGTCTCCCAGGCAAGGACAGCGTTTGTTGCCCACTCTCTGTCTGGTTTGATAGGCCATTTCAGAGAGAAATTGAGAGTCAACCACATTGTTGTGCATCTAGAGGCACATGTGGGTCAGACCTAGTAAAGACAACAGATTTCCTCCCCTAAAGGACAATAGTAAACCAAATATGTACTTATGACTTACAGCAATTCCTACATGGACGTTATACGTAATTTTTAATTATGGATTTCAAACATCAATATCTGCCATAGTGGGATTCAAATTATATTCTAAATTATATTCTAATTTAGTGTCATTACCACGACACTACCATCTCACTTTATTTCTTATGAAGTTGAGTAGAAGGAGGCTAAAGATGGATCCTACATCTACGTGTGAAAACTTTACATTTGTAGTAATTCTACACCTGCAAAGATTTGAGTAGCAGTACAAATGCATTTTAATAGATGTATTTCAGCAGGTAGTGTTTTTTTTCCATTCTGTTAAATATAGTGGAAAGAATGTAGAGGAACATATCTGCAAGGAAACTACAGAGGAGTACCTATATTATAGAGTCGTTATAATGAGGATTTTAATTCCCAGAAGATAGACTGGCATAGTGGTTGTGTAAGAGCAATGAGGAGTGAATATTCCTAGACTGTGCTCAGGAGAATTTTCTGCAGCAGTATATATCCAGTCCAACAAGAAAGGGGACACTGCTAAATGCTGTATCTTAGGATGAGGTGGGCCAATAGAGCAAGTGTCAATGGGGGCACATTTAGGGGCAGTGATTATGTTGTTATAGCATGACAGTGCAAAACAAAAGTATAATCTAGAGTAAGAATAACTAACTGAGAAGGAGAACATCAGTTGGATAACAATGGAGCTAGGCTACACAGACAGGAACCAAAGGTTCTTGGGAAAAACTGTGGCTGAATCATGGGCTTCCTTTAGATGCTCTGAGCACAGTTGAAGTGTACTTCTTCAAAAGGGATAGGTACAGCAAACAAATCCCGATATCGTTTAGATTAAAAAAAAGGAGAGTAAGATAAGGAAGAAAATGTCAGTGAAGGAAGTTAGAGTAGAGATTGCAGAGGCAATGGCAATAATTTTTCATTCTTTCCTGGACTCAGGAGCAATGCAAGATGACTGGAAACTTGCAAATATAACACTCTTGGCCAAAATGATGCTAAGGATAACTGAACAATTACACATCAGTTAATTTAATTTTAGTAAATGGAAACACCTTGAAACAATTATTTGCGACAGAATTAATACTCGCAAGGAAAAATAGGGGTTAATTAGAGAGAGCCAACATGGATTTCTGAAGGTAAAATCTTTGACATAATATCTGGAGTTTTTTGAAGAGGTAATAAAGGAAGTGGGCAAAGGTAATGCTGCTGATGTGGTTCACATGCACAATAAATTCAATACAGTGCCTCACAACAACTTATGAAAATGTTATAGCTGATGGAATATACAGGACAATAGCAATGTGGATTCAAGATTGATTGTAAGAGAAAATACAAAGTAAGTTTAATGGTTATTTTTCAGGCTGGAGGAAGGTTCGTAACGGAGTTTGTAAGGGTCAATATTGGCACCCATGCATTTCCTGATTTATATTAATGGCCGAGAGTTTTGTGTGCAGGGGACAGTTTTCATATTTGTGGAAGATACAAAACTTGGAAGTATCGTAAACTGATGAGCACAGTGTAGAACTTCAAAAAGGCATTGACTTGTTGGTGGAGTGAGCAAATGGGTGACAGATGAAATTCAAAGAGGAGAAGTGTGAGGTGTTACATTTTGGTAGAAAGAACACAGAAAGACAGTACAAAATAAAGGATACTATTCTAAAGGGTGTGCAGAAGCAGAGAAACCTGTGCATACATGTGCCGGAGATTTGGACTGACTGTAGAGTATCCTAGGCATTAAAAACAGGATGTAGAATACAGGAGTAAGCACATTGTGCTGAACTTGTATGATAGACTAACTAGACCCCAGCTGGAGCATTGTGTAAACGTCTGGGTTACACAGTTTAGGAAGGATATGAATGTACTGGAGAGAGTGCAGTTACAAGAACAGTTCCAGGGATGTGAAACTTCATCCCAGATATTCCAATGGCCAGAGAGATTTTGGAGAAGCATGCACTGGGTTTGCACATCAGGATAATGCAGAATTCCAACACAACCAACTGCTTGAATGGCGCAGGAAATTACATTTCCTGATGGGTAATTCCCATTCATCTGGAATCTTCCAGAGGATTCCATTCAAGTGGAATAATTTGGAGGGTTCTGATTCACTTAGTTTAATAATTTCCCAGGAACAGTTAGAGGATTAAAAACCTAGTCCAACTCATAAATGAATCTTAAGCTGAAACTCCTCCCCGCCTCCAAATCACTACTGACCCGACCAATTACACTACTTCCAATCCCTGATGCCACCTGAAGCGAAACCCTGCACCCTCTGACCCAAACCCCTGCCCAGCCCAACTGCTCCGCCTGAAGCTGACATTCACTCCACCACCTGCTCTCCCCATAATCCCCACCCCCAGCCTAGTCCTGCTGGGTCTGAAAAACTCCCCCTTTGCCCCAGGCGAGGTGGCCTGACCTGGCCCCTGAGCTACCCTATGCTCCTGTCTTGCACCCTATTCCCCCCACCCACCTGCCACTTTACCAACTTCACCCATCTGGCATTTTACCAACCTAAACCACTGATCACCCTGTACCCCTCACCTACCTATCTCATTATCCCCTTATCTACCCTCCCAGCACCACACTCTTTATCTACCTGGTACATACCTACTTGACACACAACCCCTACTTACACAATTGGCACCCTATCCACCTGCACATTACACCCTCATTCACTCACATGGCACACTAACCCTTACCTATGCACTTAGCACCATATCCATCTGGCACACCACTCCTTTACCTGCCTACTGACCCTGACCCACCTGACACAGTGTCCACTGTTCCAACCCACATGGCACTCTACTGTCTCACTGGCCTTATACACTTCCCTTTCTTTATTTACTGTCAGAGTATCTTCTGAACCTCTGACTTCTGAAATTGGGCAGAAAGTGTTGTGAAAAAGGAACATGTACTGACCTGTAAAGCTACTTCTGGGTTGCCTGGAATTTTCCCTGTTATCCCTAGAGGACGTACTCAGGATGGCCAGGCTCTGAATTTTGCCTGGAAATATCCAGAAGGGTTAAGAGTATACAGTATTTTAAAAACTGCTCATTGTACGACAGTTTTCCGACTGTCATTAGAATATCCAGAACTTTACGAAGGTAGAGAGAAGGTTTCCCTCTGTTATATTTGGGCAGGAGAAGGTTAAGAGGAGATCTGATAGAAGCTTCCAAAACATGAGGCAGATGAACAGAGTAGATAGGGAAAAATTGTTCCCGCTCTTAAAAAGGATCAAGAATGAGGGGTCACAGATATAATGAAATTTGCAAATGAAATCAAGAAAAATCTTTTCATACAATGTGTAGTTAGTGTCTGGAATGCACTGCCTGGAATAATGGTGGAGAGGCGCACATGAGAGCGTTAGATGATTTTTAAATAAAAACAATCCTCAGGTTATGGGGAAAATGGCACTGAGTCATACTGCTTATTCAAAGAACTAGTACAGACATGATATGCCAAATGGCCTCCTTCTGCACCATAACAATTCTGAGATTCTGTGAACACTAGCATGTGGTCTGTAGTCAGCCTAACAATGAGCTACTGTATTGTGTGTCTGAAGTGATTTTAAAAGAAAGTGAAATACTTGAATCTGTTACATAATCTGGTTCCACTCAGCAATTCCTTGGAGGCAGAGATGAATAAAATCTGTAAGATAACTAGTTGCCAGTGATGTTGCATGGTGCTTGATTTTTGCAATGAGGCTACATCTTTGGAGTAATTCAGTAAATGCAGGGCAGGAGGGGCTCTACACAGTCAGCCCATGCTGAACTTCTCAGAAGTCCTGAATAGATGAGTGCAACAGATGAGGACCTTATATTGTGATAAGAAGCCCTTATTCTCAATGCCTCCTGGGCCATTGCTCCACTTGGAGCTGCCATTTTTTAATATAATGGAACAGATATGTTTAAATGCGAGCTCTTCAGCCTGAGGTGCATATTTTCTTTAGTTTCTGACAAAATGCGTATGTGCTTTCAAAATCACAGTCGACTCAGTAGATCGAGTAAAGTGCTTGTTGGAACACTTGACTCTTGGTCGAATGATGAATGTATTAGACTGAGTAATTCTGGAGGCATGAGTTATGCATTTTGGAGGATAACATTGGAGAATGGAGCTTAGTTCTAAGTAGAATAAGAAGTGGAATATCTTAACTTACTTTGAAGAATGAAAGCATGGGAAGACTGAGGCCATAATAGCTAAGTAAGAGATCAATGTAGAGAGCAGGCAGAAACATTAAAAACACTATAAGGAAACAAAAAATAAGGTGAGAGTTGCGACTTGTGCAAATGCTGGAATTGGCAGTAGGAGAAACAATAATGATATTGCAGGCATAAATTTCAATAGACAGTGTTTTGCGGGTAGATTGGAGACTGGGTGGATCTTGTCTCCACTCCATGGCTGTGCCACTGACCTTGTTCCGAATCTTGGGTCAACAGAATTTGCAAACTGTTGGCAGACGCCCATGTCTTTCAGAGCAAAAGTGGGGCGTCTTTTCAGCTTGGGGTGGGGGAGGGGAAAGATACTCCCTGCAGTGTAGTTTATGTTGGCCAGCTGCTTTTGGAAAGGTCAGATTTTGAAACTGATGTTTTCTCTACTGCAATCAATAACACTGTCATCAAATGGTGCAAGAAAACTGTTGATTTAAATTGTAAGCCCACTGAAGTTCTTAACTGCCAAAGCATTGATGTTCCCTGTGGCTAGATATGAGATATATGTGTGCGCTCTCAAGAAACTGAGAAAAGAAATACACCAAGCAGTAGCTGATGCTTTCAGATTTCTTTGAATGAAAGATTGGGAACTGAAGGCTGAAGTGGGTGAGGCATGAAGAAAGAAATCTGATTTAACCTGCGCAGGAAAATGCTTGAATATAACATGGAGTACTAAGTATGCCCAGTCAAACCACGTAGAGAAAATCCATTGCAGCAACAACCGGGATGCAATAGAATTTTTACGATTCTGATAGAAATTGCTTTGATATTAACAGCTGATGCTGTTACAAAATCAATTTGTGTGCAAATATTTATAAGGATGATTTTTTTTTAATTAAGGGGAGATTCTAAGCTGATTTTAACTCCTGTGTAGGTGTGTGGCCACAGTGAAGGGTGTGCTTGTCTGCAGTGGCAGCAGCAAGCTCAGTTAATAATCAATTTCCATGTCTAATTAGCATGCAGCTTGGTGACTGCCTGATTAAAACGCCCAGAAAGGAACCGGGGTCGATTTGATGGAATTATTTCTGTTTGACCACGCAATTCCTACTGTCACTTTGCTTCGAAAATTCCAGTAATGTTGAGAGCTACAACCAAGGCAAATGATGTCATTTTCATTGTTTCAAAATCAATCTACAATGATTGACAAAGCTTTAACATATCCTAAGGTTTTCCGCTAAAAAAATGAACCAATTATTTTCATTGCATGTCCATATATGTGACATGGCAAAACTGTTTTTACAGCGAGTTCTAGTTTTCTTTTGGGCATGCAGCAATGAAATGCAGTTATTTACACTTTAGCAAGAGTGTCTGTTAGAGGTTGAAAACATTGTGCAATGGGATTGGAATTTTACGTCCAGCTGGGGTGGGAATGGAGAACAACAGGGATGAAATACCTTGCCAGATATTGTGCTGATTTCTTGTTGCTATTTCTGATACTGGCAAGTTCTAACAAGGAAGGGATGAAGGGCTGCCCTGAGAATCTGCCCAATCCAGTAATAAAGATAACTATCAGTGTTATAGAGCTTGAGGTCCATATTCTGATGTTGAAGTTAGAATAGAATCCCTACAGTGTGGAAACAGGCCATTTAGCCCAACAAGTCCACACCACCCCTCCAAAGGGCATCCCACCCAGACCCATCCCCCTATAACCCGCCTAATCTACACATCCCTGAACACTATGGGCAATTTAGCATGGTCAATCCACCTATCTTGCACATCTTTGGACTGTGGGAGGAAACCAATTCAGACATGGGGAGAATGTGCAAACTCCACACAGACAGTTGCTCAAGGGTGGAATTGAACCCCTGTCCCTGGTGCTGTGAGGCAGCTGCGCTAACCACTGAACCACTGTGTTGTGTTATTTGGTGCAGCAGATATGCAATATCTTTAAGGGAACCAGTCATGATGTAATCACTGTATCATGGCATGTTGTCTAATAGTATAAAGCCCCCAGACTCCATCTCACTGTGTCCTCTTGCAGCATGGCATGCTGAGAAAAGGATGTTACAGTATATCTGAATTACTTAGCTTGAGCCCAGGCAAACAAGCGAATGAGTCTGTAGTGTACATGTGTAGATGCTGGGTGCTGTAATAGAAGTTCAATGAATTCTTCAGTAGAATCACTAGAGTGTGGAAGCAGGCCATTCAGCCCATTGAGTCCACATCAACCCTCCAAAGAGCATCCCACCCAGACCCAGACCCAGCCCCTACCCTATAACCCTGCATTTTCCATGGCTAACCCACCTAGGCTGCCCATCCCTGGACACTATGGCCAATTTAGCATGGCCAACCCACCTAATCTACACATCTTTGGACTGTAGGAGGAAACCAGAGCACCTAAGGAAACCCATGCAGACACAGGAAGAATGTGCAAACTCCACACAGATAGTGCCCGAGTCTGGAATCAAACCTGGGTCCTGGCACTGTGGGGCAATATTTCTAGCCACTGTGCCACCCTACAGTACTACATGACCTACATCTCACTCATATACTACGGGAGCTAACATAAGTATCACATCATGATAATTGCTATCACATCATTTCAGCTCAAGTGAGAGTTTAGAAGTTTCATGCTGACTCTGGGGCAGATGAGGTGCATGGAGAGGACACACAGTGCAGAGTCAGTTGAGGCCACTCCAGGGATTTAGATCTGGGCAATGAAAGGGAGAACAGTGAAATTCTCCTCTTGGCTACTGGGGCCAACGGAGGCTACAGGGAAAGTAGTCAGTAAGTGCCCAGGCAGCACAAGATGTAGGCCACTGTGGTTCATAAGATGAGGGAGCAAGATTTCCAAACACAATTGGAAAATCACCTAAGTGCAAGGGAAGCAGCAGCTGGAAAAGATAACACACTTCTTGGATTTCAGGTTCAGTGGTAAGGAGAAACATTCTCCACAGGAAGGTCAGAGCCCTGGGCATCAGGAAAGGAATGAGAGGCAGGAAGCAATGAATGCTTTACCCTCAGCATTAGACCTGTCTTCAGATGATTGAGAACCAGTATTATAAGAGACTGTTCAGGTAATCTGTGCCCTCATTGCAGAAGACCTCAGATCTCACAGTATCCTTCTACGTCAAACCAGTCTCATTCAACAACAACAAATCTCCTGTCCAGCCCACAATAACTGTGCTTGCTTTTCTGGTTGTTTCTGTGATCTGACATCCTCTGGTTGCAAGGAACTGGAATGGAGAGAAAAAAGAATTATCTTTAGCTTCTGCGCAATCCCATTTCCCAGTACAGTATCATGCATGTTTCCTGTAT
The DNA here is from genome assembly GCA_024137785.1 of Ginglymostoma cirratum. NCBI lineage: Eukaryota > Metazoa > Chordata > Chondrichthyes > Orectolobiformes > Ginglymostomatidae > Ginglymostoma > Ginglymostoma cirratum. Next base: position 36,379,549 of record JAHRHZ010000133.1, on the reverse strand, counting down.
ACCCAGTTCTTTATGCCAAGTTGGGGACATTGTTGCTCTGTTATCTGGATGCAATGGTCTCATCGTTTGCCATTGAGCATTCATCCTCATTCTTGACTGGGTCACCCAACTTTTCCTTTGCAGGTATATTTTAGTTGGTCAAGAACACTGCCACCAGTATTTAGACTGTTCTGTGATGCTATGAGCATTGGCCCGCAGACAAACAGATGCTAAGTATCATCTCAATGGGAAGATCACCTGTTTATGGGTATTCACCCTGTAATAGCTAATGGTATCTCTCTTGTTTCTCTTTCTCTCCATCTCTCTCTCTCTCTCACACACACACACACACAGACACACACACACACACACACACACACACACACACACACACACACACACACACACACAATGAACTGGCAATCCCTGTCAGATCAAGAGGTCTCCTGCTGCTATCACTAGGAAACAGGATCTCCTGCCATTCCCAGATTATTCCCAGATGGCCTGCACTGAGACGTTACACAAAAGCAGCAGGTGATTGCAGTTGCAGGTTTTTGGTGGGTTTGGAGGGAGGCGGAGTTTGGAGTTGGGAGTTCAGATCAGTAATTCGCACCAGCAGTTGAACTTTCAAAATGCCCACTCACAGAACCAGACTGATGCTGCTGGATTACAGGGTGTGTATACCAATCTGGATGCCACTCTAGTAGGGCACCTGGGCCACCCGTCCTGTAAGATAACACTAGGGCTGTTAACCATTCGTCTGCTGCACGATTGACTGGGCACCTTTGCTCTGTGTATCTAATTGGTTGGCTGCCACATGATTGTGTGCGGCAAGTCATGAAAACCCCATGCACTCCCAGTCTCGCCATCGGGACACTTGATGCTGTTAGAAGGTTCCACCCTATTTCTGCTAGGTCCCCTGGGTTAGGAGTAAGAACGTTGGATGATTTTGTCCTTCTCCAAACTCAAGGGCATGGAGACTAATTATAGCAAAATTATGAGCAGTGCCTCACATTCTGGGGATCAAATCTGAGATCTTTCTCATCTTTATGGCTCAGCCACTCAATAGTCTCAACCAACCAATCACCTGCTAGCACTTTTCAACCAAGAAGAAAGCATAAGGAAGAACATAAATTGTTGGTGAAAATCAGCAGGTCTGGCTGCATCTGTGGGGAGAAAGCAGAGTTAACATTTCAAGTCCGGTGACTCTTCAGCAGAGCTCCAGCATTTGCAGTTCTCTGCTCTAAGAAAATAAATCACACTGCCCAGTTGATTGGACCCAGACAACATTAATGCTGACACTTATATCACTGTCCAGTTTGCTTTTTCTGTTTTTTTTTAAACATTCATTTGAAGCATTTCCAAACTCAAACGTTTTTCAATTCAACATTTCATGATTTTGTACTTTAATAGTTCATAACTTGCTTGCTTATTAAATCAGTACTTTCTTGATATGTGTCGGTGGTGGTCGTGTGGAAACTAATTTGTCTGCATAAAGATCACCTGACAAAACAAAAGGACTTCAATGCAGACTCCTGGCGTCTGGCTGAGAGTGGTTCAGAGGCCCAGCTGTTCGAATAGGCAGCCTCCCAGTCAGCAGAGGATGTCCCTCACGGTGTCTGGGGGAGGGATTGTTTGCTCTGACCATATGACAGGGAAGAAAATAAGAGGTAACAGATGTCTCTTTCAAGAATGAAAGCCTAGAAAGTGCGAAAATACTTTGAAGTGACAACACCCATAACGCTTTTTTTTGTCAAAACAATTAGCTTTCTAAATATTTCAAAATTGGTAGCTTCTATTACACGATCATTTTAAACATCGCCTTTTATTGCCTTGGCTTTCATTTTGTTGACTACAACCACCTCCAAAATAACTATTATTATAAAGGATATATTTAAAGGAGTATCAGTCATTTTATTTGCTCCTTAATAGACTGCACTTCAATAGGTCAGAGTGTATGAGCGTTTGAGGTAACTACTTCAGAACAGTGGTATGGGAGAACACAACGGTCCTCAGATGCTTTCACAGGTCAATTTTAATTTGCATAACTAAGCTGTAATATGACAAATATAGTCTGTTGTGGGTCCAAGCCAGGACTCAAAAACCATGAGAGGAGGGTCGCCTCGATCCCAATGGCTTCATTATAAAGGTCAGGAGCTGTCGATGTTTGAAACCAGGCCCTCAGATGTTACTTAGAAGTTTTAGAATAGACTAAGGAAAACGTCACCCCAGTATCACTGAGCATGATTGACTTCTTCCATAATCTCATTGCTACTCACCTCAGTAACTTTTATTCTGCTCAAACCTATAATCTCTCTGCACCTGCATCTTAAAATCTGTCTCTAACCTCATATGTAATCACCCTGTTTCCTTTATCCTGCCAGTGGCAGTTATTCTTTCAATGACCCAGGACCATGTTGTGGTATATCCACCAGACTTTCTTTCTTGAAGCCTACTTCCCAGACCAAGCTTTGGATATTCTTCATAATATATTCATTTTTGACGTGGCATCCATGAGCTTTAGGCCTCTGAATCTCCTTGACATGCTTTCCCTTTCGTAAGAGTGTGAGTTGCTGAAAAAGTAAAGAATACTTTATCTGTCAGAGACATTTCAATGAGATTTAGGAAAGTCCTTCTGTGTCTGTACATTCTGCTGACGGAGTTCCACCAGAAGGTTCCAGATTTCCTGTCAGTTTACAACAGGGAATTTGAAATTGACTCCCACATGGTCACTTGATGGCTCGAGTGACCTTTGCCATTATCACTCAGGCGGGTACCTTCATTAAAAAGAAAGAGAAAAGCAAGTGCATGTTTCTAAAACAGATGCTAAATAGACATATTTAGAGTCATAGAGATGTGCACCATGGAAACAGACCCTTTGGTCCAACGCTGATCTAGTCCCATTTGCCAACATTTGGCTTATATTCCCCAAATCCTTCTTATTCATGTACACATTTTAGATGCATTTTAAACGTTGTGATTGTACCAGCCTCCACCACCTTCTCTGGCAACTCATTCTACGTACCCACCACCCTCTGCATGAAAACGTTGCCCCTCAGGTCCCTTTTAAACCTTTTCCCTCTCACCCTGTAGTTTTGGACTCCTCTGCCCTGATTCTGTACCCAACAGGTCAAAATTCAAAAATAGCTATGTCTCTAAAATTCTTTCCAATTTCTCTCTCCCTTATTGAATAAAGGAGTTACTTTTGCTATCTTCCAATCTAATGGGGCCACGGCAAAATCAATGGAGCTTTGGAAAATTAAAACCAATGCTTCAACGATCTCACTAGCCACTTCTTTTACTGGCCTATGATAAAGTCCATCAGGACTCAGGCACTTAACAAGCTGTAGCTCCAACAATTTACTCAGCACAACTTCTCTATTGATTCTGATTTTCTTGAGCTCCTCACTCTCTTTCATTTCGTAATTTATCGATGCTTTTGGAATGTTACTTATATCCTCTATGGGGAATACTGATGCAATAAAAAACCTGTTCAACTTATCTGCCATCTCTTTATTTTCCATTATTAATTATTCAGTTTTGCTTTCTATAAAATCAATACTCACATTTTTAACTCTTTCTTTTAAAAAAAGGGTGGAATCTCATGGGGGTCTGTGTGACATGGATGACGGTGAAATTTGTGGCAGAATCAGACAAGAAGCTTATGAGGCAGACCTTGATATTGGTAGTGTTTCATTCCACCTTTTGTGCTTTTGTTGATGGTGAGGTGGGTTTCTCACTAGGCAGTGGTGAATCAAGGAGGATTAAAACTTGTTCAAATCCTTACTAACAGCACAACTCACCTCATTAATATTCCTACCTTACCAAATATGCCCAGCAAGCTGGATGTCGAGAAATCTCAACATGGAAGTCACAGTGAGTACCTGGCAACTTCACCTTGCCACTGGCTGTGATGATCCTCCATATCACTCAACAACAAACAGTATTTCAGTGCATAATCCATGGACACCAGACTCGTGCAAGCCTTATTCACAGCCACTGACATCCAATAGATGCCAACTCCTCATGACCATCACGGCATCTCACCAATCCACTTACAGGTCACTTAGGAAGCATAGGCCTGCATTGCAGGCTGGGCCAACAGCTAGTATTGAAAACCTAATGTAAGAGCACTTTCCATGCAGGAACAAGCACCCAGCTCATGGATTAGACCTGGCTACATATCAGGGCTACCTGCGTGCTGTCTTAATGCTCACTCACTCAGCACGTACCTGAATGCTCTTAGCGTTTCTACCTTGCCTTGCTGTGCCAGTTAGTGCAGACATACAACCAGCCTTGCTGCTCAGCAGTCCTCAGTGAAGGGGGTGGACATCTTCCTGTATGGCAGTGTGCTACATCACTCTCACACCTTCATCACAGGCCAACAGTTTACACAGCGAACACACAGCATGTGCAGCAAGCAAGCAGCCTTGGCTCACAGTGTCCTCACTGAGTAGTCCTCACTGAACTGCATGGAGACACCTGTCAGTTAGGGAGTCCACCACAGGCTATCAAGGGCAGCCTCCTGTACCAGTGCAGGGGATTGGCTGCGGGCAGGCATACGGTTTGGGTGATTTTTGTTAAGGAGTTTATGCTTCTGCAGTCAGATGATTTGGTCACAGTCAGCTGTGTAGCTTCATTGCAGCAGTCTGGGAGTGGGATAGGACAAATATGGCCAGGGAGATGTGCAGGCAGCAGGCAGGGGTCTGGGTATTTCTCATCTGTGGCTGTCCATTTTGATCACTCAAGCGGGTGGGCCATGGTCAATCTTTCAGGACCTTCAAAAGGGTGCGGACAGAGTCTGACCACAGCTGGCATGGTGACCTCTGATGCTAGGGGCTGGGGGAAAGCCGGGCAGGTAAAGGTTCATCTGAATGGCTTCACTGGGGACTGGGAAAGTGCGAAGACCATGGAGTTTCATGGGAAGGGCTATCCGGAAGGGGATATTGATGTTTGGAATCTCACCAGAGGCCGAGTCGAGAATTTACCGGGGAAAGCGGTTACTATCAACTTTCAATGTCGTAAAAACCAAAAATATACAAAAGGAAACAAAATGGCTGTGACTACACTCAGATTGGGTGGATTAGGTGACTCAATCTGTGATGGAGGGTGCTGTAGACCCCCCAATGTGAGACACATTAAAGGGAAACAACATTTTACATAGATCCATGCACAGTACAATTCACAGACCTACAGGGTCCCTAATCATCGTCCATTGTAATGCATTGTGTCCCTGTGTGCTGTACACCTCTCAGCCCCACACGTCACTGACCACCTCATTCATATTTGGAAACATAGGTTAGGGAAGGAATAAGATGTTGTAAGATATGGGGCAATGGTGTTCAGCAGAACTCATTGCCCTGTACGGGCCTTGTTCATCTTACTTCAACATGCAGCAGCAGGCTCTCAACACAACCATTGTTCCATGGTTCATCCAGTGTGGGAATGAACTTAGGCATCATGCCAGCACAGTTACATTTGGAGAGGCAAACAGAGATATAAATGCTAAACAGTGAAATTTATAGACATGAGAAAATTCATGTACCCATGCAATCAAAGTGCCTCAATATGTTTTCTTCTTTCTCTCCCTCTGACTCTGTTTCAGTGTAGTCCCTGGTTCTGTGGTTGGGAGGGAGGGAGCCTGCTCAGCAGTGAAGCTCATTAGCCCTGCAGGTTTGGTCAGGTGACCATGGAGCAGCAGTGTTTGTGTCCGCATGGCTCTCATAGGCTGAAGTTTTCTTGCCAGAGATGGGTGACACCTACTTGGCTACAATTTCAAAGGATCAGCGAAGAGTGAGCAGGGTGGAGGTGGAGCACCTAGCCACCGCTGGAGTGCCATAAAAGAAGACTTCTAAGGAGCTTGTGTATGGTTTCTCCTCTGACTATGAGCCTCCAAACACTGCCCTGACTCTTTGTCATAGAACCTGGTGTTCATAACAGGCTTCCTGTCCCCTGTTGCCAAGCTTTTGGTCCTGAGGACCATTAGCTAGGGTGATGGAGTACAGGAGTGTGTGCCTCTCCAGCAGCCTCTGAGGGGACTGGACCTGGCTCTCTATGGTAGCTGCCAACCTGTCCATGGAAGCAGACAGATGATCTACTGCATGAGTTGCTGTACTGCGACAGTTTCTGTTCAGTAAGGGCCACTATTATGAATAATATAATGATAAATAAATGCATTCTCAAACCATGCAGCCATAATTAACTTACCAAATTTTCTGTGACTCAATTTATAAATCCACTGATATAAATATTGCAGTAAATTGTTGCTAATTTGCATTAGGGTCGGGAAAATAAATCATTGAATGCTTTGGCTATAATTGGTCATTGAAAATGAAACCAACCAAAGGCAGTCTCAATGAGATTGACAGTGAAGGAAATGGAATGGTATGATCAGAAGCTGTACAGCAGACCGGATGGATTGGAATAAATCAAAGTCCATCACAGACTGTGCAAGAATTGTCCAGGGCTATTGGAGGGTTAATGATGTGAGAGCATGTTTAAGGACTTTGGAGAGAAAAGGGAGTTTGGAGATGGAACAGTCATATACTCAAGAAGAGAGATCCAAACCATTTAATGCCAAACTGGTTCATGCCATCTCAGAATTGTCTCAAATCTTTCTTGGATCAGAGTTTCAAAGGTTAGCAATGGGTCAGCACCACCCACCACTTTTTTTGTCTATTCAAACATGGTGACCTATAGAGACAGGTTCATTTAATTAACAAACAGGATTAAGCAACTAAAATTGGTTTTAAATGACTGATTAGGCAGTATTGATTCGCTTATATAAGTGAGCCCAATGTGATTTGAGTTATGCTAGAATAATTGCTGAAGCCAATGGGATGTTTCCTGTCTTTTCCAATAACTGTAATATCGAGTTAGTAACTTGCTATATAGAGCATGTATTCTGGGCAAGAAAAAAGTGAATAAAAATACATTTGGTTCAAACCACCATGCTTTTCCAGTGTAAATAGCATTTTAATCTATCTGCAAAGTATTTAGATATAAAATTTACATTGTTTTGTTTCTCTGGTGTATATTGATTGATAAGCAAATGTGATGAAGAAAATCAATCTGTTCTCAACACAACGGCTTGATAGATGGAGTGCTATGGAAACCAAAATCAGCATTCACATCTCAGGATGTTCCACATTATTTCACAGTCAATGAAGTAATGTCAAAACGGTTGAAGCATATCTATTTGCCCTTTTGTCAGCTATCCTTATTATCTACTTGTGACATTTTCAATGTCAAACATTGTCTCATAAGCAAGGATGTTATGTTAAGCCTGTAAAAAATATTAGTTCAACATTAGCTAGTATGCTATGCCCAGTTCTGGCACTGCGCAGATACCATCCTTGGCTCATTCATTTTTCTTATCTACATGCTTCTCTGTGATGACAGTAGCTTTTGATGTGGGGTAAGACTCCCCTGTATGTTAATGGCATTAGTATAATTTTTCTTTGCCTTTTCTGAATCCAAATTCTGCTCATTCAACATTCAGTTTTGGCTGACCTATTCTGTATACCTCAAAGGCTGGCTATTGATTCCATTCTCCTGTAATCTCACTACTTTAGATATGAATGCAGAACTTTCAGATATTTGGCATCTATTTCTACCTCCCAAGATATAATTAAAACACCATATCTTCTCCATCATAAAAGCTGCCTACTTTTGACATTTCCCACCATCACCTATTCTTCTGCCCATCTTCCAGTCATGTGCTTTTATACATTTGCCATCAATGGACTTGTTATTTCAAAGCTCTCCTGGCTGGCCTCTTGTTCTCCACCCTCTTGTAAATTGCAGGTCATTCAAACCCATAAATTCTTGCCCACAAAGCACTCTTATCCTATATTGGCTCCAAACATCTCAAATGATTCACTTCATGCACTATCAAGCACCAGTTAAAGGTACTGGGTACTGCAAACACAGGGCCCTGTCAACATCCCAACAATTGTACTAAAGATTTGTGCTCTCCAACTAGCCGTACCCTAGAGAAGCTGTTCCAGTACAGCTACAACATTGGCATCTTCCTGATAATATAGAAGATGCCCAGAACCCAACAAATTACCACCTATCAGTATCTTCTCGATCATCAACAATGCTATCAATCAATACTTGCACAGAAATAACCTGTTCAGTTTGGGTTCCACCAGGATGGGTTGGTTCCTGTCCTCATCACAGCTTACTATCATTATTTGTTCATTGGATGTGAGTGTCGCTGGCTGCATTTATTGCCCATCCATAATTGCCCTAGAGAAGGTGGCCGTGAGCTGCCTTTTTGAACTGCTGCAATGCCTGGGGAGCAGGGACACACACAGAGCTGTTAGGAAGGGTGTTTCAGATTTTGACCCAGTGACAGTGAAACAATGATGATATATTTCCAACTCACGTGGTGTGTAGTTTGGAGGGGAACTTGCAGGTAGTGGTGTTCCCCTGTATCTTGTCTGTGTGTCTGGAAGATGTTATCACTGAACGTTTGGTGAGTTGCTGCAGCATCTCTTAGATGATACACATAGTTGCCACTGTGTATTGGTGACGAAGGGACTGAATTTGGAACAAGTTGAATCAAGTGGTCTGCTTTGTCCTGAATGGTGCCAAGTTTCATAGAATCCCTACAGTGTGGAAACAGGCCATTTCGGTCCAACAAGTCCACACCGCCTCTCCAAAGAGCATCCCTTCCAGACCCATTCCCCTACCCCTGCATTTCCCATTACTAACCCACCTAACCTAGACATCCTGGGCACTATGAGCAATTTAGCAAGGCCAATCCACCTACCCTGCATATCTTTGGACAGTGGAAGGAAACCGGAGCACCCGAAGGAAACCCACGCAGACACAGGGAGAATGTGCAAACTCCACACAGACAGTCACCTGAGGCTGGAATTGAACCTGGGTCCCTGGCATAGTGAGGCAGCAATGCTAACCGCTGAGCCATCATGCTGCCTGGTATTGTTGGATCAGCACTCATCCAGGCACATGGAGGAACTTTCTTCCCACTCCTGACTTGTGCATTTTAAATGGTAGACAGGTATTGTAGGAACAGGAGGTGAGTTACTCACTGCAAAATTCCTAGCCTCTGACTTGCTGTCATGGCCACAGTATTTATACATCACGTTCAGTTCAGTTTCTTGTCAATAGTAACTGCCAGAATATAGGGGATTGGGTTAATTACTGAGTGCATGAACAAACTGCAAATGTTATTCATTACAGTCTGGCTTAAAAACAAAACATGAAAAGTGGTCAGACCATGGCTAACTTGGGAAAACAATATTAAACCCAAGGAGGACGTATACAAATTGCCAAGAAAGGAAATAGACATGAAGATTGGGAACAGTTTAGAATCTGTTAAAGGGAGACAAAGAAACTGATTAAACATGGGATAACAGAATATGACAGTAAGCTTGCAGGAAACATACAAATTGATAGTAAAAGCTTCCGTTGGTATGTGAAAAGAAAAAAGATTAGTAAAGATGAACATAGGTTCCATACAGTCAGAAACAGGAGAATTTATATGGGGAGCAAAGAGATGACAGACCAACCAGGTACATACTTTAATTATGTCTTCATGAAGGAAGCCACAAATAACATCCCAAAAATGTGAGCAGTCACAAGCCGAATGAGAAGGAGTAATTGAAAGAAATTAATATTAGTAGGGAAATTGTGTTAGAGAAACTAACCAGATTAAAAGCAGATAGATCCCCAAGATCTGATAAGCTTCATCCCAGAGTACTGAAGGAAGTGGCTCTCGAAATTAACAGATGCACTAGTGATCATCTTCCAAAATTCTGTAGATTCTGGAACAATGTTTGGAGCGTAATTAATGTAACCCCACTATTTAAGAAGGGAGGCAGAGAGAAAAAGTTAATTATACACTGGTTAGTCTGATATCGGTAGTGGGAAAAATGTTAGAGACCATGATTAAAGATTTAATAGCAGAGCACTTTGAAGATAGTGACAAGACTGGACACAGTCAACAAGGATTTATGAAAGAGTGGTCACACTTGACAAATCTGCTGGAATTGAAAGCCTTCTGAAAGTCCAAGTAAACCACATCCACTGGCTCCCCCTCATATATTCAGCAAAGTCCCACATAAGAGATTACTATGCCAAAATTGAATGGGATTGGACGTCATGTGCTGAAATGGAATGTTTACTGCCTGGCAGACAGTAAACAAAGTGTATGAATAATTAGGTCTTTTTCCAAGTGGCAGGCAGCGATTAATGACCACAAGGATCAGTGCTTGGACCCCAGCTATTCACAATATATAATAACGACTTAGGTGAGGAAACAATGTGTCTTATTTCCAAGTTTGCAGATGACAGAAAGCCGGCTGGGAGGATATTCTGTGAAGAGGATGCAGAGAAGCTTCAGTATGATTTGTACAAATTAAGTAAGTTGGAAAATACAAGGCAGCAGCAATATAACATGGATAAATGTGAGGTTATCCATTTTGGTAGTAAAAAACATTCTTCTGTTCAAGCACATCTTCATCTTATATTGCAATATTTTCGTGTCCAGACATTGTTAATATCTGAGTCTGTCTCAGATACCAGCTCTCCATTTTTCAAAAAAAACTTTTAAAATTGATTTTCACATTAGAATGCCTAAAATTGTTTTACAGCCAATGAAGTACTTTTATAGTATTGTCACTTTTGTAATGCAGAAAACATATCAACCCACTTGTGCACAGCAAGATCCCAGAAACAGCAGTTGGTGAAGTTCCCTGCTGAAATTGAATCATCAGAAAATTGTCACAGCAATCTTGTTGAGACATTATTGGATTCTGATGGCAAATTACGACTAATGCATAAAAGTAGTTGCTGGGAAGTGATCTTTATTTGTGCAATATCTTCCTGAGACTGAGAAAGATCTATTAATTTGTATTTTTAGGTGCTGGTTGAGGGATAATCATTTGCTGGGAAACAGGGGAAAGTTCCAAAAATAGTGCCATGGGATCTTCCATGTCCAATTGACAGGGCTGATGCACTTTATCTGAAAGATTATACAACATTGCCTTGTTATTGAAGAGTCAGTCTAGACTTGGTACTGAAATTCTTGGAGTGAGACTTGAATGCACAGTTGGCTGCTGGTATGTACATCCTTAATTTTGCCATCTCTAGATTTTGCTAACCTAACTTTTTCCTGGTTGATTTCTCATTATCCACTCAGCAAACTTAAAAAGAATCCTACGTATGCATACATTTCATGTTTGTCTTTAAAAGTTATTTCAAAGCTTGGACTAATACTCACCATCTATGTTACTGTTTTGAGTCAATACTTGCAACACAGTATAACACTTTTGAACTATGTCTGCTTGAGATAATGCTACTAGGCACACAAATTGTGCGAAGAGAGATTTAAAAAGGCACTGCCAAAATAAAAGGTCTGGAAAAAGCTTAAAGATAAGCTTTTCTATTTTATATTACTGTTCAATTTTCACTTTTTTCCTCTCCTGCTATATGGAAGCTGTTTGTCATGGTGTATTTATCATGTATATCTTAGCAACACATAAGTTACAGCTTTGGAACAATGCAAGGAATTTCACACATCTGAGAACAATTTTGCAAAAGATTAAAGGGTACTTTTCTGATTTCGTGCTCCTAGATTGGAACCTTATCCACAAGGACTGCATGTAAGAAATTTGAGGAACTGTGGTGCACAATTTTCCAGCCAGTAATTTCAAAGAACATAATGACATGCACAATGTATCCCCAAACTTACAGTGTGTGTTCCCGATGGGTGAAGACACCTGCTGGAACTGCATAGTCAGAAATTTATTCTTGTAATACTGACATAAAATTGGATCGTGATGGTAAATTGCAAATAAAAATAGTTGAAGGTAATTGCTAGAAAAGAAACCAAAGTCTTCTGGATTAAGTTCAAATGGAATGGAACCCATTCAGTAATGTCCAATGTTTTAAAGCAACAGTGTGTTCTGGCACTGATCCTTTTCAGGCACGATGCCTCAAGAGGCAAAGGCAGGTGTGAAATAGGGTATATGCATCTGCTTGTGAACATATGGCCATCTCTTCAACCCACAACCACCACTGGCATGTACCGAAACCAACAGTGCACCTAATTGTGGAGCTTTTGTCTGCTGATGATTGTGACCTTCTGGTGTATATAAAGGAGACAATGCAGCTCGTTGTAAGTGTTCTCCAAATATCACTGGCTTTAGTATCAGCCTAAAGGAAATAAAAATGAGGAACCAACTAGGACCCTGAGGAAATTACATGCCACTATAGCTCACCATTGACATCAGTAACCTCAATGGAGAGAACAGATCACCTATCCAGGTGGTACTATATCAAGTGATGCCACTGTCAACTAGGACATAGTCTACCAATTGATCAAAGCCAATAGTTCCTTTGCCACCTTTCAAAGCATATGTGGAAAATCATTCTTGACCTGAGAAGAATTTGTTACCATAATTTTTCCATTTATTCAAACAGACAGCATATTATACTGATGCCAAATTCTGCCCTGGTGGTATTCTAGCTGTGGCCTTCCAAGCCAGTGGAATTTGGCTCACATCAAACCACCATGCTTTTGTCCTCTGGATTTCCTCGCAAACAAGCGCTTTGTACTCTCCCCACTCTCCACTCCACTCTCCCCACCATCACAAACCCAACTTAAGGAATGTAGCAGTTGCAGCTACCTTCAAGAAGGGAGGTAACTCACGCTCATACAAAGGCATAAACCACGGTCAAACCATATTAAGGTATTTTTCTTTGTATCCATAGCAGGGAAATCCCTGACACTCATTCTCTTGAATTGCCTGCTTCCTAGGTCTGAGGCGATGCATCCAGAGGTACAGTGTAATTTTTGACTGTCAGAGGAAACTCTAAAATCATCTTTGTTGTCAGAGTAATCCAAGAAAAATATCGAGAACCATACAAGCACCTCTTTATTACAGTCAGTGACATGATCAAAGTATTTGGCACAATAAGTTACAAGTCACTATGGATTGTGCCCAAAGATTTGGATGTCCAAAATATTTCACCACAATCCTGCAACTTTTTCCATAAAAATGAGGTTGCAACATTCTAAAGCTAGAGATCTGAAACAGTATCCTTCAAATTTCAGACAGGGATCAAACAAGGTATTGTGACAGCCCCCATACAAGTTACAAGCTACCTGCAAGTGACTATTCACTACATCAAAGGTCAATTGCCTTGCGGTGTTGATATTAATATTGTCAAGATGGAAAATGCGAGCCTCAAAGTGCCAAAATTAAACTGACTAACATAGACATATATGACTTACAGTATTCCAACGTTTGAAGTGTTGTTGCCTAGACTGCATTAGATTTGCAAACTGTTCTCACATTCTTTGGTTCTGCATGGAAGAAACTCAGCCTGTCCTTGAATGCAGTAGATCAATGTACACCTGGACAACTACATAATCCACCCTCCACATATATTAAAGGAGAGACTCTGAAATATGTTGAGCATTTCTCATACCTGGACAGCTACTCTCTCAAAAGGCCACTATTGATGAGGAGATCCAACACTGGATCAACTGCACCAGCAATGCCTTCTATAAACTGCAACCGCAAGTATTTGACAATATAGACTGCTGCAAGTCAACAAAGGTCCTAGTACACAGTACAGTTGTTGTTTCCACAACCCTGTATTTCAGTGAAACCTGGACTGTGTATTGGCGTCAAATAAGAGGACAAGAGAAATTCTGTCATAGATGCCTTTGCTGCATCATTTGAATTTAAGGACCATTGAACAAACTCTAGCATGGTTTTTGAAGCCAGTCCCAAAAGCTTCCAGGGAAAAGAAAAACACCTCCAAAATGAACTTCAATGGGCTAGACAATGTGTCAGGATAGCTGAAAATCATCTCCCCTACCAGATCCTCTTTATCAACATCTTAATGGCTAATATTCCAGGGGAGGCAAAAGAAAATATTACAAAGACATTTTCATGTTGTCCTTGAAGTAAAACATCAACAACATTAATGCCTGGAAGGAACTTGCTACTAATCATTCAGAATTTGACATGGATGGAAGGGGGAAAGAAAGGGCTTGGTCAAGACTCAATGTCGCTCTTATCACTCTCATGTTGTTAATATTGATTCCTAATTTCATTGAGGTACAGATCAGGAGGTGGCCAATTGAAGCGGAAATATAAGGACACTCACATTCTCTCAGCTAAAGTATAGCAAAGGGGTGGGAGAGATTTTGATGTTTTTGCAAACAGCCAGTTGGACCTCTCTGGTTCATGCATATTGTGGACTACCCCATACAATTCATTTCAGCTCCATCACTCTGCAAACTATTTTAGACAAGCCCACTGCTTTCAGAAACTGTATTGGCCTTGGTGAGACCACATCTAGAATTTTGGTCTCCATACTTAAGGAGGGACATACTTGCATCAGAAACAGTACCACAAAGGCTATATTGATCCTGAAATAAAAGGGTAGTTCTCTAATGAGAGAATGAGTAAATTGGGTCTATGCATGTTTAAAAGAATGAAGGGTGATCCTATTGAACCAGTCAAGATTACAATTGGATTTGACAGGTTAGATATTGAGATATTGGTGGAATGTTGTGCTGTCTCTGGCGGTAAACTTGGAGTTGGGAAAAGCATTATTTTGGCAGGATGGTGGCACACCTGAACCTTTATGCTTTCCTGCCTCCACAAGAATTAGGTTTGAGTGGGAAAACACATCGTCAACTTTCCTGTTTTAGTGTTAATTGAATCCTTTAAGTGACCATCTAATTCCCATTTTGGGGGCCTTGTCTGAATGCTGATGGTATTAAGCTGACTGTAGTTAGGCCTGGTAACATGCAGTATGCGCTACATCTACATGCATGCAGCAAGCTAGTCACCTCAGAGGCATTCAGTGCTTGATCAAGAGACAACCTCTAACCCTTGTTAGTATCTCCTCTGCACACCACTCACTGAAACCCCCTATTTGAGAACACCCTGTCCCTCCACATTACGTTTCCGTGGCTTAGGTTGCTCCATAATCCTGGCGCTCTGTGCGTGTCCTACCTGCAGCAGTAGAAGCCTTCCCAGTGGTGTTGCTGAACACAAGAACCGCTAAGCTGTTATTGTTTGGCAGATCTCAATAGGCGAGACTTCTGTCTCTAGGACTTTGATTCCAGGAGAAGACCCTCTATTGACTGATTGTTGTTAAGTTGGTGGCCTTTTTGAAAAGAAACAATGCAGGTCTATCATAGCTGTCCATTCTGGCAGATGAGAGTCCCAATACCTCAACAAGACTCCACCCATTGATTGTATCAGTTGCCGATCTAGGATAACAGGGGACAGTTTCAAGTCCTGGGGCTGATCATTTAGGACTCAGATGAAGAGAAATTTGATCATTCAAAAATGTTTGGAATTCTTTATGTGCAAGGGTTGTGGATGCCCAATCATTTAATATATTTAATATTGGGATAGACAGAGTTTTGGTCTCTCAGAGAATTAAGGGATATGGGGAGTACGCAAGGAAGTGGAATTGAGGGTCAAGATCAGCGATGATTGTACTGAATGTGGCAGCAGATTGGGTCTTGTGGTTTACTCCTGTTACCAAATCTTATGTTCTATAACCACCTACCTCTTTGATAAAGGCCAGACAGTCAGGTCAGCATCTAGCTAGCTCCTTAACTGTCTGTCCTCCAATTGGCCAGCAGCTCTTGGAGATGGTCTCCTGCCTTTGAAAGGGATAGGAGTGGTGATCATAATTATTTCATTGCTTGATGCAGAAGTTGGTCCTGGAAATGGTACAGCCAAGCTTCCCCTGTTTGTAGGCCTGACTTTGGGGGCCTTCTGACTAAACTCACCCCCTGACATGTAATCATAAATTGAGCACTATTCGGGTGTCTGCTTTCTGTCCAGGCAACTGCACTCATCTTAATTTGCACCAACTCTCTAACCTTCTCACTCTGGCTGTTACTATTAATCTGTGAGAGAAAATAATGGGCATATGTTGTGTAATTGAAACCTCTATTCATGTAGTCTTCCAACCTGCTCAAGGTGGAGAAGATGGTGAAGTCCAGAGATTGCTAGAACAATATTAACTTCCCTGATTGATTGGGACAACTGGTACTATTCAAAGACTTAGCAAATATTTGAAACAGTTTAGCATCATGTACTGACTCTCAAGAAGAGAAGCAGCAATCGTGTGTAAGAGGCAAGAATAGCAGGTGTTGAACATATGAGTGGAAGCAGAAGGAGATTAATAAAGATAACAAGACATTTGCGACTTATGTGATATCGGGGGTAGGATTTGTAGCTAAATGTATGGAGCATTTACAGCAAAATCAATGCACTGGTAGCACCACTAGAAACAAATTGAAAAGCAAATTTCTGATGATGCTGGTAATTTGATTTAACATACAATGCTAGAAATATTCGGCAGGTCTGGCAAATCTGGGAAATGATATACAAAATCGGCATTTTAAGTGAAAGACCTTTCATTTGAACTGCAAGGCAACTTGGAAGGCAACTATTGAGATGACTGTGTGTTCCATAGATTATTGCAGAGTATGGGTACACTGCACTGAATGTGGTTTTATGGCGTACACTCCAGACCGAACAGCCTGTACCTTTAAGACAGTTACCGTTAAGACAGCATTGTGAAATGTGATGTTCTGATATAAAGGTACCCATCTCACCCTTAGTCACTCTCTTAGTACAATGGGGTCAGGTAGTCAATCATGTGTACATAACATATTGTGATATCAGGAGTCACAGAACACAGTCTATGTGTGTAGATCTGTGATATTGAAGCCATGTAAAAAGTTAGTGTTGTAATAAACTTCAAGGCATTTCTTTCAGCAAGAACCCTACTCTCTGTGGTACATGTCATGTGGACTAATATGTAGAAAACCACATACCACATCATTGGAAGCAGACACAAGTTGAAAATGGAATCCTCCACACCCACTGACATTGAGGCTCCCTGGTAACCGGTTCAATACATTAAGGAATTACTGGTACACCAAAATATTTTTTCTTTCAAAGGTTAAACTCCTAATGTTTGCATAATTATCCTCTTCAGTCGAGTGGTGACGTGTGACCCAGCCTGTGCTGATCCCTTGAGTTCACGATCTTTTGCCATGCAACCACTGGTTTCTGTACTTGTTGAAAGACTAAACGCCAAAAAGCTTTCAAAAGTAGCTCTCTCTTCCGGTGTCAGTGCAGGGTCTGAGTTATCTGAAGGAGCTGGAGAAGTGCCGAGAAATAATTGTTAGCACATAACAAGAGCGAGATGTAGCAAATGAGTGGAAACATTTTACAGTACCAGGTTTTCATGCTGTGTGTGTGAATGCGTATGCACGTGAGTTAATAAGAACAGGAAGGGAAAATGTTGAGAAGTCCTGCTGTGCATGCCCTCCAGCCTCATCATCTTCATTCTGTATGTTCTCTCTCTCTCTTTGTCGATTATGTTGATAGTTGAGTTCTGTATTGTTGTCAGAGTTTATAATGTAATCATTACTTCTCAATTCTTGGATTCCCTTAAAACTGTGGATTGACTTCTCCTGGTGGAAAAAAATTGAGAGAATTAGTGTGTACTCTGTTGAAGGATTATGCAAACATTTGAAACAGTTAAACATTGTGTACTGTCTCACAGGAAGAAGCAGCAATTGTATGTAAGAGAGTGGAATAGCAGGCATTGAACATATGAATGCAAGCAGAAGAAGCTTAATAAAGATTACAGACACTAGTGTCTAAGATGATGTCAGGGGAAAAGAATTGAAGCTAAATGTAAGAAGCATTTGCAGCAAAATCAATGAATTGGTAACACCCATTAGAAACAACTAGAAAAGAAAGTTAATGTGGACACTGAAAATTTTAAATTAAAAATAAAATTCAGTAAATATTCGGCAAATCTCACAACACCTATGAAACAATGTACAAAATTACTTTTTATTAAAATTGGGAAAAGTTAGCATTGTAACTGGTTTTAGGAAAATGAAATGGGAGGGCAGAAAGAGGGGTAACCCTTCCTCAGAACTGATGGTAGCAAAAACGTGAACCATAGAGATTACAATGTGATGGCTGATGGCAGGAGAAACTAAATGTCAAAAGAAAAGATCAAGGTCAAAGGGACTGGCAATAGGTCAAGTGAACAAGAGGCATGAGTGGCAGAATCATGAGCAGTGGACAACCAAAAGCAAAAACAAGAGATAAAAATGTGCAAAGCAATAGCAAAAACGTGAACAAAAACAGAAGTTGCTGGAAAAGGTCAGCAGGTCTGGCAGCATCTGTGAGGAAAAATCAGAGTTAATATTTCAGGTCTGGTGACCCTTTCTCAGAACTGATGGTAGCTGATGGTAGCCAAAACGTGAACCATTGAGGTTACAATTTGAAGTTGTTGAACTTGGTGTTCAATATGGAAGGGTAAAGTTCCCAATTGCAAAATGAAGTGTTACTCCTCCATTAGTTCAATGGAATACTGCAGCAGGCTGAGAACAGAGAGCTCAGAATGGGTGAAAGGCAGAGAATTAATGAGATACATGTGCTTTGCTTGTGTTTGATTCCAGAGGAGATTGTATCATGTGCAGTTCGTCCAAATATATTTCTGTTTCACTGAGGATGAATTTTTGGAGCCTTGGATGGTGAGAAAACAGAATGTACATGGGCAGAAGTTGCTCATTCTGCACTTGTATAGAAAGGTGCTATGGGAAGGGGAGGGCTTGTTTGTGTTGCTGGCAGTTGCATAAATCAAATGGGATGATCTGTTGAATACAGAAGTTGGAACACTTCAATTCTGAAGAAGAGTCACTGGACTCAAAACATTAACTCTGTTTAACATTAGAGATAGTGGGAACTGCCGATGCTGGAGAATCTGTGATAACAAGGTGTAGAGCTGGATGAACACAACAGGCCAAGCAGCATCAGAGGAGTAGGAAAGCTGACGTTTCGGGTCTGGACCCTTCTTTGAGAAGCTTTTCAAGATAGCATTTCATTCAAGTTGTAATTTTGTATAGTCATTGTGAGTGCATGCATTGTGTGCTCCAATGTTTAGCAATGTCCCTTCATTTGGTAGGGGACATGGATGTTGAACCTTCAAAAGCAAAATCAGATTCTTACCAGTTCCAATTTAGATTGTGCACTGCTGTCAAATTCTCAGTAGTAGTAAGAATGTACAGGAGATTCTCCTCATAAAGGCTCAGGCCTTGTTCCTCACCATGTACATGCTGTGCTGTAAACTCCCTATGGTCACTCAGATAAATTACATTTGTATTAGGAGTTCCCTGGAGAAGGTGAGATCTTTCATGAAACCTACCAATGATATCTGGGCATCACTCACCACTTCTGATGGTTTACTTGTGACTCCACTGACTCCTCCTCTCCCTACTCTGTTCCCTCTGCTCATTCTCTGATGACATTACGAGATTTTTCTTGGCATCTGACTCCTTAAGTTGGAGTTTCGCTTCTATGCACCATATCGTGTAGCATGCAACAGATAACTACTGCCATGGCACCATGGCAGGTGAATATTGCAGAGCACATTTGGAATGGTAATGACACCAAAAACCGTCTACTGAGTGACAAGCCACATCATTAAGCCACATTTGTACAGCAGTGAATGTTTTATCTCTGTTCATTCACAGGACATGGGCAAGAATTTACGATATATGTTAGTGACTTTGAGGAAGGAAGTGAATGTACTATTGCCAAGTTTGCAGATGGCACAAAAATAGGTGGAAGGCAAGTAGTGAGGATGATACAAATAGTCTTCAGAGTTATATAGACGGTTAAGTGAATGGTCAAAAACTTGGCAATTGGAACATAATATGGGAAATTGAGGTTTCGCTTTGGCAGGAATAATAGGGGAGCTAAATATTATATAAATGCGGTACGCTGCAGCACAGAAGGCTTTGCACAAATCACAAAAGGATAGCATCCAATTCAGTAGATAATAGGGATGGCGAATGGAATGCTGACCTTTACTTCAACGGGAAGGGAGAATAAAAACTGCGAGGCCTTCCTAAAACTATTCAGGCACGAGGCAGGCCACGGCTGGAATACTGTGAATAGTTACTCTCCCCTTATTGAAGCAAAGAATTATGAACAGGAAATTCAGCCCCTCGAGCCTCTCTGCCACTTAATACAATCATGGCTGATATCATCTCAGCCTCATCTGCATCTTCCTGCCCACTCCCATAAGCTTTTAAACCATTAATGAGTAAAGGTTTGTCTATCTCCTTCTTAGGTTTATTCCATGTCCCAATCATTGGAAGCTGCCCTTATTGGAAGATATGAGATTCTTAGAGGCCTTTACAGACTGAATGATGAGAGGTTCTTTCCTCTTGTGAGAGACTCCAGAGCCAGAGGGAATAATCTCAGAGTAAGGGTCACCCAGTTATGACAGATATTAGGTTTCTCCTCTCAGAGGATAGTGAATCTTTTTGTTTATTCATTCACAGGATATTGGTGTCCTTGGCTAGGCCAGCATTTATCACCCAGGCACAGGTAATCCTATGGTTCACATGTGGGTCAGCAGTTTCCTTCCCGAAAGTGAACAATACGAATTTTTCCCCAATAAGTGCCAATGGTTTCATAGTCATTATTCAATCTTAATTCCAGATTTTTATTGAATTCAAATTCCATCATCTGCCATGGTAGGATTTGAACGCTGGTCCCCAGAACGTTAGTAATCGAGTGATAATACCACTAGGCCATCACCTCCCCAACAGAGGACTATAGAGATTGGATCATTGATAATATTCAAGGCTGAGATAGACAGATTTTAATTAGTAGGGGATGCAAAGGTTATAGGCAGAAAAGTGCAGTTGAGTGTTTTCAGATTAGCCATGATCTCAATGAATGGTGATCCAGATTGGATGGACTGAGTGGCCTGCTCTGTTCCTTTGTCTTATGGCCTTGTGATGTAAATGCTTTGGAGATAGTTCAGAGAAGGCTTACCAGCCTAATATATGGAATGGGCAACTTTTTCTTCAGAAGAAAAGTTGAACAGGCTGGGTTTGAGCCCATTGGAGTTTAGAAGAGGAAGAGGTGGTTTGATTTAAATATATAAAATCCTGAGTGCCCTTAACAAGCTAGTTTTGGAGAGGATATTTTCTCCAATGGAAGAATCTAGTACTATGAGTCACTGCTTAAAAGAACAGGGTTACCCATTTAAAGCAGAGATGTGGTGAAAGCAGTGATTGGATATTGTCAGTTAGATGTAGATTGATTTGGTTAAACAAGGGTTGAAAGGTTATCTGGAGTAGGCAGGAATGTGGATTTAACAATCATATCAATAATAATCTTGTTGGATGGCAGAGTAGGCTCAAGACGGCCGAATAGTCTATTCCTGCACCTTGTCTACATGTTTGTATGAGCTTTTTGAGTGTAGTTGGAGTTGTACTCATCTGGGCAAGCAAAGAATGTTTCAGCAGATTCCTGACTTATACCTTATGAATATAGACAGGCTTTAGGGAATCAGGACATCTGTTACTCACTACAAATTGCCCAGCCTCTGGCCTGCTTTTTACTGTTTCAATATGGCTGGACCAGCTCAATTCCTGGCCAATGGAAATAACCGGGATGTTGATAGTGGCATATTCAGCGATGGTCATGCCATTAAATGTCAAGGGGTGATGGTTGGATGCTTTCTTGTTGGAAATGGCAGTTGTCAGGCACTTCTGTGGCACAAATGTTACTTGCCACTTATCAGTTCAAGCTGTTGTCTAGATCCAGATGTTGTCCAGGTCTTCAAGAATATGGACACAGATGCTTCAGTATCTGAGGAGTTATGAATGGTGCTGGAAATTGTGCAATCATCAACTAACATCCTTATGATGAAGCAGTTGAAGAAGGTTGGGTCTAGGACACTACCCTGAGGAACTCCTGCAGTGATCTACTGTGGCTGACATGATTGACTCTCAACCACTACATCCATCTTCTTTCATGTCAGGTATTATTCCATCCAATGGAATGTTCTCCCACGATTCCCATTGATTCCCATTTTGCTAGGATTCCTTGATGCCAAATTCATTCAAATGCTGCCCTGATGTAAAATGCAGCGCCCTCACTGCCTTCTTGAATTCAGCTCCTTTGCCCATGTTTGGACCAAGTCTGTAAAGAGGTCAGAGCTGAGTGGCCCAGGCGGAGCTCAAAGTGAGCATCACTGAGCAGGTTACTGTGGAGTAAGTGCTACTTGGTAGCCTTGTTGACAACAACTTCCAGCAGTTTATTAGTGATTGCGAGCAGACTGACAGGGCATGGTTGGCAAGGTTGGATTTGTTCGGCAACAGAACTGGGCAAATTTCTATATTGCCATGTAGATTTCAGCATTGTAGCTGTACTGGAACAGCTTCGTTCCAGGGGAGCGCCCAGTTGTGAACCACACGTCTTCATTACCATTGCCAAATGTTAACAGGGCTAATTGCTTTTACAGTATCCAATGGCTCCATTCGCTTCTTGATATTACGTGGAGTGAATCGAACCGGCTGAAAGATGAGACTCAAGAGGCAGCTGAAACTCATCATCCACTTGGCACTCTGGCTGAAGGTGCTTGCAAATTCTTCAGCCTTGTCTTTTGCACGGATGTGCTGGTCTCTACGATCATTGAAAGTGCAGATATTTGTTGAGCCTCCACTGCCAGTGAGCTGTTTAGCCATGATTTACAACTGGATGTGGCAGGGCTGCAGAGGTGATATCTATCAATTGATTATTGGACTTACGAGCTCTATAGCTTTTGGTTTATGTTGTTTGGCATGCAAGTAGTTTTGAGTTGTAGCTTCACAAGTTGACATGTATGTTTGATGCTGTTCATTGCAGGCACTCCTGGAGTCTTCACTGACTACTCTTGATCCCTGGCTTAATAAAAACTGAAAGGACTGCGGTTGCTGCAAATCAGGAACAAAAACAGAAGTTGCTGGAAAAGCTCAGCAGGTCTGGCAGCACCTATGAAGAAAAATCAGAGTTAATGTTTTGGGTCCGGTGACCCTTCCTTGGAGCAGTTTGATGCAACTGAGTGGCTTGTTAGTCACTTCAGGGGGCAGTTAAGAGTCAACCACATTGCTGTGAGTCACATACGGGCCAGACCAGCTGATGGTTTTCTTTCCCTTGAGAACGTAAGTGAACCAGATAGGTTTGTATGACACTTGATTCATGTTCACTATTCGTTTAGTTTCTAGATTAAATAAATTCAAAATTAATTTAAGAAATAAATTTGTTAAGAAATTCCAAGTTTATTAAGTGAATCCAAATTCACCGGGTTGGGATATGAGCTACATCCCCCTCTCTCCTTATTTATTTCAGAACCCTCTTCCCCTCCCCCATTTCTGATGAAGGGTCTAGGCCCGAAACGTCAAGTTTTCTTACTCCTATGATGCTGCTTGGCCTACTGTGTTCATCCAGCCCCATGCTTGTTATCTCGGATTCTCCAGCATCTGCAGTACCTTTTATCTCTGATACAATTCCTTCCCAAAGCACTGGCCTAGTTGTCTGGATTACTAGTCCATGGACAAAACCACTACATTATACCTGTTGGCTTGATTGTTGCCAGTGAAATGCTGCACCAGTCTTCAGAAAATCCCTGGAATAAACTAGCCATGAAAATATTTTGGGCTACTTTAACCTCAATTGTTTCTGACAGGCCCTGATGGCTAATGGTTTGAAGCATAGCTTTTCATGCACCATGGCACAGGTATCTGAGGTCATCTTGGCCTGGACATTTTCAGCTTTCTCTTACATGGACACTCTTCAGGATTTTATAGTTGCACCTCACATAATACACCCTGTGCTCTGGGCAATAGTTTGTTCTCCTTTTTAGCTATGTTTCTTAAGGCTGTGCTTCCTGCTGCCTTGGGATCCTTGCTTTTGCAGCATGCACCTGCTCACTAGCCTAGATGCATGACGGAGCTGTCACTGGAGGTCTCCTTTGGAGAGATACTGTTTTTGTGATTGCCTGGCGCCCACTTTGCTGCCAGCTATCATTACAGCATCTGGAGTGACTGTTCCCTTCAATCTTCATTCCTTCTGATTGTAAGACCAGCACTTTCAGTGATATCCAAGTGACTTAAGCAAATTGTCATCAGCTTGGGATTACATTCCGTCTGCCCTCCAACAGCAATCACAACTCCTTGTCAAGGAGTCTATTACAACTCCGAGTCCTTCGCTGCAGCAGGAATTCAAAAAATGGGATCCAAAATCCTTTTCCACTACAAACAATAGCTCCTTAGTCTCTCTCTGAACTTGTATACTCCACCCTCTGTTCCAACATATGCAGAGCTAGAACTGGGAGCATCCCACCTTCTATTTTGTTCTTTGGTCTGTGTTCTAATGCAGACAGAGCCATGAAAATCCATACCGTAAAGTCTTCCTCACAAGTTTGGAATCCAGTGTGATCATTTGTTTTCCTTTTTTTAACAATAGTTCTTTTGTTGTGTTTAATTCTGGTCTCATATTAGGTCCATTTAGGTCCTTAAGATACAAATGCTTCGGAATAACCACAAGGATGGTTTAACTAACTAATACAATTATTTTTGTTTAATGCCATTAATCTGTATTCAGAGCCCATTGTTGTGTTATCTACCACCAACATTCATGATTAACAATCATACATGATTAACAATAATTCTTGGTTGATAACAAAAAGAAGGATCAGGCATGGCAACCTGACATGTTTAAAATTTATTTCTGGGGGCCCTTTCCTCCAAATCAGGACATCTGCTGCAACTCCCTCACAACAATTCAGTCATATTAATATCACGTACAATATTGGAGCCACCTTCTATAGTAAAGGCGCCGCTGCTTGAAACTGACAAGAGATCCCGTCAGCGTGTCAACCCTAATGGACATGGCAAACATTCTCTCAGCTTCTCTCAGCATTTTGTCTGAAGCTGCACTGCAGCTTTTACATTTTTGTACAACATGTGTCAACCAGCTGTTCCAATCGTGCTGCCTGAATGCTCTCCCCACTTGTTTTTAAAAAAATCTTTTTTAAAAATGAGATCCTGCTGTTGGCTTCATCAGGTTCACTGTGTCTCCAGGATTTCCAGGTTTCCCTCCACCCCGTTGGCCACTTCCCTGCTCCAAACTGCTACCTGGCACTTTTGGGGCCATTGAGTTTGCTGCAGTATAAATGTCTTCTGTCTTTTGTATTTTTAAAGCTCAGTGTACTTTATTGGATGCTTTCCTGATTTTAGTAGGTACAACAAAACTATTCTAAAACATTCACATCACAACAATTTATCTTAGTTGCGTGTCAGTGGAGCTAATTTGTCAAATGGCATCTGATTATATTGTCCAATAACTGATTTCTCATACTAACTTGAAACAATATCTCAAAGAGTTAATAGCAATCCTCAAGATACTGTCGACTTGCAATTTGCAATGCAAACTCTTTATTCTGCTTAAAGAGAAATTCAGAGATCATTATTTCTGGATTAGACTCCTTTTGTGTAGCCAAACAGCATATTGTCCTCAGCTAAAGTAGATAATTTGGACTGGAGTTAAATTACCAAACCAAAGACCAGTAAAGCTTAAGGATCTCAAAGGGCTCTAGTTCTAATCCATCAAAGCGTTCAGATTTCTAACGCATTTTGTTCCCTGTGCTTATTCTCTGTGATGCTGATGTTGCCGCAGCCATTTGTTGTGCAAACCTTTTGAGATCTGAGGTTTCCACTTGTGGGAGCTGATAATGACTTTGGCCACCAACTGGCTTGACTGGTGATGTTCCCTCTTGAGAAGAAAGGGAATGACTCATGGCTTTCTCTGGTTAAGGAAATAAAGAAAACTAAATGTAAACAAATGTGGAATCCAAACAACTCAGCCTGCCTTTCATCTTCCAGCACCCTAATGATCTGCTCCTAATGAAGGCGTTTTTTTAGCATTTACCATGGAGAGGTTTCTGATTGTCCTTACTGTACTGTTATATTGACTCAGAAGGGACATTTTACAAATGAAAGCTACGCCTGCCCCACACAGTAATATGTGGCACATTTGTGAGAAAGATCCAATCAATAAATCAATGTAAAGTCCATTATAATGTCACTTTTCTCAACATTATCACAACAAACCAAATCCAAAGGGTGAGACTGTGGTCAACTTAGTTAGTTTTGTTTAAAAAATAACATATTGAGTTCTAGTTGTCTACAGAGATAAAAGCGCAATGATTAATCTGTCTGCTCTGTCCCTGTCTTAATCCATTTTCTTACCTGTCTTTGAAGAAAGGATGAATAAAAAGCATACATTGTGTCATTTTCAAATTTCAGACACATCTGAACACAGCATGAAACTCCTGTCTCCTATGCAATGTAAATATCTTGGTGTGTTCCTCACTTATTGATTAATACTAAGGGGTAATGGACTATTGGGATATAGTGGAAGTGTGAATTTCATTGCACCACTCATTTTTACTGCTGAAGATACAGACTTAAAATTTGTTAAACATTGTCCGATTAGAGCAGAGAAATGTTTATAGATAATTTAAACTGCTAAATAATAGATTTATAATGGCCTGGTGGGAAAAGGCACTAGCTTGTCTAATGGTATAGTGTTAGAAATTCAATAGGCTACAAGTCTAGTTTGTGGAGTTTGCCACTTTTAGCCTGAGTAGTATGATTTCATAGTGTATGTTTTGACAATAATGGATTTACAACAAATCATAACAATCAATCTCTATCAATTAGTCCACAACAAATTTAGTCACAGGGAAAAGAAACGCCTGCTGGTAATGATCAGCTTTGTGAACACTACATTCAAAGTTTCCCATTTCTCTCAATTATATTACACATACCATATTTCATATCTCACATTACTTGTATGCTGAATTCTGAAGTAAATTTTCTTAAAGAAAATCAGATTTGCATTTGAATAATTCAAAACTAAATAGCTTTCTAGGACATTTCAGAGGGCAGTTAAGAGTCTGGAGTTACATGTTAGCCAGAACAAGTAAGGATGGAAGAATTCCTTCCCTAAAGGACATTGGCAAATCAGACAGG
This sequence comes from Ginglymostoma cirratum, assembly GCA_024137785.1. NCBI lineage: Eukaryota > Metazoa > Chordata > Chondrichthyes > Orectolobiformes > Ginglymostomatidae > Ginglymostoma > Ginglymostoma cirratum. The sequence continues at coordinate 36,352,644 of JAHRHZ010000133.1, read as the reverse complement.
TTTTTCAACAATAGATAATGGTCTCAAAGTCATCATTCGACTTTTAATTTCACTTTTTAATGAATTCAAATGCCATTGTTGGTCAGGAAGGGAGGGTTGCTGATAATCCCTGAGAGCAGGGGAGTTGGGTATTATGAAGAATTTGGAAATCCTTCGAAGTGGTGGAATGAAATATTGAGGTGGGGAGGGCACGATTAGGACCTGCTGGAAGACAGGGAGGAGTCAAAAGCCATTGGAGAAGGTCAACAGGTTGTCCCTAATTATGGAGTCTTCTCAGGTGGTTTGTGTGTATCCAGGGGTTGGTGTGAAGGCATTTACCTCTCATGTCCACTTAGTACTTTTCTCAGTGTAGATACCAATTTTCTCAATGGTTATAAAACCCAACAGTGACAAAAGTTAAAGCTAAAAACCTTCATCGCTACGAGGTTTGCAGCCTTACTATATTCAATTTCCAATCTGGTCTTTTGGAGTGTGTTGGTTACCCACCTGACTTCCACCCTCAGTTACTATTGGATTGGAGGCAGGTTTATATTGGGAACATATTTTACAGACTTAAATAACTGACAACCAATCCCCCTCCCCCAAACTCACCAAACTGGTCCTGTTTTAGGTTAAAATTCAACCTCTAATGAATCACAAAACTGATTTTTCCAAATATTGTTGAACAGTGGTAAGTTAATTATTCTATTTCAAATCTGAGAATACACTGAAAGATATTGGGCCACACACACTAGGATTAAGGTCCAAATCAATTTCTTGATCACTTTACCCTAGAATAAGTTAATGATAAGAGCTTTACATATTAATATTCAAGGCTGGTATTGGCAGTGTTACATAGTAGCATATGTGATTAGCATGCCACCATCTATTATCACAATTCAGCAGAGGATGTAACTTGAGCACGAGTGGAATGGATATTAGAAAAAGTTTGCAACTTCAGGGGAGAAGTGACAGTGACTGAAGAGGAGATTCCGCTGGAGTGAGATTCCTCGTGGTGTGCCATGTTAATTGAACCATCCAGAATGTTGATGAAAATCAGGATTAAATAATGCATCTTATTAATCAGTAAGAGAAAAGGATTGTGAAAGAAACAAAATGGATTGAGAAAGAGTGTGAGTTGCTTTAAACAAATTGATGTCAAATTAGGGTCAGAAAGATTGGATTAAGAACGAGCAAAACACACCAAAGGAAAAAACAATTTTCTAAAGGAAAAGTAAGTTTTACATTGAAAGTGTCTCTAAAACAATTCACAAGCAGATGGAATAAGATTCCACATTTCAAATAGTTTAATTTCTGGGCCAGAGAGATTGTTTGGCAATCATCAATTACTAGCATGCATGGGGCTGGATGAACACAGCAGGTCAAGCAGCATCATAGGAGCAGGAAAACTTGACGTTTCGGGCCTAAACCCTTCATCAGTTACTAGCATGTTGTTATTTACACTACTAATTACTGGACGTAACTTTCCATACAGAGTTTAATTAATTCATTTGACAATTGATTTGCAAACGCAGCAATTTAATTAAAAGCACAGGGAGGTTAAAGGCAAAGTATACTTGTTGTGACACTGACAGCAAAATGGCACAAGTTATCCAACAACTATGGTGATTATTCTAAGGATATCTCTTCCTTGCCATAAATTGTTGGCTGAGTTGCCTGTAAATAATGGTTTTTGTTCCCACACCTTTTTTTAATCGCAAATATCTATTTGATTCTTCAATATCACAGAATCAAGTACTAAGCAATACAACTACCTGGGGACTGATTCCATTTTAATACATTCTCTGGAAGAAATAGGAATTATGAGCTGATTGACCTTTTTCTTCCTCTTTCTCATATCATGGGTATTGCACATCTTTTCAATCTTCTGAGGGAACATTCTGTTCTAATGTAGTCTAACAAAATACAAATGCTTCACAGAGCAGTTCAAATGGGAGGTTGGACTTTTAAAGGGAATTTTTCAGCCAAAAGATCATCTGGTTAAGTTTTGCAACTTTCTTCTCTAAAATTACTTGAAATTAAAGGCATTCAAATTACAGTTTATGCACTCCTTTTAGAAAACCAGTGCTGAATAATAGCTGTTTAATACTGTTAATGATGCTTTTAATGTGTGCAGTAGCCATTTAGTTGGTTGTGATTCACGCCTTCAAATGGTGCTTCATGCTGTTGAATAAATATTTATAACCTTGTAATTATTTCAGATCTTTGCTGCACTTTTCAATCAGAGAGCTGTAATTCCATTTGGGAAAATAATTGGTCTACGTGATGTGGTGCAGATGTTACTGTTATTTCTTTCCAGAGGTCAAGATTGTATCTTTTGCTTTAATAATCACCTCAACTCTCCCCATGCTCCCCAACACCCCCCCAAAAAAGTGTGACATTATCATATGATGTATTTTTGACAAAACAATAAATTTGGTGACGCTGAAACTGTTTTCCTGTGTATGGCTCCCAATCTTAATTTCAGGATAGTTTTATGAAATAGTTGAATAAAATCTAGAACTGTCCATGTCTACATTTACACACACATAATCATTTTAAATTGTAGACAGTGGGCGCTTTGACATTAAGTTGCAAATGCTCAGTTCTAATGCCAGTGTCTCCACTTGGATATATAAACGAACAGACTTTAATACTGTTGTAGCAGATCCCCACTTTCATTTTCAGATCTTAAAAGATTAGTCAGTTTTATTGGATTTGGGGAGGGATGTTTACTCAGCCTCACAAAAAGCAATCTGTCACTGCTGTCTGAATATTAGGATAACAATGCAAAATGAATCCATTTATGATCTTGTGGAGCTGGATGAACACAGCAGGCCAAGCAGCATCAGAGGAGCAGGAAAGTTGAC
>JAHRHZ010000133.1:36313514-36349395 GCA_024137785.1 Ginglymostoma cirratum | reverse complement strand
GGGCCTAAACCCTTCATCAGAAATCATTTCTGATGAAGGGTTTAGGCCCGAAACGTCAAGTTTTCCTGCTCCTATGATGCTGCTTGACCTGCTGTGTTCATCCAGCCCCATGCTTATTATTTTTGAGGTTTTGTCAGTTTTGTCGTGGTTCATGGAGGGTGAAACCTCTTTCCACGAGACCCAGCGAGATTTCTTGCTGCATCTGACCAAATGAAACTCATTAACTACCTGTTAATGAGCTCTATGCACCTTCTCAAATAATTCTAGCCCCATTTTACCACGTGCTGTTTTCAGAAGAACTCACCACTCACTGGATATCTGTCAAAAACCAACATCCCAAGCATCGCATCATCCATAAAAAGCTATTGTGTACCCGGATGAACACCATCTTGCTGACAGCTGCCCTCTCATTAAGGGCAGTTATTCCAAAGATATTGGAGAAAGGGAAAAGGCACCATGATTCTCCAACAAGGACCTGGAAGTCCTGGCGGATAGAGTGGTCCAGAGGAGGAATGCCTCCTCCTGGAAGATTGGCAGATGAGGCCAGATCACCAGACCCTGCCAGCATAATCTGAGGCTGTCACCCACAGAGACATAGAAAACAGGAGCTGGAGTAGGCCATTCAGCCAGAGGGATAGCCATAACCTCAGTGGACAAAAGGACAGGTTTGCTATAAGCCACTTCTTCGAGCTCTGAGGAAGAGAGTACCAAATCCTGAGAGGAAGCATCAGTAAAGTCTGTCACCTGAATTGTCCACCAACTTAGATACTGGCACCTCGGTGGGAGTTCGCAGTATGGGAGCACAAAGCAGCGAGCACCTCACTGCGACATCTGTGTAGCTGGCCAAGGAAGAAATAGTTCATGCTGTTGGTACTCGAAAGACTGTTGGAGACCAGGCACCTACTCAGCCCCAGACAGGAAGGAACCCCATGGTTTCAACATAGAATCATACAGCATTGAACTAGACCCTCAGCACAACTCATCATGCTGATCAGACATCCCAATATGACCTAGTCCCGTAGGGAAAAAAGACCTTGGCTAATCACCCAATCTCTGCCACTCATGATTTTATAAACATCTATAAGGTTACCCCTCAGCCTTTGCACACATGCACAAGGAGGCACAGGAGCAACAGACTGTGAGGTGTGAGGAATGGCCCTCAAAGTCCAGATGCTGCAGGACTGCATCTATGCCATGGAGCCAAGTTGCTGCCAGGGTCTGCTAGATACATGCACGGACGTGTACTCCATCTTCCCAGCCACTGGTCCTTAGGATTGAAAGGACAGTGACATGGGAAAGAGGAATACTCCAGGTACCTCTTCCTCACGTAGGAATAGTGCGGTGCCAGGAGGCAGCAATCCAGAGGAGGAACCACACACAGGCCCCTCAGACTGATCTTTCTCCATGGCCTTTTCTCAGTGAAGGTGGTATACGGTGTCGATAAATGTAACTTCTAGCACCCGTTAAGGAGATGTCTCGATGAGCAATAATGTCTACTCTGACTTTTTAATAAATGCTTGTTGTATATCATATAAAAAATCGAAATGCCAAAGACTGCCACTTTTAGACCTACCAAGTATGCAATCTTCCTTAGCTTACTCCAAGGGGAAGACATCTCAAAAGCTGAGAACAAGAGAGGCTAGCAGTTTCAGGCTACAACTTTACAGGAAGTCGTCATTAAGTGCAATGAAATGAAAATATCATTTTCATTTGCAAAAGTTTTATTTCTGAGGCTAAGTGTGGAGACAATCCGAAAAGCAGAAACTAACTTTGTTTCGTTCAAAGTCGGTTTTCTCACATGGTTGCGTTCTTTTCATCTCATTACACATTCTAGCATTGGTAAAACTACAAATTTTAATTTACCGTTAATTTACGAAATCTGTTCGGACCTTCCAGGATTTAACTTCCAGGCCCAATATTTAAAGGTCACCTGGACAACACTTCACTCTCTGCAACCCAGGAGCATCGGTCAACCTTAGCTAAAATCCAAAAGAACTGCGGATGCTGTAAAACACAAACAAAAACAAAGTTGCTGGAAAAGCTCAGCAAATCTGGCAGCATCTGTGGAGGAGAAAACAGAGTTAACGTTTCGGGTCCGGTGACACTTACTCAGAACTGATGGTGGCTGGGAAAACGTCAGTTTATATGCAGAAAAAAGGGAGGTGGGTGGGGTAGGGAGTAAACGATAGGATAGAGCCCAAAGAGAGAGAAAGATAGTTGGACAGACAAAGGAGTTGCTAACGATCAGGCTGGGAGGGTGAATAGTTGTTAATGGGGACTGTTAGTGACTAACAACAGTGGGTGTGTAGTGGCAGGCTGTGGTAACAAGGCCTGGTGTGTCGGGTGGGCGGCTGGGACATGGGAGAGTTTAGGCCCTAAAATTATTGAACTCAATACTGAGTCCGGAGGGCTGTAGGGTCCCCAAGCGGAAAATGAGGTGTTGTTCCTTCAGCTTGCGTTGGAATTCACTGGAACATTATAGCAAGCTGGAGACAGAGATGTTGGCCAGGGAGCAGGGTGGTGCATTGCAGTGGCAGGCAACAGGTAGTTCAGGGTCTTTTTTGCGAGCAGAACGTAGATGTTCTGCGAAGCGGTCGCCAAGTCTACGCTTCATTTCCCCAGTGTAGAGGAGACCACACAAGGAATGTTCCACATACCCCACAAATAGACAGGCAGTGTTCAGGTCGTTGCTCCAGGAAGAAGCAGAGAGCCCTAAGACCCTCCTGGTGGGGAATGGATGTGTAAAGGGATTGGTATCATCCATAGTAAAGAGGAGGTGGCTGGAGCCGGTAAACTGGAAGCTTTGAAACCGGCGTAAAGTTTCAGATGAATCATAGATATATGTGGGTAGGGATTGGACCGGGGGGAGAAGACTGAGTCAAGGTAGGAAGAGATGAGTTCTGTGGGGCATGAGCAGGCTGAAACAATGGGTCTACCTGGACACTCCTGTTTGTGGATTTTTGGCAGGACGTAGAAACAAGCTGTGCGGGGTTGGGGTCTATTAGCTTGGAAGTGGATGGAGAGAGATCACCAGATGAAATGAGATCTGTAACCTTAGTGGATACAATGGCCTGATGTGCCATGGTGGGATTATGGCCCAGGGGAAGGTGGAAGGAGGTATCGGAGAGCTGGCGCTCAGCCTCTGCAAGGTAGAGGTCAGTACACCAGACAACAACAGCACTCTTATCGGCAGGCTTGATGACAACGTCAGCCTTAGCTACTCACCCTCAATCACCCTGGAGATATTGGGCATTTGATAACAGAATGACCCGCACTTCAGTGATACCTCCCTAGAGGTTCCTCAACTGAGCATCCACAGAAGACTTGATGGTACTGATTTCCAGGGATGGCAACAAGAAGCCACCTGGCGTTATCAATGCAGCCTGCAGAAGTTAGCCAGAGGTGAGACTGATTACAATGCCTGAAAAGAATGAACAATGTTACACACCACCAGGGTAGGTGCTGTTATCTATTCAATGCTTCATTCCCCTATGAATGTGAGTTAGCATCGTATGTTTGTGGCTGCAGAGAACTGTCACAGACAACATTGGGTGCCAGACATCTCCATCACATGCTCGGATGTAATCAATGTCTGTCACTTCATTGCACCTACCCATGTCGTATTACTTGCAGCTCAGTGCTACTGCTTCTTTACCATCTGTCATGGTTCGGACTTAAAATAGGAAAGGAGCTCCAACACTCAGTAGCTGAGCGCTACCGGCTCACAAACCTTTCATTGAAACTAGGAGATTGAAGTATCACATCGCTTCTCCCCAAATGCTTGCATGGGCCAAGGTCACCACCATGAAATGCAGCTTTCAGATGAGTACCTCAGGCATATTAGGCATACATATCATGATAAGTTTTAATAACCTCCATCAACTCTTTGACCCACTCAGTCACATTTCATTCAGAATCCTTTAACTTTTAACAACACCCACACCACATTCTTTATACAAGAATCAAACACAAGCAGTTACAGCCCTGGATGTTCATATTTCCATTTGTATCTATTGTGTACCCAACATAATTTCTCTTCATGTTTCTCTCCTTTTGCAGGTGAAGAACATGCATAACCAGTACAAGTTTTTGCAGATGGGGGAGGATTGCCTGACATAAAGGTTTCAACACCTGCCCACACACTACCTCCTTGACCTCCATTCAGGGCCCTAAACAGCCCTTCCCAGAGAGACAGTCCTTCACCTGCATCTCCTCCAACCTAGTCTATCGCATCTGGTGCTCCCGATGTGGTCTTCCCTACGTCGTTAAGACCAAACGTAGACTGGGTGACCGTTTTACTGAGTATCTCTGCCTGGCCTGTAATGGCCAACCTAACCTCCCGGTCACCGCTCATTTCAACTCCCAGCCCCACTCCCCCTCCAAAATGTCCGTCCTCGGTCTTCTCCAGTTTCACAGCAACTTGGAACGCAAATTTGGAGAACAACAACTTATCTTCCACCTGGGCATCCAACAGCCCAGAGGACTCAACACTGAGTTCTCCAATTTCAAATAACCTTCCCACCCATTCCCCACCTCTCCTTCCAGCCCCACCTCCTCCCTTCCATTCCACCATCTGACTCTCCCTTCCAGTTACCAACCGGATTCATCCCTCCCATCTACCAACCAGGTCATACCTACCACCAATGTCCACCTATCACCACCATTCCACCTCCACCTCGACCGACCCTTTTTATCTACAGCTCCCCCTACTGTGTTCTTCCAGCCTACTGTTTGTCTATAAAGGTTTCAAGGGCCAGTCTTCTTTCTGAGCTGGCAAGACAACAAGGGCAGTATGCCTATGCTGGAGGGGAATTTGGATATCTACATCCATCTAGTCAGAAATCTTCCAATCTGCTACTCCCAGTGGCCCATTAAGCAGCAACATTTTAGTGACATGTTGGGAAAGGGTGGTTATTTGCAACACAATCAAATCTTTATGTTTTTTCCTGCAGTCTCCAGATCACAGATCCAAGTGAGTACTTAAACCCCAGTCTCCAGGCCATCTCTCCCAGCCACAGAGAGGAGAAACAGCCAGCACCTTTAGAAGAAAGCATTCCACCCCACCCTTCACCAATGCAGAGACATTCACCTTGAGAGGTAATGTACCTAGTATATGCTCAGGGTCATGTTGCAGTGAGCACAGCAATGGCACAGGCCCACAGCACTCTCCCTCCTGTGCAATCACGTCCTTTCAATATTGTGGTGACCACAACTGCACAGAGTATTCCATCTGTGGCCTAATCAATGCTTTATAAATTTGTAGCAAGACTTCCCCACTCCTGTATTCTATACCCTGACAGCTATAAGACAATAACATTACAAGATGTGGGAGCAGAAGTAGGGCACTCAGACCAATGAGTCTAATCTACAGTAAATGACTGATCTGATAACCCTCAACTCCACTTTCCTGCCTTTACCCTATAACCCGTGATTAACTGACTGATTGAGAAACTATTGGTATACTTAATAACCCAGTCTTGATTGCACTCTTCAAACAAAAACTATTAAGAGGAGAAATTCTTCCTTACCTCTGTCTTAAGCGTGTAACCCTTATTCTTACACTATGTCCTCTGGTCCTAGACTGTCCCATAAGGGAAGACAACCTCTCTGCATCTACGCTGTCAAGTTCCCTAAGAATCTTGTATGTTTCAATAAGGTCTCCTCTCATGCTTCTAAAGTCCAATGAGTACAGACCCAACTGACCTGACCACTCTCATAAGACATCCCTCTATACCCAATATCAACCTAGTGAACCTTCTCTGGAGTGTCTCCAATTCCAAGATATCTTTCCTGGGATAAGGGGCCCGAAACTGTTCACAGTATTCCAGCTGTGGTCTGACTAGTTCCTTGTATAGATTTTGCAAAACCTCCCTACTCCCTACTCCATTCCCTTTGAAATAAAGGCTAACATTCCATATGCCTTCCCTATCACCCACTGAACTTGGAAGCTAGCTTCTTTTTGATTCATGCAAGAGGATTCCCAAATTCCTTTGTCCTGTGGCTTTCTGTGATTTTGCTCCATTTAAATAATATTCACCTCCTCTATTTCTGCCAAAGTATGTAACCTTACATTTTCCCACATAATATTCCATTGCCAAGTTTTTGCCCATTCATTTAACCTGACTATATCCCTCTGAAGGCTCTTTGTGACAACCTCATCAGTTGCTTTCTCACCTACTTTTGTGTTATCTGCAAACATGGCTATAGTACATTCACTTTCATCATCCCAGCCAATAATATGAATAGCAAATAATTCTGGCCCCAGAACTGATCTCTGAGGGGATTCTTAGCCTCTGATCTGCTTTTGTAGCTGTAACACATATATGGCTCATCCAGTTCAGTTTCTTATCAGTAGTAACCTTCAGGATATTGATGGTGGGTGAATCAGTGATAGTACTATCTTCGAATGTCAAGGTGTGATGATTAGATTCTGTCTTCTTGGTGATGGTCATTGCCTGGCTCTTGTGTAGCATGAATGTTATTTGCCACGCATCTGCCCAAGCCTGGTTATTGTCTAGGTCTTATTGCATTTTAGCACAGAGTTCCTCAGGGCACTCCTGCAGAGATGTCCTGGAGTTGAGATGACTCACCTTCAACAAGCACAACTATCTTCCTATGTACTAGGTGTGACTCACCAGTGGAGTTTCCCCCTGATTCCCATTGACTCCAGTATTATATGGGTGCCTTGATGTCACACTTGGTCAAATATGACATTGATGTCAATGGGAAACATTCTTATCTTACTTCTGGAATTCAATTCTTTTGTCTATGTTTGAACCAAGAGTGTAATGAGGTCAGAAGCTGAGAGACCCTGGTGGAAGCCAAAGTGAGCGTCTCTGAGCAGGTTATTGCAAACCAAGCACCTCTTGGTAGCACTGTTGATGACGCCTTCCATCAGTTGACTGATGATCAAGTGCAGACTGATGGGGCAGATATTGGCTGTGTTGACTTTGTCCTGTTATTGCTTACATATCTTGGCAATTTTCCACTTTGTTGAGTAGTTGCCAGAGTTGGAGCTGCGCTTGAACAGATTGTCTCAGGGCACAGAAACTCCTGGAATATAAATCTTCCTGTTGGCGGAATGTTGTCAGTTCCCACCGTCTTTGGAGTACTGGATGCCTCCAGCTTTTTCTTGATGTCATGTGGAGGGAATTGACTTTGCTGAAGACAGGCCTCTGTGATGCTGTGGGCTTCTGGAAGAAGCTGAGATGGATCATCCACTGGGAACTTCTGGCTGAAGATTATTGCAGATTATTTCAGCTTTCTCTTTAGCACTGATGTGCTCTGCTCCCCCACCACTGTTGGCAGGAATATTTGTGGAGCCTCTGCCTTTAGTGAGCTGTTTAATTGCCCACCACCACATACACTTTTGGGTGTTATCAACATCACAGGTCAGAGTTTTAAAGTGCTGCAGACACTTTTAAAGTGTTACTCAAAATCTATTTTTTAATGGGGATGGGGGTGGGGGAGGGTCCTGATAAAGCAAAAATGGCTGTGGATGCAGTTTAAGTGGCTGCCTAAAGAAGCCCATGGAATGTGCCATTAATGGATACAAAGGGATCTTCTTTGTTTTACATTTTTCCCTTTGAAAAATGTACCAGGACAGGGATTAAAGAAGCCATTTTCAACTCAGCTGGACTGTGTTGGTGAGATTGAACGTTCTCTAATGTACAAACCTGGGGTCAAGCATTAATGTGCTGTGAAGGTTTATGGGCTACCCCCAAGTCACCCCGTCCCATTGTGGGTTAAACATCCTCTCTCACTTTCTATGCTAGAAGTCAGGTAGTAGCAGCCAGAAAGAACATGATTGGGAATTTAATCACAGTTGAAAGGAATCAGAATGACTGAATCTCAACCAAGCTGCAAAGCTAAAGATTTTGAAATCTACTGTTCTGCCACCAACATCAATGTTACTGGTAACTTCGACTGCTATCACTGTAATGTTCAAATATGTATAGTTCTCAAACAATTCAGAATGATTTTTTTCAGCTTTTATCTTTTTGGACTCACCTTGTATTTCTCATTGTGTTGCATTAATATCTCTTCTTGCATGTGATAGTTAATAACTTGTTTTTAATTCAAGAAAACCTGATGAAATTGGATTCTTTTAAAGCATAAGTTCATTTGGATCTGAGAGGAAGGTATTCACATAGGAAGGGAACTTTTTTTAAATAAACATTGGTGGAAACAGCAAAAGAGGTGGATGGACAAAGAAGGGAAGTCAGGTCATCCCTCATCACCCATGAGCTAAGAGTTTGGGGTATTCTGTCTGGAACCAAAACAAAATGGAGAACCTTCCCTGTGTTCTGGTCACATATGTCTTTTAATTGCATTAAAACATAGAAAGATATATGTTACAGAAGGAGGACAGTTGGTCCATTGTGTCTGGCTGAAAAGAGCATTCCAGGTCTAACCCTACTTTCTACCTTCATCCAATACCTCATATGCATATCCATGTAAATAAATGCATCAAATAAAAGTGACAGTCACTGTTTTGAGCCATTGCTCAAATCTGCTGCATATTTTTCATCACTATACCTTCATCATTAAATGCAAGGGATCAGGATCATTTGTAAAATGTAAAATCGACCCATTAAAAATTCCACATTTTCTGATTCTTGTTCACTGTGACCAATTAGCATTTCTTATCATTGTGCGTATCTTTCATGCCAACATTTTTCACATGAACCTGAAAATTATTACCTCACTATCAAGAGGCTGGAATTGTGCATACTGAGTCCTTGAGGTGATGTTCACCTGATTGATGCTCAGTCCTTACTGCTTTTGATGCCATACCAGTTGAATGTCAAATTTTTATCAGCTCCAGGCCAGAAATTCCTTCTTACGCTGGCATTGGAAGGAACAAGATGAATGGGATTAATTGCCACTCTTGAATAACAATGATGTTTGGGACCATGACATGTTTGACATTACATTGAGAAAATCCAGGTTAGAAAGTCTGTAGAGAAGAAAACGCAGATATCTAATTCTGAAAATGAATGCAGCTGAACAGGAAATAATATTTCTAAAACAATGGAAAGCAGGTACTCTGTTTTAAGGCACTGTTGAGCTAAACACTGTTTAGCTATTTAGCTTTACTTTACATTGCAGTTGGTAAAATTTTGGGATGGAAATCTTGTTGAGTGTTGTGAGATTTGTTAGGATGCTGTTTACCTGATTGGCACCATTTTAGTCTGGCCTCTCCATCTCTGAACTGTTCCAGTGCCACACCACTACTTAAGATCTGCAGCAGGCTCCCCTCCATCCAGCAGACCCTAGACCATCTGCGGGAACTGCCACAGGTCCGTTAGCATTTGAAAGAGAGGTCACCATTGCAGTGAGGACCAACCTGGACCACCCCTGCAGGCCCACATGGTTCCGCCAACTCAAAGCTCAGCAGCCATTCTCCTCTTCCAGCCTGCAAGGGCAAAGATTGGCCGTTCCCCCAGACCTGCAGGTCTCTGGAAGGACTTGGGTGAGGTCCTGTTTCTAGATCTGTTGTACTGTACCCAAAACAATGGCTGAAACAAAGGGATCCTGACAATCAAGGGAAAGAATTCTGATCAGTTGCTTGAGCGGGCCCCAAAAGCTGTGGCACTCAGCAAGAAATATCCCTGTTAATCCCAGAAAATGGCCACAAAGCAGCCAGGGCCAAGTAAAAGCCCTAACTGGCAGTTTGTAGCCCAAGAACCAAAGACACACCGCCCCCAACCCATTGTTGGAGACCCCAGGCAGTGTAACCCCCCACCCACCCACCAACTCCACAACAAGAATGTCTACTATTGGAGGTACTGTAAGTAAATTGTTACATTTTCCTTCCATGCCAGGTATTTCTAAATGTATTTTGTTTTAGTTTGCCAATCTAGGACTTTGATTATTTAAAGTACAATATTTCAACTTAGAGGGTGCAATCATGTAGGAAATTGAGTAAAATACAGATATTTTGCATGACCCCACAAACTGATGACTGCTGAGAGAGAGAAAAGCATTGAAGAAGATTATTCTCTCTTCCATGAGAAGGGGAAGAATAATACTGAGTGCACCAGTAGAATTTAAGATAGCAATCAGTGGTGGTGCCTGAGATTAGTCTTTTTTGAACAATTTCTAGCTTTTAACTCTTCAAAAATTTTGATGTAAATTTCATTTAAATAATGTCTACTCAGAATTTTTAAACTATGATTGTTAAGTACATTATTTATAAGCTTTTATTATTTCATCTAAATTGGCTCTTAGTTTAGATTCTAATCAACACTGAAACTATGAAATGCCTAGAAGTCAAACGCATTCAGCAAAGAGTGGCTTGTGTTTCATTCCAAATACTCAAAACCCCCTGTACATATTCTTTCTGTTTTCAATTGCCCCTTAATTGAGTACCCAGAATATTATTTATACTAAGACGTGAATGTGAGTGAAACCTTTGCCAGCTCTTTATCCACTATTCTAAACACCCTAGAGATCTGAAAACGTTTTTACTTATCTTTGAATCCATGCTGGATGCCAATGAACACCAGATTTTGCGCTGTACATTAGAGAGGAAGTCAGATCATTTTTACTGTGGGAAAACCATTGGTTTCCTGCCAAATAAATCTCACTGCTGATCAGCAAGAGGCAGCTGCTTACATTCCCCCTGTAATGGAAAATATCTCCCCACTGTTATTGACCAACAAAGACTCCAAAAACATCCTTGAATACAGGGTGGTGGGACTTATCACAGAAATTATCAAAACAGGTCTCCAAACTCCACTACATTGTTTATTTATGTTAGCTGTGGTAACCCATGTCCCATTCAGGCAGGGTTACTATGGGAAGCGAACTGCTTTTTGCAGTTATGTTCAGGTCACCTTCTCCTTGCTCCTTAGTTTAAGCAGTGTAATTACTGGCAGATTCCCCAACAGCATAAAGTGCAGGGGTTCAATGTTAAATTGGCAGTGTCTATAATTAACATAGACTGTTGTATCTTTATTTAGTATATGTATATTGAACATAATTGCATTCATTTTCGCAATTTTAGTATTACAGAGTTTAGATTAAAACAGATTGAAAAGGATATGTTTGCCATTCTGTATGAATTGTGATTGCAGGATAATCTGGTCATATGTGCAATACGTTTGAACTACTTCAAAAATGTGATGAAATGCTAGATACAGTTAAATTGTGAGGAAAGCTTATATTGCTGTCAGTCTTGATTCTGTAATACCGTTTGTATTGCATTTAATTTTCTTTTGGTTTGCATTCCTGTTCGTCCACCATGTCTGGGACTGGAGAAATCTGACCATCCATAGCAGGGCATTGATGGTGCAAGTGTTGTAGTGCAGCTGGATTTTGCAGTGAAGTTTCCAGCAAAAGACATTTGCTTGTCTTTTTAGTGTTAGTTAAAATGTGTTATGTAAATATAAATAGAACTTGAACTGTATTCTAATTTTCAGGGTATTTCTGTTCTTTTCAGGGTCTCTTGTTGCTGCTGCAGGATTCTGCACCTTTGAACTAGGAAGTTGCACCTTGATAGTGAGAGTGCTATCAGATGCCAATCGTGCATGCTTAATAAGCCGTCTCCAGTATTGGGAACTGGGCTTCACTTGAATTGAAACTCATTGCTCAAACAGGTATTGCTGCTATGGATCCTATGTCAAATATGTTTGAGCAGCCCTGACCTAGTTCCAAGTGAGTGTAATTATTACTGCATTGAATCCTGCCATGGCAGATGGTGGAATTTGAATTTAATAAATATCAGGAATTAAGAGTCTAATGAAGAGCATGAATCTACTGTTGATTGTCAGGAAAAACCCATCTGGTTCACTAATGTCCTTCAGGGAAGAAAACTGTCATCCTTGTCTGGTCTGGCCTCCATGTGACTCCAGACCCACAGCAATGTGGTTGACTCTCAATTGCCCTCTGGCCAATTAGAGATGGGCAATAAATGCTGCCTGGCCAGTGATGCCCTCATCCCATGAATGAATAAAGAAAAGAAATTTGTTAAAGTGATGATGTATATCATCTGAAATTTGTTCAAAATCCCAAACCAAATTCATTGAGCCTCCTTCTCACTTATTCATTTCTACTGAATCCCACTGAAATCAGTGGTGGCCTAACGATGGAACAACATTGGCTAGATTTTCCACAGACTTCAGGACTGTATCATTGGGACCAAATTGGGACCACAATTCCACACTTGCTGACAGCAGGATGGCTTAGGGCTAGCTGTTGCCAAATTCTCCATCAAATTAAGATTGGTGGACAAGGCTCTCAATGCTTTAGGCCCCATTGGAGGGCCAACAGCTCTAGGGCCTTGGCATTGCCCCCAGTGGAGCTGGTTGCTGCTGAGATTGCACAATTGCTTTATCACAGCAGTACTCGGAGAAGTCCAGTTGCAATTGTTGAGGACGAAACTGTGGATCCATGCTGGGTTGCTTCAGAGGGTGTGCCCTTGATCATCCCTATCCTTCCCTAAACTGTTGCCTGGGGCGTTGCCTAGCTTTCCAGCTGTGGGAAGAAGCCACATTGACAGCCCAACTGTCACTTGAAAAATCCTCAGTACGTGTGAAACATTCTCTCAATAGCATTTTAATTGCCCTAATTTGTTACCTGTTAATGGTAAACAAGTAATCACCACCCAACCAAAGCCACCTCCCTTAAAGAGAAGTGTAAATATTGAGACAGCCTGGCATGCTGACAGGGTAAATGCATCCAACCCATTACATTGGCCTCTGTCAACCAATACCAGCCCAAGCTATGGAGTTATTGGTTCTGAAATTCACAGTGCTGATTCTATCAATTTATAGAAATGGGAAGGCGGGGAAGGAATGGGAATAGGACTAGAACTCCAACCTGGCAAAACCTGACCCTATTTGAAATTGTAACACCTTTCAGGGCTCCTAAGAATTGATTCTGCAATTGGGTGCCTCTTTCCGTTCCTGTCGGGTACCAAAGTACTTTTGGGTGCTGTTATATGCCAAAAGTCGAATAGTGTATCATATGCAATGTAAATGAAGAATTTGCATACTTTTTTCATTTATGCTATTAATTAGGGTGGAAACCAGGGTGGTTACTAAATATCTTGCAAGAGGTCTGCCAGCCCACTGATGCTGCAGGTAGGTGACACTGTAAAATTGCTCACTCTTCTCTACCTCAAATGGTCATCCCAGTTGTTGTGGAAATAGCAGAAATCTTTGCCCACAATGTAGTGTCAGGGTTTAAAGAATTAAAGTGTGGGACTGGAAATTACATATAGTAATACATTTGGACTCAGTTCTTTGCACATAGAAATAACATGCACACAACCACACAGAAGAACAGACGGAAGCTATTCATTGCTTTATTTTTCAGGACAATGTCCTGATATATCAGAATCAACACTGCTTTCAAATCTGGCAGTTAACTTTCAAACATCATCAATTGCTGCATTCTCCACGGCAACAGTCTACTGATCAGAATCTGCTTGCTAACCAATCATAGCTCTTCTCTCACTTAGTAGTAACATTCGTTTTCCCCTTTATTGGTACTTTTGCAAATTGTATTGTCCTAGTTATTGTAAGATGAAAAGCCTCAACAAAATGTATATGACATTTGAGGAGAGGCTAAATTAATTAGGATTATATTCACTGGAGCTCAGAAGAATGAAGGGCATTTCATTAAAACCTATAAAACTGTAACAGGGAAACAGGTAACTGCCTGAAGGATAGTCCCAATAGAGGAAGCATCCAGAACCAGGGGTCATAGACTAAGGACATGGAGTAAACCATTTAGCACTGAGATGAGGTAAATTTCTTCACCCAGTGAGTGGTGAACCTATGGAATTTATTACCACAGGAAGCAATTGAGGCAAAACAAGAAGGGGTTGGATATAGAACTTGGGGCTAAAAGGATCAAAGGATATTGGGGAAAAGTAGGAGCAGGCTATTGAGTTGGATAATCACCCATGATTATAATGAATGGTAGACCAACCTCAAAAGGCCAAATTCTCTTATTTTCCTATTTTCCACGTTTCTGCATTTCAATATTTCTATATGTCCATGTTCAGCAGTATAGTTCACAAAGTCTGTGTATTGTATCGTGCATGACTAACCTTGGGTTAATGATGCTGGGGTACTTAATGCACCGCACTCTCATGGCCAGATTAATTTCATAAAATCCATAGAAGGTTGTTATTTCCCTTCTGACTCTGGGAGCAACATTTTATCGAGTGAGACACAGGAAGTTTACAATAACTGTTGATGAATCTGTCCTGAGAGTGATTGATTAGCTGTGGAAAATGTTCTTTTCTTCACATTCCAATATTATGATCACATGATTCCACCAAAGACAAGTCCAGTAAAAATTTATGTTATCCACCAACCAAAAAACTGCATCAACCTGAACATCTAACCTTTCTCCCCTTCCAGGTATCAATACATGCAGTGGAAAATGTGAATTTGTCAGCCTGAAGTGACTGCAATAGAATTGCACCAAAGCTGAAGTATTTACAATGAAGAGAGACAAATGCTCTGCGAGTTTCAGAAAACGTCAAGGCATGTTTTTACTTGATTCCTATGATTACTACAAATGCAATGGGATAATTGGCATTTTAAGACAATAAGCCTATTATATGTAGGAGCAGAAGAAGGCCAGTCAGCCAACAAATCTCCTCCACCATCCCAAAAAGCCATAAGATATAGGAGCAGAATTAGGCCATTCAGCCCATCAAGTCTGGTCTGTGATTCGATCATGGCTGATATGTTTCTCTTGCTTTCTCCCCATTACTCTTGATCAGCTTACCAATCAAGAGCCAAGCTATCCATGTCTTAAATAGACTCAATGACTTGGCTTCCACAGCCCTCTGTAGTGATGATTTCTGCAAATTAACCACGTTCTAACTGAACAAAGTCCTCACATTAATTTTAAAGCGTTGTCTTTTCGCTCTGAGACTGTGCCTTTGGGTCCTAGTCTCTCCTACGTTCACTTCTCCATGTCCACTCTATCCAGACCTCTCAGGATTTTCTAAGTTTCAATCAGATTCCCCCTTGTCCTTCTAAACACCATCAAGTAAAGATCCACAGTCCTCAACCGCTCCTCATGTGACAAGCCCATCATCCCTCATCTTGTAAACCTCTTCTGGACCCCTCCAACACCAATATATCCTTCCTTAGATATGGGGCCTATAGCTGCTCACAATGTTTCAAATACGTTCTGACCTTAGCCTTACAGACCCTTGGCATTACACTTGTTATCTTGTATTCTGGTCCTTTTGAAATAATGCTAACATTGCATTTACCTTCCTAGCTGCCAACTGAACCTGCATGTTAACCTTAAGAAAATCCTGAACGAGGACTCCCAGGTTCCTTTGTGCTTCAGATTTCTGAGCTCTTTCCCAGTTTACCAAATAGTCTACAGCTGTATTCTTCCTAATAAAATGCATAACTTCACAGTTTCCCACATTGAATTCCATCTGCCATTTCTTTGCTACTCTCCTAACCCTCTCCAAGGCCTTCTGCAATTTCCCCACTTCCTCAATATTACCTGCCCTTCCACCCATCTTTTATTCATCTGCAAATTTAGCAAAAATGCCGTCAGCTCCTTCATCCATCGTAATTAACGTATCACTTGGTGACCTACTGCTCTGGTTCCCATAATTGTTTAAACCTTTCTGAGTGATACTAGCAAACCTCCTGGCAGGGAAGTTTGCTGGTATTATTTTCGAGGGTTTAAACTAGTGTGGCAAGGGAACCAGAGCAGTAGGTCAGTAAGTGAAATGAAAGAGGAGTTAGAGACTAAAACCAGTACAGTTAAGAGGAAGGACAGACGTGGGTGTTTACTGAATATGGCAGGACTGGTGGTCTGAAGTATATTTGTTTTAATACAAGGAGTATGACAGGTAAGGCTGATGAACTTAGAGCTTGGATTAGTGCATATAACTACGATGCTGTAGCTGTTACAGAGTCTTGGTTGCAAGACGGACAATTCTGGCAAACTAATGTTCAGGATTTAGATGTTTCAGGCAAGGTAGAGAGGAATATAAAAGAGGTGGGCGAGTTGCATTACTACTAAGGGAGAATATTACAGCTATTCTGAGGAAGAAACCTTGATGGCTCATTCAACAAGGCCATATGGGTAGAGCTCACGAATAGGAAGGTGCACTCATTTTGGTAGGGTTGTACCACAGGCCTCCCAACAGCCAGTGGGAGATAGAGGAACAAATATGTGAACAGATTATGGCAAAATGTGAAAACAACAGGGTTGTTGCTGTGGATGATTTTAACTTCCCATATATTGATTTGAACTCCCTTTTTATCTGATTAAAGATTTACAGCATCTTAAGTTCATTTGATATATCTTCATCAGTGGTGTGGCCCTTTAATTTTTTACTTATAAATTCTGTGTCTACCTCTCTCACTAACACTTGAAGAAGGAGTGAGACCCTGAAAGCTTGTCTTTTCAAATAAACCTGTTGGACTATAACCTGGTGTCATGTGATTTCTGACCAAGTCAGGATGGGCAATGGTTTGGAGGGGAATTTGCAGGTGGCAGTGTTTGCATGTCCTTGTCACTGCCCTTGTCCTTCTAGATGGTAGCAGTCATAGGTTTGGACCATGTCCTCCAAAGAGTCTTGGTGAATAGCTGCATCTTGCAGATAGTACATACTACTGTTACTTAGCATTGGTGGCGGAAAGACTGAATGTTTGTGGATGTAGTTCAAATCAAATTGGCTACTTTGTCCTGGACAGTGTCTGCACCTTCAGTTTTGTTGGAGCTGCACTCATCCAGGCGAGTGAAAAATATTCTACCACACTCTAGACTGTAGAGATGATAGCCAGGCTTTGGGGAGTCAGGAAGTGAGATTCCTGCTGCAAGATTCCTAGCTGCTGATGTGCCTTTGGAGTCATCAAATTCTACTTAAATTCAGTTTCTGGACAATGGTTACCCCAAGGATGTTGATAGTGAGGGATTCAATGATAGTGAAGCCATTGAATGTGAAGAGATGATCATTGCATTCTGTCTTTTTGGAGATGGTCTTTGCCTAGCACTTGAGTGGTGCAAATGTTTCTTGCCATTTGTCAGTCCAAACCTTGATATTGGCCAGGTCTTGCCGCATATAGACATGGACCACTCCAGGATCTGAGGAATTGTGAATGTTGCTGAACGTTGTCCAGTCTTTAATGAACACCTCTAAATCTGCCTTTATGATTCAGGGAAGGTTATTGATGAAGCAGCTGAAAATGGTTGGCCTAGGACACTACCCTGAGGAACTCCTGCAGAAATGTCCTCGAGCTGTGATGACTGACCTTCAATCAACAACCATTTCCCTATGTGCTAGCTATGACATCAACCAGTCAAGCATTTTCTCCGATTCCCATTGCGCTAGAGCTCCTTGATGCCACACTTCATCAAATGCAGTCTTGATGTCTAGGGCAGGCACTTTCAGCTTTACGTCTGGAATTCAGGCCTTTTATCCATGTTTGAACTGAGGCTGGAATGAGAACACGAGTTGAGTGACCTTAAGAAAACCAAAATACTGCTAAGCAAGTGTTGCTTGATAGCACTTTTGATGAGTTATTCCATATCTATACAGCTGATTGAGAATGGGCTGATGGGGCAGTAATTGGCTTGTTTGGACTTGTCCTGTCTTTTGTTTTCAGGACATACTTGGGCTCTTTTTCACATGGTTGAGTAGATGTCAGTGTTGCAGCTTTTCTAGAAACAGCTTGCATCGGGACATGGCAAGTTGGCAATATTACTCTCATTTTCTACATCCAATTCATTAAAATATATAATGTAAATAATTATGGCCCCAACACTGATTTCTGTGACAATCCAATAATTAGTATTGTCAAGTTGAAAATACACCTTTTATCTCAACTCTGCACTTTCTATTAGTTAGCCAATCCTCTGTCCATGCAAATATACTATTCCCAACACCATGGCTTGTATTCTATGTGCGTAATGTTACTGAATATCTTTTTCAGTTCCAAATACATCACATCTGTTGATTCCCCTTTATCTATCTGGCTTGTTACTTCCTTAAAAAACTATAATAACTTTTGTCAGGCATAATTTCC
The DNA here is from genome assembly GCA_024137785.1 of Ginglymostoma cirratum. NCBI lineage: Eukaryota > Metazoa > Chordata > Chondrichthyes > Orectolobiformes > Ginglymostomatidae > Ginglymostoma > Ginglymostoma cirratum. Next base: position 36,331,366 of record JAHRHZ010000133.1, on the reverse strand, counting down.
TTTCATGAACTTATGCCATCTCTGCTGGATTTTATTATATATTTCTAAATGCTCTATTATTACTTATTTTATAATAGACTCTAATATATTCCCAATGACAGATGTTAAGCTATCTGTCCTCCCTGGACTGACCTATCTCCTCCCTACCCCCCTACCTACACTCACCTTTACTGGCTCCATCCCCGCCTCTTCGACTTGTCTGCCTCCTCTCCACCTATCCTCTCCTCTATCCATCCTCTATCCGCCTCCCCCTCTCTCCCTATTTATTTCAGAACCCTCTTCCCCTCCCCCCATTTCTGATGAAGGGTTTAGGCCCGAAACGTCAAGTTTTCCTGCTCCTATGATGCTGCTTGACCTGCTGTGTTCATCCAGCCCCATGCTTGTTATCTCGGATTCTCCAGCATCTGCAGTACCTTTTTATCTCTGGCCTATAGTCAGCTGTTTTTTGTCTTCCTCCCTTTTTGAATAAGGGTGTTACCTTGACAGTTTTCCAAATCTCTGGGACCTCTCCCGAACACAAGGATTCATGAAAGATTACTGCCAGTGCATCCACTATCTCTGTAGTTATTTCCTTTAATATCCTGGGATACAGTCAACAGGCCAACAGAACCTATCAGCCTTTAGTCCCATTAGGTCCAATAGTACTTTTTCTCTAGTGACAGTTATTGTATGTATTTTCTCCTCAACCCCCTCTTAAGTCCTATGATTATTTATTATTTTTGGAATGCTATACATGTCCTCTCTCATGAAAACTGATGAAAAGTATTTATTCAACTCCTCTGCCATATCCTGGTTCCTCTTTTTCTGCTTTTCACATTTTTTTATTTTTAGTTTTTGATTTACTGCCACTTATCCCAATGTGTGCCAGATAATACAAATTCTACTGTGTTTTGAAATTGGATGATATGTCACTATTTTTATAAAAAGGCACAATATGTAAACAAAATTTACTTTGTTACTTTGTTCCTCAGAGCACCATATTGTCAGCTAATGAACACAAACATCTCATGTGGGCTCCCTGTGATGAGCCATCTGGAAAGTGAATAGAAATAAGAACTAAATATTTAAATTTTTATAATTTACATATTCTGCCGATCATTTGATCTCACTGGTGTGCTATATATCCTAGCAGTTTGTACTAGGCTCATGACTTTGTGTGTGAGCTTTCATTTTAGAGTAAAATATATTATGAATATTATAGTTGTTTGTGACCCAGTAGTCTTTACTATGTAGATCTGTTGTTCTGGCGAGTGAAAGGCAAGAACCAATAATAAAATCCTAAACTTAACTAAACAAAACTAAACTCTCAAACAGTTAGCACCATTAACATCTCAGCCTGAATTACTTCCTGAAATTAATATTCAGCTTTCTTTTGCAGTTTAAAGCATTTTTATAAAATGTGCCAATTTGATGCAAGATTGTATAAACAATTGTTCATTGTGATGACAGATATTGCAATATATGTGCCATATGAATATCCAACTCAGCATGTAGATTTGCAGCATATAATGCTCACTGTTCTGACTTAGTTTTTAAATATAGTATATAACCACATTTACATGACAGAGATGGTGCCAAAAAAATGTTGTAGGACCTAGACTTAGGAGCAAACCTTCCAATGAAGTCCTTCTTACTGGTACAAATTCAACCATTTTGAGCATGGGTTTTATCCTAATGATACTGGTAGTTTGCTCTTGTTTGAGGTTGGAAGGAGATTTTGCCTCCAGATAAGGGGCATTCTATGGCAATTTTGGTTATTGCTTTCTGCCATGGTATCATTGAGGGATGAATTTATTCAGTAATACTGTAAATATCATGAACATTAGCCTAATATGAACATGGATTCTATTCTTCTCTGTCTCAAGATGAGGATGTTGTTTTTCTCCTTATTTCAACACATGGTACATCAAGTGATGTCCGTGGCCAAGAGGGGAAGCATAGCTTGGTCTTGGTTACTAACCGAAATAATTGAAGCTCATTTACTAGAATATGACTATTTAAAAAAAAATCTTATCTATGCTAGGAGAAAGATTGTCTTTGATTGGCAGCATCCTATCTTACAGAGTCTCTCTCTTGGTGACCAGAACTTAACACTTTATTCAAACTGCATTCTGACCTAAGCAATGTAAAGTTTCACCACTTCCTTCTCTGATCAATATTCTGTCTGGACTGTGCACTTTGACATCCTAATCTACTGTTGCTGAACCATGGTTGTGCATTTTAGGTCTCTTCTAATTTTATCCATTGCAAGTACCAGCAGATGAATGATAGACTAAATGGCTTCCTTCAGGATTCTCTGATTTGACACCAATCATACAATGTGTATCATCTATGTTTTCTTCCCTGACTGTGACACTTTACATTTACTTGCTTTAATGTTATTTGCCATTGTCTATTCACTTACATTTTACATTTACTTACACTTACACTCACATTCACTTACTATCCGCTTCCAACAGTAATTTCCAAGTCACCTATTGCAGTTTCATTGGCTCCCTGGCTTGGCTTCATCTGACTATTTGGCCTAACTGCAATACATTTCTAAACCCAGTTCAGATGACCACATGTGTATTAGAATTTGACTTGCTGGACACCAGTTGTGTGCAAATCTGATGTTCCTTTCCCCTGTTTGTTTAACACTGAGTGCAGAAATTAGTTGTAATGACTGGGCAACTGGCATTTTGCATCTTGTTTTAACATTTTTTTTGGTATTGTAAGGGAAGGATCAAGTATGTAAGGAGTTAACAGCTAAAGCTATGCTGTGTTCTTGTCATTAGTTTGAACTATTATGCTTGTCCATTAGATTTTGCTCTGTGTGTAAGCTTGTTTCACTTCACACATAATGATGGGTTGATTTATTCACAAACAAAAACAGAAGTTGGTGGAAAAGGTCAGCAGGTCTGGCAGCATCTGTGAAGAAAAAATCAGAGTTAACGTTTCAGGTGCGGTGACCCTTCCTCAGAACGGGAAGAAGGGTTGATTGATTAATTAATTAATCCATCTGAGGGAGCCGCTGTTTGTAATTCTAAATATCTTGTTAGAAGTGGTTGCAAAGTTCCTTGATCATTGTGATATTAGGTTACAGAATAAATGATATTCCGTTCAACTTCTACAGCAGGCTATGTAGGCAGACTCCCTGGACATGCATCAAAGGACGGTTCCTCAATCTAGGATCATCTTTACATACGGAAGATTCTCACATGTTGGCAAGAGCTGCTTTGCAGCAGCTTGTAGACAGATCTTTGTTATAATGCCTGTGCCACACTCACATTTATCTAGACATTGGGCTAAGCAACATTGAAACAACAAACTGAATAGAGAGGCCAAAATTATGTAGGCACATTATGGATCTCACACTGTCCAATAAGTTAAAGGAAAGAAAGCAGTCCTGGATGGGGTGCCTTCAAGAGTTAAGCATTAAGACAGCGAATGGCATTCAAGCTTCTCTGATCCCATAGTCATTTACAATGATTTGGAGCTTCTTTGTGAGAACATTGGTATTTTAAAATTATATTGGGATTCTAGGATGTCTTTGGACCCAGTTTGTAAGAATTACTGAGGATCCTCCCTGAATCTGGCAAGCATCTGGTCTGTGCATGTGTAGGCCATAACTCAAATGGCAGACATTGATGTTGACAGTAGTAGAGTGGTAACAGCTTCAATCCTATCTTTGCCAAATGTCTAGTTCCCACCTGGCAGAAGGGATAAAACTCAGCCTCAACTTTTCCTTCCTTTGTAGCTGTTGAGAATGATGAGTATGAAGACCATTCAGGCTTTGTCTAGGGGGTAACTAAAATGATTGCTCTGCGCTGAAAGAGCAATCATCAACATTATCCTGTTGTTTATTTCAATTTAATCAAGATTTAGCAATATTTAATATTAATTAGGTGATCTCTAACTACAATTTGCAATTCTATGGCTTTATGATGATATCAACTATTTGAAAAAAGATTCTCTATACTAAAGTTCTTGTTCTTTTAAATCTACATTTAATGATTGCCATTTCTTAACCAAGGTACTGGCATTCAACCTATTCACAGTCTGCAATGTTGCAATTCAGTGACTATCTAAAAGTTGTATAACAATATTTCAGTACAAATGAATCTATCTTATTCCTCTCTGGAAACACTTAACCAGAGTTTTGTTCACATGGTGAAGCACAGTTTTGATTTTGTGTGCCTTCATTAGGTTATTGTTTCCTACTTATCTACATCCTATGCATTGCACTACCAACACAGCTTAATGCATGTTTGTGTCTCTGCTCATGTGTAGACTGTATACAGCTTTATCCTTGATGTAATATTAAACTTGTTAACTGTCACGTATAATGAGACCTTTCATGCCACAAACCAGTTAATCAACTGACTGGATCAGTCCTATGTGAGAAAGTAGACTCAATCATTCAACTTAATCTAATGCATATGAATTTAATTTTGACTTGATTCATTTCTAAATCAATTTAATCCAATTCATATAAAGACGGGAACTGAAACAAATTCTTTAGCCAGCTGTTCGGAACTATCTTAACAAAGGATTAATTTCCAAACTCTTAAAGATGTGACACCAGTTGATCTTTAAAAAAAATTACACAGCAGACGAAAGTGTGTAATTGTGTGGTTGAATGAATCATGGTTCAGCCATTTTGGTAGGCTCAGCTGCATTTGCAGAGTTACACTATTGGCATTGACTATATTCTTTCTGTTTGGTGCTGCTGTACTACACATGAATTCCATTGCAAATGCGAAAAATGAGCTTTGCAACAGACACAAAACAATGATTATTCAGACAGCTGTGATAATGTAATGTTGTTTTTGAACAGCTGCTTTTTATTTCTGCTCAAGAATTAAGAAACATTTTGGCTCAAATCCTACTTACATGTAGTGCTGCATCTGTAAAGCAAGATTATAGAGATAACATTCATTTTGGGATTAATTTTCCTCATTTACAAGGACTGTCTTTTAGCAGTTTTTAATCTGAAATCAGTCTACAAACATTTGCTGCATGAACATTTTTCCTTCCATTTCATTTTTCTTCTCTGCATAAACTAAATCTTTGCCCGCCATTCTGAGTCCAGTAAGACTTGTGGTACAGTTATTTTAGTCTAGCATCTTCCAATGAAGCTTACAAGCTGGACATTCACAGTTGTACAGGATGTATTCCAGCATAACTTAAATCAGAAGAGTACTGCACTGCAGAGTACTAATCTTGAATATATGACTGAGGAGATCAATTCAATTCATGTTTTGTCACGTTACACTGCATAAATATGTACAAGTGATTTTGTTTTTGAAAATTCTCTGGGAAATGATTCTCTATCATCATAGCTACTCTGCGAATTTTGACTTAAATAATATTCTTCTTTATTCCTCAAAATGAAGATACCGAGCAAGGGTGTCTTTGCTTTCATTAAATTATCATGCCACTATTTCAATGACAACAAAAGCAAAGTATTGCAGATTCTGGAAAGTTGAAGTAAAAAGAGAAAATACAAGAAACATTCAACTGGACAAGCAGGATCTGTGGGGAGAAAAATGGATAATTCAATTTCTGTCAGAGTCAGAGAGGGAAGCTGGGAGCCAGAAAATTCAAATTTAAGCAATATGTAATTGTTAGAATGTAGGGGACATATTGGAGAGGAGTTGCTTGACTGTTACTTGACTTCTTAAAGGAGGAATCAGTGCACTCTTTGAAATAGCTTATTCTGTACTGACCCTTAGCTTCACCTAGCTCTCACATGCAGCTTCAAGTAGTAGGCATGCAATCAGTCCCAGTAAATATACTTTGACCCTTAGAAACTTTGCGATTTGTCCGCATTGGCATGCAAAGCCTGATTCTGGTGGATTGGGCAGATCTAAGGTCCAACGATCTTGGAGGTGAGCCAGACTGTGTTGTGTAATGTGCAGAGCTCAACAACCACAGAAAATGCTGAAAACATCAAATTCTGGAGATCACAGCAGGTCAGGCAGCATCCGTAGAAAGAGAGAGCAAGTTAACATTTTGAGTCTAGATCATTCTGCATCAGAAAATGCCCTGGTCACCCATGGCATCCAGATCTAACTGCAGCCTCTTGTTTCTGACCAAGCTAGGTCAGGACAAAAGAGAAAGGCTTACAGAAGAGTAAGGTCACCCAAGGTGCAACACATCCTCATCATTTATGCATCAATCAAGTTCATCCACTTTCAGTCATCTCTCATCCATCATCCATTATCGTCCCCCAAGTCCTGTGGTGAAGTGGGAAGGGGTGTAGCTGCAGGTATGGATTCATTAGGAGGCTGCAGCTGTGAACCTGCACACAGGTGGCTCAGGGCATGAGGTCATTCTTCACTGGAAAGGAGGATCCTTAATAACTGATTAGCTCTTTTCAGGATCACATCGTTCGCCTCCTTGGAATGAGGAATCAACTAGAAAGGATATCCTAACAGTGTCTATTTTACCTCTTCAGCCAATAGGCTGCAGTTGACAGAAATTCCATTAAAGGATTTGTAAGTCAATCTCAAAAAAGAAAGTAAACGTGTCACTATTGGCAGATGAAACTTGGGTACCATCATGGACAACCTCTCAGCCAACTGGCCTAAGAATAGAACTAGCCTGGTCAGCCGAGAGCTGGATACAATGAGCTAAGTACAATGTCCAGATCACTGCCCTCAGTGAGACCCAACTATCTGAGGAGAGGCATTGCAAGGAAACTGGTGCAGGTTATATATTCTTTTGGAGTAGACCTGGCATAGAAGAACAGTGCAAAGCTGCTTTCAGCTTTTGCTATAATGAACCAGCTCATGTTTACTTACCTTTCCAAGTTGGTGTTATTGGTGGTACTTAAACTTGCGCTGCATGGTAACAGTCAAGTAACTCTACGCATAGTGTGTATGTCTCTGCCATGACCGAACCTGATGAAGTCAAGAATAAATTCAATGATGACATCTACTCCTTGATTGCTACTCTGCTGAAGTCAGACAAACTAATTATTCTTGGTCCCTCAAAACAAGGGGTGGTACAGATTTCCAGGTGTAAGAAGGGAAAACTGGAAATAAAAAGGGATTAGCAGTTGTAACAGCAATGGTGTCCCCTTGCTGAAGATGTTTGCGCAGTATGAGCCCTTAATCACCAACAATTTTCTGCTTCTCTAATATTTTGACCAGTTCACAGTTGCTATGGAGTTAACAAGGGCTACATACTAGCATCAGCCTTCTTCATCCGTGTTTTTCTCTGCCATACTCTTCAGTTCCTTCCACAATGGTGATCTTGACATTGAAATCATATATTGCATTGATGGGAAGGTGTTCAATCGGAAACAGCACCAACAAAGGCCAAGGTGTCCAACGAGTTCACAATTCCCTGTTTGTTGATGACTGTTCACTAATTGCTGGTTTAGAGTGGAACATGCAATGTAGTATGGACTTGTTCTCCAATGAATGTGACACCTTCAATCTTAACATCAGCATAAAGAAAAGTGAAGTAATGCACCAACCTATTCTAGGAACTCACTTTCTCAAGCGCAGGGTTTCAGTCCACAACCAAATTCAATCAGCAATGGAGAAGTTCATTTATCTTGGCAGCACACTCCTTTGAGCTGTTAGTGTTAACAAGAGATATGCAAGAATTGCCAAAGATAGTGTAGGCTTTAACGTCCCAGGAACAGTACTGAAGACTTGTACTCCACGACTTTGTGCCCCTAACCAAGCTGTGCCAATACAGCTACAACATTGGCATCGTTCTTTGTCCTTTGTTCTGTCCAAGTATATAGAAAATTGCCTAGCCATGTTGTGTACCCTAAAAAGGAAGACAAATTCAACCTGGTCAATTAATGCCCTATCAATATAATTTCAATCATCAGTAAAGTGATAAAAGGCTTCATTAACAGTGCTATGAAACAGCATTTATTTAGCAATAACTTGCTCTCTGAGTCACTCCGCTTCTGGCCTCATCACAGCCTCAGTTCAAGTATGAAAAAAGCTGAATCCTGGAGGTGAGCTGAGCGTGACAGAGAGACTACAATTGACTGAGTATGGCATCAAGGAGCCCTAGCAAAACTGGAGCCTATGGGAATCAGAGGAAACCTCACTGCTAGTTGGAGTCATATTGGCACAAAGTAAGATGGTTGTGGTTGTTGGAGATCAATCATCTTAGTTGCAGGACATCTCTGCAGGAGTTCCTCAAGGTAGTGACCTAGGCCCAACTATTTTCAGCTGCTTCATCAATGACCTTCTCTCTATCATAAGGTCGGAAATGGGGATGTTCACTGATGATTACACAATGTTCAGCACCATTTGTGACTCCTCAGATACTGAAACAGTCCATGTTTAAATGCAACAACATCGGACACTATCCAGGTTTGGACTGACATGTGGCAATTAGCATTCATGCTACACAGGTGCCAGGCAATGACCATCTCCCACAAGAGGAATAACCATTACTTCTTGGCATTCAATGGCAATACCCTCACTGCATCCCTCACTATCAACTACCTGGGATTTATCATTGACCCAGAAACTGAAATGGACTGGCCATATAAATACTGTGGCTACGAAGCTGGTCAGATGGAAGTAAACCAATTTCTTGACTCTCCAAAGCCTATCTGCCGTCTACAGAGTGACAATTAGGAGTATCAAATATTCCCCACTTGCCTGGATGAGTATAGATGAGTATAGCTCCAACAACACTCAAGCAACTTGACACCATCCAGGACAAAGCAGCCTGCTTGATTGGCATCACATCCACAAACATTTAGTCTTTCCACCACTAACCCGAAGTAGCAGCAATGTGTACTAGAGTGATAGCTACATAAATTGTGAATATTGATGGACTGGAAACTTTTTCTGTTGACAAACTCAGCAGGTTGTTGACAGGTGCTCTCAAACCAATATTGGTGCAGTCTAAGGTGTCCTGTACATTGGGGAAGCTAGAAATGGTGGAGATCCCATTGCCCAAACTGATTGGCACTCATCATGGGGAAAGGATGATTCTGTGGTCTGGACAAATGGCATATACTGAAGGACTGAAACAGCAACTTGGACTGAAAGCAGGCATGCTAACATGATGAGGCCAGCAGTTTGCTGCTGCTGAATTATGTGGATGACCTGAATGTAGCTCCTCTATTCAAGAAAGTGGGAGACAGAAAACAGGGGGCTTTGCAGGTCAGTTAACCTAACACCTGTTATAGGGAAAGAACTGAAATATTTTATTAAGGAGGAATTAGCCAGGCAAATAATTACTTTTACTCCTGTACTGTAGGCAAACACTGAAACCAAACTGTGCACATCAAGGTGCAAACAACTACATAACGTAAATAACTAATTAGTCTAGTTTTGTGATGTTGCTTTGGAGTGTCTTGTTGGCTTGGTCACAAGGACATGTCCTCTGCACTTTGAATGATACCACAGTATCTTTTAAGTTCTCCTCTGTAATTAAGTACAGTAAGTAAGCACTCCCTTACCTAATATTAAGCTGAAGGGTCAGCATAAGAGTATGTGACCAAAGACCTGGATTCAGGCTTAAACCTAGGACCAACTGTGGTTCAAAATATTGCTGGACAGTCATGTAGAATAGACAAGATGGTATCAAAGGCCTGATTAACATGCTGCCTGATTTTCTATTTCTGTTGACCCCAGTGCACCATGAGTTACTGATTTGTTCTTGTCTGTTTTTCATGAATGTTCGAGGTGACACAGAGGTGAGAGTGTTACCACTAAGCCAAGGCTGATACTTTTGACTCATATGAAAGACTGTTTATTTAATGCAACATTCATTAACATTTAAATTCATGTATATCCTAGAGACAATACTTATTACTACGATCCATAGCACTTTCCAAATTACCATTTTGCTAAATATAACATTTAGTGTAACTTAGAACCTATCAGCCTACTGCGAAGTAAAATGAAATACTGACTGGTTCTTGTTGCTTTGAGCTAACCTTGGAATGATTAACTGTAACAGACAATGAGATTACCATCTGCAATACTCACTGTTCCTGCTGTGGAGAAAGAATGTTTATTTTTCCTGGAATGGATGCTTGATATAAGCACTCTCCAGAGGTGGAGGGTCTATAAAGTCATGACTGCTCAGAACATATAGTGCTGCATTTGCAAAGCAATTACATCTTTGAATAACCTCATGGAAGTGCTGGTGTATAAAAAGCAAAGTGAAGGAATCTAATTATCCCAAAAAGAGACAAAAAATGCAGGCTGCAAAACATGACATCATTCATTTTATTCTTAGTTCATTAAACTGGTTAAACATCTGTAATTTTAATAAGAATACAATATTATAATAGAATCTAAATTTGATAGCCCTCAAAAAGAAGGGATTATTGATTTTCTTGTTGAAGATCAAGTAGGAGAAACACTCTTTGAATACCCTGGATAGATATGCGCTTGTGCTGGGCACTGTTCTCTCCATCCTCTTCCTCCTCACTCTTCCAGCAACCTGAACTGCTCTGGACATCATCTGCTCATTCTCCCAGGCATTCTGTTCTCCAGGAGGTATATCTTAAATGTACCCTTGTGTAGGAGGAACTAGTTTGTGTAGAAAACTTGAAGCAAGAATCAAGTCCTTCAGCACCTGCCAGTCCACTTGCTATAGGCTTTAGCAGTTCTCAGAAATAGCTTAATCAGGCTCCTAAATAGTAGTGTTGGAGTTAACAACTATAATTTTCCTACTCGGCATAATTGTAGGAAGCATGGACCACACTTGCTACCTGTAAGTGTTAATGGCTTCACCAAAAGCCATCCGGTACAACTTGCACCAGAACTGTTTCAGTATGCCATGGGTGCTAATTTGAGCCTCCAAAGTCACTTTTAGTATCTAAATGAAATGGGTATGGTGCATCCAAAGTATAACCAAATAATGCTCATCATTCTAACACTGCTCAGTGTTAGAAGGTTTTGTTCTCCATATGCCATGTAATTATTGCATCAGATACATTACACTGTACAGAATCTTGAACGTTGATATCTCTAACTAGAATTGATCAATTTAATTGTATCTGCAATGAACAAAACATGGATCCAAGATAAGCTTGTACTTACTTAACTCTGATTATTAAACATCCATTATAGTTTTCAAAAATGCATCTAGCCACATGGTGATACATCCCTGGAAAACACCACAAATTGTGAATTTGTTAACAGTGAACATATTTCCTAATGGGAGTCAATTGGATATCCAAAGTTTTGATATCTACGCAGTCAGTACAAGATAAAATGCAATAAAATTAATTGGAAAAGATGTTTTTAATTAAATAAAAAGATTTTTTACTGGAGAAATAGTGGAATAAGCTGAGAAATATACAACATTTGCCACACTGAGCGTTACTTTAAGGCACTGCAGCAGAAGGCTTGAAGGTGAAGTTGGTTGGGATTTACAGCAAACTTTTTATTAACCGACACCTACGGGACCAGGAATGCGCCAGTTTATCAAATACTCTGGATACTGAAGAGGTCCACATAATCAACGTAAAAAACAGAGTCCAAGTAATAGAAATGTAATGCAGGGGTGTACACATCACTTATACTTTTTCTACGGCATAAATCACTTAAATAATAATACACTTTAATACATAATAATATAATAATACACTATATTAATATACTTTGCCTTAAATAAAATGTACCAGCACAAAGTCTTCTCACTCACACACTTGACTGACTATTCTGATATTGCAGTAGGTTGTGATTTGAGAAGAAATTGACTGGAAATTGAATCAACTGTTGATATTTCATGTGGCCATTCGATTAAACAACTATATTTACATTGAGGTAAATAATTTTTTGAAAAAATCTATAATAATGGGAGAGAATAACACAGTAAACTTCACTGTATTTGGAGGTACATAATTTTGCCATTTTATCAAGAGCACCAGTTTATAAGCTGCCGGTTAAAACAAAGTTTGCTGGATCATCAGATTGTCTTTTGCTGCTAAAACCAGATGCTCTCCTTTTTCTTTGCCAGGTCCATTTTGGCATTTTCTTCTAGAACAGACCAGTTTTGTTAGTGTTAAAGATTTGCTGTGGTGGATACCTTGTCTCCTCAATATGCTTCTGCAGCTCCTCTGGGAACTCACCTGCCACTGCATCACCATCTACACATTGTGAGGATCGAAGCACTTCTTAAAGTGATCAAACTAACTTGCATTAGCTGAATATCCTGTGGAAGGCAGGAGGGCCCTTATGCACCTCATTAATAGTGCTATTATCATAAGTAGCAATACTTTTTTTGCTACTTTTATGCACTGATAAAACTTAAAATTCCTTGTTTCTAATAACTGGTCCATTAACCAGCATCTGATTTTTGATGCTGGTGCACAACCCACAAGTTAAGTAACTTATCTATTTCTTCAAAGCATTGACCTTTCCTACTTACAATGGTTAACTTGGTAGTATGAATAGCTGAGCCATTAACACTGGCCCTTATTTTATCTTCAGACTGTCTTACATACCTAGTTGTAAATACATGAGCACTGTATTCCCTGGTCAACATCACAACACTAGTACCATATTTCAGCCTATGCAAACTGACACATTTTCGGCTAGAAGTATCAGTTCTACAGGCCATTTACTGATTGGTTCAAGTTTAGTAATTTTTAAATAATTGTGACTTCATTATATCCTCTACTGTACTCACTGATATTAATAATTAAAAGTACTGTACTGTACAGCACATAATGAACCTAAATAAGATCATAAACTACTACATTGTACAACATAGAAACATGGAAGACAGGAGGAGGCGGCTGCCATTTGGCCATTTGAGCCTGCTCTGCCATTCTTCATGATCATGGCTGATTGTCCAAGTCAATAGACTAATCCTGCATTCTCCCCATAACCTTTGATCCTATTTGCTCCAAGTGCTATATCTAATTGCCTCTTGATTACATTCAACGTTTTGGCAAAAACTACTTCCTGTGGTAACGAATTCCTCAGGCTTACCACTCTTTGGGTGAAGAAATGTCTCCTCATCTCCATCCTAAATGGTCTACCCCAAATCATCATACTGTGACCCCTGGTTCTGGACACACCCACCATCAGGAACATCCTCCCTGCATCTACTCTGTCTAGCCCTGTTAGAATTTTCTAAGTCTCTATGAGGTCCTCCCTCATTCAGACATTGGGGGCCCACTTGCAACATGGTAGCTGATGCTCACACTGGACATATTTTCAAGCTTTTTATCTGATTTTTCTGATTTTCTTTGGGTTCTAAAAACTGTGGGCAAGCAAAAATTGATGCTGCAATGAGCAATATGCTGCAGAGAGTGTTTCATGCGGGAAGTGAACTTGCAAACAGTGAAGATGCAAACAGCAGCACTTTGCTGTATTTCCTTTGGCCTCCACAATAGCTGACTTACCAAAATATCATTCAAGGTCTTCAGTCTTTTGTGAAGTATGTACAAGACAATCTTGGCAAACTGAGGTCCTGTGTATAGGTGGGAACAAGGGAGATGGAGGGAGGTAGGGACAAACTAAGCAAGGGATGTTTAGGAGTTGGGGTCATATTTCCCCACATGATCCCTCAGAATTCCCTATAAAACACATTATTGAAATGTGTTGCATGTAAATATTTCAACCCAACAATACACATACATTTTTACATTACATGAATAAGGGTACAATGACAAAAACTACCTACTTCTATAAAATTTAGAATTTTGCCTGTAAATTAACTCAAGTCATGCCCTCAATGGATCAATTATAAACCTAATTTATAATTAAGTCGTATCAGACCAGAAAATCCCAGGTTTGAATATCTCCCTGTGCTGAGCAGCTACATTCATCCATTACAGCTGTTGGGGTGCTATAATTGGTCCTCACACACTGAGATGAAGAGGAGCAATATTGGCTGTGCTCCTTCTTCAGATCACTATCCTGTGATCCCTGCTGAAAAGTATGAGTATATTGACTTAATCTGAGCTGAATTGAGTTTGATGGTGATACTCGCTCGCACAACACTCATTGAGCTCTCCAGTGCTCACACACTGCACATTGTGGAATTTCCTCATCCACATGCTGCCACAGGGCAACAGGAGGCGACAGAACCAGAAGGGAAGAATAAAACAAATATCCAAAATTGATATTTGAAAAACTTCAAAACATGTGGTTTGTATTCATCAGCTATGATTGTACAAACCACATAGCTGTCAACCATGCAAACATATCCAGCTCAGAGAAAATGACTGGGAAACCTCCTGCACATAAATTTGGACATAAAGGGTTCCCCAGTATTGATGTACAAGAATGGCAGTAGGGAGTATAATCTAAATATAAAACCACTGGGGAGGAAGGACTAGTTCAAGCTCAGGAATCAGATACGTAGTTATTAAAAGTTAATTCACAATTGCAATTTTTTAGAGAAAAGCCTTACAATAAAACTCAGCACTGCATTAGTTTAAGACATAAAAGTATGTGTTACTGCATACAGAGCATTGGGCAGATTTCACAGAGAATATTATCCTCAGTTCTGCATGGTCCACATTAGGCAAATGCATGAACAAAAGCAGACAAGCAGTTTTTTTGGAGCAAACATTCTTTTCATGCCTTGAGTTCATAACACTCTAGCTTTTCTTTTTGCTAATTTCTTCTCCTTTTCTCCCCTTCTCTCTCTCACATTGACTAATTCTTTGGATTTGGCACCAATTCAACAGTTCCACAGAACAGGATGTTTCCATGAGGCCCTTATAGACCGTGATTTTAATCTTGTGGCTATGGTTTGTTCGTCAACCAGTTTACAGACAAATTCTCTGCTTAATAAATTTCCTGAGATATAAAACTAGCAGCAGCTGTCACGGTGAAGACTGATGGCCACTGCATTTCATATTGCTTACGCATTATAATATTCACAGAGATAGATTCATAATTTGTGATAGTGCCAGTGTCACTAAATAAATGACGACTGACCATTGCTGAGCAGAAAATAACTGTCAGAAAAATTGAAATTAGATTAGAAATATATGGCGTATTATGAAAAATAGTAATGTTACTAAATACTGGAATTGTCAATTGAATTTGAGTGGCAGCATTAATGAAGTGCAGCAGATCTGTATCAAACTAATGGGAGTCTTATTGGGACGCTAAGGTTGAGTTTTGGGCTCACTTTTGCACATTCTTTGGATGCTACAAGTGCCCTTAGTGTTCCATCATGGTGGTTGCACGGCGCACACACACACACACATATCTTTGCTGTAAATTATGCCATTTGCTAGAGGACATCATGGTGATGATGTTAGCACATTAACAGTAAATGGACACTGGAAGATCAGACAAATTGTGACATCAGTTAGTGAGTATTTTGGTGCTTAGTATTACAGCTAACACCTTCTTTTAAGCTCAAACAGCTGAGCATGCATTCAGCGGCCAGTGAAGCACCCCTACCAGTGCTGTCCAAAAGGATCATCAGTAGTTGCAGGCTGGTTGTGGGGAGACTATTTTTTGTGCAGATACTGTTCTACAAGTGTTTTAGTTAATCTTTCTTGGTTCAAGTTGGAAAAAAAAATTGCAGGGTGTGATGTGGCAGGTGATGATGGCCTTTATCCTGAATTCAGGAATTCTGCACAAACTAGTTGCTCTGACATGGATGCAGGCATCCCCTTGGAAAATGCCATGAGTGGGAAAATTAAGAGTGGCCAGCCCGAGCGGGCCAAGCTGCTAGGTGAGGGAGGTAGGGAAAGGGTAGAAGGGGCCTCCAAAGGAAGAAAATGAAATGTTCAGGGTGATTGGGATACAAACCTCTGACCCAGCCCAGAAAATAAATGTGTGAGTTTGGAGGGGCAGTGTTTGCTGCTGGTGCTACAACTACGTGAGGGCCAGAATTATAAGACCATAAGAGCTATTTAGGATAAGCAGAATTAAGCCATTTTGCCCACTGAATGTCATTGAATGAGCCATTAATGTCAATGTCTGTTTTTAACAGGAAGTAAAGGAAGTTAAAATGCACAAAAAATTATAATACCTGTCTTTATAACAGGCTAAAGGAAATTAAATGCAGTTAATGAATTTATATCATGTGGTTTTTTGTTAAATAAGTAAATAGTAAATAGACAGTCTGGGGGCTTGAGGTCTGTCATGGCTGAGGCTGAATGAGTTGACAAAATGGGCAGAAAGGCAAAGTATGATGAGGTGCATGGAATGACAAGCGTAGGCAGTAGTTGGCATGGGGGTTACACAGGCCCATGGAGTAAGAAGAAGGATGTTGGTTGCCATGAAGGTAAGACATGCCTCATTGGGTTAGGTAAAGGGCATAGTTTGATATGGGTGGTATTAGGGGCAATGGGGATAGGTTGAAATAGTACAGTTGGGGCATGGGGAGTTGGGGATTGTCCTGGACTGTGAGGGGTGAGAGCTGGAGGGATGTTTATTGTTTTTTGTCCCTTTTTCTAAAGGGAAATGCCAGTGTACTGGGACAGATTTTCAATTCAGCTCGACTCAGAATGCAGTAACTACTGCACTGTTTCAAGGAGCACCTGACATGACTCAGATAAAATCCAGCCTACCTGGAACCAAGTTAGGATTTCAAAGCACTTTCTCCTGGTCTGTGGTCACAGAACTAGGAATTGACCTGACTCTGCACTCCTGACTTGGAGCAAAAATTCAGGTATTTGCCTTCAGAATTTCCTTTGTTTCTGCAGTTCTTGCTCCATCTAGCCAGGCTGCAGTTCATTGGTATCGACAAAACAAAAGCTCAAGAGGAAGGTTGTGGTGGGGTTAACAGTAAGAAGAAGACACTAAATCAATAGAGAATGCAGGATGAGGGGAAATGCAATTTAAGATAGAGGACTAGATATAAGGATATAGTGATCTTTGTTTTCAGCCCTGTTTCTACCAGAGACTCTGCAATTGGTCTAAATGTGGTACAATGAGCTATTGTTGTACACTGGAAGGTCAGAGGTGCAATTAATAGGATATGGCTTCTGAAGGTGCATACACTGACCTTGATGATTACGTGAAGTCATTAGACAACTTGTGGCACTTGGTTTCAGGCCCTTGAGGCATTGATCACCCTGGCTATCCACTCACTTTATCTCCTGATCATGTATTTGGTGGGCTTCTTGACCTCTGCAAATACAGGTCATAGCTTCTTCTCTCTATCTCCTCCATCAAGGCCTCCTATGCAGTATTCAGAAATCTTGCAGCCTGCACTCTCCCATGTTTTGTCATTCTCAATGTTTCCTAGGTAAGCAATACTTCCTACATTTTTACCTCGCTCTTGAATTTGGAGACCGAGAATTATGACACAATTCCACATTAAGCTCAACACCCTCAATGAGAAATTTTAAACAAAACACTTTCACTTAACTCGTACAGTTAAATGATTAGTTAAAACTCAGTGATCAATCTGAGATGACTCACCAGAATTCTTTCTGTTGATATATAGACAATCTAAAATTAAATGATACATTTACACCTCAGGGGGTCAATCTGAGATGACTGTGATTACCAAACTACCTTTTGCTGTGATTAACTTAAAATAAAGAACTGTGGATGCTGGAGATCAGAAACAAAAACAGAAATTGCTCGTAAAACTCATCAAGTCTGGCAGCATCTGTGGAAACAAAGCAGAGTTAACATTTTGGGTCCAGTGACAGAGATAAAAGGTACTGCAGATGCTGGAGAATCCGAGATAACAAGCATGGGGCTGGATGAACACAGCAGGTCAAGCAGCATCATAGGAGCAGGAAAACTTGACGTTTCGGGCCTAAACCCTTCATCAGAAATGGGGGAGGGGAAGAGGGTTCTGAAATAAATAGGGAGAGAGGGGGAGGCGGATAGAAGATGGATAGAGGAGATGAGAGAGTTGCAGTGGGAGAGAGATTCCCTCAGGTTTGTCCGGAGGGAGGAGGGTAACTTCTTCAGGGTAGGCATCCT
>JAHRHZ010000133.1:36290065-36313114 GCA_024137785.1 Ginglymostoma cirratum | reverse complement strand
CTCTCCCTATTTATTTCAGAACCCTCTTCCCCTCCCCCATTTCTGATGAAGGGTTTAGGCCCGAAACGTCAAGTTTTCCTGCTCCTATGATGCTGCTTGACCTGCTGTGTTCATCCAGCCCCATGCTTGTTATCTGGGTCCAGTGACACTTCTGCAGACCTGCTGAGTTTTTCCAGCAGTTTCTGTTGTTGCTGTGATTAACTGTTTTATTTCAACGTAAATTGTCCTATTCCATTTTGCAGAGTCATTGCCATTAATAATGTAATAATGTAATAATTCTACAAAACAAATACTGCTCTGAGCTCATAGTCAGTCATTAACCCTTTCCTTACAATGACAACCAGCACCTTTTCCTGGCAGTGCATCTCTCCTTTAAGAGATGAAGATCACTTTAAATGGTGGTACTCACTTATGGTATTGGCCCACTGCTGATGCATTCAGCCAGCAGTAGGGTGGTTAATGCCGGCTGCATGCTGAAATCATTTAAACCAGCAGGCAGCATGAATCTGGCATGCTGATTACATCGCAACGAATAGGCACTGGGCTAATCACACATCATTATCTCCTCGGTTATTTATGGGAGCTGTGCAATCTAGTCAGCAGATTTAAGCTTGATTGGTTCCCTGTTTGTAAAATATTTTAAATTAGTTCAAGAGGTGTCTCTTTTAAAAGCTAATGTTATTTGTCGAAGAACACTAAAAATATAAAAGGCCTTTGAAGAACCAAGAAAATGGGATCTAATCTAGGAAGATTATCATTTCTTTAGCATTCAGTTTTCTTTTCTGACTGCAACATTAAGCTTTTTTTTTGTTTGAATTATACCAATTGTTTTCTGTGAGCTTGCAGCATTTATGATTCAGGTAAGATAAAAAAAACCTAGAAGAATACTACATTAATTATTAACTCCCTATGAGTAACAGAACTATAATCAATTCTTTCTATGGAGGAAAGAAATAAATCTTTAGTTGCTTTTGACTTCAATTCATTCTTTTCTTGGAATGGACCCTAAGTTTGTTAACATAGAATCACAGAATCCCTACAGTGTGGAAACAGGCCCTTTGGCCCAACGAGTCCACACTGCCCATCAGAGCTTCCCACCCAGCCCCATTCACCTATCACCCACCTCATCTATACATCCCTGAACACTATGGGCAATTTAGCATGGCCAATCCACCTAGCCTGCATATCTTTAGACTGTGGGAGGAAACCCACGCAGACATGGGGAGAACATGCAAACTCCAGACAGTTGCCTGAGGGTGGAGTTGAACCTGGGACCCTGGTGCTGTGAGGCAGCAGTGCTAACCACTGAGCCACCGTGCCACCCCAATCTGATTTTTGTATTCATTTCTGAATAGTGAACTCTTTTGTTTTCTCGTCTTTCGGAGGCATTGAGTTAGAAGGCTATCAATAAACCTTAATCACTAGCTAAGCAAGCAATGTGGAATACTTTGCAAATTTGTGCTGTTGGCAGGGCAGCTCAGCCGTTGCTACTGTCTATTAGAAATTCTGGTGCACATTGACTATGAGATGAGAATTGATGGGCAGAACATTGGGTCATGCACATGTAAGATATTTTCTAATCAACCTGTTCAGAGATGTTAGTACACACCTCCAGAGCAGGTGGAACTTGAACCCACGCCTCCTAATTCAGGGGTAGAGACACTACCACTGTGCCATTTGAGGGCCTTTCCAGTGGACATTTACATGTATGGACATGTATTTCCATCATCTGAAGCAGCACAGAGTAATAACATTATCCCTCAATATACACACCTAACTACTTCAGACCAATTGTCACGGAATTGACATGAAGATCATGACAGCTCTGACGTAAATCCAGCACTGTACTTTTCATAAAATCACATGAACCATTCCTCTGGAATCACTGACGTCTTTCAGAAAATGAAGTGCAGAGCATGCTTCCCAATTCTTCATGACACAATTCATAAAGTATGATCAACATTGTTAATAGAATTATTTTGATTATCTCTTAGTTGGCAGACTGATATTATTAATTAAAGTGGCATGTAGGAGAGACAGCAACCAGACTTTTATTCATATTTCTAAACACCATTAAATTACACTGTAACGTTCCGACAGAAGACTCAAACTACTTTGTCTCTTGCCTTTGCAAGCCAAGTAGTTCTGTTTTAGTTCTCTTTTCAGTCTTCTAACGCCTATTGTTGTGCTGCAGAAACAGATAGTCAGAATCATTACAATTTTTTTGACGCATACATTTACTGTGTTGTTTTCAGGAAGGACAGTCTGACGACAAACAAGTACTTTCCAGTTAAGGAAGCAGGATGCATGAATTCACATAAAAGCATTGCTGGAGGGAGTCAGCAGAGGTATCAACAAGAAACAGCAAGAACACTTTAGCAGTGCCATTTATGAAAGATTGCCCTGAGGATGTGTCACCCCAGAGGTTGTCTACCAGATTAATACTTGCCCAGTTTGTCAACCACCTATTATTTCACTTTTCAATGTTTATCTTTTCTGGTATAGGTTTGATTCTTCTCTTGTGTTTTGATCCTTATTTTATCTTTCCAAAATTTCTTCTTCATTGCTGACTGTCTCATTGCCTTTCTGTACTTTAATATCATGTCTTCATTTTTGTCCCTTTGTTCTTTAGATCTGCCTTAAACTCTGCTTCTTTTCTTCTTTTTAATGTTATTGGAACACCTCCCGATTTTCACTCTTTCCCCTTATGAAGTTGCTAATCCCAGCTGTGATATCGTTCCACGAGTACCATCTGTTCTCTGGTACCCAAATAACCACTCATTGTGTGCAAAGCTTTCACATCACCTCCCTTCTCTGAACAATGCTATTTCCCAGAGAAGGCAAAAGCAGAGAATAGAAAAAAAATCTGCAGCCAATTCAGTTAAAACTCCTGTGAAATTTCTCTCCTTCTTTTCAAGTTCAACAAACAAACTTCATGAGCAATTTTCAACACTGGATAACATGCAGCAGGATCCCAGCTGGCTTTACATTTTCCCTTTAAACTTAGACACGATGAGGTCAATGAAATTCCTTAAATTTATGCCTTGGAAGTGCTGAGCTACCTCAGCAAGTGTCAAGCATATTTCTAGCAGTCAGGTATAGACCTCTGGTTGTAGGTATCCATCAAAATCAGCCAAAATCAGTTGTTCCACTTGCAGGAAGGGGATATTGATCAATCTGTCACTCAGTACTGCCACATCCACAGCAGTTTTAACACACTGCATGTTTCTGTATGTTTCCTGATTCCTTGGTTTTGCCATTTTTGAGTAGTTCTCTCACTTTGAGTCGAAAACAAAGCCATTAAATGCTAATTAGGCCTGTGAGTAAAATAGCTGAATCTTCACATTCGACTCTCAATCCCTGTAATTCCTTGTTTTCTTCCTCACCCTCGTCAGTGAAACAGACATGTAGTCAGTAGGTGGTATAAAACTTGAGTATTATTGAAAAATGACATATTTTGCAGAACTTTTTCATTTTGTACATATAAGGACAATTCAAAAGAAGTGCCAAAATAAAGCTTTCTACCTGGCATAGGGCCCTCTATATAATATATGTAGAAGGTAAGTTTGCAAAAGATCATAAAGGGACTTGCTTATTGATAGCAATACAGTGTCCACGTGTTCACAGAAACATAGAAGATAGGAGCAGGAAGAGGCCATTCGGCCCTTTGAGCCTGCTCCGTGATTCGTCACGATCATTGCTGTTATCCACCTCAATAGCCTAATCCTGCTTTCTCCCTATGACCTTTGATCCCATTCACCCCAAGTGCTATATCTAGCTGCCTCTTGAATACATTCAATGTTTTAGCATCAACTACTTCTTGCGGCAATGAACTCCAGAGGCTCGCCGCTCTTTGGGTGAAGAAATCTCTCCTCATCTCCATCCTAAATGGTCTACCCCAAATCCTCAGACTGTGATCCTGGTTCTGGACACACCCACCATCGGCAGCATCCTTCCTGCATCTACCCTGGCTAGTCCTGTTAGAATCTAATAAGTCTCTATAAGATTCCCCCTCATTCATCTGAACTCCAACAAAAACAATCCTAACTTAGTCAACCTCTCCTCACACGTCAGATTCGCCATCCCTGGAATCAGCCTAGTAAACCCTCGCTGCACTCCCTTGAGAACAAGAGCATCCTTCCTTCGAAAAGGAGATCAGAACTGCACAGAATATTCTAGGTGTGGCCTCACCAAGGCCCTGTATAACTGCAACAACACATCTGATGCTGCTAGCCCATTTACCGAAGTACCACTCAAGCAAGCCATAGACATTTGTACTACAGCATGTATTGTGGTGAGCTAGACCTGCCACCATTGTGTGAATCAGTATTCATTGAATTTCTGAATTCAGATACTCAACCAGTTGAGTTCAGTTTTAACGTCACTATGTATATCTAAATAGATTGTGTTGTCATGGGATCCCTGATACACCTAACTGTTGTAAATATCTTTGTTGGGTTCCATAAGAAATGTGTCTTCAATGGAATGACAACTCATCTCCTATCCTATCAGCATATAGCTACTATGTAGATGATGGGTGTGTCATGTTTGAATCTGCAGCTGCATCTAAGAATTTTCTTCCATGTCTTAACTGGCTCCATCTTATGTTCAAACCCAACTGTGAAATGGAGCAATCAAATGAGCTCTTCCTTTGATCTTCCACATAAGGATCTGACTAAGGAGCTCTCTAGTACTGTCTACAACAAACCTACCTTCATTGGTCAATATTTTTAGTGGGATTCCTGAAGTTCCATATTCCATCAGATTGGCCTTATTGGCAACCTCATCAAGCCATTTGTCCACCTTGATACTGAGGTAGGGCACATCAAAAAGGATAATGATTAACTTGATCAGATCATTTCTCACCGTGTATCACACAAAATCTCACAGTGAAAACTCTTAAGGCTGTCACTTCTGGTCAAGTGCCCAGTCTATCTCAGATTAAGAGAAGACATCTCGAATGTTTCAGCAACAAATGAAGTAAGCTGTTTCATGCTGTCACTATACAGTAGCAGCATGTGTGATATTCACCATTGGCAGAATTCTGCCAATAAGGCAGAAAGATACTCCACCTAGCACACAGATCACTTGGTATATGGATTTCGGTGTCAGTGTGATGTCAGGTACATAGACCTTACGTCCCAAGAACAGTAGATTGTATCAAGTAGAATCACCCTTCTGCTGTTTGCAACAAGCAAGGTACTGACTATATTCAATCAGCCCACATTTGCATAACTTACAACACAGTGTCCAATATCAGATGTGATTCTACGATTCAGCAATGTTTGCCGGATAGTCCTAAGCAGGCAAAGGATTATGCTGACAACTAATCTACAATTGCCAATTGGGTTCTCAGATTTATACATGGGTGTACTGGAAGTTATGTATATTAATACACAGGACCCCGTTCTTTCCAGACAGAAAAACACCTACACACACTGTGCTCGTTTCAACTGAACAAAATAGATGCCAACCAACTGTGGTTCACTTCTCGGGGCAATTCCTTTATCGATCAGAGTCAAAATGTCTTGTTTAATATTTAAACAAAATTTTGCATTTAACTATCAGTTATCATTAACTCCACCAATAAGAGTTCACTTGATCAGCACTTTCCTCTCAAACAGTATAAATTTTTTCTGAAGAAGGGTCTAGGCCTGAAACGTCAGCTTTCCTGCTCCTCTGATGCTGCTTGGCCTGCTGTGTTCATCCAGCTATACACCTTGTTATCTCAGTATAAATGTTGTTTTTTCTTTACTTTGGTATTTCTTGTGAATCGTCCTTGTGAGCGCAAAATGAAAAGCTTTGACAAAATGTGGCTTCTTTCAGCAAAACCAACAGTCCCCAGTCCAAGTCTTGATTGTGTAAAAGGATTCGACGTGTGAGATTTCTGAACTGCTGTACTTCCTTTCTGGGACAGGATGATGATAGAGTGATTAGTCAAACCTTGTAGGATTATACAGCTACCGTTATACAATAAATTCTGCTTTTCATCATTAAGACAGCTAGCTAATGAAGAATCTGGCCGAATAACTGAACCGTAGGGTTCCCCATGATTACCCAAGAGGTGAGTGTGAAGAGATATTCAATCCTTCAGATTATCTTCTCTCTTTTGGCTTTCCTGAAAGCAACAAATAAAGCTGACAACCTCTTCTCCCAAGTGATCATTATTCACACGCAAGTCTAGACACATGGAGACTTTTAACATGGTGGGCTAGGGGAATGTAAATAGGATCCAAGCCAAGTCAAATGCTCTTGACACATATGCATTTCAAGAAAAAGTAGCTGATGAAGAGGGAACCTTGCTTCTTTTTCCCTCTTTTTCTCTGGAACAGGAACATTTGTACCACTTGTAGTATCCCCAGCTCAGCACAAAGCATGAATCAAATATGGCATTTCTCTAGTCTTTAGTGCATAGGACCACAACAGTCAGCACATTTATCTATCTTGAACAATGAGTGAGTCATATTAATATCTAGAAATTGATTCATGATAAAGAAGAGGCATGAAGGCTTTTTCACCATTGTCCTGTGACGACAAAGCCCACTGCCCAGTATAACTGGATTGCAGATAAACAAGCAGTCACATCTTCAATTCATGAAAACACCATGAGTCAGATAATGCGACCAAGTTTTGGCTGTCATGAATGAAGAAAATCCTTTTTATGATTGCCTTGAATACAAGATATACACGTGATGGTGGCAGATTGGACTTGAGTCATCCTTCATGGCAGATTTGATGTCAATATCAAATGAAGATTTATTTGTAGTCATCCAGGATACCAATGATGATTGAGTTGATTCATTAACAGAGAGACAAATCTTTTCCTGGGAGCTGGGGCTTTTTCCACTCAGGATTAAACTATACTGGAAGTTATTTCTCAAATATGCTTGCTTCTCCTACCTGGATTAATGACGGAAAGCTCTGCAATGAGGAACTGCGTGGCATTGTCTAGTTGTACTCCATCAGATCTGTTAAACACATTAGAACAGAATATTAGGCCTCCCAATTAATCTAAGCTCCTACATTCAGGTAATTAGGGTGCTTCCCGTGGGGAGAGTGTGGTGTCTCTGCATAGAGAGCGTCACCATATCTATTAAAGTAAAACGAAAATGATCACAGACCACTAGTTTTAAAACAAGCAGAAACAGCCTCCAAAATATGGCAATACAAGAACAGCCCTGATTATAAACTTGTCCAACTTCACCTTCTGAAACAAACGCAGGAGACGAATTCATTATCTCAAAAGGTCCAACTAATTAATCAACTGTCCCTGTTACTTCACCTTTCTCCTAGTCCACTGGGCCTCACCTCCTCAAAGGATCTCCTTTGACAAAATCCTGAATTTGCATCCAATGTCCCAGCTGTAACCTCCCTTTCCTAAAATGCTGTTGGTTCCCAACTCTATGCGTATCTCCTCCATGAAGTCTATGTTTAAATTCCTTCAACCCCTACCACAGTAGTGAAAAAAAGCTTCCATTAAAGTCTTGAATAATATCCTATGGGACTGTTATAATATATATATAAATGTACACCCGAAAAGAGGATACTTCCTTTAGAAATAGGCTTTTCTCCACTTGGGTTCTGCCCGGTTTTCACATATACTCTGACCACAGCCAATTCTCACTTACCAGTACCTCTCTCCCTCACTGCACTGGTCTTTAAATGGTTTACTTGTCCAACATCCAATTCTGAATGAACAGGAATTATCTCCAATTAATTATTAGGAAGATCAAAGCCAGTGTCTCCTGTCTCTGCTGAAACCTATCCATGTCTGAGTACGAGCCTGACAGTTCACAACCTTGATCGCAAGAAGAGCTCCTGATCACATATCTGCACCATCACTATGACTGGCTATTTCTGCCTGCCTAACATTGGCACTTCTGCGCTTGACACAGCTTTTCTGCTGATGAAACCGTCACTTATGCCTTGGTTATCTCCAGACTTGACTATTCCTTGGAACTTCTTACTCCTCCTTCGTAGTCCACTCTCTAAAACCTGAAGTCATTCAATGTACAGTCATACTGTACATATTCCAACTAAGTCCTGTTCATCCGTCATCACCAGTCACCTCTGTGTTTTGCTTGGCCTATACAATTACATCTGGCTAAATATTGTCTTAAGTTCAAAGTTCTCAGTTATTTTCAAATCTCTCAATAGTCTTATCTAATCCCATTGCACTCCCATGGCCCCCATTCCCTGAGCCCATTGTTACCATGTCTGTAACTCTTTCAAGCCCTACGATCCTCAAACTGAGTGAAATAGCAGTCACGTTAATGGACAAGTACACCAGAGACCTTGTCTGAGAACAGGAGAACATATCCCACCCCGACAGCTGAGAAATTTAAATTCAGTTAATAATATGATTTTGAGTAACATGTTAGTATCAGTATTGGTGAACATAAAGATCTGAATTGTGAAAAACATTTGGTTTGTTAATGTCCTTTAAGGAAAGAAATCTGCCATCCATACCCAGTCTTATCTACATGTGACTCCAGCTTCCATAACAGTGTGGTTAATCCTAAAATGTAGGAGGCAGTGGCATAAGTAGTAATGCTTTTGCTAATAATGCAGAAATCCAGGCTATTGATTAGAGATTCAAAATCCATCATAGTAAATGGAAAAATTTGAATTCAGTTAAAAACTGGTCTAATGGCGACAATGTCACTGAGGTATACAGCATAGGAACAGGTCCTTTGGCTGACCAACACCAGAAAACTATACTAATTCCATTTAACTGCACTTGGTCCACAGTCTACCATGCCCTGGCATTTTAAGAGTCATCCAGACGCTTCTTAAATGTTGCAAGAGTACTTGCCTTCACCACCCTCTCAGGTGGCATATTCCATATTTCTGCCACCCTCTGAGTAAAAATATTTTTCCTAAGGTCCCCTCTAAACCACTTACTCCTTACCTTAAGCCTATGCCCTCTGACCTGAGACATGTCTACCATTGGGAAAAGATTCTCATGATTTACCCTAGCTATGTCCCTCATAATTTCAATTAAATGCCCCCTCAGCCTCCTCTGCTCTACGGAAAACAAACCCAGCCTATTCAGTCTCTCCTCAGAACTGAGGCTTTCCATCTCAGATAACCCAGGTAACCTTCAGGGTAGAAAGTCTGTTGTCCTTGCCTGATCTGACCTACATTTGACTCCAGACCCACAGCAATGTGACTGATAATTAACTGCCCACATCCCTTGGAAATTTAAAAAAAAAGACACCCTCCAAAATAGTTCTATCAAACAGCTATGAAAAAATCTAATAGGACCACTCACCTCTCTGCTCAATTTAGGCACTAGATGTGCCAAAGTCATACTCAATCCAGTCGACACTGTAAAATTCTCTAGGCTAATATTTGGAGAAATGTTCCAAAGTTGGGAGACTTGTCCCCAAGGCTATTCAAGCAAGCTTGATTTCATCCTCCTCATCTATCTGTTGCTGATGCATCTGTTATGGCATTACTGGCACTGTAGAGTCTGTGTGTAGAGACGGAATCTGTCATTATGTTTGGGACACCCGCCCATGTTGAGGATTGCTACACTATATTTAACAAGCAATATTCCCTCTTAATTGGCAACTCACCACTGCCGAGTCAGAAACCCGTCATGCCACTTATGAAAAGCATTAAATATGGTTTGAGAATGATCTCGACATCGAGATCAGCCTCGCTGGATTTCTTGTCTGATTCTGCCATATTTCACACTGGAGCCTGCATCATTCAGACTCTAGTGAATTTCAGGCCATGGATTTTAAACATACACAAAAACAATGTTGCTGGAAAAGCTCAGCAGGTCTGGCAGCATCTGTGAAGGAAAAAAACAGAGTTAATGTTTTGGGTCCAGTGACCCTTCCTCAGTTCTGAACTGAGAAAGAGTCACTGGACCTGAAACGTTAACTCTGTGTTTCCTTCACAAATGCTGCCAGACCTGCTGAGCTTTTCCAGCAACATTGTTTTTGTTCCTGATTTACAGCATCCGCAGTTCTTTTGATTTTTAACATAGGTTCATATTATGCTAATTACTGATCTTCCTTTAGATATTTCTTAATGACTTTGAACTGACACGTGAAGATGTGTATAGAGTGAGAAATCCTCTTGAGGGAAGACTGCTTCAGTCTTACATTCTGCCACTTCAAAGTGTAGGGTGAAGTTAAGAGCAGCAAAACCTATCTTTACAGACAGTTCTGAAGATTGGTGCATGTTCTCAGCTTTACATAATGCGCCAACTCTCTGGAGTCTGAATTGCTTTAATCCATTCAAATAATAAAGCATTTAGAAAGAATAGTTGATTAGAGCCTGGACCTATACCTTAGTCAGATAATAACTGTCCATTTCCTAGGGTCATGAGCACAAATTTTAAAAAGCTGAAGATGTGTATAATCTTAATTCGTTATGGCCTGGAAACTGTATATCATTCTAACTCAGAAAATTTCTATTTAGTTATTTAATCCTTTGATTGCAGGAGGGGTGGCGGGTGGAAGGATTGAAGTGTGTGGATTTGTTCATAGAAATGAATAAGTAATCTTCATTAATTAAATCATCTTTCCTACCTCAAGCTTGGACAGAAAATTCATATTAAGTGCTGTAGATTGGTGCAGTCTTATACTACTACGTTCCAAGCATTGTTCTGGCTTATTTTCTTCATTCATTTTTCTGAAACAGGTAATAAGGGGCTGCCAGACTGAATGGCTCCAGACTGCAAAGCTTTGCTTCTTGCATCCTAGTTCATAAATGCAAAGCTGTCAGCAGGAGAATTGAAGAGCTGGAATCCATAAACAGCTGATGTGGATCTTTTTTCTTTAAGCTGTGACTTAAATGTGGTTTTTCTTTGACATGAAAGGGACTGTGACCCCTCTCTGTTGGCCTTGATCGCTGTGTTTGTAAAGTAAAAAATATCCACCAAATTATTATTTCAAATCTATTCCTGCTGGTTCTTAAAAAGCTTTTTTTCTTAATGGCTTTCAAAATCGTTTTCTTTTCAGCTCAATTTACAATGAGCCATTCCTGGATTTCATACTCTCAGTGCAGGGAAACAGCACAATATATAATACAATAAGCAGTATACACAAGGTAATGAGTTGCTGGTCAGAAAGGAGGAATGCTGGAGTAGAAGGTGAAATTTTAATGAAACATTATTTTACCTTCCAAGATATTCCTTGTTTTTTCATAAAATGAGTATTATCAACAAACTGTGATATGAAAAGTGGAATGTTCAATAGATATGAAATTTGTAGGAAGTGCATGTTGACATAGACTTTTAGTACATTGTCATAACATACGAAATTCTGGTGAAGATGCGCCGGTTAGGTGGATTGGCTATGCTAAATTGCCCATCGTGTCCAGGCATGTGCAGGCTAGGTGGATTAGCCATAGCCCAATCCTCTGAACCCCTTGCAATCTTTTACAACCTGTGCGTCATTTATATCACCTCATGTCCCCCATCACCCCAAATGACCCCACATGACCCCTCATGTCCCACACGGCAGGCTATCTCTCCACCTATTCCTCCATGGTCCCTCATGCCTCCAACCCACAGTCCATGGGACCCCAAGTGTGTCATGCCAAGCTATGGCAATTCCATGACTATTGACATACTCACTATACATTAAATTGTAGCAAAGAATCCTACAAAGACAATAGGATGTGTGGAAAATAACTTTAGAAATAACAATTCATTAACTAAGTTCCATGTTAACATACCTTTCAAAGTATCAATTGCAAAAATCTGCAATCACTTGAACCTTCCTGGTCTTGTGTAAATAATCATTGAACAAAGACAAAAGAGGGACTAAGCTGTTAATCGAGTAATGTTGTCGCCGGAGTTCAGCTGTTTTAGTGGATTTCTGGACTCTCAGCCAAAAATGCATAGTGAGGCTGTCTGATCTATCCAATGGTTGAGATATGATGGTATGAAGACCCATGAGGGATGATGGAGCATAGTCTGAGGGGCATGATGGTATATGGTAGGGTGAAGGGCAGACATATCCATGCTTTGGAAGCCTGAGGAGGACCTTTTGGACCTACCATTCAGACTCCAGAAGTGCCATTCACCATAAATATTTGAAAAGTTCACCAAACTCCAAGAAAATTGTGGATGACTAGAATATGCCTAGTCCCACAAGGTAGCTGGCCAAAGAGTATAGGAAATATCTTATGACCAAGCTAGCAAACTATCAGAAAGCCATTACAGAAAATTGGAAATACTGGGAATGAAGTCACAAACCCTAGAGTCCAGTTCTGGGTAATTTTTAAAAGAGTTGCAAGTCATAAACTTGAAATGTTAGCTTTGTTTTCCTGTTCATAGATATCTCCATCATTTGTTTTTATTTCAATTTTCCAGCATCTGCAGTATTTACTTTATGATTAGCTTTAAAGAATAGCCACTGTTGTTTTATAAGCAAATACAGCAACCAAAAAAATTCATGGGGGCATGAAATAATGAGGCAATGAACTAAATAATTCAATTAGTTTTGTTGTTATTGGCTAAGAAATGAATACTAGCTGGAATATCAGAAGGACCGTCTGCCCTTTTCAGGATGTTACACATCCACACAATAGACAAATTGGATTTCTGTTCAACATCTAATTTGCAGGACACAACTCATGACAGTGGGACATTACCATCAACAGAACCAGGATTGTGTGGTGAAGTCCTAGAGTGGGACTTAAACCTACAACATCCTGATTCAGTGAATCAATTGACACCAGATTAGGTCATAGTTGTGCAGGACCCTGATGCTGCATAGTGTGATGACCAGACCCCCGGAGAGGTTTCCTCACTCATTTCAATTCCAGACAGGAAAGCCTCAAACTGTAAAGCTCCTTGTTGGGGAGAGATGGACTGTCTCCCCTTTCTCATTCATTAGTTACAACAAGGTTAATGTGAAGATAATTCCTTCCCTTGTGGATACCTTCCTTCCCAAATTAACTTTTTTTTTTCAAAGGGAACCAATTTAAATAAACTTTCTTGAGTTAAAAAAAATGTGAATTTATTCATTACTAAACATGAGAGGAAATAGTAACCCAGCACACGTACATACAGCTTAGAAATAAGAGGAGAATGTTAAAATGCACAGATACACAGACCAGTCTCTGAAATGGTTGTGAAGTATGAATGATTGGATATTGTGACTGTTATAAAGTTGCAACAGTACACAGTTGACATTGGGAGTTGTACGATTGATTTTTGAGATTCTTGGTTCTGCAGGCTGATAGGAGTTCCTTTGTCCTGATTCTTTTTTTAACTAGTTTCTAGCGAGCTAACCTCAAGCACTCAGAGTGAGAGAGATATTTACCTGCAACACAAAGGTGACTAGGGATTGTACTTTGACTGCAACCTTGACATTACAGTAATACTCGAACCCAGCCTGATATACCTGAGAGAATGTTCAGTTCCACTGTAACATTCCAGTAGAGCTGCAACTGGCTTTTTAACCATGTGCTTGTGAACTTTCCAAAGGCAAAAACACAAGATTGAATTTTTCCAGCCCCTGAATGATCTGGTCAATGGCAAGTCAGTTGAGAAAAATATGGCATGTTCTGAAAAATGAGATTCTAGACATTGAGGAAAAAGTGTAATTCAGTAACCAATTTTTGAATGATGTGACAAGAATCTCACTGGTGAGCAGCAAGAAGTCTATTTGCATGGATTTAGATGTCATTAGCACCTAACCTTGTCTCATTTATACATTATTTCCTATTTTCCTACTCACTGCCGAGAAACTAGAGGGCGACAATTCGCAAAATGAAAGACAAAGAAGGTACCTGGTAACTCCTGCTTGCCACCAGCTGCTCTGTGCCTCCATATTGGACAGTAGTCCCCAACAATCCGGGCACATAACATGGACAATGACCACCTGCACTATCCCAGTCCACGGCATTGGGCATCAGACACATACTAGACACGCCATATCCTCATGGCACATCTCTGACACAATTAGAATACAATTCTCTACTTCAATGCTGCACTTTGGAACACACTGACACTTTGCATTTCAATATCTCTGCCAGGTCATATTACACACAGGGACAAAAACCCATCTCATGGAATGGAAAAAGTGCAATCAGAACTCCTTGCTTGCTCTCTTAGCACCCACTCACTTTGCACCTACTTGGATGCTTACAGCACCTTATCCTGCCTTAGAGATAGCAAGAACTGCAGATGCTGGAGTCAGAAACAACACAGTGTGGAGCAGGAGGGTCCCGACCCAAAATGTCAACTTTCCTGCTCCTCTGATGCTGCTCCAGCTCCGCACTGTGTTATCACATCCTGCCTTGCCTTTTTGTGCTTTGTCATCTCATTCAGAACCTACAGGCTCACAGTCCTTCTGTTTGCTTTGCCTTTAGTACAGACACAAAGCCAGGCACCCTGCCATTATTAGTGGTGATCAGTCAAGGGGATGGCCATGTTGCTGTATGGCACCATGCTGCCTCATTGTCACCACTGCAACATATGCCAGCAGTGTACCCAGCAAACACACTGCAAGTGCTTCAACCAAATGCCATGCCGTAAAGTCTGGATGAGGTAGTCATCAGGCAAGCCAAAGGAAACAGCCTTCAGTCATATGATACCAGCACAGTAAGTCAGGGGCATCATCTGATATCACTCTGGGGCTTGGATATGATCAGTTGGCCACTTGGGGTGCCCATGGTCAGGGTCTGTACTTACATTAGCCAAACAGTGGGGCAGGGCCAGTCCTACTGTCTAGTTCAACGGCTCACAGTACATCTGTTGATTGCTGCACAGAGATCAATCAAGGTCTGGCCACTCATCGGTCAGAGCTGTCTCTGCAAGTCAGTCAGTAGGTGGGTCACAGTCAGTCCACAGGGTGTACTCACTGAGTATCAAAGGGATTTATCAGGGGTCACTGGTCTGGTAGGAGTACTAGAGAGATAGAGTTGCAAGGATTGGAGGCAGCATGATGGGATGTGGTGGTGCAGTTGCAGGGGGGGGGGATGTTGATAATAATTGTGAAGCGGGGGGCGCATCACAACATATAAAGGTATAAGACAATTGAACATGCAGACACCTGTTGCTCAAGCCCTCGCATCAGGGCAATGATTAGCAAGGTCCATGTAGAGATATCCCACTGGCCTCCTTATTGGGGGCCTCCATATTCTAATATTTGGAGGATGCTGTTCAAATGTTATTAGTGTGTGCTATGATTACTAAATGATCACATTATTGAGAAGCTACTTCGTTTCTGATATCACCCATATAGGTTTGTGGTGCATGGGTGTTCTCCACAATGGACTCAGACACAGAAGTTATTGTCATCCCTTTGGCCACTGCACTGAGGACTGTAACACAAATAGATATGGAGCATTTGGAATCCCAGGGTCAGCATCAGCTTCCAGTGGATGTGAAGCTGAACCCTAATGTGGAGCTTTCAGATAGACATACCTTCTTGGAGTAGCGAAGATGCAGAAGAATCATGGTCACTAATATTCCATGGAATGCTGTACAGATGAGAGAGGAACAGTGATACAATAGTCTCTCCCGAGGTGAAGGTCAGATCACCAATGTGATGGTGTCTGGCATAACTGCAACACTGCACTTTGTTCCACTGGGGTCAAAGAAGGATGGCCCCTCATCACCAGATTTTCATGAAAGTCATGTCTGGTACTTTTGTACCAACACTGTCTAACACAGGAGCCTACCTTGTCCTCAGAATCTCTGCTTCAGACAACTGGATGATGCAGTAAAGGCTATGGGATAGATGATGGAGAATCCATAAGAAAATTGTGCTATGTAAGAATTTGAGGATATTCTTCAGAAGGGACAGCACTTTCAGTATCCTACAATGTAACAGCATCGGCCAAAGCTACGCTGACAGGACTTCCTCATGAGGGTTATTCAATGTAACTGAGTTGTATGAAGTCATCTTTCACAAACTGTAAACATTGTGATGCTACAGAGTCCAACGTTACCTATATATGGTCCCAGCTGCAAATGCAGTTTAGCAGTTTGATCTTTCTATCCAGTTCATGAATAAAAATTAAGGTTACAAGCAGATGGAAGCTTTCACAACATCTGACATCCCTCATTTAATCCTTATGGGTGCTAGGGAAAGATATTGCTCAGACAGGGTAAGAACACCATATGGTGCTAAAGTTAACTAGCATCTCCGTTAAAATGACATTCACTCACATAGCTGTTGATGAAAAGAGAGCATATGTTGAAAATTGTGATAATATATTTACAATGAAGTGTTACCCATGCTAACTACGTTCCCTCATAATGTCTTTCTTTCCATCTAACTACGTTCAGGTGCAGTGCCAGTGACTGCAGCTGGTGTAAGTGTAGTGTACCCTGTGGTACCCTATTGACCTTAGGGTTTTGGTGGGGTGACCTCAGGACATCTGTTACCTAAGGGCCCAGAGAGCGTGTCTTGCCCAGATGCAGTTTTACTCTCCTTAGCTTCTTCTCCCACAATGTTGAGGGCAGCAGACATGGTGAAGGTGGAGGGCCTGTCACCTCTGAATGCCCTAACAGGAAACTTCAGCGATGGCTGTATGTAGTTCCTCCTTTGGGTCCATTTGCACTAGCCTGTCTCTTTGTGAAAAAGGTGCACCTGGAGTGAGGTCAAGGTCCATCATCCCCCTGTTGTCTTGCAGTTAGTGTTGAGTGCCAATGGCTAGAGAAATGGAGCGGAGATCTGAGCACCTCTCCAGCAAATGCCAAATGCTTGCATGCCAGCAGCAGCAGCATGGTACAGATAGCATTGCGTAGCCCTCTAACATTGGAGTAAGTTTGCCCAATGCCTCAGAAAAATCTGCCTGCTGCTCCTATGTGGCCACTTGTGCATTTGGGTGAAGTTATGAATGCCCAATGTCATGGCATCACCTTCTGTTTAGGGATGAGCAGATGTATGCCCTCAATAGATTCTCTTCTTCCTCCATCTCATGATGTCTTAGTGTAGTCCCTGGTTCCACGACAGGAAAGGAGGGGGCCTGCCTGCTAGTGGAACCCATTGGCTCTGGACATTTGGTGAGGCGACCTAGGAAGGGTGGCATTTGCATCTGAACAGGCCAGGCATGCCAAGGGTCTTCTTGCCGGAGGCAAGGTTATTCTTTTGAGCTCAGACTTCGAGGCTGGGAAGTGGCCTGAGTAAGAAGTGCAGAAAGTACAGTGAGGTGGCAACATATCCACCTGGCTGTGTCCAGGTCCCTGTCAGAGAATCACTACAGCATCTTCCCCTTCTTGACTCTGTCTGGCAGGGCAGCTTTGGAATGTCAATGCTTGTCTGGGTGCATTGCTCTCTTTTACAAGCGTTGCAAATGCAAGGGATACTGCTCTTTGGGTGGATTTTGTTGAGTGGCAAGTTGTAGTGAGAACTGAGCATAGTATCATGGAAATTGGGAATGAGACACACCATAGGAGGAAGCACAGGTTATTAATGTGGTGAGATTGGTAATGTAAGGTGAGAAAATGCACTTGGTCTTGCGGCAAAAAAAACTTTCAAAAAGCTCGATGCAACTCAGTTTTAGCCAAAAAAAACACTAAGGTTCAGCCCATTTTCTTGAATTGTTATAACTTCCAGAAACTTAACCTTTGACCCCCTCTGCAAAGACAACAGGTTTGTTCCTGATTTGATCCTCTTCCACAATCATAATCTCCTACTGAAATCAGATGGCTTGTAACTCCAGCACTCTGCTCACTACTGAGCTATGGTTTAGACCCCATATCTTGCCAAAACTAATGCCACTGGCTCCACCTTCACAGCATTGCCTCAGCTCATCCATTCCTGCGATCCTTCTACACATTTTGAACATATCCAGACTAAATATTCCAAGTTTACATTCTGAATTTCCAGTTTCTATCCTCCATATATTACAGCTTGACCAAACATCAATTAGTTATATCATCATCTCATTTTTGATGTTCTACACTGGGTCCCTATTTCCCAGTACCTCGTATGTAACACTCCTTCCATCTCTTAAACGCCTCAACCAACCATCTTCCCTTTTACCTCTTGCAGCCCTATATTCGCTCTTAAGTGCTCTGAAAAATGACTGCACTGTGATTTCTTAACTATAATATTCATATACCCTTTGTTCCTTGTTAAATCCTCCAAGATATTTTGAATGATTGAGGTTTCAATGTGCAATTAATGCTCTTAAGCATTAACCTCAGCTGACTGTCCCAAGACAAAACATTCCATCCAAGACCTTGCATTAATCTTGTGGAAATTGAGAAAAACACCACTCAGGTGAGAACTGCAAAATCTAAAAACCAGAATTTAATTTGTCATGTGGCTTCGATTTCAGTTGAAGGGTTAATGGAAGCAGGACTTTTTTTTGTCTTTCTGTATTTTACAGTTCAATATTTTGATTCCCACTGTCATCAGAGGTACAGTGTTGGCTTTCTGGTATATTCAGGATACAATTGATTTGTGATGTTACAATCCCTGTGGGGAAACTTTAGACCATAATAACAAAATTTACTGACTAACCTCCAAATAAAGAAATTACTGGGAAGATTTTGCTGTTTTGTAACTTTTACTTTCACATGAATCAGAGCTAGAGTAAATTAAACATGAATTAATAGGCAAATAATACATGAAATAAAAACATGAATTTGACCTTAAGTAGTCATTAGAACAAAAGTATGTCTGACAAAACCACAAGCATTCCCTTCAGCTTGTATGCATTACATTGCTACCCGATTTCACAATATGTTTTTCTTTGTTCACAGATGGCAGGTTGGGAGTCCTATTTGATAACAATTTTTGCCTCCAGGTTTCGCAGGTTTGATCATCGTGAGTGCATTTCTGTGAACTCTCTGCCATGTGTCACAACAATCCTGATACAGTCTTCCCAGAATTCTATTTCACCAACCGAGCACTAACACTTCAGTTCACAGTTTGGTCTCTTCTGGTAAAACACCCAGCTAATTAGCTTCTCTGAGCAATTCAAACAGCCTTCGAAGTATTGGGCCTCTGTAGCTGGCTCAAACAGCACCACCAAGAGCTCTTGTCTCTGTTTCTGTTTGAGAGAAAAACTAACTTCTTCCTGAGAGAGATTTACTACTTCTCTCAGCAAGGATGTCATGTGTTCTTCTTTCTGCCTGGGTCCACTTTCTCCTTGTGTCTGCATCAATGTGCTGACTACCTTCAGCCTCCAGCTCACTTTTGTCTTGCAACTTCCCTTTATATCTGTCTAAATGACTTCTGTCTTAATTTCCTTCATGTTGGAATTCCATTAAGGCTAAGAGTCACAGAGTTCACGTTGACCCGTACTTTTATTATCACAGAAAATTACAATCATAGTTTTTCCTTTGGAATTGATGCAGACTCTTTAAGATCCTTTTGAAATAGTCTTAAAAAGTCAATACAAATTCCAAAGACATTTAAAAGAACTTATCCATTTCCTTCCTGTACCGGACTTCTAAGTCAAAGGTTATCACAGTGGGAGTACAGCATGCCTATAATCAACGATTGTCAGTGTAAAAGTCATTGAGGCTATTGACTGCAGCGAACCTCAGCCTCTATTTCCTTTTTTCTGGTAGTTACTTTCTAATTACAGTCGGTTCTGCTATAACACGTGTTTCTTCAAAGTGATTGAGGAATTTGGACCACTATCTGTAGCACGCGAACTTTCCCTTACCTGTATTGGCTATAACGCGATTCCAGCCCTATCACTTTAAATGGCACGGCTATTGCGCGACTTTCTTATAATGTGAGATCGCATGAGAACGGAACTACCGCGTTATATCAGAACCGACTGTATTTCATTGGTATAGCATGTTTTGGGATGGAACTGAAAAGCGCAAGACTGTGAAGAGTGGTGACTTATTGTCACTCGTCCTATGCGAAGAACAATACGTTAAAATACAGTGAAAAGCTTCAACCTATCGCCACGATCCGGCACCATTCAAATACTTCAAGAATAAAAAGCTAAAGCTGAAAGAAAGTCCATCTTCAGTCCACCGCCTCTACCATGAGTCCTGAGCCCTGAGCTGGCTGACCAAGAACTGTAATGTTGTGTGCCTGACTCCTCAACATTGGAGTTGCCACTCTTCAGGCACTGTATCTTTGTTACTAGGCCTACACTGATGCTGGGTCTTATGCTGGACCCACACTCGCCCTACAGCCATGAGCACCTCCCCCCCCCCAGCTCTGTGGCCATTGCTGCCTCGCCGACAACTAGGAAGCCCCGGCTCCTGGTTTACCACAACCACGAGGTGCTGTTGCCGCCGCCACCACCACCATGCCAATGAACAGGAGTCCCCCACTCTTAGCATCTGCAACCAGGAGTCCCTGGCTTTGCCAATCAAGCCAGGCCACCCCCTCTCCAAGAGTCCCACAACGGTCGCTCCCGTCCCCAGTGTCACCCACTCCGTTGCCGCCGAAAGGAAGAAGACCAAGTAAAAGAAAAAGAAAGACGACGAAAAGGATAAGGAAAGAAGGAAGGAAGCGGCCTGGAGCAGATGGGCTCAGGAGCCCGAACGCTGCCTACCTTGCTGGTGGAGGTGAGCAAATCAATGTTTGACTGACATGTTTATGAGTTCTAGTTCATTTTAAATATTGGCTGCTATAGGCAAGCCAAGTGCCTTTGCTCCTAGATCCTCTGATGAAAATACAGTTGATTGTTCATAGATAACAAGGTATAGAGCTGGATGAACACAGCAGGCCAGGCAGCATCAGAGGAGCAGGAAAGCTAACGTTTCGGGTCTGGACCCTTCTTCAGAAATGGGGGAGGGGAAGGGGGCTCTGAAATAAATAGGGAGGGAGGGGGAGGCGATGATGGAAGGTGGATAAGGAAGCAGATAGGTGGAGAGAAGACGGACAGGTCAGGGAGATGGGGGTGGAGCCAGTAAAGGTGAGTGTATGTATGGAGTTGTGATGGGGGTTGGTCAGTGAGGAGGGAGGAGTGGGTAGGTGGGAGGGAAGATGGACAGTTCAAGGAGGTGGGGATGAGGCTAGTAGGTAGGAAGTGGGGGTGCGGGTTGGTCAGTGAGTAGGGAGGGGCGGGTAGGTGGGAGAAAAGACGGACAGGTCAAGGAGGCTGGTCTTGGGATGAGGCTGGGGGTGGGGAGATTTTGAAGCTTGTAAAGTCCACATTGAGACCATTGGGCTGCAGGGTTCCCAAGCGGAATATGAGGTGCTGTTCCTGCAACCTTTGGGTGGCATCGTTGTGACACTGGAGGAGGCCCAGAATGGACATGTTGTCCAAGGAGTGGGAGGGGGAGTTGAAGTGGTTTGCGACTGGGAGGTGTTGTCGTTTGTCACGAACTGAGCGTAGGTGCTGATTGTTCATACTCATCTTAAGTCTAGGAGTTTGAACCTCCAGACCTGCTGACTTAGATATTATTTAACCAGTTGACCCTGCAGTGGCAGTGGAGATCTTTTGACCTAACATAACAATAAGTCTGAGTTAACTGACTATTAGCATTATCTGCCACGTGCACTTTTTTTGCCTCTTACACTTGCTATTAAGAGAAGAGGTCAATGAGCTTGTTCAAATAAACCTGTTGAAAAATCATCAATCATAAGTCCAGAAGTGGAATATGAAAGGCTGTACATGAGAAAAGCTGCAAAGTCAAGTCTGACTAAGGCTATTGAGGATAAGTTTATTATTGTGAAAGTCATTGGGGAATACTATAATGCAAATAAAGCAATGACATGTATTCAATACCCCGTTGTATCTAAGGTCATTGCAAAGCTTCTGGGGTCTCAAATCTCAATGGATTCTTTGCTTATTTGGCAATGTTTTGTATTCTTCTATAGTTGTTTAAATCTTCATGCTCAAAAAACTTCCTTTAGATAAAAACATCTCCAGTGATCTCTATTAAGGCCAGGCAAATTGAACTCCAGAAGTGGATTGCAGCAGTTTGAAGTCCAAAGGAACTTTCTTTCTGTTCCAAGCATACAATGATCAGCATGCTGCATTTGCCAAATGAGAAAAGTGCCAAACTGGCCCGATGACTTTACATTTTTTTATTATTACCATGAACTGAAGATGCCGTCCATGAGCCTAGAGGTGGCTTACCATTTCTGTGAGGCAGCAAGATCAGTGACTCAGATATCTGGCAAGCTTGTAGCAAGAATCCAACTGCAGAAGACATCAGGAAGAGGAAAAGCAGAAGCTGGCAGCAGTCCACAATTTTTAACGTGGAGCTGGGATGACCACTCCTCCCCACTGCATATGCTGTACCAGAATCTCAGGCAGCCATTTTATTCTGTAAAACAGTGTAACGCCAGTCAATTTCAAGGCCATTATTTCAAGTTGAAAAAACAGTGGTACAAATCCTGTTGGCTCTTGGATGAATTAGATTATTCTTCATAATGTTTGTTCAGCTCATATTTTCTTTTAACAGACTAAGTAACATAAATGTCCAAGTTGGTCAGTAAGAATCAGTATGTGATTTGTTGAGGAAAAAAATATATTTCCATGCATCATATATTTATGCAATATAACTTAGGAAATATAGTTTGGTGATTGACATTTTTCAAAGGTAATGCAACTACCTAATAAGAAGCTGGTAAGAAGTGTTACTACTCTATGGGGTCCACACTGGAAACTATTCCCAAAGCCTTCAGAAAAACTAAAGGTTTTATAAAGAACACAATGTTTCCTGATTTACCTGGCGTTCAGACCCAGGTTGAGAGAACGCACAGATCAGGTTCCTGTACTGAACAAGAATTAATATTTATTAAAGTAATTAGACTTTAGCTACAGGTTGTGAGAACAGTCAGCACATAATACCAATTAAAACTTTAATCCTCATCCCCCTTATACACATACAGACAAACAGACAGGGGTAAAAAGGTGTTATGGACTTAGGGAAAAGATTGGAAAGATAGTTCAGTCATCTTTATTAAGCATGGGGCTGGATGAACACAGCAGGTCAAGCAGCATCATAGGAGCAGGAAAACTTGACGTTTTGGGCCTAAACCCTTCATCAGAAATGGGGGAGGGGAAGAGGGTTCTGAAATAAATAGGGAGAGAGGGGGAGGCGGATAGAGGATGGATAGAGGAGAGGATAGGTGGAGAGGAGGCAGACAAGTCGAAGAGGCAGGGATGGAGCCAGTAAAGGTGAGTGTAGGT
>JAHRHZ010000133.1:36268927-36285065 GCA_024137785.1 Ginglymostoma cirratum | reverse complement strand
AATCATTTTCTGATGAAGGGTTTAGGCCCGAAACGTCAAGTTTTCCTGCTCCTATGATGCTGCTTGACCTGCTGTGTTCATCCAGCCCCATGCTTGTTATCTCTAACCACTGAGCCACTGTGCCACTCCAAGCCTGTTGTCTACTGGGCTGTTCCATTATTGAGGATGGGAATATTTGTAAAGCCTCCTCCTCCTCCAGTGAGTTGTCTAATTGATTGATTAATTAATTAATTAAAAACATCATCCCAGATGGGGCACATGGCTCTGCTTGAGCCAATAACTGCCTGACAGCTGGGTGGGTCACTGCCTCCATGTGAAATTACAGCCCAAATGTCTTTCACTGTTTTATTTATTAACCTTTTCTTTTATCACAGCCATCAACAATGGCAGAAATAATATAAGTGCATTCTTGGAATCTGTGGGATATGCTTCTGCTGTTGAAATACATAGGCCTAAATTTTCAAAAGTATGGAATATACACATCCCTGCAACCTGACTCGGAGAAAGTGTCCCTGATGTTTGGATTTTTGATCTGAAGGAGCTGGTGTTAACTGGAGTCTGGGTCTCCACCAACAGCAAGAGGTAGCCACCTTTACCACGTCCACTTCACAGATACTCCTGATGCTCTATGCATGCCAACCCATGCTGCTTTATGCCCACTACTCACTCTCCATGCCCCCTTATAGCCTTCATATAAACATATGATGTTCCACAGGGTCCTGTACTAACTCCATGAAAACTCACACCAACCCATATCTTGCCCACTAATCACCCCAAATTGCATTTCTACTGACATTTTGGCTAAACTGGAGGCCCTGTATGAAAATTCAGAACATAGTTTACCGTTCCAGATTAAGCACCCATTTTTTAATCAAATAAAGCTATCTATGCATCATAGTTTAACTAAATGTGTAATTTATGTCATGTTATTTGTGATGAATTCATTTTTTGACAGCTCGATCTTCTGTAAACTTAGCTTCCACTTAAGTATACTGCAGCACATGAAGTGTCAAACTCAGCTTAAAATAACAATTCACAGACAATGCGTTTGTCTGTTACTATTTATATCACAGTGGCAGCAGTGTGTACCGTCTACAATGTGCACTGCAGTGATCCACCAAGGCTCCTTCAGTAGCACCTTGCAAACTCATGACCTCTATCACCTTGAATGACAAGGCAACAGATGTCTGAGAGCACCACTGCCTACAAGTTCTCCTCCAAATCACACATAGTCCTGATTTGAAACTAGAACTGGGGGAAAATTCCAAAATTCCCTTCCTAATGGTATTGTGAGCATACCTAAACCAAATGGACTGTAGTGGTTCAAGAAGGTAGCTCACCAACACCTTCTCCAGCTCAATTAGGGATGGGCAATAAATGTTGACCTAGCCAGTAAAACCTCCCATAAAATACAGGTCAGTCTGCTATAACGTGTGTTTCATTAACGTGAATTGGCTGTAACGCAATTGATGAACAGTGGACAGTTTGGATAAGGTAAACTTTCTGCTTATAGTGATCATAGTGATTTCTATAGCGATTGTTCTAAAACGCGATTTTCTAGGGCAATTTCTTATAGTGCGATTTTCTATAGTGTGAGCCACACGAGAACGCAACTATCGTATCATAGGAGAAATACCTGTAAACAAAATCCACATGGACTATAAATGGACTAAGTTTAATGGAATATCACTTTAATTGCGATTGTGTTCTAAAGGCTGCAAACCAAACCAGTAACATTTAGCTTGGGATGTATATCCCACTATATACTGACCTGCACATCTTGATTCTTGGTTTTGAGTTGGGACATGTCAAATCCAAAAAAAAACTTGCATTTTCAGCTCCCACAGTTGCAGTTTCATTTATTAGTGGGGAAAAACTACTCGATATCAATCTTGACACCAAAGTGACATGTCCATCCTGGGCATCCTCCAGTGTCACAATGATGCCACCCGAAGGCTGGATGAACAGCACCTCATATTCCGCTAGGGAACCCTGCAGCCCAATGGTCTCAATGTGGACTTTACAAGCTTCAAAATCTCCCCACCCCCAACCTCATCCTAAGACCAGCACCTCTCGTCCCCGCCTCCTTGACCTGTCGGTTTTCTCTCCCACCTATCCACTCTTCCCACTCACTGACCAACCCGCACTCCCTCTTCCTACCTACTAGCCTCATCCCCGCCTCCTTGACCTGTCTGTCTTTCCTCCATTTCCCCGCCCCTCCCTCCTCACTGACCAACCCCCATCCCAACTCCCTACCTACACTCACCTTTACTGGCTTCATCCCCACCTCCTTGACCTGTCCATCTTCTCTCCACCTATCTGCTCCTCTATCCACCTTCTATCATCGCCTCCCCCCCTCTATTTATTTCAGAGCCCCCTTCCCCTCTGCCATTTCTGAAGAAGGGTCCAGACCCGAAATGTCAGCTTTCCTGCTCCTCTGATGCTGCCTGGCCTGCTGTGTTCATCCAGCCTCATACCTTTTTATCTCTTGACACCAAAGTGTACGTGTTGTGGTACTTGCGTCTCTACCTTCCTGAAGATACAACCATGCTCATTGAAACACATTCTAATAAGGTTTCTTACAAATTTTGCTGTAAATTCAATGATAAGGAAGGGGCACATAATTATCAACTTAGGATATTCAAAACAAATACTGCTTTTGCAGGAAATTCACAGCTTTGTTAAATGTGATAATAGCAACAAAAACATGCTTTTAGGCAGCATCTGTAATATCGTGAAACATCCCAAGGTGCTTCACAGAATTAAATAAAGTTTCACATCAATTCACCTAATGAGATATTAGATGACAAAAGAAAATTGTGGTCAGCTATGTAAAGATTCGCAGGAAAGACTAGACATTGAATTACCTTGGGAGGAGCTGAAGGAACTGAAAGGAGCCAAGGATCAATTTGCTGGCACAGGTTGACACTTTAAGCTCCTTGGGGCAATCAGATGGCAGTCCTTGGTGGAGGTGTCCAGTAGCTGGTTGTCTCCATCAAGAAATAAATCGGTCCACAGACTGTCTCTGCATGGACTGCCGTGTCAAGGGTTGCAAGTGGAAATACAACTTGAATGGAACAGAAACAGAATACACACTAGTCGGAAAAATCAACAAGGTATAAAAAATATGGACATTCTAACCACTGGATATGAACTGCAAACTAAGATTTTTTTATCGTAAAACTTCTTTTGTGTCCAACAATGAAATCTGTTAGCACCTCCTTTCTTCGTTACTCTTTCAGCTTGTGCCATGTTACATGAGATCGCCACAATGCTGATTGACTATTTTCAAATCAACCATCATTCTTTTCTCATTTGGTGGAATTGTACGCCTTTCATATTGCCATCCCTCCTCATTTATGAGCTGTCACGGTAACATGATCCACCACTTGTCTTCAGTGGTCACCAGCTTGAGTTTAAATTGGATCCATAGCTTCTGAAGTCATTCTGGGTACAAAAATAACACTGACAGGATTCCTTGTGTGGGTGAACTTATGATATTGTACAATGAAATTGTATTGAAATCGGCAAAATCAAGCAGGCTTATGTAAATTCCTTTTCTATTTTTGTGCCAGAATTTTCTGTGGTCTTTACGTTAAAATATTTTTAAAGTAGGGATTTTGAAACAGTATTAAATTGCATGTTAAAATATTGTGAATCAATATATCTATTATATGTAACTGATATCCTTTTTATCATAACTTCCGTGCAAAAATGCAGGCTGTGTCTAGTCTTAAATATTGCCAATCTAATCCTTTATGAAGAAAACTTGTGTATTTCCAGTGCCTCATAGTGGCATGACTTCAGAGGTTGTCACGCTAATTAATGATACAGATTACACCTAAATCAACAGTAAAAGAGTATAAGAGGTTAGGAAATACTTGTGGAAAAATAAACTTTAAAAATCTTTATGTAGTTATTTTTACATTCAAACTTTTCCAACATTAAATTATGGTTTCTGTGGTTTTTCTTCTATAAACTGTAATTAAATAATGTAATTAAGATTACAGAGCTGTGGAAAATAATAACAGATAAAACATAGACTCGTGTGGGAAGTTGCCCTTCATGTTAACATACCCATGTTTCAGAAAGTCAGAC
The DNA here is from genome assembly GCA_024137785.1 of Ginglymostoma cirratum. Taxonomy (NCBI): domain Eukaryota; kingdom Metazoa; phylum Chordata; class Chondrichthyes; order Orectolobiformes; family Ginglymostomatidae; genus Ginglymostoma; species Ginglymostoma cirratum. Next base: position 36,280,967 of record JAHRHZ010000133.1, on the reverse strand, counting down.
TCTTTATTTATGCTGATCCCATAACTTTCTTCATTTGTACGCTGCTGCTGCACCAGCTTATGTTGCCATTGATGTGGTTTCTTGCTGTACACTTTGGTAAAGACTCACTTGTTTAAAGAAGTCTTACATCTGAAGCGAGAAAATATGAATAGACGTTGCCACTGATTCTTAATCTGGATGTGCATGAAAATAGTTTTGCATATGATTACGGAAGATCATTCTTCAGTTCACAAAGTGGTTGAAGTAAGATCCAACATAAATAATAAAGGATCTGTATTACTGCCTTGTTTAAAAACTAGATCAACCTGTAAAATGACAAAAAGCCTGCAAGTAAAAAAAAAAAGCCAGTTTTAGTTTGGACTCAATCCATGATATGTCAGTGATTTCACTAGTTTTATATATGTCATTATTTGTGTTCCTGATATTCCTTATTCCTGTTCCTGTTGGTTATTCAATCTAAATTTTAACAAAAGTATCACAAATTCAAAAGCAGTTGAATCATAGCTCTAGCATTCCCATATAGACATGAGCTGCTCTGGTGGGTTCAGATCTGACAAACTCTTTACAGTCCCTCGTCAACATCACAGCATAAGCATTTCACATTTTAAAGGAAATAAGATCAAAAATATACCCTTCGCTGAACAGAGATACCTTGCAATTGAATTACGTTAAATTGGTTGGCAGGCAGCCAGTGTTAATTTACAAGCTGGCTGCTTCACAAAAACCATCAATTAAATGTGAGTAGCTTATATATACTTGTATTTTAGGAGTACAATTGTCCTAAGATGGCATGAGGAAGGCTGGTCCACTTGTTGCTCTAAGGAGTTCTCTTGCAATTTGTTGACTGGTCATTTGCTAAAACTGCCATGACAATTTGCAGTAATTTGGAGTCATTCCCATGAGCATGTTAAATATTCCTTCTAGTGAGCAGCTAATTTTATTGATGCTGCTGCAGATAGGACCTTGGTTGTGTGGAGCCAGTATGTTGTTGAGAAACATTGAGACCCCAGTCAGAGTTAAAGAGGGATAATGAAGGGCTAGTGACCTTCGCTTTATAGACTGGAAAGATGAGCAAAGAATTCTGTTTGTGCACGACCAATTGATGCCCTTGAAGTACTAAGGTGTCATAAATTGAATTTTGCCTCAAAATCTTGGCAGAAGTTGCTTACTTAAAATGCAACCTTCACCAGTAATAGGTTGTCAGCTGGGAACAATTAGTGAATTTCCCTTATTCTACTTATCTATTTTTGTAATTTTGAAACATGTGCTTTATTGCCAAATAAATCTAAGATGAACAGTTTACTATAATGTTTCAGCTAGAAAACTGAATACTTTCATTTTTTTTAATCTTGCTTCTTCTGCTCCATTAGACCGAACTCATGGCCATATTAGGTTCATCTTAAATATGCAATAAATGTTTATGTTTAAGCTTTTTCACTTTATTTACATTGCAAGTATTGTAACAAAGTGGCTAAAATTACAGCTTATGGAATCAAATCTCAGTTGAATTGAGTTGGAGAGGCTAAAGTGTATTAAGTGTGTAAACACTGTGGTTCATTCTCTCCATCCTTCAATTCCACTTTGAAGTGACTGGAAACTTTTGTTTCCTGGAACTCCAGTGAAGAAAAGTGGGTGGAAATTCATTAGACAAGGTACCTCCTACTTTTTGATGCCATGAAATTTCTGGAACGTTTCCAAGTATTTGGAACAGGACCTGAGCTACAAGAGTCACAGACTTGACAATGTGATACCAATGATAGGAGGAGAAATTTTCAGTTTGGCCTCAATTTCTTTCTATTACAAACCGGCTACTGATGTCCCAAGTAATCAGAGATAGGCTTTTGTTCTTTACCCTAAGATTGGAATATCAAAGAACATCAATGTAATGAGGATCTCAAAGGTAAGATTTTTAAAAAAATCTTTGTGAGAAACGAGGGTTGCTAGCTAAGTCAAAATTTATTGTTCATCACTCATTGCCCTTGCAAAAGCCACTGAAGTACTACAGTCCATCTAGTACAAGTACACATACAGTGCTGTCAGAAACCGAGTTCTAAGAATTTGATCAACTGAAAGAATGGCAAAGCAGTTTCAAGAAAGAATGGTATGTGACTTGAAAGGGAACTTGCAGGTGGTGGTGTTCCCATGTTTCTGTTGGCCTTGTCCTTCTAGATGGTAGATGTCATGGGTTTGGAAGGTGCTGTTGAAGGAAGTGCAATAAGTTTCTACAATGCATCCACAGTGTCAGTACACACCGTTGCCTCTGTGTGCATTACTAGTGGAAGTCAATGTTTAAGTTGGTGGAATGGCTGCCAATCAACTGGACTTCTTTGTTCTGTGTTGGCGCAGGCTTGGAGGGCTGGAGGGTCTGTTCCTGTACTGTGTTGTTCTTTCTTCTGTATCCTGAATGGAATCAGACTTTGTGAGCTTTGCTAGATCCTCATTTATTCAGGAAAGTGGAGAGAATCCTATTACATCCCTGACTTATGTCTTGTAGATGGGGTTACAATCCAAGTCAATATTCAACTTTAATTTTAATTTAATACCCGAGAGAATTTCATGGACTAAAAACAGTTTTAAAAAATGGAGTGATTATTCACAACGCACCATGGTCCCAGCACATGTGCAGATGGGGCCACGATGACAGTGGGCCATTAAGGGTCACAGAAACATCCGTGCTTGTGCTACTGATGTCATCATGTTCTGTGCATAGTAGTGGCACAAACACATGCACAGACAACTCACACTGAAGCTGCACATACATAAAAGGTCTGGGAGGCTAGAGGTGAGGGGAGTGTGGAGTAGGTCCGTACTTCCCAGGGAGGAGCCAGAAGGTTGTGCGTGGAGCTGGGGATGCTGCCACACACCTCAAACCTGAACAAGGAGGCAGAGGGGAAGAACCAGTGGGGGAACAGGCCCAGAAGCGGGAACAGGCCCAGAAGCAGCCTCAGTCCCACTTCTGGGAAGAACCAAGGCAAGGTGAATGTTGTGAAGGAGTAATGGAAAGAAAACACCACCGTGTAGAGGAACAGAAACTCTAAATGTCAGCGCTGCTTGTTCCCTGTAAAATATTAAAATAAAAACACTGGTCTCTTGTAGAAGTGGAGCCCCTCATGTTGTAATGTACACTCTAAATATTTTAACTGTCAAAGTGAAGTGACAGGAACATATTGTTGTATATCTGAAGTTATGTGCAGACCAGTTAAGGGTGGCATACTGCCTTTTGTAAAGTAAGTTTCAACTTCAATTCCAGATTAATTAACTAAATTTAAATTTCCACCAGCTGTTGAGTTGAGAAATGAACATGTATCCCAAAAGCATTACACTGGGCCTCTGAATTTCTAGGCTATTGACGTTACCACTGTGCCACATACTCCTACAATTTTCACATTCCTCCAACAGGGACCTCTTAATCCATTTAACCGTTGTTTGATGACGGGATGGCTAGGTCTACAGGCGTTGATTTTGCCTCTGATTTATAAGCATCAGTTCTCCAAAGGACAGAGCTGAGCCAGGATTGCACCAGAGTACATTAATTACCCAGCCCCCTACATATGGGTACTTGTTGCCTGGATTTACTTTACTTTGCCTGACCTGGAGTAACAGGGGAGGCATTTCACTAAAGTTTTAGCCAGCCTGAGTGGAGCTCTGCAAATACGTATGACCGTACATGTTGAAGCTCTGTATTAAGGCAGGCTAATTAGAGTATGAGGTATGTAGCGTACTCAGATACCAGAAAGTGATGGTGTCTCTATTGCCCTTGTACATGGTACATCTAAAAGTATCCATTTACATCAACTGGAAGAAATTTTTATTATCGTCTCTAAATTCCTAGCCACAGATCAACAATACATAATAATGTGCAGAAGCTTTAGCTGCAAGGAATTGACAAACTTGAAGTATTTTCTTCCAGAAACAACATTCGAACACACAAATAGATGCTTTAATGACACTTGAATAAATATGGATTACAGTAGACAGACTCACTTTGAATTATTACTTTCTGTGTAATTGCTGGAGTTCAAGAGGTTGCCTCACATATTCACAACACAACGACATCAAACCATTTTTCAAACACAATAGCCTTGATCTTCGGTGAGTAACATGAATTGGTCTATTCTGGGATTAAAGCAACAATCATTGTAGCAAAAATAGAAGTTGCTGAAAAAGCTGAGCAGGTCTGACAGCATCTGTGAAGAAAAGGTCAGAGTTAACGTTTTGGGTCCGGTGACCCTTCCTCAGAACTGATGGCTAATGTTTCGGGTCCAGTGGCCCTTCCTCAGAATTGATGGCAGTTCTGAGGAAGGGTCACTGGATCCGAAACATTAACTCTGACTTGTTTCTTCACATATGCTACCAGACCTGCTCAGATTTTACAGCAACTTCTCTTTTTGTTCTGGATTTACAACATTCACAGTTCTTTTGGTTTTTAATAATCATTGGAGGTTAGGCTGATATTGAGGTTGTAGCAATTTTGAAGAAAGCCTTTGACCCAAAATGTATTGTGTACGAATTGTAGACATCATTACACACACACATATAAATCTACATACAGTGTTCAAGGCTGTAAAATATTTGTGAAAAGCAAAGTGCTTGGGCAATTTACATACTACTAAGCTTGAAACAAACTGAGGTGGTAGGAATATGTGAGAGAGAGACTACTGCAGGGGAATGCAAACTGGCTGTGGAAGCCAACAGTGCTATGATGTCTGAGATAACAAGGTGTAGAGCTGGATGACTGCAGCAGGCCAAGCAGCATCAGAGGAGCAGGAAGGCTGACGTTTCGGGCTTAGATTCTGGAATAGAGGCAATTCCACATGCAGGAGCACTTATTTTAGATTTCAAAGGCACTTTGGAGTGAACCTAATGATAAATGAATGCCTCTTCTACTTAAATGCACATATTAGTGTAAACACCCAATGTTCAGGGAATTAGCAACATTGTAAATGCGTGGTGGTGTGCATCTATGAATTTTCCATCGGGCTAAGGCTGTCTGATCCTGCAAAATAAACACTGAGCTATTTCTATGAAGTTTCACTTCTGGGTTTCTGAGCAATGCAGCCTAACCTAGCTGAGTGCAACATGAGGAAAGCATTGAACAGCAGCTATTTCTGCTAACCATGAAAGTATCTTTGGAGGTAGATCCATTGGTGATATTTGCCTGTAAAGTTTGCGTTATATTGCACATTGGGCAAATTTTTCCTTATGCTATCTTCAACCTGGGTGCATTTAATCATCTGGACTCAGGGCTTGGAGGAAATACTGCTGAGAGGATCACATACCCTTAAATTTATTGATTTCAATTGATTTTTAGAAACACTAAATTACTCTGAGTGCATGCTATAGTTAGGCTTTTACTCTGTTCTGTTATCTTCAATCTGAAATAAAAGCTAGCTGCTGCCTGATCCAATCACTGACTATCTGAAGGCTGGGATGTGTTATCTATAACCGATCTCCTCTTAGACACAAAGGGTAAATGGGCAAGAGGAGTAATATATACCGATGTTGCAAGGAGAACGGGACAAATAGACGCTGATGAAGTAGTTATCTGAAGTGGACTGAAGTGGGCCTATTTCCACTAATGCTACTTGATGGTTTGTGGAGTACAGTATTGTACTTACACGCTTATTTTCGAAGATTCTTGCCCTGAAATGTGACCATTAACCCTTTAGCAATAGGGGATTTTAGGTTTACGTTTACATTGCAACTGTCAAGGCTAGTTTGTATAATTCCAGTAGAGGACCTTTTTCTTGTGAGAAGTAGTGTCAAATTATTTGTGTAAATGTCCTTCACAGCTCCAGGATAATTTGTTGGAAATATAACCAATGCCAGTGTTGCCACTGAACTCACTCAACATTGAAATATAACTTCTGAGAGAGCAGTTCCGTGGTGCCTGTTAAGTACCACAGATGATTTGAAATCTCATTCAGACTTGCAAAGTTGAGGTTGATTAGCTGAAACTTGAGGGTTGTAGTCGGAGGCCAAATGTACTCAAAGATAAGACATTCTTTATGTTGCAAATAAAAACCCCAACACAGTCAGTCCATTTAAGCTGTTTCTACACTGCTGCTTGTTTGAGTTCAATTCTGGGAGTTGGAGTAGGAAATTTAGCTGGATAAATTCCAGCACTGTGGTTCAATTGCATGGATTGTGTGATATGATTTAAGTAATGCCTTTCTAAAAAGCTGAAAATATTTCAATTTTTTTCCTGCTGCAAAAGACAGTCATTCCACAGTGCAATGCATTTGGGACACCCCAGACAACTGCTGTTAATTGTTGCTCAATGAGATCTGCTCAAAGTCCACAGATCCGTAGGTGCCAGATTACAAAAGACAAAAGATGTGCCTCACACATCTTTCTAAATGTATTCACTCTAACTTAGAAAAATGGTCCATTGGAGTTTGCAGTTCTCTTAAACTTTGCCCAAATGGTCATTCTTCAAATGCGTGCCACGTCGTTTTGGCTAGGCGTTCAATGAGAGATGACACAGTCAGCAGGCATTGGAGCTAAGCACAACACATTAAACAAACAACCTTAAGTATAAGTTAGCAGCAGTTATCAAGTGTGACTGTTTTTTGAACTCAACCACTGCTCTCCTGCTCAGCCTCCCTCACTCCGTTGGACCACTGCTGCCAATTCTAATGCAACTGTAGTGATTCGGTAGGATGAACCTAAGATGATCTGTATGACTAGTGCCACAATTGTGCATTGAGCAATGAAAGGAAGAGATTTTGGGTGTTATGAAAATATGTAGCTAGTTTCCAGCAACTTGTTTACATGGAGAAATTGACCATCTTTTGCCAGAAAATAGTATAAGCTGTTTAGCAAATTCCAGTCAAAGTCTGTTTATTGTGAAAGGACCACTCTGACTTGGAATGGATTTTTTTTTGTTTATGGAATGAATGTAGTGTCCTGTGTAAGAGTTTTACTTCAAATGTAAAGCTCAGCGCAAAAACCCTCTCTTTCTCTTTGACTTACCAAATGAAGCTGTTCGGCTACAAACATGTACTTCCATGTTGTGATCTAGAAAATAACCCATGTTTAGTTTGTAATGTGAGTTTTGCTTCCACAGCCTCAAATCCCTTTGTCACACCAGAAATTTTTTAAAAAAGTAACATGATATGTGCAGAGAAAATTAAAGTTTGCAGATGCATTACAGTGCTCACTGTTTCACAAAGAGTCCTTTTGTATTGTGCCAATGTTGTCATTCAGCCAGTAGTAATACCAGAGATAAATGTTCTTGGGTTTGTAAGTACATGAAGACTCAGAAGTAATAATTCATCTTGGGTGGTAATGCAGAATAGTTTTGCATGGTTCACCCTTTATTTGCCAGCCTGATATTCAGCTGTTGGAACTTCAAGGATGGAAGAAAAGAATGACCACTCAACATTTCAGGGTATGGGAGTGGATTTGGAGAGTTTGTGCCCTGAATGATTATAAAGAAATTTTAACTAGGGCGTGAACATGAGACCAGTTGAAAGAATATCAGGCTTTTCCCAATTCCTCAATGTAACTTACACGGGCCATATATAAATATACCAGAGCTGACTCTTGCTTTTTGAGGTGGACACCAATGACGTGAGGTTGGTTGGGTGAGCCTGCAGCAGGAGACCTAAGGGAACTGTCCCTGGGAGTCAGGCAAGATTGGGGAGGTGCTAAGGATTGTGGTCAGGAGAAAGAATAGAAACCCTGAGCAGCCATGTCACAGTGTTTCCTTCTGCAGCTTGAAGAAGCCATAAAGAAACTTAAATATTTTAAGTGAACTTAGTTTCTTCTCCCTGCCTCAATCTGGTTTTGCCAAGGCACCTTGTTTTCTTGGTGCATGTTGGGAGCCTTGTGACACATTATAAGTGTTGACGTGATTGCCTGGGGCAACATTGTCACATGATGCTCGAAACAGGCCTATTTAAAATGGCACCATAGCTAGGTTCAATGCATATCGGATTGTCACGTCCCTAAAAATTTAAACCTCAGTACACTTTGTCTTTGCTTAAGGGGTGTGACAGAGGAATAGACTGGTTAAGATCATGGTATTTTTGTAAAATCCTCCAAAACATCATGCAGGCTACCATTTTTGTAATTGTTTCAGATTTTATGAATTAATGAAATATCCTGCCTTTCCCCCATTCCTGAGGAACACTGTTAATAGTTTTGTGCAACTCCAAGCTGTTATCTTAATTTTGCTTTTCCTTCCCTTCCCAAAGGGCACCAGCTGGATGTTAAACAAATGAAAGAATGCACACCCTCACCTATCAAACAGGAAAAGAAAGTTTTTATTCAGCTCAGCTTTGGTGAGAATTTCTTAAGTACATGTCTAGCCCATGAGCTGCAGAAAAATTCCCTACTATTGCAGAAGACTTGAAAATTAAACTAACCATGTAATAAGATTACGCTGCACATCGGGTGTCCTTGCAATGCCATACTGCTACTCCAATTTTATTGGCCACTAGGGGAATTACTTACTCTGCACCTTGCCATGAGACACAGAACTGCAGTGTTCTAAAGATCTTGATATAATCATGTCTGACAGAAATAGCATTTATGTTTCACTCCATGTGTGGAGCAGGGCTACTTTGCTTGAATGTTGTGTCTACCGTTTTTCCTTTGGATTGTGGAATTAAAATGGCACAAATGTTGGCAAATGCACTAGTGTTGGAGTTGCTGGTTGAAAACCATCAATTCAGTTTCTGCCTCTCGTGCTATATCATTTATATTCAACTGGTTAGCTCACACTTTTGCTGCATTTTGTTAGGAATGCTGCTACTGTATTTAAACAGATGCCCAAATGTACAGCAATGGAGTTCATTCCTTGAATTTTTGCAACAAATGACCATTTTGCAGTGAGACATCATACCTGGTGTTATGAAATGGAGCAGCAAGGCTCAAAGATTGTGCTTATATATTTATTTCATTGATCCTGAAAAGCATATTTAATACTATGCTTCATTTTTCAGGTTATTTTGTTCCATCTAAACAGGTTAACAAAAATAAAGGGCATTAATCTATTTGCAGTTTCTACTGGCATTCTCTTCAGATACAACCGATCTCCTTTCTCGGATATCTATATAGCATTAAAAGCAAGATTCTACTTGACACCAAGTCCCCCATCCCCATCTCCCCACCATCTTGTCTGCTGCATTTAAAACCAGCATATTTTAATTCAAAATCTAATTTAATTAAAGCTGTGAATTACCATAGTAATATTTCTTATCAAACAATTATGTATGTTCATACAAAGGTAATGAAGCAAGCAATTTAATCGTCTATTGATTATTTGCAATCCATTTGTTTACATTTAATGAAAATGAGATCATGAAAGGGGCACAGTATCTGCTGCATTACAAATCTGGCACAGTGCTGGAGCTGCAGCAGATTTTAAGCAACTGCATCTCCCTGCAAAGGCATTTGTATTCTAGGCACCTGCAATGGTTTAATGAGGAAATGGTGTTTCTGAGTCATACAGTGATTAACCAGGAGCCCTGGTTCTCGAAATTATTATAGCTTTCTGCTTAAATAGGAGTTTTGGAGTAGCAAGAGAAGCCAAAGATATCATACATTTTACTCTACATTAGCAACATTTTCTGACAGCTGTGGCTCAGTGAGTAACAATCTCAAATGTGTCAGAAAGTTGTGAGTTAAAGTCCAAGTCCAGAAACCTGAGCTTGCCCTCTGTAACTTCAGTGAAGTACAAAGGGAGTGCTACATTGTTGAGATGTCCTCTTAGGTGGTTGTAAAATATCCCATGACATTACTTGAAGATGAGCATCAGAGATCTCTTGATCTCCAGGTCAGAATTTACTCTTCAATGAACACCTAAAACGGAAGACATAGTGTGGTATTTAATTGCTGTTTACGGGCACTTACTGTATTCATATTGGCTGACATGTTTCTTAAATTACAAGAATGCTTACACTCTGGGATATGCTGAGTTTTGCAAAATATGTGAATGTAAGTCTATGTTTAATTTCAAAAGTGTCACTCAGATCCTGCTTTGGGACCACCTTTGAAGAATTCTGAGTGTCATCAAAATGAGTACAGATTTAGAAGGCCCACAGTGCTGTGTTCAGTGATTGCAGCCACGAGGGAGAATGGTGTTACAATTGAACTCAATGGCTCTGAACTGTTAGGAGAGTGAGGGATGAAGGTAATGAACCCCAGATGAATCAGAATGAATAGGTTTCGTTTTTGTCATTTGTAAAATGTAGCCTTTTAAAAGATTTTCAGGCAAGTCTCTGCAGTATATGTTTAATGGAAAGACTCCACTTAGAGTAAATTTCTGTTGTTTGTTTGGAAAGAAAGATTAATACCAAATAGTTCTTGCGCTGACTTATAGTATGAAAGAACAAAATACAATAACTGGTTTCATTTATAAAAGCTCTGTTGTTACTTTGCCTTCACCTTTGCTGGTTTAGTTAATATGAACTACTCAGTGCAAATTCTCAAAATACCTTGACTAGATTGAACCCACATGACGACTAACCATTATGAAATAGAATATTTACAGAATCACCTAAATAAATGTAGGATTCATACCATGCTCCAAGATTTGATTACTTTTGGTAACTATTTCAGTAAAATGCCACACACTGAATCATAGTGTTTAAAAAAAAACTAAACACTACAAGAGCTCTCCATAATCAGTAAGTTCTAAACAAAAGCAAGGTAGACAGTGCAGTGAGTTTTATTGTTTCTATGTTAAGAGTGAATCAGATGTCATAAAGTACATGTATTGCATTGCAGATGAACCTTCATTTAAAAGTTAATTGGCTGTGCACCTTGGCTGCTCACTATAGTGTAACTAGAACTCATTTATCCTGAGCATGGTGTTTTCGAGCGAAAGGCGGTCATTAGACCTGAAATGATTCGATACACTTATTCAAAGTGAATATGAAAAACTATTTCATTCATAGTGTTCGCTTGTTGAACAATGACCTTGTTCAAGGTTTGCAAATAGTGAACCCCGCTTTGAAATAGATGTCCCTGATTACACCGCAGCCACCTAACCTCTCAAGGGATCCATGTCTCCTGCCCGTGTAATATTAAACAGCTCTAGCTGCAGGCAAATGTCAAATTCCACTCTCATTTTGAGGTCCTTTAAAGAAACAGTATCCCCTTTATGTTAGTTTATGCAAGCCATATTTCAAAAACTGCAAAAATAAACCACATGCTATGTACCCATCAATATTCCACTAGCTTCAGACAACAAAGATTTAGTTGATCAAAACAAAAAAAATGCATTTTTAAAATTAAAACAAGTGTTTGTTTTAAACTGATGCATATTTATGAAGAAAATGAAAATAAACTGTTGTGAAACACTATTAATTGAAAAAAAGTGTTGTTTCAAATATGTTAAGAAAAAGGAACAACATCTTTAAGTATGAGAAATTTGTGGAAACTGAATAGCACTAAACACAAGTTTTATTCAGAAGAGTGTTTCAATTATGTTCAATTTTATCATAGGCAAAATGAGACATATGAAATACTTATTCTAGACTAACTTATTTTGGTTGCTTGTTATGTATGTTTCTGGTTATTGTATTTTGAGTATAAGGCCTAACAAAGAGATATTGCGATTTAATTGTATGAAGAAAAATATTAAGAAATGCCTCCATCTTTGTTTACAACTTTCTCTCAGTTTTACTTTTACTTTTTATTGCTTCGTGGGACATGGGTGTCACTGGCAAGGCCAGCATTTTCTACCCATCATTAACTGCCCATGAACTGAAAAGCTTGCTCAGTCATTTCAGACAGCAGTTAAGCGTCAGACACATTGCTGTCACTTTGGAATCACATATAGGCCAGAGCAAGGCAGATTTCCTTCCCTGGAGGACATTAATGAATGGGTTTCTATGAAAATTGATTGTTGCAAGTTTACCATTACAGAGACTAGCTTTCAATTCTAGATTTATTGATTAGTTGAATTTAAATCCCATTAGCTGCTGTGGCGGGATTTGAACCCATATGACCAGAAAGTTAACAAGCATGGGGCTGGATGAACACAGCAGGTCAAGCAGCATCATAAGAGCAGGAAAAGTTGACGTTT
>JAHRHZ010000133.1:36252180-36268527 GCA_024137785.1 Ginglymostoma cirratum | reverse complement strand
AAACGTCAACTTTTCCTGCTCTTATGATGCTGCTTGACCTGCTGTGTTCATCCAGCCCCATGCTTGTTATCTCGGATTCTCCAGCATCTGCAGTACCTTTTATCTCTGACCAGAAAGTTAACCTGGGCCTTTGGATTACTAGCCCAAGTAGAGTACTATTACACTACCATTTCCCATGTAGCATCAAAAATACCTATTTTCACAAAAATGAATCTAGCAGTATCTACCAATGTGTACAGATATATTAAGAGAGATTCTTAACTTTCTCTGCAAACTGGAAACAGGGCAGTCAGGAATTAAAATCAGCACTGGGCAGAACCCATCCATTCATGCTTCTATCTATGTACCTACTGATCTACCTACCTACCTATTCATACATACTCCCTCCTACACCCTTTTTGCCAGCTTACTGCCAGGTACTTCTAATTCAATTAATATAAGGTAATTCACCAGATAGACAGCAATGTGTGAGAACCAATCTCATTGCAGAATCTGTCTGATTCTCAAAGGAACCAATGGGCGGAACATTGGGTGAATCCTATTGTGATTACCTCAGACATATTACCACCCAGTCAGGGAATTGAAAGTTGTCCAAATACTATTAGCATATTTTGTGCAGGCTCCAGATAGTGTAACATTTTATATATAGTGAGGTGATGGGGCTTTCATTTCTTGGCAAAATCACCCCATCACCCATCTCCAATCACCCCCCACTATAGGAAACTTGCAGGATTCACTAAGGTTTGAGTCCTTCCTTGTAGATGGTCCGAGCAGTTTTAATCATCCTAGGATGCCATTGCCTAATCAACACCTGACTATTAGTAGTCACTGGCCCTTGCACCGAACTGAAACAGATTTAAAAGAAACTTCAATGAGTTCAAGGTAATGCAGCATTTTCAAATAATCGACCTGCTATTGTTATTACCCAAATGAGGTAATATGACCTGCGGCTTGCTATTTTCAGCATGTTATTCTTACTTCAGTGGTGGGCACATTATTGGAAAGGGCTCTGAGAGATAGGATTCATGATCACTTGGATAGGCACAGTTTGATTCGTGATAGTCAACATGGATTTGTGAGGGGTAGATATTGCCTCACAAACCTTAATGAATTCTTTGAAGAGGTGACCAAACACGTGGGTGAAGGTAGAGCAGTGGATGTGGTATACATGGATTTAAGTAAGGCATTTGATAAGGTTCCCCATGGTAGGCTCATGCAGAAAGTAAGGAGGCATGGGATAGGGGAAAATGTGGCAGATTGGATTCAGAATTGGCTGACCCTTAGAATACAAAAGGTGGTAGTGGACAGCAAATATTCAACATGGTGCTCAGTTATGAGTGGTGTACCACAAGGATCAGTTCTGGGTCCTCTTCTATTTGTGATTTTTGTAAATGATTTGGATGTAGGAGTGGAAGGGTGGATTGGTAAGTTCGTGTATGATACGAAGGTGGGTCGAGTTGTGGATAGTGTGGAGAGCTGTTCTAGGTTACAAAGGGACATTGATAGGATGCAGAGCTGGGCTGAGAAATGGCAGATGGAGTTTAACCCTGAAAAGTGTGAGGTGATTCATTTTGAAAGGACAAACTTGAAAGCAGAATACAGGGTTAACGGAAAGATTCTTGGCAGTGTGGAGGAACAGACGGATCTTGGGTTTCATGTCCACAGTTCCCTGAAACCCAGATGGATAGAGTTGTTAAGTCGGTGTATGGTGTGTTAACTTTCATTAATAGAGGGACTGAGTTCAAGAGCCGTGAAGTTATGCTCCAGCTATACAAAAACCTGGTTCAGCCACATCTGGAGTATTGTGTCCAGATCTGGTCGCCTCGTTACAGCAAAGATGTGGAAGCATTGGAAAAGGTGCAGAGGAGATTTACCAGGATGTTACCTGGAATGGAGGAAAGGTCTTACGAGGAAAGGTTGAGAGAGCTAGGGCTTTTCTCTTTAGAACAACGAAGAATGAGAGGTGAGTTGATAGAGGTGTACAAAATGATCAGAGATATAGATAGAGTGGACAGCCAGAGACGTTTTCCTAGAGTGGAGGTAGCTATTACAAGGGGCATAGTTTTAAAGTGAGTGGAAGTAGATATAGGTGAGACGTCAGAGGTAGGTTCTTTACTCAGAGAATAGGGGCGTGGAATGCATTGCCGGAGCGGATGGTGGAGTCGGCCTCATTAGGGGCACTTAAGCGGCTATTAGAAAGGCATATGGATGATAGTATAAAGTAGGCGTGGAGGTTAGATAGACCTTAGTTTTCGGGTAAAAGTTTGGTACAACATCGTGGGCCGAAGGGCCTGTACTGTGCTGTACTGTTCTATGTTCTATGTTATATTTGTTACAGTCATAAATGCAAATCTCTGCAACATGCAAATAATGATGTTGTGTTTGTCTTTAATAATTGGCCCTCAGAATCCTAGAATTCAGAAGTGTTACAGCGCAGAAAGAGGACAGTTGGATAACTAATGAGCATCACTACTTAGTTCCATTTTCCTGACTTCTCCCCATACTTACACAAAATGTTTTTATTCAGATAATCATCTAATATTTTCTTTAGCACTTCAAATGAACTTGCCTCCAGTAAATTTCCAGCAGTTCATTCTGCACCTAAACCACTCACTGCTTGTGATTTCTCTGCAATGAACTTCATCAGCCACATATCTGCGCACTGTATCAATGTGTTTATGTCCTTTTGGATTTCTACACTGTCTTTCTCAGTTTACAATGCTCCCAAGTTCTGTTTCACCTGCAAACTTGGAAATGTCCCCTGCACATCAAGATCTAGATCATTATTATATATCAGGAAAAGCAAATGTTGCAATATCAACCCCTGGGTAAACATCACTATAAACCTTCCGCCAGCCCAAAAAATATCCATTTATCATTGGTCTCTGCTTCCCATCACTCACCCAATTTGGTATCCATATTGCTCTTGTCCCTTTTATTCCATGAGCTATAACTTTTCTCACAAGTGCATTGTGTGTCACTGTATCAAATGCCATCTGTATGTTCGTGTACACCATATCAGCAACATTACCTTTATTGATCCCTTCTGATACTCTTCAAAAACCCATGTAAGTTATTTAAACATCATTTCCCCTTTTGAAATCCATGCTGGTTCTTCCTTATCAACCCACCTTTTCCTATCTGACTACTAATTCCATCCTGAATAATTGCTTTGAGCACTACTGAAATTAAGTTGACTGGTCGTAATTGCTGGGCTTATTCTTCCAAACCTTTTTGAACAATTCTCAAGTCTTCTGGCACCTCCCCTGCACGTGGGATTGACTGAAAAATTTTGGCTGGTGCCTGCTGAATTTTGACTGTCAATTAATTCAATATCCTTGGATGCATCTCATCTGGTCCCAATGTTTTGCCAACTTTAAGTGTCGATAGCCTATCTAACACTTCCTGCTTATCAATTTTTAACCCTTCTGGTGACCGAGCTTCCCCATCTGTCACTAAAGCCTGGGTAACATAAGCGTCCTTGGCACATATTCGATAAACATGTCAACCATGCCTCTTGCCTCCACGTGTAAAAACCCCATTTTGTTGCCTAATTGATTATACTCCTCTTTTTACTACCTTTTTACTCGTGATGGTCTATAGAAGCCTTTGGAATTCCCCTTCATGTTGGCTGCCAAACTTTTCTCATAATCTCCCTTTGTTTCTCCAATATCCTTTCTAACCTTTCCACTAAACCTTTTACATTCCTCATGGTTCTCGATTGTATTTTCTACTTGATACCTGTCATTAGAACAATTTTTCTTTGTTACCTTAATTTTTATCTCTTTTATCATCCAGGGAGCTCTAGATTTGTTTACTTTCCCTTTCCCTATTGAGGTAATATATTTTGACTGTACCTGAACTTTGAATCTTCCTTGTAGATAGCCTGTTGTTCAGCTACAAATTTTCCCATCAACCTTTAGTTCTGTTCTATTCAGCTCAACTTTTTTTTCGCCCCATTGATGTTGCCCAGTTAATTATTCTTACTCTAGATTACCTAATGTCCTTTTTTGTCATCATCCTAAACTTCATGAAACAATGATAACTGCCTCCTAAAAGATCCCTCACCGACACTTGGCCTACCTCATTCAATAGTGCATTCTTTCTTGTTGGACAGGACACATACTGCTGTAACAAATGTTCCTGAACATAATTTGTGAACATTAGCCCCTCTCTGCCTTTTACACTACCATTATTCCAATGTACACTCAGGTATTAGAATTAGAAGAATCCCTACAGTGTGGAAACAGCCCCTTCGGCCCAACAAGTCCACACCAACCCTTGGAGCATCCCACCCAGACCCATCCCACTATAACCCACACACCCCTGAACACTATGGGCAATTTAGCATGGCCAATCCACCTAGCCTGCACACCTTTGGACTGTGGGAGGAAACCGGAGCACCCAGAGGAAACCCACGCAGACACGGGGAGAATGTGCAAACTCCACACAGACAGTCACCTGAGGCTGGAATCGAACCCAGGTCCCTGGCACTGTGAGGCTGCAGTGCTAACCACTGAGCCACCGTGCCGCCCTGGTAGTTAAATTCCCCCATATTACAATTCTACCGTATTGTAATCTCCCTGTAATCCTCTTTCTTCAGCACTGGAATGCACTCCTTAACCAATACTGCTACCCCTCTTCCTTTCTTATCTTTCCTGGAGATCTTGGACTAGACCACCACCTTCTCAAAGCCAACTAGGATGGGCAATAAATGCTGGCCCAGCTAGGGTGACCTATATCCTATTAGGGTCCTTCCTTGAGACATGTCTCTGTTATCACCACAACATTCCACCAGAAGTATTTCCACTTTGCAATCTGCACCAGTTAATTGCCAATTCTTATTTACTATACTCTGTGGATTCACATACATGCATAATGACTCAGATTTAATATTTTCTCCCTCACTGTGACTTCACCTATTGATTTTTCTCTTCTCCATAATATTGCTATCTGTGTCTCTGAATATATTGTGCATTCCGGTCTTCCTCTCTAATATTTTCTCTTGATTCTCACATCCCTGTTCTGTTAATTTAAAGTCTTGCCAATGGAGCAAAATATCCTGCAATGAGCAGAGTCCCATCTTTGCGGAGGTGTACTACATCCACTACTATGGGTGCCACCTCCCTCAGAGACAGTGCCGGTGTACCGATAATATAATGCCTTCCCTCCTGCACCAACTTTCCAGCCACACATTCAACTGCCTTGTCCTTCTATCTCTGTACTCACTTGCATATGCACTGGGAGTAATTCAAAGATTACTACATTTGAAATCTTCTGTGCTTACTTTCTGCCTTGCTCCCTAAATTTTGATTGCAGGACCACATTCCCCTTCCTACTCAGGTCACTGGTTCCAATGTGAACCATGACCTTTGGTTGTGTGGTCTCCTGCAGAATAATGTCCTGTGACATCCAGTGTTCCCATAACCTATTGCAGATCAGGAAAATAATATCACTGGATAACATAAGAGCATACAAATTAGGAGCAGAGGTAGATCATTTGACCTTTCAATGCTGGTTGGATACTTAAATTTTGATTCTTTTAATAAGTTCTTAAAAATCAAACTTTTAATTTGGTGCTTGGATGACTATATGGTTAAAGAGGAAGACTGACTGACGCTTAATAATGTTCTGCTCCAGTGACATTCTTCTTGGACATTCTTTCATTTTCTGCGCTGCACCCTTGTGCTAGTTGTTCAACAGATTTCAAAGTTGTAGAATACTGTTTATCAATAAGAACTTTCTTACAGTCAGAATATTTTGGTGACTACTCCATGTCTGTGCATTTGGACTTTTTACATAATGAGCCATAGATTCTTGATTTTAAAGAAAGTGGTAAATTACTTCAGATATTTGGCTAGTACCTTTTTATTTAATGAAAAAACTCTGTTGCTGCAGAAGGTGACCCACCACTTCCTGCATGCTAAAAGCATAGTGCCATCGCAACTGATTTAGTGACAATGCAGGGGTGCTGGCTAGCTCAGGAGTGATGGCTAGTGTGTAATGTGAAATGATGTCAACAATATGGGTTCCCAGGTCCAGCTATGATACTCCATGGTGACTTGTCCCCTTATCCTGCCACAAACCCAATAACTATATAGCCAAGAGATATGTATGGTCCCTCATGGATTCTGGTTAATAACCAATTATTGCATAATAGGTATGTAATCCATCTATGGACCTTATTGCAAGCGATATTTTCCATAAATCAATTCATCACTAGAAATTCCTAGTGAAAGAAAATGTGCTGGTTGAAGAGGGTGACTAATGAAATAAGATTTATGTGGACTAGCCTGTGTTTGAGTTGTAGCATACTGTAAAGATCACAGTCACAGAACCACTCACTGGTCACCCATACATTGCATGCAAAAGGACTATCCATACTGATTGCTGGAAGTCAACTGGCCAGCAGCCAGTTAGAAGGAAACAGCATAAGAGGATTCTTGCTCTGAGTCCCGCCAGCCAGTCACCATAAAAAAAACTCACTTTTATTCCTAATCTGTGTGTATGTGTGCTGTTATTTTTCTTTTCACCTTTAGTAATTAATAAACTCACTTTTGTTAACTCAAGAAAGCCTGGTTAAATCGTCTACTTTAAAATATAAATGTATTTGTTCCGGGAGACAGGCATCCATCAGGGAGGGGTCCTTTCTGAGTTAACCTTGTTGTGACTGACCGTGTAAATAAAGTAATGGGGAAAGTAAATAAAGAAGGGGAGTTGGTTCATCCATTCATTTTTAGGGTCTTAATAATTTGGTGTATTTGTACGGAACCATCATAACTTGGGGAAACTCTCTCTCTTGGGGTTTGATCAATAATAACTTCAGCTCATTCTGTTATGTCCTCGGGTGGAGTGAAAGAATTAAACTGATTCTTTTACATGCTATTTTTCCTCACACTATCTTCACCTTCATGTCACTCTCTGCTATGTACACAGACCAGTCTTAGAGTGCATTTTCAAAGCTGTGGGAATCCTTTAGTACCTTGTATGTACTTATTATTCATATGGGATCCTTGACATTCTGTCTCTATAGTTATTCAGTTTTGGAGGTTATTCTCAGCTGCTCTTAACACACAGACGCTTTCAACAGTTGTTGGCAGACAACAACCTAGGTGCCTGGTTAGTTTTTGTTTTAATAACTGAGACGAGCAAAGGCCAATTCTCATACAGATCAAGAACTAACATGAGGATAGAAACAGAAACTGATGGAAATGCACAACAACCAGGGGAGTAGTTGTAGAGAAAGAGAAGCAAATTTAATACATGGAATTTTACAATAATAGCACATGACCAAATGGCAGGTTTACAGGTGGGTCAAGAACTCTATATCCAAGCAATGACATCAGCATCCTGCTCCTTGTTCTCCAACCTATTAGGGAAGGTTGTCTTAATTATCTGATGGATTTGATAAAGCAAGGAAGTCCAATCTAGGGAACCCTGACAAAGGTTACAGTGGTTCAAATGGAGTTGGATTTTTGTGTTTGTTAAGTCCACAGAAATGGAAGAGTGACCTGGGAAGTCTACTGTCCGGGTCACTCCTACCTGGAGGTCCTGCTGCAGGAGGTACAAGATTGGACACAAAGGACAAACTCTCTAGTCAAATGGGTGTGAATGGGATTGATTGAGGAAGTCAGCAGCAGCAGCAGCAGCAAAGTGATTCCTCCAAGTTGGAAACGTACATCAATAGATTACAGCATATATGACTGTTGAGTGGTACCACACTTTCAGATGACAAATGCCACACTCTCGTCCAATATTCTCCTGCATAGCACTCTTCAGAACAACACATCTTGCAGCCACTGTTAGTGTTGGCCACTGCTTAGCTTGTAGTTGCTGGGCCAAGGGTGCCTCACGGGTCTTTCAAGCTCATGGAGGAGTAAATGGGAGACCAAGGAGGTCAGATAGGAAGGTTGCAGAAATCTGGGGAGGCCATCTCAGTACATTGGAAGCACCTTGCTCATGTTGCCATCAAGTGCCCTCTCTATGAAGTGCCCGACTAGGAGACTCACCCAGGAGCTCGGTGGGAGACCATAGCTTTCACTGAGTTAGGGACAGTCAGGACTGCAGATGCTGGAAGCCAGATTCAATAAATGTGGAGTTGGAAAATCGCAGCAGGTCAGACAACATCTGAGAAGCAGGGAAGTCACTGTTTGAGCTGAAACCGTTCATCAGGACTGGGGAGAGGGAGGGGAGCATAGAAATAAATAGAGGGAGAATGACTGAGGCCTGAGGAAGGGTAAATGGGATGGAGATAGGTGGATGCAGGTAGGGGGTTATTATGGTTGGTCAGTGGGAAGGGTGGAGCAGATAGATGAGTCCAGTGGGACAGATTGGGGGTGGAGAGATTTTGAACCTGATGAGGTCAATGTTCAGGCCATTGGGCTTTAAGCTCCCAAGGTGAAATATCAGGTGTTCCTCCAGTTTACATTTGGCCATTACTCTGAGAGTGGAGGAGGCCAAGGATGGGGAGTCTCCCAACATGGCAATAGGCACCATAGCTTCTGTCAAAATGTCTGCAGGGATAGCAAGTGAGCATTAATTGGTGACTGAAGTGGCTCATTTAGCCTCCTGGTGGATGGCTGAGTTGCCAACTTTCCCACCACTGACAAGCCTTGGCAGTGAAAAAGCATTGGGAAATCTCTCACTGTTTCTGCGCCATTTCAGCAGCTTTCCCACATCCCGGCTCAATGCCAAAAGGCCTGTAAAATCCCAGGCATTCACTTTCAGATTTAAAGCATTTGTAGTATGTTACATTTCCACCAGACTAGATTTCCTTTCCTAATAGATTTCTCATAAGACATAGGAGCAGAATTAGGCCATTCAGCCCATCGAGTCAGCTCTGCCATTTGATCTGTTTCTCAACACCATTCTTCTGCCTTCTCCTCATAACCCTTGATCCCCTTACTAGTCAAGAAACAATCTATCTCTGTCTTAAATACACTCCATGACTTGGCCTCCACAGCCATTTGCGGCAATGAGTTCCACAAATTCGCCACCCTTTGGCTGAAGACATTCCTCTCCATCTCAGTTCTAAAGGGTCATCTCTTGACTCTGAGGCTGTGGCCTTTGGTCGTAGCCTCTCCTACTAGTGGAAACATCTTCTCCACATCCATTTTATCCAGGCCTCTCTGTAGTCTGTACGTTTTAATGAGATCCTGCCTCATCCTTTTAAACTCAGGATAGACTCAGAATCATCAACATCTCCTCACATGACAAGTACATTCCTCCCCAGGATCATTCTTGTAAATCTCTCCTGGACCCCTTCCAATGCCAGCACATCCTTTCTTAGATATAGTGCCTAAAATTGCTCAAAATATTCCAAATGTAGTCTGACTAGATCTTTATACAGCCTCAGTAGTACATCTCTGCTCTTTTACTCTAGGCCTCTTGAAATGAATGCAAACATTGCATTTGCTTTCCTTAGTACCAACTGAACCTGCATGTTAACCTTAAGAGAATCCTGAAATAGGTCTCCCGAGTCCCTTTGTGCTTCAAATTTCTGAAGCCTTCTCCATGCCTCTAATTTTCCTACCAAAGTACATCACCTCACAATTTCCCAGATTGTATTCCATCTGCCACTTCTTTGCCCACTCTCCTAGCCTGTCCAAGTCCTTCTGCAGCCTCTCTGCTTCCTCAATACAACCTATCAACCTATCATCAACCTATTTTGCGTCATCTGCAAACTTAGCAACAATGCCCTCAGTCCCTTTGTCAAGATTGTTAAAGTATCATGGGAATAGTTTTGGTCCTAATACTTATGCCTGTGGAACTCTACTCATCATAGGTTGACATCCTGAAAAAAAAACACTTTTATCCCCACTTGTGCCAGTTAGCCAATCCTCTAAATAAGAGCCCGTGGGCCTCTAACACCATGGACTCTTATTTAGCAGCTTCCTGTGTAGGACCTTATTAAAGGCTTTCTGGAAATCCAAATGATCTGTTTCCATGTAGGTAATTCTGATTCATTTGATTTGTCTTTATGACAGGTATCCTGATATAGATTGGTGTGTGGATTTTAATCGTTAATATGAAGGACTGTTTACCTATCTTTGTATAGATAATAATTGACGTATACATAAGAATGGTCTGCTTTCAGGGTCATTTTAACTGGTGTCTCTCAGAATATTTGATAAATGCACTGATATATGTCTGAATGATTAGATTTCTGTCACTTTTAATGACATGGATTGACTGGGACAAGCTGAAAACATAGGATCTCAACTTAGCTAGAGGTGTTAAATCAGGTTTTATGCAACTGTTTGATTGTCTGCTTTGTGAATGAAACATATTGTGGCGTAGCGTCACCATGCCTCCTGCACAGTAATGTCTAAGATTAGAACTCTACCCAGATAATGGGTGTTGTCAGAAGATTGCAAGAGAAATGATCAGTTTCTGCAGCTCATTTGATTGTTGCCCTTGTAAAGTAGTGGCACATTAGCAATAAGAGGTCATGGAATAGCTTTAATTGCAAATCCATCGCAGCAAAGTACAAAAACAATATCCCTCATGAATCATTTAAAAAAACGTGGTCGTCAGTTATCTGCTGTGGCAGGCTAATTTTAAAACCTCTTGTTTTAAAAGACAATTTGTGCATGCTAGCCAAAATTTCAAACTAAATAAAAGGCCAACTATACCCAGCTTCTCCTTGTCTAAATGATAATGAAGGGATTCAGAATTAATCTGATTTCTGCAGTGCACCATGTGGAAAATTGTCAGTAATGGAAATGAGTCCAAAGAGTTAAGGACATTTTGCAAATAAACACTGACAGTTGACATGTTGGTGATGTACTGTGTTAATGTAGCTGCCACACACAGCTGCTGTATTTCCATATTCAGACTTGGCTGAAGAGTGCAGGCTACGGCAATGTGTCATTGCTGGTCCTAAGTTTGAATAGATGACTGCTATTGTTTACCGGGAACTTCAAGAAGCTGCTAAGTAAACACAGTATCTGGGAAAATAATGTAATAAGGGTTCATTTGTAAAGCAATCATGTTTAAGCTGATTCTAAACAAACAACCTTTTGTTGAGCTTTTGTTGTTTAACCCGCTGGTTCCCATGGGGTTGTGATTATGTTTCACCTTCTGTTTGCAGTATCTTTTGGATTAATAAAGGCAAGGATCTTGGTTTGCAGTTTGAAGGAAAAGTGGAGGACAGGAATTTATTTTTTGGAGTCACCAAACCATCATAGGCCAGATCATTTTAAGGTGGCTTTGCCTTTTAAGATTTACCTTCTTTAAAAATGTTATTTGTCATCAACTTTTCGTTCATGAGAGGAGGGTACTGCTGGCAAAGCCAGCATTTGGTGCCCATGAACTGGGTGGTGTGTTAATGCATATCAAAGGACAGTGAAAAGTCAATCACATTACTGGTGATCCGGAGTCAGGTGACAACAGCAGCTTTTCTTCCTTAAAAGTCATTAGATAACCCGATGCATCTTTATGAGAATCAATAGTAGTTTCATGGTGCCAATACTGAGACAAGCTTTATGCTCTAGATTTATCAATTAAATTTAAATACCACCACCTGCCTTGGTGGGATTTGAACCCATCTCTCAAGAGCCTGGTCCTTTGGATAACACATCCAGTGACGTTACCACACCACCTCCACCTTCCCTATTTTGCCATATTTGGCATTGTCAGTTTTTAACATTGTCATTAAAATAAGAGGAGTTTTGCATTTTCCCTGGCTATGAGAAACGGTTTTACTTAGTGGAATAATTACACTAATTTCATTTTCTGATCTATCATGATGTCCCTACCATCACACTCGTTAACAACTGAATCAGTTTAGACGAAAACTTGAATCTGTAATCTTGCTCTGTGCTCAATACCACACCACATATTGGATTTAGTCGCTAAAGCTAGTGAGGAAGCTGATTATCTTTTTATGGAAAAGCTAAACCATCTAAAGCATTAGAATCATCACATTGTTGTCATGGTTACACTTCTGCAGAAAATCATTGGGGAAAAAATTGTTAACCGTGACAGTATGAGTGAGCTGACTTATTACCTGAGTGTGTAACCTTAACCCAAGGCTTTTCAGTAATATTGTCCAGTGTTGTGTATGTGTTAAGCCAGCTCCCTCACAATGTTGTACTCTGTAATTTCACCGATTCACGTTGTCCAATGACATAGCTAATCACTGTTTAAATAAAATTATTCAAATAAATGAAGAGACATTCTTCTTAACTGTTCCATCTGATATTGAGACTCCTCTTGAAAGGTTACTTTTTAAAACTGGCTTATGGCTAGTACTTTTAGAATTTAGTGGAACAAACAAACTCCTTGTCATGTTTATTTTTCAAGCAACCTTTTATATCTTCAATTTCCTTTCCTTCTGTCCTGATTAGCTAAGTAAATTGAAATAAGTCTCTCCTGTCCTTATTTACAAGATGCCATGTCTTTAAGTTTCTTTTCCTCAGGGTTGGCAGGTAGAACATTGCTCTTTCTCTCACTCAATAAAATATCATAATTGACTTCTTACTGCCACAATACAAATTAGTTCACTACGTGCCTAGCTGGTAGATGTTGTTTATATGGACTTTAGAGAGGCTTTGATAAGGTTCCTAGCGGTGTAGTTACATGGGATCCAAGGTGAGCTGATATGATAGATGCAGAACTGGCTTGCTCATAGAAGACAGGGAGTAGTGGTGGAGGAGTGTCTTTCTGACTGGAGATCTGTGACCAGTGGTGTTCTGCAGGGATCAGGGCTAGACTCCTGTTGTTTGTAATATATGTAAATGGTTTGGAGGAGAGTGTAGGTGGCTTGATTAGTAAATTTGCAGACAGCACAAAGATTGAGTAGCTCCAGGTAGTGGGGAGAATGGCCAGAGGATACAGCAGGATGTGGGTAGGCTGGAGGCTTGGGTGGAGAAATGGCAGATTGTCAAAATGTAAGGTGATGCATTTTGGAAGATCTAGAGTCATAGAGTCATACAGCATGGAAACAGGCCCTTCGGTCCACGTAGTCCACGCCAGCCATGTTCCCAAACTAAACTAGTCCCACTTGACTGCGTTTGGTGCATATCCCTCCAAATCTTTCCTAGCCATGTACTTATCCAAATGTCTTTTAAATGCTGTAACTGCACCTGCATCCACCACTTCTTCTGGCAGTTCATTCCACACATGAACTGCATGAAAAAGGTTGCCCCTTTTGTAAATTTGTTTAAAAAGGTTGCCCCGATGTCCATTTTAAAACTTTCTCCTCTCACCTTAAAAATATGTCCCCTAATTTTGAATTCCCCCATGCTAGTGAAAACACCCTTGCTGGACACCTTATCTAAGACCCTCATGATTTTATAAACCTCTATAAGGTCACCCCTCAACCTCCTACACTCCAATGAAAAATTTTCCAGCCTATCCAGCCTATTTTTTACAACTCAAAACCTCCATTCCCAGCAACATTCTGATAAATCTTTTCTGAACCCTCTCCAATTTAATAATATCCTTCCTGTAGCAGGGCGACCAGAACTGCTCACGTTATTCCAAAAGAGGCCTCACCAACATACTGTACAACTAATGCAGGCGGGAAATATATAGTAAATGTCAGAACCCTTAGTAGCATTGACGTACAGAAGGATCTAGGCTAACAAGTCCACAGTTTCCTGAAAATAGCAACACAAGTGGATAAGGTGGTCAAGAAGGCACGTGGCATGCTTGCCTTCATTGGTCGGGGAATAGAGTATAAAAATTAGCAAGTCATGTTGCAGATGTAAAGACATTTAGTTTGGCCACATTTGGAATATTGCATACAGTTCTGGTCGCCACACTACGAGAAGCATATGGCGAGTTGGAGAGGGTATTGAAATGGTTTACCAGGATGTTGCCGGGTTTGAGGGTATTAGCTACGAGGAGAGACTGGATAAACTTTGTTATTGTTCACTTGAACATGGAAAGATGAGGGGCAATTTGGTAGTTTACAAAATTGAGAGGCATGGATAGAATGGGTAGACAAGGATGACAACCACTAAGTAATGTAGATTTAAGGTAAAAGGGTACAAATTTAAAGGAGATGTGAGAGGCAGGTTTTTTTACACAGAAGGTGGTACATGCCTGGAATGTGCTGCCAGAGGAGGTGATGTAATAGCAACATTTAAGAGATATCTGGACAGACATGTGTATGGGGAAGGAACAGAGGGATACAGACTGTGTGGAGGCAAAAGGTTTTTAGTTTAGAAGTACATCATGTGTCAGCACAGTCTTCGTGGGCCAAACGGCCTTTTCCTGTGCTGCATTCTTCTTTGCTCTTTGTTAATTGTAGATTTTAATTATTAAGGGGTAGAGCCTTGTGCAAATAGAATTTAAATCTATTTTGGCCAATCGAGAAAGTTGGAAAGAGAGGAGATCTCCATTAAAATTGAAGCAACAGATGTTAGAATTACAATTCCAACAGAAAAATAAATGGAAAAAGAATTCTAGGAATGGAAAAATAGAGACTGAGACCAGGAAGTCAAGAGAGCCAGGAATGGAATGAAAAGAGAAAATTCTAGGAAAGGAAAAGAGAAAGGGCATTTAAGTTAAAGCAGCTCAAGCTGAGGGGTGGGCAGAAATCCCAATGTGCCCATTGAAATTATATCTGGATAGGAAGTCACCCCAATTCAGACTTAAGTGTTGAGTTACTTAAGTTCACTCGTTTAATCACTAAGTTTGATGAAGAAGTGAGCACCATCTTTATCTGTTCTGAATGGTTAGCACAACAAGTCAAGTGACCAGCCCAGCAGTGGACATTGCTGTTGCAGAGTAGGCTGACAGGGAAAACACACAAAGATTATTTCCTTTGGCCCGAGGAGAGTACAACCAACTATGAGACAGTGAAAGGGCCTATTTTAAGTGTGTGCCAGTTAGCGCCAGAGGCGAATTGGTAACAATAGTGTAGCTCAGGAAATGGCCTAAGCAATTATAAATGGAATTTGAATGGCCTAAAGCTGTTTGCTTTTGACATGTGGGTACAACATTTAAAATTATGGTCACCTACGAAAACCTTCATGAGATAATTCTCCTGGAGGCGTTCAAAGACTTCCTGCCCTTTCCAAACTTCACTCATGTGAACGGGCTGATGTGGAGATGTGGAGAGGCTGAATAAGCCGAGGCTATTTTCTTTCAGAGGCAGAGGGGTGTCCTTATAGAGGTTTGCAAAATCATGAGGGGCATGGATAGGGTGAATAGTCAATGTCTTTTCCCCAGGGTAAGGGAGTCCAAAAACTCGAGGGCATAGGTTTAAAGTGAGAGGGGAGAGATTTAAAAGGGACCTAAGGGACAACTTTTTCAGCAGAGGATAGTGCGTGTATGGAATTTCACATCCAGTTGTCTGATTTTAATTCTTGGGGCCTTCATTGCCTGAAACGGTTTTAAAAGTAAACCAGAGGACTCTGACTTAAAATGGGCTCAGGCATCACCTGACTACGTAAGTAGTCAAGTGTAAAATGTTTCAACATGTATGAAATGAGACAGCAGAGCTGAAATTAACTTTTAATCCAAAGGCAACAAAACCGGACAGCAAGCCCCTAGGGCTGGCATGGAAATGCTCTCATCTCCAATTTCAATTTACAAGGGTGTTCACATGTTAGGGATGGAGCCTTACCTACAATTAACAAGCGTAAAAACATAACCTCAACAAACAGAATACACAAACAAACTTGAATCTGAAGAGACTTCCTTTGGCAGAAAAAGAGATTAAACTAAGGAGCAGCACTGTACATAGGCTGTGAATTCTCTCCCTCTCTCTCTTTAAAAGAAAAAGTATCAAGTGACAATATGGATTTGGAATACTGAACTGCAATATTCACTGCTGCCAATGGTCTAAGATACTAACAAAACAACATGGTCTCAGGTTGAAACCTTATACCACAAAGACATCCAAAAGTTTCTAAAATGTATGCTCTTTTATGTTCCTTTTAATACCAAACAATATCCTGCTTTAACTTTGTGTGAGTGTGTGTGTGTGTGTGTGACTGTCTGAAAACAGTATACTTAACATCAGACATTTATTATACTTTCCTCAGGATTAGCAGGTAACAAAATTACTCTTTCTTTCACTCAAGTAAATCTTGTAATTCGTTCCTTACTGCTTCAGTAGAAATTAGTTTGCTACATTTTAATTGGAAAGAAGAGCTTGTGCTAAAAGAATGTAAAAATCTTTGTTGTGGCCAGATGGGATGGTTGAAAAGAGGCAGAGCACACTCATCCCTCTTCACTTGGTTGTAACAAGGACAACACCGCTCAGCCCAGAGAGATAGTAAGAACTGCCAATGCTGGAGTCTGAGATAACACAGTGTGGAACTGGAGGAACACAGCAACCAGGCAGCATCAGAGGAGCAGGAAAGCTGCCGTTTTGGGTCGGGACCCTTC
>JAHRHZ010000133.1:36203049-36251780 GCA_024137785.1 Ginglymostoma cirratum | reverse complement strand
GAAGGGTCCCGACCCAAAACGGCAGCTTTCCTGCTCCTCTGATGCTGACTGGCCTGCTGTGTTCCTCCAGCTCCACACTGTGACAGCTAAGCCCAGTGCTGTGCTCACTCGACTTACTTATGAATTCACTTCCCAGCCGAGTCATTATTATGCCAAGAAAGAAAATCCCCTCTGAGCGTTTCCTTCACTAGCCCAAGGAAACTAATGCTGTACATTTTCAGGTCATCTTTTTCTACAAATATGGGAGTACAACCCCTTTAGTCCAATTTCCCCATGAAGTGCATTGCTCCCTTGATGCATTTCTAATAAGCCCGAATTTGTCTGATGACAAAAATATGTATAGTTCCTTCACGAAACCTACTAATTTTTCTTGCTGCATTATCCTTGAGGGTAATTTGTTCCATTTACTTTCTACTCTTTTAGACAAAAACTTCAATTTGTTTTGTATTTGTCTGCTCAAGGTGGAGAAGAAAGGTTAGTGCCTACTGTAACCCAAAGCTGATAAAGCACAAGTCTAAACATTCATAAAATATATTTCTGGCCTTTGAACCTCTTTTGCAAGGGTCTGTGTTGCAAAAAAGCTCCAAATTTTCCATTTACTCCCATAATCAATTTCATTGTTTGACACTTAGGGACAATCACAACATCTCTCATCCTCTATGCCTAATTTATGAAATAAAAACCACCAAAAACAACCATTCCAAATTGACGTTCTTTAACAAAACATCTGATATTCCAAATAAAATTCAACTCATCCCCTTTTTTGCATTCCAGTATGTACTGTCTTGTGGATGTTATTGCTTGTCACTGTGCTTAAGGTGATGTAACACCAGTGGCTTTCAATGCTGGTAGAAGGCTGCTGACTTTCAGTGGAGGAGACGGGATATGGCCTTGCACAAGGATCCTGAGTGGCATTAGGCCTTGAGGACCTGGCTTTGAGTTGCATTAATGCCACCTACGTGGACTGGATGGTTGACAGGCAATAGCAAGGGCACAGGCAGAGTCATGGTGCTGGGAGCGTGGATGCTGCACTTTCGGTGAAGGATGATAGGTCTGACCTCCACAGAGCCACTGCCACTTCCACAGGTCATCATCTCAGAAATCTGAGTATTCTGCCAGAGAACAGATTACTGAACTGGTGAAAGAACTCGAAAGTCCCTTTGAACATTAAATTTCCATGGGGACAATTTGAGATTTCTTGATCCCAGTTTAAGGTTTCACTGTATTGCTCAGCTTTCTGGTTGTGCTGCATTGGAAGTTGACACATTGGCCATTAGACATTACAGTCAACATTACAAGTGTTCCCCTGGAGCTAGACTCCACTTCCGTGCTGGACAGGATGATGTCCAAGCTCTCTCTCTCAAGTCGGAACTGAACTCCACTATGGTCTTTAACAGTGACAGTGAGCTATTTGCCAGTGCACCTTGTGTTTCTGTGTTCTTGTCTACAAGCTGTTTACTGTGTTGTGACCCAAGTCACAATATTAATGTCCTCAGCTGAGTCTTCTGTAGTGGAACACATATATGACCTCATCCTCCAGGGAGCTTGCCTGCGTGTAACTCTTTCCTTCTGGTTTTGGCAGTGGTCACTTCTGCCCAGTAACTCATGCTATCTCACCTCTACATTATGTATAGTGCCAGAGTCTGAGCTTGATGCTGTGTGTGTCAGATCATATGATGGTGGTTTTACCTCATCAGTCTCTCCTTCCCCTGGGCCTTCAGACTCCCATCCCACATACCTGGCCTTCAGTACCTTAAAGCATAGGGAGACAAGGTGAGGGAAGTGAGGGACAGCAAGAGGTGCATATCTGCCAATGAGGGGAAAGTAGGATTAGGCAGAAACATATCATCCTGATGATTTTGACCTGATAGGTGATCAATAATGCACTTCAACAATGGCCAGCAGTATCTTCTCCATGGGGACGAGGACATGGCTCTTATTAGTCCCCCTGTCCTGCAAGAGACAGACAGACGCAGGGAGAGACATGTGTCAGTAACTGTGGTGCAATGTGTTTTGCAGAGGTCCCTGTCATGGTTGAACTGGCAGTGTGTACAATGTGCCAAGACATGTGATTGAGACTTGTAGCAATGCTAAGTGTGCGAGGATGATGTGGCAGTGCATGTAATGGTTGATCAATAATATTGGTGGGCAAGTGAAAGAGGTGTGCTGAATTGAGCAGTATGTGAGACTAACAGTTCATTTGTAAGGATGTGGCATTTAAAGATGCATTCATCAACCTTAATTACACGTATGAGGTCAGTAAACTTAGTTTGGCACTGTTTTCAGATCATTGGGAATAGATTTGTTGCATTAACCACAATGGTAAACTGATCCCATTGCTTTCTCAGTATTTGCCTGGAGAGATCTCCTCCCGTATTTTTGCGCTAGAGTCTCCAGAATATCATTTGGGAACCTTGCACTCTCTCAGGACCATTCTGACATTTTATAGATTTTTCTTGGCTTCAAATCTGTTTTATTCAGTTTCCACCCCACTGCAGTCAGATGCACTTCAACTGACGAAGGGGCTACGTTCCGAAGGCTTGTGATTTCAAATAAACCTGTTGGACTGTAAGCGGAGGGGAGGCAGGGAGGACGTATGACTTCTGAGTATGTGTTTAGTTAAGAGAGACAGGCTAACTTTAAGAATGCAGGGTAGTTTAAAGTGACAGTAAACTGATACTATCCAGCAGTGCATTAATAGCAGGGCTTCACTTCACAAGCATTATAATTAGCAGGTAGCACAAAGACTGTGGCTCTCTGTATCATTTTGAATATGTGCATGTTAATTTTGTGGGCCATCTATTTTAGATCCACCTCCTCAGCCCCACCCACCCACTTCATTTTGCTAGACATCCTACTTTGTCATTCTCTGTGACTTCAATTGTATATCTTCAAAGAATGTCCTGGTTTGACTCTTCAGGGGAATACTAAGATGAAAGTTTAGGGTTTGTAATTTCTGTCTTTCCAATTATGTAGTCAACTGCAGAAAATAGAGTGGACTTGAAACTGCTAGAATTTCTTACAAAGATAAATTTAACAGGGATAAACACATGATGATGTACAGTACATGGAAGGTGTGATTGCAGGCATCTATCACAAAGATACAGCAGATGAATAAATTTTTCATTTGGAAAAGTATTTACAGGAGTAGATGCTTCTGCGAAATATATCATGTAGCAGAATGGACATTTTTGTGAAGCATTTGAAGTACCATAAGATTATGTGAAAGCAAAGTAACTCCGGGCAGCACCCGTGCTCCTAATATAAAATAAGGTGCCATAAGATTACTTTGGTCAAATATGGAGATAAGAGTTGAATTCAAGAGGTTGACTGAGAGTGACTACTCTTGATATCAACACCATATTTGATTATTTTTTAATGTAGGAAGTTATGAGACCGAAAATATTTTCTAATAGACCTGTTCAGAGATGTTATTACACACCTCTGCAGTAGGTGGGACTTAAACCCAGGCCTCTTGGCTCAGAGGTACGGTCTTACACTGCAACCATAAGATCTGCAATGAGTACTTATATGGCTGATCCTGATCATTTCTGTGCGTAATAAGATCTCTCAACAGGTTGATTAGAGAATCATTATAAATGATCTGGATATACAAGCAGGACAGAGCTGGGAATTCTGTAGTGATTAACTCACTTCATGATGCGCTAAAGTCTATATGACTATCTGCAAAACACAGATTGGAGATATGATGATGTAATTTCCATTTAGATGGATGAGTACAGCTCCAACAACACTCAAGAGGCTCAATGCTATCCAGCAGCTTGCACAAGATGGCTGCAGTGTGAACCATCCCCAAGCAAATTTGATAAAGGTCCATTAACAGCACTGATGAATTCGTCTGCCAAATTTAGTATAGTGTGATCCTGGAAATGAATAGACTGAGGACCAACCACTTGAATTTACCTTTAACATCGTAAAAATGTCTAAAGTTCTTCAAAGGAGCATGATCAGGCAGTTATTTTTCAGCTACGTGAAGATATGTTAAGAGCAAAGGCTTGTTCAAAGAAGTGTTTTGAATTATAATGTATTATAATGATAGACTGTCCAGTTTCCACCAAAACTGAGGCTTCAGCTGAACATTCAGCTCATGTCTGGGAGTGTTTGTTGATGATTTTCACCTTTCTGTCTAATAGACATTAAGTAAATCCATTTTGTCGAATACAACATCAAATGTTGTATCATCTGTTGATCAATAACTGGAAATTGGACTTACTGTAATTTTGAGTCTCAGCAAATTGCCACTTTACAGACTTGTAGTGCTAATTGAATTGTGCATTCATGGTAGTTTGCTATTGTATGCCTCATTGAGTTATTTATACGCAGGTGCAGTCCATTGTGCAGCTCAATATATCCATTTGAACGAATGCCACATGCAGCAAGAAAACTGCAACAAGAGACATTACTGATTGCTGAAAAGTTCATGTAGGTACAAGCAAAGTGTTTTGCACTTTCCACTGTTATTAATTTAGATATGCTTAGAGACCTTCACCAGATCAGTTGCTCCCTTAAGTGGCCTGCTTTTTGAAGCAGAATTTGAATCAGGCTGCCCTATATCTATGAGTGTGGCAATGACACCTACTCCAGACCACAAGGGGAATATATTGCACACCAACCTTTTTGTTCTGCACTGGTATTCTATATATTTCCTTAATCTCCCAAAAGATAGACTAATTTAACATACATGTAGTTTCATTCAACCTAAGTTTCTTAATTCCACCATAGGTTAAAAAAAAGCACACAAAAGTTGGATAGGAATCACTTGATTAGGTCACAAAAATATGAAAATGCATCAGCTCTTGCCTTTTCAACCAGGGAAGTGTTCCCTCCCTTTGCATTCTTTCACTATTCATCCACCATACCTGACCCCAAGCTCAATAACACACCTTGATATATTCACTCTGTACTTTAGAAACCTTTCTTGCAGTTTTAACAGAGCTCATAAAATACTTACAACACCAAAATGCAAAGTGTCTGTTTCAATAATGAGACATGATTAATGAATTATTCATTGGTTTTGCATCTTGGAGAAATATCTTCCCATCAGCATCAGCTGTTATAACTGTACTTATACGAGGAAAAGCATAATTAACAAAGCTCACACCAGATCTGTGACAAAAATATCAAAGAATCCATAGGCATTCTACAATATATATTCTAGGTTCCCTTCTCTCCATCAACTACCTAACCGTTATGAATGATTAAATATCAACATTTCAAATGGTGCACAGTGCACACTTGAAGTTTGAGTCCACTGTCAATGGATTAAGTTTGCACAATAAACATATGACCAATAAAACTTCCCAAATTGACAATGCCAATAGTTAGAACAAAGTTGGCTTGGATAA
This sequence comes from Ginglymostoma cirratum, assembly GCA_024137785.1. Lineage (NCBI taxonomy): Eukaryota > Metazoa > Chordata > Chondrichthyes > Orectolobiformes > Ginglymostomatidae > Ginglymostoma > Ginglymostoma cirratum. Next base: position 36,246,414 of record JAHRHZ010000133.1, on the reverse strand, counting down.
CATATTGGTTTTATGGAGAGAAGGCCTGTTGTGAAGTGACTTTGAGACTGTAAGTACAGAATAGAAGAATAGAATCCCAACAGTATGGAAACAAGACATTTGACCCATCAAGTCCAGAGCAACTCTCCAATCAGCACCCTACCTGGACTCACCACCAACCCCCCCTCCACCCAATCCTTGTAATGGAGCAATTTAGCATGGCCAATCCACCTAACCTGCACATCTTTGGACTGTTGGAGGAAACCAGAGTACTTGGAGGAAACCCACGCAGACACGGGGAGAATGTATAAACTCCACACAGATAGTCGCCCAAGGCTGGAACTGAATCCAAGACTCTAAAGGAAATAGTGTGGTGGCATGCATGACTTCAGGCAGCAATAGCAGTGTCCATTTGAAGAATAGCTTTGAGTTTGAAAACAACATGGAGGAAAAATATTAAACTGTGGCGTGACAAGAACATCATGAGGTGATTGGTTGGTGCATATTCATACTGTATTTTCTTTTCTCCTAAGTCTAAATCAAAAGAAGGGAGTAGCTCATGAATTTTCTAACTTTTAGTGATGTTTTTCAATATTAGCATGGTGCGTTAATATATAAGTTTTTAACAGTGGTATGGTTTATTATTTAATAGATAGAGAAATGGGAGAGTTGCTCTGGCCTCTACAGTACACATCCTGTGCTATGTGGGAACTCCAAGATACTTCCTGTATCCTGGATAATCATATGAGCAGCAAGTGTTGGCAGCTATACCATCTCACATTCCAGGTTTGGAACTTCAGCAGTAGACATCATTGCCAAGGTTGAATATTTTATGACGAGCAAGTTTATAGACATGGTCACACTGCAGCATAAGAGTATGTAGGAAGAAGGAAATCAGTGATTATAGATTGTCAAGAAGAAACTTACAGATAGGTCAGAAATCCCTTGTGGCCATCCCATTCTCCAACTAGTATTCATGACAATTGAGAGTGCAGATTCAACTGGGGAGTGCAGGCAGAGTCAAATCCATGGTACCAAGATTCCTCAGCTTCACAGGAGGGCATAAAGAAGTCTGGAAGAACAAAAGTGCTAGTGTTGGACTGACAAAGTCAGAAGTCACACGACACCAGGTTATAGTCCAACAGGTTTACTTGAAATCGCAAGCTTTCAAAGTGCTGCTCCTTCGTCGGGTGATGACATTTCACCTGACAAAGGAGCAGCGACTGAAACCTTGTGATTTCAAATAAACATGTTGGGCCGTAACCTGGAGTCATGTGACTTCTGACATTGGAAGAACAATAGTGATAGGAGATTCAACACTGGGGGAATAGACAAGCATTCCTGTAGCTGCAGATGTGAATCCATGGTATTTGTTGCCTTCTTGGTGCCAGGGTCAAGGATATCACTGAGCAGCTGCAGACCACTCTGAACAGTGATGGAGAATATCCAGCTGTGGTGGTACCAACAGCTTGGGAAAAAGAGGGACGCAGTCCTGCAGTCAGAATTTAGGGAGTATGTAGGAAATTAATAAGCAGCTTGGGTCCATGTTTCTTAATGCACTTGGCTAGCAAAACTTTAACAATCTAAGATTTTAAACTATTAATTGAGATGGTGTCTGGTCTTTTGCATGGGATAGCGTCCAGAATCAAAATAAACATGTCCCAAGCAATTTGGGTATAGTTTGGAAGAAACCTGAATGCAGGAGGGCCATTATAACTCAGTATTGAGTTCCATTGGGCCCTGTTTTCACTACAGCAACGGTCTTAAATCAACAAAGTGGGAGTTTTGAATTTTTAGAACATATGTAAATGCACTTGAAAGGTGGATCGGTTTTGGAGAATTTTCAAGTTGTAAAGTTATTTAAATCTCTAGCAATTTTACAAAATAAAACAAAACAGCCTGATTGTATCCATTGAGATAAAATGAGTGCTGTTTCTCCTGTTACAATTGTGGTTTGTTGGCAATATCCTAAAGGATCATTATGAATGCAAGGTTGCTTTCCATAGTCTTTAATTATCTCCGAAGGTGGCACTCTAAACTCAGTTTAATTGACAGCTTATTAAATGACATGCTTTCTTTGATATGGGGTTTTGAATAGGAATTTGCTTTTATAAGGTACTGAACAGTTGAGGAGATGTAAGAGTTTTGTATGGACTTTCATGAGTAGGAGATTTTTCATGACAGAGCTGACATACAGCAATGGATTGGAGGGATGAGTGGGCTGCATGAGTTGGCCTGGAGGGTGTGACAGGGCTTTGGAGTGAGTGAAGGGTGTGTTTTGGCATGGATGGGGTATGGGGAATGAGTGTGTGTGAAGGCCCATGGTCCTAAAATGTAAGTGACCAACTGGGATAAAGTCCCAGGTGAGATGATTGGTCAGAATACAAAGAATGTCAATGCATAACTAAAAAGTTAATCCGGAAGAAGAAATCAGCGTATTCCTGGAAGCCAGCTAGAAATGTAAACATGGATAATAAGAGTTTCTGACGGTATTAAAAACAAAAAAAAAAGTTTATGTGGCCTTACAGAGAGCGAGACTGGGGTGTTAATACCAGATAATAAGGAAATGGTAGATGAAATTAACAAATTTTGTGCTGTTTTCAATATAGAAGATATAAAAGGCATTCAGTAATATCTGTTGTAAATCAGGAGATTGAAGGAAAAGAGTGACATAGCAACATTACAGTCTCTAGGGAAGCAGACTAATGGAACTGCAGTCTGTCAAACCTCCAGGTCCAGATGGACTTCATCCTAAGGTCACAAATGAACTGGCTAATGAGGTAATAGGTTCCCTTGATTCAGGAAAGGTTCCATCAGACAGGAAACTAGCCAATGTAGCCCTCTGTTCAAGAAAGGAGGGAGGTAAAAAATAAGAAACTGAGGGCAGTTAGCTTGACATATGTTCATATATGACATCGGGAAAGTGTCACACTCAATCATTAAAGAAATTATAACTGGACATTTAGAAAAACAAAACCAAGGTAATTGAGAGGAGTCAGCATGGTTTTGTGACAGAAAGACCATATTTTACAAATTTATTAGCTGTGTGAATGAATAACATGTGTTGTAGATGAATGGGAGCCTGTGAATGTTCTGTGTTCAGAATTCCAGAAGGCATTTGTTAAGGTTACAGCAGAAATTAAAATCTCATGATTTGGGGAAATAGATTAGTGTGAGTTGAAGATTGGCTGGCAGAAAACAGTGTATGCATAAATGGGTCTTTGTCTGATTGGCAGGATAATGATTTGAGGAGCCTCTCAAAGTTTGATACTTGGGCTTCAACTTTTTACAATTTACATCAGTGACTTAGAGGAGGAGACTGAAGTTATAGTACCCAAATTTGCAGTTGACATAAAAATAAATAGGAAAGTACATAAGGAGTTTGTAGATGAAAATAGATAGGTTGAGTGAGTGCCCAAAAAATCTGGCAGATGGTGTATACTGTGTGAAAATATGAAATGGTTCACTTTGGTAGGAGGAATAAAAATGGCATTAAATAGAGCAGACTGCAGAAGCCTGAGATGCAGAGGAATTGAGCTATATTAATGCAGGATCACAACATGTAGGTATGGTACATAGTCAGGAAATCTAATGGGATTTTTTTTTAAACAAGAGAAATTGAACACAAAAGTGAGGCTCTTATGCTTCAATTGTACAGGGCATTGTTGAGACCACTTTTGGAATATTGTTTGCTGTTTAGCTTCCTTATTCGATTAAAAAATATAAAGGGGTTGAATGGTTCAGAGGAGGTTTACTATACTGATATCTGGAATAAGGTAGTTGTCTTATGAGAAGAGGTTGCAAGGGCTGGGCTTGTTTCTACTGCACTTTAGAGTGAGGCATGACTTCATTTAAGTGTATAATGTCTTGAATGGTTTGGGGTGAATGCAAAACTGAAGTACATTGTTTTAAAATTAGGTGTTGCCCTTTTAGGACAGAATAGAGGAGACATTTCCTTTCTCAGAGGTTGTGCAACATTGAAACTCTCAGCCTCAAAGTGGTGGAGGTGAGGTAATTGGGTATTTTTAAGGCAGAGGTAAATTCTTGCTACATGAAAAATGTTAAAGTTTATCACAGGTAAATGAGAATGTAGAATTCTGAACTCAAACAGATCAGCCATAATCTTTGAATGATGAGGCAAGACTGAGGGGCTGTATAGCCAATTCTGCTTTTATTTCAAATGTTTGAATATTCCTATGCTTTGCGAATGGCACACATTCAGATATGCTAGATGTATGTTTGGTCTTTTACAAATTGGTTGGATGTCAATGTGTTTTTTTTTCAATTGGATGTAGTTTCTTGTCCAGTGATTTAAATGTATTTTTATGGTAAAAGTTAAATTAAAATTGAAAACCTCCCTTAATTGCAAGTTCTTAAATGTATTGTCCTTGATGTCCATGGGTGATTATCAAATGAGTTGAGGCATGAATATCATTTTAAAGAAAAAATTGTATGTTGAGAATTCAGCACATTTCTTGTGTCTCAATTCTTTATCTGATTTCAACTCATTATTAAATTCTGGATGATTTTCTTTAATTGCATAGATCTTGGATAGGCAGTGTACTTCTAGGACACTTTCACAACATGTGATATTCCAGTATAAAAATCCTTGCCTTACTTTTAGTATTCGCAATGCAATGGAATTAGTGCAATGGGCAGGTAGTCAGGCAGTTATGTGTAGCCATTGTGTTACAATCATGTAGAATAGCTGTAGCATCAGTAAGCACAGGACCCAGACCATGTGCAAGTCTGAGATATTATAATGTAAATTGTTAGTCTTGTTAATAAACAACAAGACATCTGTCTCAACAATAAGTCAGTCTTCACAGTGTATGTTAAATGGGCTAACATACAGGGACGCACTCAGACCATAACATAACGGCAGTGGCATTTGACCCAAGAAACCACATCAGAGTATTCCAATGGTTGTGGTAGAAAATTTGGGTTAAACTTGATGATGCCAGAATGGGCATCAAAATGTTTGCATTTCCAGTTTCAATTTCCAGATAGTACTCAATAGGAATCTTTCAGCCTGATCTGAGCTGAACAGTGAATTATTACAGGAATAGATGTATTGGAGCTATGCTGTGCAAACAACGTATTCATGACTATCTCTGTCTTCCTTCCAAGTTCCTGAGGCGACCCGTTCTTTTAATATGGGATTTCGTAATTTCACAAAATTCTTAGAGGAGATGATCTCAATGTCTCTTCTTAAAAAAGTAATTTTGATCTTTAATCTTTGCACTTCTCCTTTATCCCTTTCTTTCATCTTGGATCATTTATTTGAGAACTTGATTAATTCCAAGCATGCACACAATATCCTTGCTATAATCCTGCAATAAATCATTCTAGATCAAGGTACTCACAGATGGATAGAATTATGGAAGATAATGTGACAGGAACTGATAGCCATATGAACAGTAATAGCTAAAGTGATCCTGAATTGAGAGGAAATCATAAACACAATTTCTTTTTGTGACCTGCCACGATTAAAGTGAAAATAACTTGTCCTTTATAACACGTAAAAAAGCAAACGAAGGCAGTAACTCTTGCTGCAAGAGATGCATCTGTGAAAGACTAAAAGAAGACATTCCGTTAGGTATATCAGCAGGATAACGTTGCGAACAAACAACTGCACCTCCCAGTCGCGAACCATTTCAACTCCCCCTCCCATTCCTCAGATGACATGTCCATCCTTGGCCTCCTGCAATGCCACAGTGATGCCACCCGAAGGCTGCAGGAACAGCAAATCATATTCAGCCTGGGAACCCTGCAGCCCAATGGCATCAATGTGGATTTCACAAGCTTCAAAATCTCCCCTCCCCCAACCGCATCCCAAAACCAGCCCAGCTCATCTCCACCTCCCTAACCAGTTTTTCCTCTCACCCCAAGCCACACCCCCATCTCCTATCTACTAACATCATCCCACCCCCTTGACCTGTCCGTCCTCCCTGGACTGACCTATCTCCTCCCTACCCCCCTACCTCCACTCACCTTTACTGGCTCCATCCCCGCCTCTTCGACTTGTCTGCCTCCTCTCCACCTATCCTCTCCTCTATCCATCCTCTATCCGCCTCCCCCTCTCTCCCTATTTATTTCAGAACCCTCTTCCCCTCCCCCATTTCTGATGAAGGGTTTAGGCCCGAAACGTCAAGTTTTCCTGCTCCTATGATGCTGCAGGATCTGCACCATGACCGCAACACACCTCATAAATTGCATTGCCTCAGTAATTCCACTATTTTCTCACTTTGTCAACTTGTGCCTATCCCCTCACCCCCAAACTGTTCCTCATCATTCTTGACCTTTCTTTTATTTACTGTTATTCACCAATCTCCCCCAGCACACCCAGGAAGCCTCTTCTTTCCTCCATACCCATGACCCCACTCCACATACATACCACTCCCACCCCTCTCGCCAACTGTTAAACCACTCCCGCTGGTCTTGAGCCACCATGCAAGCTGTCATTCTCCTGCTACTGGCCCTTTTGACAAAGAAAGTTGCTGAACTTAGACTTAACCGAACAAGGGCAACTGGTGTGCCGCATTTTTAAACAAATGTGAACTGGGAGCCATGAGATTCCTGAGCATTGTTGACTTACTCTTGAGGAAAGGACTTAATTTCAAGAAAGATTTGTTATAATGAGCATTCGTGGTATGCAAATATATAAAAACCAGGAACTCACACCTGGGTGCGAGACCTGACCCACCCCTATCGCGCTGCCATCTTAAGCCTGGATTTTTATGTCAGGGATGTTGTTCAGGTGGGGGGATTAATCCTGCTGTTGTAATCTTGCTTGCATCATCAGGCTACCAGGCTACCAGGAAGGTAGATTTTACCAGCACAGCACCCCAGTGTCTGCTGGAGGGCTGTCTGCTGACCCTATCAGCAGATCGAGGCGAAAACAATTTGGGTGAACTCTGGAGAGGACCCACTGAAGGGTGCACCTTGACTGCCATTTTTTATTTTCACGATTCCCAGTGATCCCTTCCATTTGCCAGCAAGAGCCCTGAGCTTCATTGCTAACATGTGGAAATGAGCCTCTTGGGCTCTCTGATTTCTGTGTTTCTTTCAGATTTCCAGCATTGGCAGTATTTTGCTTTTCGGTCAGAAAAGGGAGGTTCCAGAGAAGTGGGGAGATATGTGTTGTCAGTTTAAATGTTGAAGCTGAACCTGCAACTTATGAGCAATGTTGCAGAGAGGGTTTTGACAGATACAGAACAGAATAGTACCAGGGATAGATTTTTGGAGAGCTCCAGAAGTTACTCTAGGGATGGGAGGAATATCAATTGTAACGATACAGTTGTTATGCATTTGCCAAATCTCAAAAAAAAAACCCAAAGAACTGTAGACACTGGAAATCAGAAACAACTTTCTGTAAAAACTCAGCAGGTCCTACAGCATCTGTGGAGAGAAAACAAGGGCAAAATCTCAAAGAAGTGTCACTGCATAAGATCGGGTGACTGTGTAAATAGAAGTAAACAGTTCTAACTTACATGATCAAACCCATTTTCTGAAATGAATAAAGTTAAGTTGATTATGTAAACAATAATTCAGTACTATTCAGTGCAACCACAACCAGAAATTTTATTGCCTCCTGCTATTGATGTGAAGAATGACAATTTGCAGCTGAAGCACTTTGCCTGTGACAGATAACAATCCAGTTGGCATAATTTACATAAAAACCACCACCATGGGTAAAATATGAATTAGGTTGGCTTAGAAAGGGTGGACGCTGGGAAGTTGTTTCCGTTAGGTGGGGATACTAGGACGCGTGGGCACAGCCTTAGAATTAGAGGGGGTCAATTTAGAACGGAAATGAGGAGACATTTCTTCAGCCAGAGAGTGGTGGGCCTGTGAAATTCATTGCAGTGGAGGCTGGGACGTTGAATGTCTTCAAGGCAGAGATTGATAAATTCTTGATCTCGCAAAGAATCAAGGGCTACGGGGAGAGTGCGGGTAAGTGGAGTTGAAATGCCCATCAGCCATGATTAAATGGCGGAGCGGACTCGATGGGCCGAATGGCCTTACTTCCACTCCTATGTGTTATGGTCTTAGGTTCTGACGGATCAATTTCAGTTGTTAATTTGAAACGTAAATGCAAAACTCATCAGTTCCAGAATCGTTACCTATGCAACTGAAAAAAGAACAGAGATAAGATTAGGGTAATACTCAAAATGTTGACTGCTCCTCTCCTCCAGATGCTGCCTGGCTCGCTGTGTTCTTCCAACTTCCTGTTTGTCTACCTTGGATTCCAGCATCTGCAGTTTTTTTGTCTCTAAGATTAAATACATGTCTGGATAGTGGTGTCAGAGGCAGGTTGTTAACTCATGGGACACTACCATCAGTACTAGGGAAAGAGTGAGTGAACTGCACTATTAGAATGGATAACTTCTTCAGCAGTGTTTCCTAGGATTTTTCCCGATGTGACCCTTTGGTGAAAACTGGGGTGGGAGTGAGGTGCCTGTTAAAGCAGGAGCACAGCAGTTATACCTTTCAGAGCTCTGGTATGGCCTTAAAATATCAGCTGTTGACTCCACTTGGGGTCTCAGCTCCCAATTTAGGAAGCCCTGTCTTAACTGGTGAAAAATCCTCAGATTTCTTGCTAGGGCAGCACAGTGGTTAGCACTGCTGCTTCACATCACCAGGGACCCAGGTTCAATTCCAGCCTTGGGTGACTATGTGGATTTTGCACATTGTCCCACAGTCTGCGTCGGTTTCCACTGGGTGCTCTGGTTTCCTCCTACAGTCCAAAGATGTGCACATTAGGTGGATTGGCCATGGTAAATTGCCACACAGTGTCCAGGGATGTGACACTAGGTGGATTAGACATGATAACAGAAGGGTTACAGGGATTGGGTGGGGTCCTGGGTCTTTGGAGAGTCAGTGCAGGCTTGATGGGCTGAATGGCCTCTTACTGCACTGTTGGGTTTCTATGAGAGAAACGCAAGCCCAATAAATTTCCAGTCAATGGGCAGCATCTTTTGTCCCAACTCACAGTGATCTTGGTGATGAGGGTCTATCTTACTGGGGAGCCGGTTGTAGCTGGGGACTCAGTTACTGCCTTAACCCCAGTAGTGCCTTTGCTTGGATGCGCTACGGACAATCTTCCCACCTCACAGCCAACTGAAGCCTTTAGATGGATAATTAATGGTGGATCATGTTCTTTTCTCATTTCATCTCATTGTTAATGCAATGACTGAAGGGGACACTTTGTAGAGCAATGGCAGTGTCCCTATCTCTGAGCTAGGAGCTTGAGTTCAATTTCCACTTGTTCTGGAGATTAGTAATGGCATATCTGAACAGGTATATTAGAAAATATATATGGGACAACTGAAAGAAGGCTTTGCATTTAGAGAAGTACAAATGATAGAAAATCACCAAATTTGCATTTTTAACTAAAGAATTCAGGAAATAAATCTCTGCTTTTGGAGGGGCACAGGCATTCACATGATAATGTAGAAGTCATTGGGAAAAAGAATGAATAAGGCACCTTTTGGACAGACGAACCTCTATTACTGAATTTGCACCTTTGCCAAAGTTGAGTTTCACCTCCCTTGCAAAGTTCACAAAATTAATACTACTTCTATGAGGACAGAAGTCTGAAAACGCAACTCACTATCATAAAAATTAAAATGGGAGGTTAACTCTCTGTAGGAATAAAACAAACATGAATGCATTTGCTTATGTAGAAAGTAAGATGGACATGCGATAGTGCCTGACATAGACAGTTTTATTCTTACTTTAATATTTTAGGCCTGTATTTAATTGCTATACAGTATTATTGATGGCACATATAAATCACGTCAAGAAACAGCAGTAACTTGTTCATTTTAAAATCTAGTGTCATGACCCCTGTTTTTCATGAGAGAATACAAAGGTTCCGGCTTCTTCATCTGCCTCTATTGCATGTGGTTCCTAGATATCAGTTTCTATTTCACTCTGTTCCAGAGGTTGCCTGTCTTCACTTTCATCTTGAAAATGATCTTCAGTCCTTTTATGCTAGTTACAACAGTGGCATGTATATGACAATGTGGAAAATTGCCCAGGTATGTCCTGTGCAGAAGAAGCAGGACAAATCCAATCCAGTCAAATACCGCTCTATTGATCTACCCTTAATCATCAGCAAAGTGAGGGAAGGGGTCATCAGCACCGCTATAAAGCGGCAGTTGCAAATGAAAACCCTAGTCAATGATGTTCATTTTCGATTCTGCCAGATCCACTCTAGTACTGACCTCGCTATCCACAAGGAAAGAGGAGCAGAATTAGACTATACAGACTCTCAGGTTTGCTCTGCCAGCCTCAGTCTAAACAGGGACAGAAGAGCTGCATTGGAGAGGTAAGGTGAGCGTGACATAAACTGAAAGCATATGACTGAATCTGCCATTAAGTAGCCCTAGCAAAACTAGAAACAATGAGAATCAGGGGAAAACTCTCCATGGTTAGAGTCATACCTAATGCAAAAGAAGCTTGTTATAGTTGTTGGAGGTCAGTCATCTGAGCTCCAGGACATCATTGCAGGAGTTCATCAGGATAGATATTTTCTAATTAACTGTGCAGTGATATTATTACACACCTCTGAAGCAGGTGGAACTTGAACCTTGGCCTTCTGGGTCAGAGGTAGGGCACGACTACTGCACCACAAAAGCCCTCAAGTTTCTTCCAAGTAGTGTTCTTGGCAGAAGTAATTTCACCTGCTTCATCAATGGCCTCCCCTCCATTATATGGCCATAAGTGGGGATATTTGCTGATAATTGCACAATGTTCAGCCCCATTCACAATATGCAGCAAGATCTGGACAACATCCAGACTAAGGCTTATTAGTGTAACACTCATGCCGCACAAGTGCGAGACAATGGCTATCTCCAAGAAAACAGAGTCTAACCGTTACCTTTTGACAGTCAATGATATGACTATTGCTGTATCCAGCATTATCAACAGCCAGGGGATTGACCAGCAACTGAACTGAACCTGTCATGTACATAATGTGGTGACAAGAGCCAGGCCAGAGGCTAGGACATCTGTGGCGCGTAACTCAGCTCCTGTCTCTCCACTACTTGTCTGCCATTTACAAGGCACAAGTCAGTAGTGTGAAAGGTGCAGCTCCAACATCACTCGAGACACTTGACACCATCTAGGACAAAGCTCGTTCTCCAGGATAATGGGCATTAAATGCTGGCCTAGCCAGAGACACACTCATTCCTTGAATAAATAAATAAATGAAAAATCAAAAAATAATTGTCTGCTTAGGTGCAAGTTCAGAAATACTTTAACAGCAATATTGTATTTGCTACAAGATTGCATATAATAAGTATTTTGGGCCATTGTGATGCGTAGAGTCAGCATAGGTTCAAACGCAGACTAAGATGAAAGTCCGTCTTTCCTTGACTGCAAATCCCTTCTGTGCATTTAACCTGACTAATCTCAACAAAAGTTCTCGTGTAACTGAAACTATGAAACATAATAAGGCACCAATTTGATGGTCTCACTCAGGGGAGGTTAAATGGATCATTATGGAGAGACTGAATAGTGTCATTAAGGTACTTTGTGTGAAGGAGTTATACTCTATATATGTATTATCTGATCATGTCATCAGAATGGATATAGTGATGGAAGTGGTAGAAATGTTTGATTTATCAAAAATAATATCTCCAGTAACAGGAACACAAAACAAATTAAGGATATAGATTGGACATACAAGTGCCTTTAAAAACTGGGCTAGTATTTATTCCTGAACAAATAGAAATTAAGGCGTTTTGTATTAGTATTTCATTCAAAATATTATAAGCTGTTCTGACTAGAGCGTGACCTGGCTGGTTAGCTTTGTGGTTCTGAAGGACCACATCCACAGGTTTTATGATACGTATGGTGCGTGCCTATATATAAGCAAAAGGAGTTGTAAAAATTTAAAGCCACTATATCGACACCTATCTGTCATAGTTCATCCAGGGTTAGGATGTAAATCAAACCACATGTAGGTAGCTGACTTTTAACACATTGCTTTGGCCAATTGTGAAAACATATGTGAAATGGTTGCTATGTTAAAAAGTCAAGCCTTTTTGAAAGTCCAGGTGTAACACACAATTTTACTCTTAATCTAAATGTAGCTGAAGGTCATAAACCAGAAACCTGCAGGTTTAGCACTCAAAAACTAAATAGATTGATTAGACATAATTTTCATGGTATTTCTCACATCCATTTCCACTGAAGGTGTAATGTAAGCTGGCTGATTCACGGCAGTAATGTTGCATGATGAATCGGGGGCAAGGAGAATCATGTCAGGTCCTTGTATGTCACACTGATGGTTGTGACGGAGGAGTTCCGGTAATGGAGGGATGTACTGTATTTCTGAAGTGATGGTGGAAGAATATCGGTGCATTCTCGTTCCTATTTCCTGCAACAGCTGCTGCTTCTCAATCTCCTGCTCTTCATGAAGCCCAAGTTAGGCCCAAAATGTCTGTAACGAAGCACTTCCTTTCTCCTGCAGAGGGGGAGAAACAAATATCATCACCCCGCTGGTTGAACTAAATATTGCTCCAATAGTGAAATACTGACAAAGTGTTCCAGAATGGGGCCTAATGTATTTCTGAGATCTTCTTCAGAGTAATGAACATGAAATTGTGACTATCCCTTGAAATCAACATCAATGCTATGTTTACTCCCAACAGTAATTTGGGCAAAATGCTGTGCAACCTCTTTAATGATCACGACAGACCTTTTGAGGAGGCGTCAGCTGCTGGACCAACCTCCAGGTGGCAATTGTGAGCACCAGCTTCACTTCCTTTACCAAGATGGTCCCTTGAGTAAAATATACAGGTTAAGCATCATTGCAGCTTAAGAATCCTATCTTGACTTAAGAATCCTATGTTTAATTTTCTGTATGTATTGTTGTGGAAGTGCAGAAGTAGGCCATTTGGCCAACCCTCCGAAGAGCATCCTACCCGGACCCCCCGGCCCCCCCCCCCACCAACCACGACCCTGTACCTCTTTATTGCCCATGGCTAACCCACTTAGCCTGCGCATCCCTGGATACTACGGGCTATTTACCGTAGCTAAAATACCTAACCTGCAAATCTTTGGTTTGTGGGAGAAGACCAGAGCAAACCCACGCAAAGGATGGAATTGAACCCAGGTTCTTGTCACTGTGAAGGAGCCGTGCTAAACACTGAGCTACCGTGCCGCCCATTTCTGAGGGGCTGACCAGTCAGGGTTCCTTCAGAAAGCCATATTTCCATTCGGACAGATTTCTTGTCGTGCCGATCTTTTGGGGAAAGGCAAACCAAGGCCCCTTTTCACAGCGGTCGGCTGGTATACTCTGAAATGCAAAGGTTTAGAATTACGGCCATTTTGACATTTTGACGGCCAGCTGTCAAGCAATAAGTTCACAAGGTAAGTGTGAGGTTAGGGTGTCAGCCGGATACAATGATTCAGGAATCTAGAGTGCCACCTTGCTGGTTGCCAAGGCGTAAGGTGCCAGACAGCATGTCAGGGTGCAAGGGATCCAGGTAAGTGATGCAGTGATTAGGGTCATTTGAGGTGAGTGGGAGAGACTGCGTCTGGTGGGGGGGGGCCAGAGTGGGTGGGTGTTAGATCCTGGGGGACTATACAGGTACAGCCTGGTGGCAGTGACAGCGAAGGCAGTTTGGGGATGGGGGATTGGGTCCCAGGAAGAGGAGGCAGATTGAGTCTGGAGCAGGGAAAGGAGGGCAAGGGTCATCTCTGAGGAGGTGGAGGCAGCTTGGACCTGTAGCGTGGTAAGACGAAGGCACCGGAAGGAGGGAGTAGGTCTAGAGTGGGGCAAGGGGGAGCGGGTCCAGAATGGGTGAACAGGGATCGACTCCCAAGGGTAAAATGAGGTTGGGTCTGCAAGGGGAACTGGGAAAGGTCCTGGAGGTGAAGGCGATCAGGTCAGGAGCGGAAGAAAGAAGTAATGTCATAGGGTTGGCAGGACAGGCCTGAGATGTGTAAATGATCTGGGAGAACTGGGAGGGGGCATATAAGGTTAGTACGGGATCAGAAGAATAGTTACTCTGGACTTAGATTATATATTTAATCAAGAACAAAATCAAAGTTGCTGGAAAAGTTCAGCAGGTCTGGCAGCATCTGTGAAGGAAACAAGAGTTAACGTTTTGGGTTAATGTTTCTGACCCTTCCTCAGAACAGGTCACCGGACCTGAAATATTAACTCTGTTTTTTGCTTCATAGATGCTGCTAGACCTGCTGAGCTTTTCCAGCAACTCTGTTTTGGTTCCTGATTTACAGCATCTGCAGTTCTTTTGGTTTTTATGTATTTAATAATCTTAACTTTCCTGAGAAACAATTTACTTAAAGTCATCAGAATCCTCTGAATTCTCTGATTTGAGTGGACTTTCAAAGGGTTCGAGGAGCAGGGGAATTGTTCAACAAAATCTTCAGTTTCCTGGATAATTCTTTTGGGGTCTGCTATGATGAGGATTCAGCAGAGACACCTAGCATGACTCCCATCTACACTAGAATAATGTAGATTATTGCACTCAGGCGAGTGAAAAATCCAGATCTTTCTTTAAACCTGAGTATACAGAGTTTCTTTCCTGGGGCAGACTGTCAGTGGAAATTGAATGCTGTGCTGGCTGTTCAATTACTGTTGTGTGTCACCTCACATTTGTGATCACAGTAGCAAGTCTACCTGCTTTTTACTTACTGTGTGATATATAAGGCGATTTGTGGGTCTATAAATCACACACTGAGTCATTAGTTTCTTATTCACAGTCAACTCCAAACTTAAAATATACAACTGCAGCCTCAAGACCATTCCACTGCAGACAGAGCTTCCCTTGATGTACAGTAACCAGCCAGACATTTTGACCAGACTTACATCCTTTCTGTAACACAATCCATTTTCCAGATGAACATCTGCAGTGTAATAAAGTTCATGGTGAGGAAGAGTGGATTTAGGCTGGCAGCTGTTTCTGTAAATTGTGTGCAAAGTTTTTCTGAAGCCTTCTTGTCAGAAAAAGAAATTATGATATTAATAAAAGGCTCTGAATACAATTTGAACTTACACTGCTTAAATAATTGCCTTGTTGCAACAATTAAAATTATGCTGTTACCTATAGTGATGACTTTGAATTCTTTTCCTGATGCATATTTCAATAGCAAAGTTTTTTTCCCTCCTTATTGGTGCAGACTGATACTGAAGCCAGACAAATGGGTTATTATACAGACAACGGTCTCTGTCACGTTTTGTGGATCTTGTCACATGGTTAAAATGATATGGCTCTCATTTGCTCTCGCTGTTCATATTTTTTTTCAGCCGAAGTGTGGAGGTGGGCCTAACAGGAGGCACTTCCGCTCAGGGGCGATCATATTTTCTCAAGCAATTACATTCCTCTGGGTGTATTATATATCTACGCACTGGTAAAATGCCAAATTTTATGGGCAGGAAACTCTATTCCTCAACAGGACCTTCTAAGTTCCAACATCTGGACACTGTATTTAAAGGACACCCAGATAACATTTCAATTTCTGCAATACAGGAGCATTAATACAAGCTCTGCTTGTCACCCCCTATGGCTCAGTGGTTAGCACCGCTGCCTCACAGTGCCAGGGACCCAGGCTTGATTCCGCCCTCGGTTTGTGTGAAGTTTGCACATTCTCCCTGCGTCTGTGTGCGTTTACTCATGATGCTCTGGTTTCTTCCCACAGTCCAAAGATGTGCAGGTTAGGTGGATTGGCCACTGTAAATCACCCACAGTGTCCAAGGATATGTAGGTTAGATAGATTAGCCATAAGAAATGTAGGGTTACAGGGACAGAGTGGGTATAAGTGGAACGCTCTTTAGACACTCAGTGTGGACTCAATGGGCTGAATAGCCCGCTTCCACACTGTAGGGATTCTATGAAAAATACCCTGGGAATGCCAGGGACTGGATGAAAAGTAGTGCCATGCTTTGGAGATACTTCCCTCAAGGTCTTCCTGAAGGATGTCTGAGAGACATGAAGTTGTTTTCCCTAGGATGGTAACAGGGGGCATCCTGACTGATGAAGTCATCCTCAACAGAGATGGTACTGGAGGCCACCTCCCATGACAGCTGGAGAGAACCTGTTCTCCAGTGCTGCAGGAGGATGAATGATATGCTATGGTCTGCCAGGATTAGTACCACAATCGACTCAATGCTACAATCCACTGTAAATGTGAATTAACATTAGAAGGTTGCCACTGTTGATTGATTGAGTTACTGTCATATGTAGTGAAGTACAGTGAAAAGCTTTGTTTACGAGCAGTATAGGCAGATCATAGTAAGCAAGGATGTACAGATCAAAAAGACTTAAACAGAAGCATACAGGTTACATTGCACAGGGCATGCGCTAGGAGATATCAATGTTAGCAAGATCAGCATTATTTTAGGCTAGAGAGTCCACTTATCAATTAAATAATGGCTGGGAACAACCTGTTCTTGAAACTGGTGATGCACTTGTTCAGGGTTCTGTATCTTCTACCTGATGGAAGAGGTTGTAGGAGGTCATTACCTGTCATCAGGACTATCATCAGATACCTCGTGCAATCAATGTTTTTCACAAAGTTGCAGCTACCAACATAACACCACTTACACTGCAGAGGTATTGCCTCACAAACATTTGCCAGATTTCACACTTAAAACATAAAAGGGGCTACTTCGCAGCTCACACATTATCAGCTCACTGACCTTGTTTCACAACTAACATAATCATACATATCTGATAGCTTTTTGCAAAAGGCTTACATGGGACAAGGGCACCACCACAACTGGTGACTTCAGGATGAATACCTTCTTGGTGTCACGGGGACACATATCATGTCATGCTTTGTTAGTTTTCACACTGAACCACCTTTCAGAGTCTAGCTGTCTCCGTAGGATGGGTGATGTCTATTTGTGGACAGCCAGGCCCAACAGAACAATCAGTATCTGTCTGCTATAAATGGGGACCCTCATTCTATCACTTGAGCCATGGATGCATTCATTGACTGTTTAGGCTAGAGAGGGCTGATGGACCTTGACCCCATTCCCCCCTTCCAGGTATCCAATCTCATCAGTGGGTAAGGGTGGTGCCATTGTGTCTTTACAAGGAGGAGTGACAGACATATATCGAGGGATTGCCATCTCAGGACACTCCAGAGATGTCCTGCCACACTAGCTCCTCTCAGCCGGGTGCCTCCATTGGGTCAGATTGAGGAGATTGCACCTGAACTTCTGCAGGAATGCCCCACCAGGCTAGAACCCTCTGGGTCCCAGTGTGCCACAGGACATCTGCCAGTCACCTGAGGCCAGCTGACAAGCAGTCAGTAGGCTTCTTCAAGCTCAGCTGTGACTGCTGAGGATTGAAGATGGATTGGTGAGAAAAGAAGAATTAAACAGCGCTTGAGTCACTCTGAGCACAAGGGTGTCAACATTCTGTGCAAACTGAAACTTGACACAGTGTAGCACATTGTACATCAGTCTTAGGGACTTTTACAACCTGTTAATACTTCTGACTATTTATGTTTCCTTTTTTGATTGCCTTGAGGGGTGCTGATTATTACGCTCATGCACATCATGTTCAGCAGTGTAGTGAGAACTGAAGCTGTCATTCTCTGCTGCCCTCTGGGAGGAACATAATCACTGGAAATTGGGAATGCTAGCTAGATGTTTGGGTTTTAAGAGTGAATCAGCATAGTTTAGTCCCTCTATATATCCGTAACAGATGAATGTCCCCCACAAATTGAGGTTCAGTTCATATAAATGTAGCCTCCATGACATTGTGCCTAACTGTACACTGATGCTCTGACCAGGAAACTGAAGAGGAGGCTATTGGTGCTAAGGAAACGCATTAACTTATCATTACTGGCAATCAAAATCTCTTAAAATTTTAATGGTATGAAACAAGCACACCCTTGAAGGCAGGATTGCTCCGTATCTTAATTATCTCATAGTTCTGATTGTCCACATGTGATAAAGTTTTCTGCCCTCAAATCTAGCTGCTATCAGATTCTCTTGGATCTGTCTGCCACATTCCAGTACTTCCCTGGCTTCTTTGACATCCTCAGGATCAGTGTTGTCTCCCTCAGCATCTCAGCTACTCTTGCTCTCTTCCTTATCTGAGGAGCTAACTGGTTGCTCTATTTCATCCTGTCACTGAGCTACGTGGTCTGGATGAGTGCAGCCTCAACAACACTCAAGAAGCTTGACACCATCCAGGACAAAGCAGCCGCTCAATTGGCATTACATCCACAAGCATCCACTCCCTCCACCACGGACGCTCGGTAGCAGCAGCCTGTACTATCTACAAGATGCACTGCAGAAATTCACCAAAGGTTCTCAGACAGCACCTTCCAAACCCATGACCATTTCCATCTAGAAGGACAAGGGCAGCAGATGTATGGGAACACCACTACCTTCAAGTTCCCCTCCAAGCCACGCACCATCTTGACTTGGAAATATATCGCCGTTCCTTCACTGTCGCTGGGTCAAAATCCTGGAATGCCCTCCCTCATGGCATTGTGGGTCAAAACACAGCATATGCCCTCATCCCACAGATGAAAAAAAATGTTGTGCAGGGTAAAGCAAACAGTCACTAATCCGAAGACTCAGTCTAGTGAGAACAAGAGTTCAACTCCTAAGCAGTCTAGACAATAGAATCACATCTTGAAAAAAACAATTGTTTGCTCAATGATGGCTCTAGTGGATGCACGGGCAGCACTGCAGTGCTGTTCAGCATAGGTCTGCAGGTTGTGGACCAAGACTACCAGCCTAGCCTCTTGGAGTGCCTCATATGACCCACAAGCCAGCAGTGTTTGCGGAACCTGGGCTGAATCTAAGCATGGGACAGCTTCCCAAATTTCAGCAACACATCTGCCTATGGTCACAAACAAGCTGGATATTGAATGAGTGAAATCTTTTCCTTTCAGGAATCTGATTGGATAATGCCAGAGAGTTCTGAATGCCACATGTGTGCAATCGATGACCCCTTGTATCTGAGGGGTGACACTGATGGCAGAATCAAAGAATCCTTACAGTGTCCTTTGGCCCAACAAGTCCACACCAACCCTCCGGAGAGCACCCCATCCCCTGGAACCCTGCATTTCCCTATATGGCTAATGCAGCTAATCTGCACATCACTGAACACTCTGGGCAATTTAGCATGGCCAATCCACCTGGCCTACACATCTTTGAACTATGGGAGGAAACCAGAACACCCAGAGGAAACCCATGCAGACAAGGGGACAATGTGCAAACTCCACACAGACAGTCGCCCAAGGGTGGGATCGAACCCAGGTCCCTGGTGCTGTGTGGCAGCGCAGCTAACCATGGAGCCACCAGGGCACTGTGAGAAGATGAGACCACTTGGGCATCTTGGCTCACCAAGTTCATGATGCACTACGTAATCCATACTACTTTCCTGAGGCGACCATTGATGAACTGATGAATAATCTTGTGTCCTGCTGATTGGGAGATTGCACACGTGTCTCTAGTTGAACTTTGGATGGGAGCTACTGGCTAGAAGTTGCCATAGGCATGGTGATGCCTCGCAATTTGTGTGGATGCAGAGCTGTCTGCAGGAGGTGGCAGATATAGGTGACAGCTTCCTCAGCTGCAATGCCTTCTATACACCTTCTCTTGATACACTGCTTGATGATGTTGAACACCCAGATTCCCCTCTTCAGGCATCGCTTGTTCATCCACAGCTGCAGGTCCCAAGCCTTCTGTTTCTGTTGTTCATCCCTTCCCCTCCTCCTCTTTCTCCTTAGCCTCAGCAATGTAATCACTGGATAACAAGGTTATATCTGTTATATAGGTATGTCTTCATTATAAATGTGGAAATGAGAATTAATAACATGTAAAGTTGACAGGAAATGCATGCAAACCAAAAATATTTTCATAACACAGTAGTGTTAATGTGGCTAAATACTCTGAGATGTTTCATAGAATCATAGGATTGATTGCCAAACAAAATATAACACAAGAAGTTAGATTTTATTCATGAAGAACAAGGCTTGAGTTAGATAGTTTCCTGAATTGGTAAACTATTTCCTTTAAAAGGGCCTCACCAACACATTTTCATTCAGGGATTTGCAGTGGGATGGTGTCAAGTCCACTACCAATGTGGGGAGTTGCAGGGGGGGACAGTTCAAGGCTGGATGGGAAGATGAAGAAGGTGCAGAGATACTTTGGTGTAATTTGGATAAGTTGAGTGAGCGAGCAAATGCGTGGCGGCTGAAACATAATGTAGACAAATGTGAGGCTGTTCACTTTAGTAGCAAAAACAGAAAGGCGGATTATTATCTGAATGCAGTAGATTGGGGAGAAAGGGGAAGGTAAAATGAGGCCAAGATGCAGTTTTTCACCGGTCACCGAAAGTAAGCATACAAGTATAGCAGGCAGTGATGAAGCTAAATGGTATGTCAGTCTTCATAGCACGAGGATTTGAGTACCAGAGTACTGTTGCAGTTCTACAGGGGGATCTTGATGACGTTGTACCTGAAATATTGTGTGCAGTTTTGTTCCCCTTATCTGAGGAAAGATGTTCTGATCATGGAGGGAGTGCAACAAAGATTTACCAGACTGATTCCTAGAATGAAAGAACTTTACAAAACTCTGGTAGGACTATACAAAACCCTGGTTCAGCCACATCTGGAGTATTGTGTCCAGTTCTGGTCGCCTCATTACAGGAAAGATGTGGAGGTGTTGGAAAAGGGGCAGAGGAGATTTACCAGGATGTTGCCTGGAATGGAGGGAAGATCTTACGAGGAAAGGTTGAGAGAGCTAGGGCTTTTCTCTTTAGAACGACGAAGGATGAGAGGTGACTTGATTGAGGTGTACAAAATGATCCGAGGTATAGATAGAGTGGAAAGCCAGAGACTTTTTCCTAGGGTGGAGGTAGCTATTACAAGGGGGCATAGTTTTAAAGTGAGTGGAGGTAGATATAGGGGAGAGGTAGATTCTTTACTCAGAGAGTGGTAGGGACGTGGAATGCATTGCCAGAGAGGGTAGTGGAGTTGGCCTCATTAGGGGCATTTAAGCGGCTATTAGGTAGGCATATGGATGATAGTATAAGGTAGGGGTGGAGGTTAGATAGTCCTTAGGATTAGGGTAAAAGTTCGGTACAACATCGTGGGTTGAAGGGCCTGTACTGAGCTGTACTGTTCTATGTTCTACTTCTATGTTCTAATGTATGAAGATACTATTGATCAATTGGAACTATATTCACTGAAGGTAAGAAGAATGAGGGGGATCTCATAGAAACCTATAAAGTTCTATCAGGTCTAAGCAAGGTAAATGCAGAAAGGCTGTTCCAATGTCTGAGGAGTCCAGAATCAGGGGTAATAGTCTCAGGATATAGGATATTTAGGACTGATGAGAAGGAATGTCTTCACCCAGAGACTGGAATGCTCTGTCACAGAAAGCAGTTGAGGCCAAAACATTTAATATTTTCAAAAAGGAGATAGGTATAGTTCTTAGGGCTATAGGGATCAAAGGGTATGGGGCAAAAGCAGTAACAGTGTGGGGAATATTGATCAACCATGATCATACTGAATGGCAGAGCAGGCTCGAAGGGCTGAATGGTCTACTCCTGTTTGTAGTTTCTTTGTTTCACAGGCCATGAGCATAAATTTGAACAAGTATGAAGTGGGCTGGTTGGAAGACCAGTCTTGGGTCTCTGAGAGCTCATCCCATCATTTTAAAGACAATTAGGCTTTCTCAGAGCTCAGATCTGCTTACTTTCCACCTTGCTGCTTCCAAGACCCTTCTGTGGCTACCCTACATCTTCCAATGTTCACTGGCCCACCTTCTTATATAGAACAGGACTCATATAGTAACAATGGCAAATATGAAAAGCACTTTTAAAACAACCATTCAGAAATTTGTTTTGAAAAAACTCTGTTCATACAAACCTATAATATTGTTAAAGTCTCAACCACAGAAACTTTGTCTCACTCCACATGTCTTTATTATCCAAATAAATACCTAGAACATGATAGAAAAGTTTCAAGAATAGAACAACTTATTAAATTCCCATAACGATGCTATTTAATCAAAGCAAACAGTCAATTTCTATCTGTGAAAATAGAAAATAGAGATACCTACTCTTGCAATATAGCTGAGCTTGTCAGGAGTGCTCCCTGTAATGATATTTTTATCCTGCAGTGGCAAAAAATGTCAGCTATGAAATCAGAGCTCAGAATTCCTGGATGGGGTTTTGCGAGACCCCCAGAAATATGGTCCTAAGTCAATAAAGAGCTATTAGGGCATGTGATCAGGAATTTGGTCCAAGAGGGAGCTTTAAGGTGCATCTTAAGGGAGAAGAGTCGAGCAGAAAAACAGGGGTTAAAAAAGAAAGGTTCATGATGTGTCAGATTCCATTTTGCTTTAGATAGCAGTGAAGTGCACAAAGGAGACTTTTAAGAAGAAAATCCCACATTCAGAGGTATATTATCATCAAGGCCCTACATTTAAACTCACTCTCCAGTTAGCACTAACAAATTAAAACCAAAGATCAGAGGCACTTTAAAATTTGTGTCATCATATGGTGAAACATTGCTGCCTAATCATGATATTGTGCTCTAGTGTTGCATTGCTTTTGAGTTGATGTCAACTTAGATGAAAAGTAAGTGCTCATGCCTTAAACTGGTTCAATAATTTTTTTAAAATGTTACATTGCAGTGAATAAAGGTATAATAGAACCCATTGACAAAACTTCCTTTGGGAAATATATAAAAGCTGTGTTGTGCTAGAGAACTTTATGAAGGCGTCTACTGTACTTAATTCAGATATTGTTACAAGAGGTACCATTGGAAATAAAAAAAAATATTTTCAATAATACACCGCAGTGACAGAGGCCAGGCCAGAAGATCCCCATAAATGTATTTCAAGTAATTTATTTTCCATTTGGAATAATGCTTATACTGTTGCAGCTCTCATATGCCATGAACAGCTGTGAGATATGATAAATAACTCCAAATGGGGACTAACCATAACTGATTCACAATTTGTCTTTCACCAATTATATAGTCAGGAGCATTCATCATAGAATCATAGGAGATTCATGTAATACAATATCTCACTGTTGGCTACCATGTACCTTCTATGTTTACAGTCATATTTAAGAAAATTCACTTTGAAGAAATGGCATCACCATGGCAATCTGTCTCCCTGCACATTTTACACAAAAGCACAGTCATGTAACTGTTTCATTTATCTTATGACTTCCATAATTTCAGATTTTTTAAAAATAATGCAATAAATTATACTTCGACAACTTGAATTTGACACAGTCCAGTGTAAATTTGTTTTCATTCAACATGATGATGGCTCCTTTTTGAAGGTTTTTACTTAAATTTATTTGCTATTGAAACTGAGCAGCCCTTTCATTGTAAGTGCAAGCCTTGCATCAGCCAAAAAATTTGAACTTTTTTCGTTGATTAATAATATTCATATCTTAAACAAAGTTGTGAAATTTTCAAAGTGCTATTAATTTTATGTTTTTCTAAGTTTTAAATGGTTTTGTTTCCTCTGTGGTGATCTACTTTCATGAATGCTTGTTGTCTCCAATGCAAAGTCACAGTTATTCATCTGTGATCCTTGACAATGAAGTCCAAAAATTATTTGCCTAATGTTCACAGTGCAATCGAGCCTGATCTGCCCTTACCTTCCCACAGATAGGCCCCTTAGCAACAGTCTACTGAATAGAGGTCAGGAATGGAAATCATGGTTAATTTTCTTCTCGCTAATTAAAATTCTTGCAATAGGTTTATGGTCACAACAATAACAACTTCACCACAACAATACTGATGACAAAATGACAAAACTTCCCCGTCCTGCTCCATCTCTCCTATTTAAATGTCAGTGTGTGATCACATGAACCAGGGAACAGGACAGGCTAAGGCCAAGAAAGAAGGAGATGCATAGGACAGCGAAGATTTGATCTTCATCCATTGGCCTCAAGGGAATGGTCACAACCACAACTTTGCATAAGTCTGTTTCATCCAATGAAGTTAGGGATCCGAAAGAAGAGTTGGTTGTGAAATTGGCCACTTACTTCTTATGCAAAATAGGAAATTGTTAAGAACTCACATCGGAAATGAGAAACACGGTCTTAAGTAGGTTCTCCTGTGTGACGCACCAAAGAGCTAAGGCAGGAGATGGACTCAAATGTTATGACAAAGACTTACTCAAGAGGGTAAAAGCTGGCCTGAAAAGGACTCTCCCAGAAAGGAACATTGATTTTTATGAGACACTAGGTAGGATGAATGTATTTGCAAAGAGTCTACATGATTATTCCTATGCATGATAGACAGGCTCACTATGTTGAGCTTCAAGAGACTTTTTAAAAGTTCTAATGTCATAAAATGACCTGAAATACTTCACAGGAGTTTTTTCAAACAAAATTTGGCCTGAAGTCACATAATGAAACATAGGGGAAAGATGGTCAAAGATTTGTCTTTTAGGAAGGTCTTTAAGATAGTGAGGCAAAATGGTTTGGAAGGCAAATCCAGAAGTTAGGACTGAGGCAGCTAAACCCCTGACAGGTCCAAATGGAATCAGTTAACTGAACAAAAACTGGGAGGTTAACCTGGGAATTTCCAAGCGTGGGTGGCTCAGCTATTTACTGTGTAAACCTGTTGAATCAGCAGGAATGTCTGTTTTTCATTTCTGATATTTTCTTTCATATCCTGTGTGTGGTCGTTATGCTTCTTTCCAATTGTTTTGTTTATGTTCCTAGAAATAATTCACATCTGTCCTGGTTCATGACTTTCACGATGGAAGATATTTCTAACTTATTTGTACTTTTCCCCTCGAGCCGCATTGGTGTGGGATGCATCAGTGGCTGTTACACTGTTGGCAGCTTTAGAATTAATGGGTGTGCAATCTGGTTGGAGCTACAGAAATTAATCCCTCCTTCTCCTGGGAATACTTCCTGGGCCATTAGCTGCTCCCAGTGTGCCCTAGTGAGCACGATTTTAATGTAGATGTCCCCTGTGTAGACAAGAAGCAGCTGAATCAGTGCTATCACACATTGTTAATGGCTGATGGGAAGTTTTTTTTTCTAATTTGGATCATTCAGATCTATTCAATGAATTTAACTCACCAAAGATTGGGCACTCATCTGTGAGAAGAATCTACCACAAACAGTCCTTAAAGGGCCGTCTTGTGCTCAATTGCAGGTTGGGTGACTTGATTGAGGGGCCTGGCATTAGGACGTGGGGACAGTTGCTGAGAGCCACACAGCCTGACCTTGTGTCCAACCATCCTCTCCCTGCCTTACCTGTAACCCCCCCTCTGATCCTTATTCTGCTCACTTACCTCTCCCCAGAGATCTAGTAATTGTTCCTGTCAGCTAAATCTGCTGTTAATAGAGAACTGTGAGCCTCTGACTGGCCAGCAGTTCACAAATGGATTTTCTGCTGTGGATTCAATACAATGGGAGGCTAAACGTTGCCTGGTAAGTGCCTGTTCCCATGATAATCGCATGAACCTCCTGGATGAAGTCAATCTCCAACCTTGCGCCAACATTAAATTCCATCCAAGGACAGGGGAGAGAAAGGAAAGTTGGAAATAATGATTTTTATAGATATGTGAGTCAACTAAACCTTTTTAGCCAATGGCCATGGGACATTCAGGGTTCAAAGATGGTTTTATTGAGGAGAGGAGTGGTTACAGTAGATTTGAATGACAGTGGGAAAATACCTGATGAAAGGCTACTACTAATAGTGTCAACTAACCAAGGAGCCAAGAAGTTTGGTGGGAATAGGGCTGAGGAAGCAGAATCTGGATCTTAATAGACGAGCTGAGCTGGGAGAGAGTATGAGACGAAATAGGAGGAAAAAAAGAGAAATAATTGGAATAAGTACTGGGTTATTCTGGTTCAATCTAAAATAATGGCATAAGAGGGAGACGGGCAGTGTCAAGCATACAAGATTTATGTTGGATCTTAAGAAGTTGGACTCAGTCTTCAAGATAGGGAGGATTGTTTAAGAAAATGGTTTGCAGTGAAGTAAAGAATGTGGGCTTATCAGTGCTCTCAGTAATAATCCTTATTAGCACGTGTTTGTGGCAGAGAGAAGCAAGGCCAAATAGCACTCATGTTTGCACCCTTTGGAGCCAATATGAAAGCCAAAACAGATGAAACAATTAGGATAGAAGACAGTAAAGATTTTTGTGAGGACAACAGGCACAGAGTTAGAAGTGTACTGGGCAGAAGAATGACTGCAGATGGATCATGGCTAATGATGAGCCATATGTGAGGCAATTGATAGTTAGAAAGTACAGTTCAAAGGGATTAATGAGTATGTTGTATTTTCATAAGACAAAACATTTCTACGTTGTTTTGAATAGTTTTGATTTCATGCAACGTATGTGCAATCTTTAATAATTTCAAGTTTAAATTACAATACGGTGATAATTTGAAAGCTATACATGAACCATAGGTGCAGATGATAATTACAAAACACTTCTATTATTCATAATCTAATCTGAATAATTTCATAACTACTCCCAATTATTTGTTATTTTACATAAAATAGTAGATTGACACTGCTCTGAAAGGGGATTTGTTGCAGTGAATTTTCCAGGCAATGTTTAAAATTCAAATTGCTTTTTATTCACTTTGATCTGATGCTAGTGAGGATTTAGAAAATCTTGGCATCATGATAAAGGGTGGAATGCAGAAAACAAAATACATTTTAATCAAGGGTTTTACGACACCATCCATTATGTATTTTTAATGCTGATGAAAAGAGATAATTAGAATCCTACGACGAATAATTTACAGCAGCTGTTTTAATTATTCATACCATGTCCTCTGCATTAATTTATTATGTGAGATATTGTTTATTAGTAGATCTCTACATGGCTGTTGCTAACATAAATATCCATTTACATTTACATGAAAAGTTCACAGAGGAACATTCAGCCAATATACTCCCAAATTCAGGACATCATTTATAGATGTAGAATCAATACATTATTATTAGATGCTTATAGACAATGCTATGTTTTATCATAAACGATTCCAAACTAAAATTGCTTGTGCTTGAGAAAATTAACTTTTGGATGCTCTAATATATTTATGGTTTATTTTGATTATTATTTTCTGACTTTAAATCCTTGAATGCATACTTCGTACAGTCTTTGTTTTTACAAGTATTACAAACATGCACAATCCTCGTACTTCGCAGTCTAAAATCTGCTGGCAAGCAATCTGAACCAATATAAATATAGCCAGAGGACACATACAGTGTTGAACAACAATCTCAGCAGTTTACTTCTTAACTTGAAAAATTAAACGAATGGCCCAGTGGCAACATTATGGACTGAGCTGGCTGAGTCTGAAAGGACAAAACTGTGTCATTGATTGTGCGTCATGTGGTGAGAGAACCAACAAAAGGGGAAAATGTACCTTGCCTCATTCCTACCATTCTACATGTAGTAGATGCATCTGTCCATGACAAAAGTGGTAAGATTGACCACTGCAGAACCCTTGTGGAGATGAAATCTCATCTTCACATTGAGGAGCTTTCCATGTCATGTGGCATCATGCTAAATGGAATAGATTTTGGACCGATGTAGCAAACAAAATTGGGCATCTATGAACTGCTGTGGGCCATCACTAAGAGCAGACCTGTATTCAACTACAACGTGTAAACTTATTCCCCAGCATATCCCCCACTTCAACATTATCATGAAGCTAGTGGGTCAATTCTAGTTTAATGAAGACCGCCAGTAGGGCATGTCGGGAATACTTGAAAAAGAGGTGTCAACTGAGTGAAGTTACAACACAGGACTACTTGAATGCTGTTGGATCAGCATGCGATAGAGCTAGGTGATCTGACAAACAATGGATCAGATCTAAACTCTGCAGTCCTTCTGTACGCAGTAATGAAGAGCAGTGAATAATTTAACAACTCACTGGAAGAAGAGGCTCCACAAAAAAAAACGTACTGTCTATGATGGGAGAATCCAGCACATAAGTGCCAAGTCAAGGCTGAATCATTTGCAGTAATCTTTAGCTAATAGAGGAGAAATTAGGGATAATATTGGTTGATCATCTCTGCCTCACTCCGAAGTCCCCAGCGTCACACATGCCAGCCTTCAGCCAATTAGTTGTATTTCATTCCAAGAAAATGATATGGGCCATGACAGCATTCCAGCAACAGTATGGAAGACATGTGCTACAAAACTAGTCACAATTAAGCTAAGGTTTCCCACAAAAAGCTACAACATTGGCATCTATTTGAAAATGTAGCAAAATGCCCAGCTATGTCCTGGTTATAAAAAGCAGAACAAATTCAAATCAGCCAATCCCTATCCCGTCAGTCTACTCTTAATCACAAGCCAAATGATGGAAGCGTTGTCGACAATTCTATCAAGTGATACTTATTCAGCAATAACCTATAGCTGACATTCAGTTTGGGATCCATCAAGCCCCCACAGTCCAGATCCCATTACAGCCTTAGTCCAAACACAGACAAAAGACTTGACCTCAAGACATGAGCTGATTGCCATTGACATGAAGGCAGCATTTGACCAGCTGGGGCATCAAGGAACCTTGGTAAAATTAAAGTCAATGGGAATTGAGGGAAAATTCTCCATTGGTTGGACTTGTACTTAGCACCAAGGAAGACAATTGTTGTTGTAAGAGATAAAATCATCTCTGCAGGAGTTCCTCTGGGTAGTCTCCGTGGCCTAACAGTCTTCAGCTGTTTCATCAATGAACTCCCCTCCATTCTAAGGTCAGAAGTGGTGACATTCACTAATGATTGTTTGATATTCAGTACAGTTTGCCTCAGAACTTCAGTTACTGAAACAGCTTTTGTCCAAATTCAGCAAGTCTGGACAATATTCAAGCTTTGACTGATAAATAACAGATAACATTCATGTCATTTAAATACCAAGCAACAGTCAGTGCAAACAAGAGGGAATCTAACTTGACATTTAATAGCATCACTGTTACTATCCCACAATAAATATCATGAGAGTCATATTGACCCAAAACTGAACTGTACTAGCCATATAAATACTATGGGAGCAAGACTAGGTCAGAGGCTGGTAATTTTGACTTGAGTAACTAATTTACTGACTCTGCAAAGCCTGAGCTATTTGCAAGGCACTAGTCAAGAGTGCAATGAAATGTTCTCTACTTGTAATGGGTGTGTGTGGCTCTAAGAACACTCAAGAAAGGTGAAGGTTTCCAGGACAAATTTGCCAATTTGATTGTCATTCAACACACCACCTTCACACTGTCTCACAGACACATGGTGAAAAGCAGTATGCACCATTCACACAACGACTGCAGCAAGCCATTAAGCTTTCTTCAGTAACTTCCAAACTTGCAACCTCTACTAATTAGAAAGACAAGGGCAGAAGGTGCATAGTGACACCACCACTCGCAAGATTCCATCCAGGCTGCAGATCAAAATTCATGCTGGTAGTGTGCAGGTTCACCCTCAAAAAATCCAAATTACCCTGGAGAATTCAATCATGGGAGCAAGCAATGAAAGAAAAGTTATTTTCATTCATAGAACTGACATAATCAATGACTAGTTTCTCCTCCAATCACAGACAGGTTGACTCTTGCATTTGTTGCTAATGAATCCAATAAAGAGCCTCCGGTAGCAAAATAGGGGAGAGAAAGGCCAGTGACATGAGGAGCAGCAAGCGGTTAGGAAAGTAAGTGGTGGCAGTGAGGGAGCTGTTGGGGGTGTCAAAACCATCTATTGCTGTGAACTAGGAGCCAGAGACTGACATCTTGCTGCTCTCTGTAGCTTTGTGCCAGGGTTGGGGCTTTTGCTGGGGGCACATATATCATATATCATACCTACAGTTTGGAAACAGTCCTTCAGCCCAACAAGTCTACAGCAAACCTCAGAACATCCCACCCAGACCCATCCCCCATAACCCTGAACACAATGGGCAATTTAGCATGGCAAATCCACCTAGCCTGCACATCTTTGGGCTGTGGGAGGAAACTGGAGCCAGAGGAAACCCATGCAGACATGGGGAGAATGTGCGAACTCCACGCAGACAGTCGCCTGAGGGTAGAATCGAACCCGGGCCCCTGGTGCTATCAGGCAGCGGTGCTAACCACTGAGCTACCGTGCTGCCAAAAAAGTAGCCTCCTTTGAGCCAGAATTGATCCAGTGACCTAAGGAAGTCTTTGTGAATGCTACAGTCCTCCGCTCTACCTGCTGAGCTATCGAAGAAGAAGGTTTAAGGGGGAGGAGCGTCTGTCAGAGTGAGGAGACAGCCATAACAGGAGTGGAGAGAGGAGGAGGTTGTAATGGTTTGGGGGTAAGAGGAGACTGCAAGATGGGGCTAAAGGCAGGGGGAAGCTGCAAGACGTGGGTGAGGAGAGCAGTAGGCTGCAAAAGGGAAAGGAGGAGGCTACAAGAGAGTTTAGGGAAGAACTCTGCAAGAGGGTGGCACAAATGGAAACTGCAAAGAAACTAGGAAAGTAAACTTTAAGAGGGGAGGAGAGGAAGACTGCAAAAGAGAAAAAAGCTTCAAACATGCTAACAGAGAAGTGCGCAACCAACTTGGAGCCTGAGAAACCTGAAAGTACTAATGTAATGAGTTACTTGCAAATAAATATGGAATCTCTAGCTTAAGGCTTCACAGATCTGTGTGGATGGCAATGTATTGGAATTTGGTAAATGTGACACTGTTCAAGAAAAAATATAAGGTCATATCTAATAACCACATTCTGGTCAGTTTCACGTTTGTGATGGGCAAGGTTTAGGAAACAACCAATTAATCAAATTGAATTTTTTTTAAATGAAGTAATAGACAATGTTAATGAATGGAACATGGTACATGTTGTCCATGTGGAAAGCATTTGACATTGTACCACAGAAAAGGCCGATTCACAAAATTGAGGATCATGGAATAGGTTTGTCACTGTCAGCTTGGATAAAAATAATTGTCTTCAGGATAGAAATAGTGAATTGTGACATTTTATCATACTTGCTTTTCAGGCTGAAGTATGGTAGACAATGCTCTCCAAAAGTCAGTGTAAGGACCACTGCATTTTTTTTTTGATATTTAAGTATAACCTAAATGCTGGAATGCAGAGTAAAGTGTAACATTTCTGCTGATGATACCACACTTGGCAATATAGAAAACAGTGAGGATGACAACAATACACTGCCCATGGTATAGGTAGTTTAGCAGAACAGGCAGACAAATAGCAAATGGAATTTAACACAGTGGCGTGTAAGGTGATGCATTTTGGTGGAAGATAAAGAGACAATTTATACTTAGTGACAGTTCCAAATTGTGTTTAGGGCAGAGGGAGCTGGGAATTCAAGTGCATAAGTTTTTGAAGGTAGGAGGAGATACTAGGAGCAGTTGATATCTTGGTTTACAGAAAGAGATATTGAGTACAAAAATAGAAAGGTTGAGAGAAATCTTTCTAAAATTTTGGTTCACGCACAACTCGTTTTAGTCATGACACATTAAGTATGTGAAGATCCATGAAAGAATTCAAAGGAGATCTGCCAGTGTTGTGTAGGCAAATAAGCAAATTTAACTAAAAGAGTAGATTGAAAACATTTGTCCTTGAAACAACATAATTTGAGGGAAATTTGGCAGAGGTGCATGAGATTATGACAGATTTAAATAAGGTAGGCAAACTGTTCCCACTAGTTGATGCCATAAGGGCTCAGGTATATGAATGAAAAGATTTAGTTAAGAGATTTGTGTAGGTTGTGAGGAAGAACTTTTATTGTTAATCAAATGGTAGCGATGTGAAACATCATGCTTACAAGGGAGGTGGAAACTGAGATTGTTGGTGATTTGAGAAGAAATTGGTTAGGTGTTTGAGAAAAGTAAGCTGTCATGACTGAGGATAGAGTGGGAGAAAGAGAGAGATTGGATTCCACTACAGAGAAACAGCATGGACTCATTGGAGTGGCTGCTTCCTGTGTTGTAACATTATGACAGCCAGATAAACAGAGGGCAGTCTCAGCAACCTTAATGTCCTGATTGCATAATTACAATTTCTGTCCACGCTTGTCAATCAGCAGTTACAATTATTAATTACTTTGTCAATATTTTCCAGTGGATTTTGTCAAATTGACTGATGCAGTTTAGGTGACAATTCCAATCAAATGCCACTCCACTGAGCAAGATGACTCAGAACCAGGACGACATGGTGACGTGCAACTTTAAATGGGCACTCCCTGTAATTGCACATTTTTATTGTTGAGCACTCTCCCTTTCTCCATGTCCCATTAGCAGCTGCCTAGGGTCCACGTTCAGGAATTTTCTACCTCACCCTCTCCGTTTTGCTCTACTTGTTTAAGATACATTTTTAAAATACCCTTTTGGACTGACACTTTGGTTACATCAACTTCAGTCACTTATCATCTATTTATTTTTAATTAGTTAACAATGTGAAAATAAATCTTAGCTGTACAGCCATGTTCTCTTTAATTCTTTTTCTGGCAGTCTGGGCTTTAGCTATATTAACATTGTACCTTTATAACATTTGGAGTATTTTTACTCACTGACAAATGGAATTAGAATTCATTAATACCCTCAATTGCTATTAGCTCTCCATTAAACTTAAAGCTATTCCACACAAGGAATTCATTAATTTCTGAGACACTGTGGCATTTAAATTATTACAAAAGAACAGGCATAATTTAACAAAACATTTTACTGTATCTGCAGTTACTGCATCTTCCAACTGAGGAACTGGTTAAAGTTAGTTACATAAGATAATGGTTCTGAAAGGGTTTATGTACAACACTGCTTTAGGGCCCACTTAATCTAATGTGTACTACAGTCTCGCGTGAGCAAAACTGGAGCCTACCTCAAGACCCCAATTGAACCAGAGATGTCATTCCTGCTCCTGATAGTCTTAGTAATTGTGTCCAACCAGCCACTGTAACTTGTTCCTATTAACTTTCATGTAATAAAGTACAAGTTGCGGTTAAGATAAGTGCCTCTTCTTAGATTATTGATTCATTGTTAAGCAAACCTTTGACTCTGTAGAGAAAAGAAGATTAGTGGCAGCACTGTATCCAACTATTAGCTGGGTAGTTGTTGATTCCGAAACACATACACCAGTTTTTTTGGTGGCCATTCCCTGTTTGAAATACAAATGCAACTGTGCTGGTTTATCAGGTCAGCGCTTGATTTAAAAAAAAATTTGATAGGACTATTTTTTGTTTCGACTTGTCCAACTTATGCAGCTGGAGCGGAACCATGTTGCCGTTCCCATTATAATTCTGGTGGCTGGGGAGTTTAATCCACCCCGATTAAGTCTGTGATGGGAAGGCCCTTTGACGGCCCTTAAGCAGACAGTTGATGCCCATTTGTCTGCTGGTGGAATGGGCGTGGCGGTCACCAATGTGGACCACACAACAAGTGGACCATGGCATATCTAGGTGATTGGGACATTGATGCGGGGGCAATCCCTCCTTCAAAGGCACTCAGTGACAGATCAAGGGAACTGGCATCGGAATAGGGCAGGTGCCTGCTGAGAGGCAGCACTCTGTCTTTGCAGACAGTTGACTCCTCTACATTCTTTCCCATGACCGACTTGCTGCCATCTCCCATTTGTCTGGATCCCTCCTCAAGGGAGGGATTTCATATAGTTGAGGCCTCGGGTGGATCGAGTACTGCAAACAACCACTACCTCTTGAGTGGCACTGCTGAGTACAGAAACACTGCTGTCCAGTTCTGAGGAAGGGTCACCGGACCCGAAATGTTAACTCTGTTTTCTCCTTCACAGATGCTGCCAGACCTGCTGAGCTTTTCCAGCAACTTTGTTTTTGTTACTGCTGTCCTCTGATTTGCTGGCTGGTCCTTGTGGGTTGAACTTCTACCCTAGGATCCTTAATCCAGGAGAAAGCCCACTGCTGCCTGTCAAGTGTTTGATTAGTTCAATATGTAAACGGCCTTCTTATAATGTGGCAACATAGGGTTCTGTGGCTCTCTAGCCAGAGACTATGATACATCCTTTCACAAAATTCCGCCCTTGAATTGGGAATCCTAATCACAAAAAGAAACTGAGATAGTCATGTCACATTTCCATTTTCCATCCCATTAAGAAGTCAAGAACAAAAAATGTCCACTTGAAATATGTGAACCTTTTTAATGATATAACTTATTTTGTTAATACTTTAAAGACAATTTTCTAATAAGAAAAAAGAACAATACAGCACAGGAACAGGCCCTTCAGCCCTTCAAGCCTGTGTTGGTACATTTTGCCCTTCCATACTAAAACTGTTATCACTTGCAGGGTTCTTATACCTCTGTTCTGCTTCCTATTCATGTATTGATTCAGGTGCTTCTTGAATGATGCTATTGTTCTTCCATTGCCTCCACTACCATTCCAGGCACTCACCACATCTTGTGCGCAAAACGTGCCTCACATGGAAAAAGCCTCATACTTTCCACTCTATCCATGCCATTCACGATCTTATAAACTTCAATCAGGTCACCCCTCAACCTCCTGTGTTCCAGTGAAAACAAACCTTGTATATCCAACCCATAGCTAAAATCCACCATACCAGGAAACATCCTGGTCAACCTTTTCTGTACCCTCTCCAAAGCATCCTTCTGGTACATGGTGATCAGAACTGTGTGCAATATTCCAAGTATGGCCTAACTAAAGCTCTGTAAAGCTGCAGCATAACATGTTTATCCTTATACTCAATGCCCCTTCCAATGAAGGCATAGGCCTTTTTCACTACCTCATCTACCTGCGCAGCCACCTTCAGTGATCTGTGGGCCTGCCACACAGATCCCTCTGCATATCAATACTCCTAAGGAGTCTGCCATTCACTGTATAATTTTCACCTGTACTTGACCTTCCAAAATGCCCTGCTACGTAGTTCATTCATTATAATATCCTTGTGAAATGGCATTTATAGGAGATGTGAGGTCATTGTAAGTTCATTTGTATTGCACATTAATGCTGAATATTTAGTAGCTACTCTTCATTTTCTGTCTTCATTTTTTTCTCTTGCGCTTGAGATCCTAATATACAATTTTGTAAGTGATGGACTACATTTTCATCTTGTTAACCATTCAATCACTGCTACCAAATAATGTTTCCCAGTGAGAATCAGTTGACTTGAGTTTTTTGGAGTAACGCAATCACAATGATCAGTAAATAGTCTGACAATTCAAGCTGCCTCTAAGGTGTTCTCTGTTCACCTTCTAGAGGTATTTATATTGTGTTTATAGAAAGGATTAGTGCTAGTGAAAACTCTTCTCTCTGGCCTTGACATCAGACTGAACTGCTCAAATAAAAACTACGAATGCCTGACTAATTGTGATGCTGGCTGTTTCCTTAGAATCACTTCAATCACAATATATAATTCAGTGGTACTCCTTGAAAGGACGTGTGCTAGGGTAATCGACGTGCAATGTGGTCTGCATTGGTAATCATTGAAGCAATCATTCTCTGATGTAATTTGTGAAAAATGATATTGCAGGCTAGCTTCTCTTAACAAAACAAATTTCAGAATTATACTTCTACTAAAGTATTTCAATCTTAAAGTGAAATACAGGGACTCTACAGTGCCTGAAATGATTACCTAACCATTCCATGTGAAGGTCACTTTGTTAGTTTGAATTTGTCTCTTTAGAATTAAAATTCCAAAACGGGCACAGCAGTATTTGGAGACTTTTGCTTGTTGTACCATAGATGGAAAAATGTATCAGCGCATTGAAGTTGTTATGCTGGCTTTATTCTTTCCATACCAATTTTATTGCATAGTCTTTCAGAGCAGAATAAAACACTGCTTGTGTAAATTCTGCAGTTTCTGCAATTGAACACAATTGATAATGCACCTCCTTTACTTTGCTGCAATTTTTAAAAAAATTGTGTATTTTTGAAGAACATTGCCTGTTTATATTTGAATGACTGTTTTTTTATCCCATGCTCCACTCTGTTGTACTTGCTATTGGTTTTTATATCCTGTGGCCTGTTTGCTAGTATGTGCTGATACTGTCAAGCTGTAGATGTGAGGAAGCAGCGACAAGATGGTGGCACTTACTATGACTTTGCAGAGAAGGTTATTGACCTTCTATCTTCACAGCTGGGCACTGAAACCACAATAACCTCAATGGGAACTTCAAGCCAGGCTGGCTGGGTCTCTGCAGGTCTGGAGATGTGAGAACGCCCTGCCTCTCACCACCCCGTCCACCAGGGCCTCCAGGTGCCTGTCTACAAAATGGGGACCCAATTTCCCGTCCTTTGCTATGTTAGGGCAAATGTGTCAATATCCATACAGGGCAAGTCCAGCCTGACACTGTTTGTTTGAGTGCAGAACAGTCTTTTAAATACAACGTTGTGTCAGGAATGCTGAGCTATTCTGAGATATCCCAGCGCAGTGATCTTTATATTTTGTAATTTCAGCATGAAGATTCTCCAGTGTTCCTATAATTCAACCCTCTCTGTCTTGTGCTGTTTATTGTCTGTTCATTGGTTGATGTGGTCTGCAAAACATTGTAAATCCCTTCTGGTGCATTTAGGGTTATTAATGTGAACTTTCAACTTGCTTCATATCGAATAGCTGGAATTCCAGATCTGTAGTGGTGCTGCAGCATTAGGCTCTCCTATCTTGGCGAGCAATATGCCATCACAGAGCCTCAATGTCTCCTTTGAGGGTTTAACTTCTGGATTGGCATTTGGTATATCTTTATGCAAGTCTGTGAAGTTCAATGTTGTGAGAAGCGCCAGAGTCCATCTGGCACTTCATATTTACTTGATGTTGTCTTACTTCTTCTATTTTCATCACAATAGTTACAAACCTTTTTCATTACTACATTTGCTGTTCTCAACCTGCTCTAAGATATAGATTGAATAATCCACATCTTCACCTGACATCTCTGGGTAGCTAGGCTTGATTTGGTCAAGTAGTTGTCTGACATCTTTATTTGTCTGCCTGCTAGCGAAACACGAATGCAATGTGGTTTAGCTTCTTTCAGTTAAAAGCTGTGCCTTTTCCATGTGTAGTGATTGGAACCAGGTGGACCCTGTTAAATATTTGTGGAGCTGGATGAACACAGCAGGCCAAGCAGCATCAGTGGAGCAGGAAAGCTGACGTTTCGGGTCTAGACCCTTCTTCAGAAATGGGGGAGGGGAAGGGGATTCTGAAATAAATAGGGAGAAACGGGGAGGCGGATAGAAGATGGATAAAGGAGAAGATAGGTGGAGAGGGGACAGACAGGTCGAGGAGGCGGCGTTGGAGCCAGTAAAGGTGAGTGTAGGTGGGGAGTTAGGGAGGGGATAGGTCGGCCCAGGGAGGACGGACAGGTCAAGGAGACCTCGTTTTTCAAGGGCTGCAACTTCCCCTCCATAGTGATCAAAAATGCCCTCGACCATGTCTTTCGCATTTCCTGCAACTCATCCCTCACACCCCCTCCCTGCAATAACAACCAAAACAGAATCTCCCTCATCCTCACGTACCACCCCACCAACCTCCAGATCCAACGCATCATCCTCCGACACTTCTGACGTCTGCAATCTGACCCCACTACCAAAGACAATTTTCCCTCCCCACCCTTATCTGCTTTCCGGAGGTAACACTCTCTCCGTGACTCCCTTGTCCGCTCCACACTCCCCACCAGCCCCACCACCCCCCACACTTTTCCGCGCAACCACAGGAAGTGCTACACCTGCCCCTACACCTCCCCCCTCACCCACACCCCAGGCCCTAAGAAGACCTTCCACATCAAACAGTTGTTCACCTGCACATCTGCTAATGTGGTATACTGTATCTGCTGTTCCCGTTGTGGCCTCCACTACATTGGGGAAAACATATGGAGGCTTGGGGACCGCTTTGCAGAACACCTACGCTCGGTTTGCATCAAACAACTGCACCTCCCTGTCGTGAACCATTTCAACTCCCCCTCCCACTCCTTGGACGTTCTGTCCATCCTGGGCTTCCTGCAGTGCCACAACGATGCCACCCGAAGGTTGCAGGAACAGCATCTCATATTTTGCTTGGGAACCCTGCAGCCCAATGGTATCAATGTGGACTTCATAAGCTTCAAAATCTCCCCTCCCCCGAGCACATTCCAAAACCAGCCCAGCTTGACCCGCCTCCCTAACCTGTCCTCCAACCTATCCACTCCTCCCACCTCAAGCCTCACCCCCATCTCCTACCTACTAGCCTCATCCCACCTCCTTGACCTGTCTGTCCTCCATGGATTGACCTATCCCCTCCCTAAATCCCCACCTACACTCACCTTTACTGGCTCCAACCCCGCCTCCTTGACCTGTCTGTCTCCTCTTCACCTATCTTCTCCTTTATCCATCTTTTATCCCCCCTCCCTTTCTCCCTATTTATTTCAGAATCCCCTTCCCCTCCCCCATTTCTGAAGAAGGGTCTAGATCCGAAATGTCAGCTTTCCTGCTCCTCTGATGCTGCTTGGCCTGTTGTGTTCATCCAGCTCTACACCTTGTTATCTCAGATTCTCTAGCATCGGCAGTTCCTACTATCCCCGTTAAGTATGAGGTAAGCTCCCACCATCATGGACTTCACCAGCAAATGTGTGGGGGACTGCATACCAAAGAAGTCAATCCGCGTGTTCCCCAACCTTGGATGAACCAGGAAATCCACTTCCTACTGTAGATCAGACAGTGCAGCATTCAAGTCAGATATCGCAGGCCAATACAGGAAATCCACACATGACCTCTGCAAAGCCATCAGAGATGCCAAGAGGCAGTACCGGACCAAGTTAGATGCCCAAACCAACCAAAAAGACCCCTGGTGCATTTGGCAAGGCCTAAACAAAATGAAGTACAGCACAATAACAGACAAAGACACATCTCCCCCTAACACACTCAATGCTTTCTATGCTCAGTTTGTGCAGAATGCCAGCGACATGATGACGCCTGCCCCAACAGCTCCAGACACACCTTTTCCCTCGGACACTGCTACAGATGTCAGTTTCCTGGGAATCAACCCAAGGAAAGCGATGGGACCGGACAGTGTCCCCGAGCGAGCACTCAGATCTTGCGCAGACCAACTGGCGGATGTATTCACTGATATCTTCAACCTCTCCCTCCTACAAACTGAAGTCCCCACCTGCTTCAAGAAGGCCACCATCATCCGCGTTCCTAAGAAAGCACATGCAACGTGCTTAAATGACTACCACCCATGGGCTCTGACCTCAGTAATCATGAAATGCTTCGAGAGGGGCTGGTCACGGCCCACATCAACTCCAGACTCCCAGCCTGCCTCGATCCCCTACAGTTTGCCTACTGAAGTAACAGCTCCACAGCGGGTGCTGTATCCCTAGCCCTGCACTCATCCCTGGAACATCTGAACTACAAAGACACCTACATCAAACTCCTGCTCATTGATTTCAGTTCAGTTTTCAACGTCATTATCCTCTCCAGACTGATCTCAAAACCGCAGTTCTTGGACTCGGCTCTGCCCTCTGCAATTGGATCCTCAGCTTTCTGGCCCATAGGCCATGGTCAGGATATGTAACTGCACCTCCTCCACAATAACAGTCAACACTGGAGCAGCAACCCCATCCCCCACCCCCCAAGGATGCATCCTCAGCCCCCTACATTATTCTCTGTACACTCACACTGTGTTGCCAAATTTCAAACAAACGCCATCTACAAGTTCGCTGGTGACGCCACCATAGTAGGAAGCATAACTAACAATGACAAATCAAAATACAGAAGGGACATAGAGGGCTTGGTGATGTGGTGTAATGAGAACAACATCTCTCTCAATGTCAGCAAAACTAAAGAACTGATTACTGACTTCATTAAAAAAATGAGGAGAACAAGCCCCCTTCTACATCAACGGAACTGAGGATGCTCTTCACTCTCTCAACAAGTTCTTCGGAGTTACAATAACTGATGACCTGTCCTGGACTTCAGATGTAGATGCGACAGTTAAGAAAGCACAACAACACCTCTTCTTCCTCGGGCGGCTCAGGAAATTTGGCATGTCCATAAGGACCCTCACCAACTTCTACAAATGCACCATTGAAAGCTTAGTGTCCGGGTGCATGATGGCCTGGTATGACAACTGCTTTGCCCAGGACTGTAAGAAACTACAGAAGGTGGTGTGCACAGCCCAGGCCTTCACGGACGTCAACCGTCCATCCATGGACTCTATTTACACG
This sequence comes from Ginglymostoma cirratum, assembly GCA_024137785.1. NCBI lineage: Eukaryota > Metazoa > Chordata > Chondrichthyes > Orectolobiformes > Ginglymostomatidae > Ginglymostoma > Ginglymostoma cirratum. The sequence goes on along the minus strand of JAHRHZ010000133.1, from coordinate 36,206,333 downwards.
GCTCGCTGCTGCAGAAAGGCGGCCAACATCATCAAAGACCCATTGCACCCTGGTAGTGATCTTCTACAACCTCTTCCATCTGAACACACATCAGCAGGTTCAGGAACAGCTCCTTCCCAGCAGTTATTAGACTGACGAATGGACTCTCTATCCTCAAATAATGCTGATCTCGTTAACGTGATCTCACCCAGCGCACACCCTGTGCAATGTAACCTGTATGCCTCTGTCTAAATCTTTTTGATTACATTATTGCTTACTGTGATATGCCTGTACTGCTCAGAAACAAAGCTTTTCACTGTACTTCGGTACATGTGACAGCAAATCAATCAATCAATCAACCGACAAGGTTCTTGATTGGCCCAGGTTAACGAACCCAATCCAGAAAGCCTTTGCTGACTAATATAACCAGAAGATTAGAATCTCCTCATTTGAGTACACTATCCGAGCTGGCTGGTCACAGCCAGTGTACTGTTCGCTAGTAAAATAAAGGGTGACTTGGTGATGGGACACCAGGCATCTATGCAGTTTGTTTCCCGTGTTAGATATATTTTCTTTTGTTTTAAATGATGAGTCCTGCGATATTGCAACTCGTCCTTTGTGCTTGATTTTTTTTTTTGTTGACTCTTCTGTGGATATTTGATGTTTTCCTCCTGCATAATTGTATTTGTAGGCTATTTATTGACATCTTACACAGGCCAGGGCTATTTCTCCACAATTTGGACCAACTCTCCTGTTGTCCCAAGTAATTTTTGTCCCAAGTAATTGTTGATTTACAAACTCAAAGCTTCTACACATTTATAACTCCTTCAAGAGTAAGATTCCCTGCTCTTAGTGGTTGAGCTTTCCTTGTAGACGCTCTTATCCCTAAGGTGATTCTGTCTTCAATTAAGTCATCTTTTAGTTGCACAAATTCAGTTTCTGCAAACTGAGTTCATGGTACTTCAAATTGATCAGTGGTCTCTTTCACATTGGTCTCGAATATTACATATATATTGTTCAAATAGAGTCATACAATCATACAGATGTTCAGCACAGAAACAGGCCCTTCAGTCCAACTTGCCCATGCCGACCAGATAAATTAATCAGGTCCCATTTGCCAGCATTTGGCCCATATCCCTCTAAACCTTTCCTATTCACATACCCATCCAGCTGCCTTTTAAATGTAATTGTCCCAGCCTCCACCACTTCTTCTAGCAGTTCATTCCATATATGCAACACCCTCTGCCTGAAAATGTTACCACTTAGGTCCCTTTTAATTCTTTCTCCTCTCACCTTAAATCTATACCCTGTAGTTTTAGACTCCCCCACCCTGGAGAAAAGACCTTGATTATTCACCCTATCTGTGCCCCTATAGCGGGACGGTCAGAAATATACACAGAATTCTAGAAGTGGCCCCACCAACATCTGTGTAACTGCAATATGACATCCCAATTCCTACACTCAATAGTCTGAGCATTGAATATAGTAGCCTTCATTGTCATGTGTACTCGAATGAGTGTAGTGAAAAGTCTGTAATCTCGCCTCTTGATGCCATCTTAAGTACAGGGTACCTAGGTACAGATACTGAAGTGTTGTTACAGAATTGAAATCATAAAATAAAAGACTAGCATGGGAATACAGAGTTTTAATAGTCCAGAATGAGAATAAAAAGTGTATTTAAAATACTCAAGTTATAGTCCTTTTCTCATTGAGGCCATCTCTGCCGGGCTTCAGAACACGAGGTCTCACTGCCTCCACGCACTGTCTTCCCCCCCCAGGACTTGTCCCCCTGGTCAGCCTGGGCTTGCTCCGCTCCCGTTCCGGCTCCAGTCCACGAATTGCTTCCAGGACTTGGCCCACGCACGCTGTGCCACCGCTCCAGGCTCCGGCCATGACTCAGCTCCCAGCTCAGCCCATGCTTGCTCTGCTCCCCATTCCAGGCTCTGACCCGCGACTTGTTTCCAAGACTTAGTCCGCGATTTCTGTGCTCCAGCTTTGGTCGTGACTCGCTTCTGGGACTTGGCCTGCAATCTTGCTGTCCCTGCTCTGGCCGCAACTCACTTCCAGGTCTCAGCCCACGCACGCTCAGGCTGTGACTCTTCTCCTGCACCAGGCTGGTCTCAAACTCCGTTCTTCATTCCCTCCATGTAGAGTATGTTAAGAAGTTAAAAGTTGGTGAGGGGGAAGAAAAACTGCAGCAAGAGGGAAAAAAAGAAAGAAAGAGGAAAAGGAGCTGGCACGCAGAGGAGTTCGAGATGGAGCGTCTTACTCTGCCACCATCTTAACTGGATAGTAAGCGTGCTAAACACTTACTTAACCGCCCTGTCTACCTGTGACGCAACTTTCAAGGAACTGTGTACCTGAATCCTTAGGTGCCTCTTTTCGACAACTCTACCCAAGGCCCTGCCATTAATTGGATAAGTCCTGCCCTTGGTTGTTTTACCAAAATGCAATATCTTGCATTTATCCAAATTAAAGTCCTTCTGCCACTCCTCAGCCCATTGGCCCAACTGATCAAGATCCCTTTGTAATCTTAGATAACCTTCATTACTGTCCACTACACCACCAATTTTGGTGTCATCTGCAAACATATTAATCATGCCTCTTAATTCTTAAATAGTTTTAGTGGTGTGGTGCTGGTGATAGCACCCTCCTATCTCATGCTTGAAGAAAGTCTGCGAATATGGCAAATGCCTGGGCCTCTGCGTCTGCAGTGCCAAACCATAAGGACATTTACATACTCCCTTACCCAAACGAAGAGTGCATTTGTGACTGCCTGTAGCATCTACATGTGGCTGATTCTGATACGCTTCAGGCCTCTATTTCTGACCCCTGGAAAGAGTTGACAGCCACTGTGATCTTAGAAGATAGAATCCCTACAGTGTGGAAACAGGCCCTTCGGTCCAACAAGTCCACACCGAACCTCAGAGCATCCCACCCACATATAGGTTCCCCCTATAACCCACTTAATCTACACATCTCTGGACACTACAGGCAATTTAGCATGGCCAATCCACCTAACTTGCACATCTTTGGACTGTGGGAGGAAACCGGAGTACCCGGAGGAAACTCACGCAGACACGGGGAGAATGTGCAAACTCCAGACAAACAGTTACCCGAGGGTGGAATCGAACCTGGGTCCCTGGTGCTGTGAGACAGCAGTGCTAACCACCGTGCCGCCCCACGGTGGGTGTGACTGTCTGGGCAGACTGTTGTGCCAGATATTGACACATTTGTCAATATTGGCAAACAAATTCCCAGGAGATAACAAGCATGGGGCTGGATGAACACAGCAGGTCAAGCAG
>JAHRHZ010000133.1:36149970-36187279 GCA_024137785.1 Ginglymostoma cirratum | reverse complement strand
CTCCCCCATTTCTGATGAAGGGTTTAGGCCCGAAACGTCAAGTTTTCCTGCTCCTATGATGCTGCTTGACCTGCTGTGTTCATCCAGCCCCATGCTTGTTATCTCGGATTCTCCAGCATCTGCAGTACCTTTTATCTCTGATACAAAATTACAAGCTTGCATTTGCTTCGAAATTTCCACTGCCTCATCAATGACCTTATATTTTTCATATCATATTCTCATATAATAGCTATTGATTGTTAAAGTCCCTCCAAAATCAAATTTATATTTGTAATAAAATATTTCCAGTATTCTGATTCATGAAAATAGTATTGTTTCAATGCAATAAACACAAAAAAAAATGTTTTCCTTTGAAAGATTCAAAAATTGAAGTCACTGTGGTTAAAAATATATTTTTTCTTTGTAGTCATCAAATGCTGTTTTTACAGTTAAGATGTGAAGTCAGATTCATATGAGCATTGCATGATTGTTATGAGATATTTCAGTCCTGAAATGAAATTGAAGTGCACATTAAAACCTGATACAGCATAAAGGTTGGAGGCATTTTATCCATACTTTAAAATAACTCTTATAAGATCCTTGGAGACAACATATGACTGCACATGCCACTTCCAGTCAATAAACCATTATCAGCTTTTGTTCTCTGTAACTGGTGAATAAGTAGTGCTGACAATGCTGAACAGCTCTGTTAGATTGAAAAGCACATTATGATAATACATCTTTGATTCCCAACTTATTTGAATAAAGGAAAAGAGATTTTTGCTAAGCCATAGCAAGATCATTCCCATCTGTGTCAACTACTATGTATCATCTGCATACTTGTGTTTTTGTCATTGTTATTAGTATGAAGGATTGCATCATGCCAATCCTTCAATACATTCTGACAGGCATTTTCATGGTAATTGGCTCCAGATTGAAATTAGGATCATGCACTATAAATGGTTCGGTTCTGTGTTGAGTTTGAGTTGAGCCTTTCTTGATTCCTTCGGAGATATTATGAGATTAATACTGTGTCTCTGGGGTGTACCAATTGCAAGGTTAAGCATTTCAGAATTTGGTTTTAATTTTTTGACTCAACTCCAAAGTTCTGATACATCAAATCAGAACTTCAAAACCTGGAACAATGAGTGTGAAAAATAAACCAGCATGGGAATGGATGCCTTGCATGCTCATCCATTTGATTGTCAAAAAATATTTGCATTGCACAGATTCAGAAGAATCTACAGGAGTTAAAAGTCAAAATATCAGTGCCTCTATGCTAATTAGTACTGGTGAAAATATTCTATCAGATAAAAATTGCTGTGCCATTTAAGGAATTGAGTTCAGTACTTTCATTTCTTTGCCGTAAGGATTTACCATCACCAGACATCACATACTTCATCCTCTTGTAAGTAACAAAACTAAAAGCTTTACAATGTAAAAGAAAATGCTTGTGGAGTGGACGCTTCTGTTGCCTGTGCCAAAAAAGAATTATTACTCCTAATTAAACATCCAGCTGCCAAATTTGATTTTTTTAAACACACTTAACAAACAAAACAATCACTGTCGACAGTAGTTAATTTTCTTCTGCTTGACTAGAGAAACTTAACAGCGAATACTCAGCCACATAACATGGGTATTATTATCATTTTGAAGGGAAAAATGTTCAAAATGGCTGAATTGCCAAATGGGCTTACCTTGGTTGACAGCTGCGGGTTTACTGTAACTCTGTGTTTTGACTTCTACCTGCAAGAGTTATGATTTAAGCAGCAAGGCAAAGAGTTATGATTTAAGCAGCAAGGTTTTTCTTTTCCTTTGAGAATTTAGAACTCTGAACTTTGCTTCATCTCAGAGCCCTCGCTATGAGCTCACTTTCCTTGTAATGGGCTTTGGTTATTCCCTGACTATGGTACAGCCTTTCCACCTTTGGTGGTATCTAACACTTCATTTGTTGTTTTGGACAACATGCATTTATTTGGCTCTTAACAGACTTGGAGTACCAATGTAAAAAAAAGTGTCCAGATAGATTTTGTAGACATAAATGATGACACTGGAAATGAAAACAACATACAATAAAGTTCCTTGGGAAATTGGCTTGTAAAACACAAAATCTGAAATTTCCGTGATGATGCAGCTCATCAACAAATATCAAATGACAAAGTAGTACCCTCTAGTGGATAAGTTCACAAACAGCACAGTCATGGTGCGCTTCAACAGAAAGTGTAAAGTAAGGCCTATACTCAGCTTTATGACATCCTTTGTCCACCTTTTGTAAAGGCAAGTTTTCATCCACAAGGTTGTGACAGCTTTGGAGTTTAATATAGAACATTGATACAGTGCCCATAGATATTGTACTTAAAAGGTTACAATATATGCACAGAAACTTGAATGTAAAATGTGCTACAACAACTACAACCATCTTTGTTTGTACTAGGTGTTACTCAATCATTGGAGAGTTTTTTTTCTCGATCTTCATTGACGTAATGTTTGTTGGGGCTTCTTCAGGTAAAATCATATTGATGTCAAGGAATTCACCCTCACTTCACCTCTGGAATTTAGCTGTTTTGTTCTCATTTAGATTAAAGCTATAGCAGGAGGACTCAAAGTGGGCATTAGGAATCCTATTGTATTAAGTAGCTTCTGCTTGGTAGCACTGTTGGCGAAAATTTGCATAATTTTCTTGTCGATTGTGTGTAGGCTGATCAGGCAGTAAATTGTCAGATTAACCTTCCACCTTGCTGGGTTGATGTCAGTGCTGTAGCTGTACTGGAACAGCTTGGCTAGAGGCGCAACATGTTAACACTGGTCTTCAGTACTATGGATGGGAAGGGATGTGATTGGGACCCATCGCCTTTGCTGTACAATCAGACATTGGAATTTAAAATTCTCACTGTTGCATTTAACTCTTTCCATAATCGTCAACTGTCCTTTTCTCTTCCCACTCCAGCCCTACAACTCTTCAACAACTCTGCATTCCTTTGAATCTGGCCTCTTGTGCGTTCTACACATTTTTAATCAACTTGTTCAGAGATGTTGAGAGTTCAGAGGCATTATCTGCTTGTTGGAGTGAAAGGTAAGGCTGGTAAGATTAGGGAACAATGGATGAATAAAGATATTGAGGTTCTAGTCAATAATAAAAAAAATCATAGATATAAACAACTGGAATACACTGAATCTCTTGAAGAGTATAAAGAGTGTAGGGAGATTTTTAAGAAGGAAATCAGGAAGGCAAAGAGGGGACATGAGATAGCTTTGGCACACAAGGTTAAAGATAATCCAGAAAGATTCTACAAATACGTTACGAGCAAGAGAGCAATTATAGAGAGAATAGGAGAGTAGGTTGTTTCTTGGGCTGGAGGACAGAGACCAGCGGTGTTCCACAGGGATCGGTACTGGTCCTCCTCTTTTTTTTGTCAATTTATACAAATGATTTGGATGAAAATATAGGAGGCATGGTTCGTAAGTTTGCAGATGACAACAAAATTAGTGGTTTGGTGGACAGTGAAGAAGGTGATCTAAGATTACAAAGAGACCTTGATCAATTGGGTCAAATAGGCTAAGGAGTGACGGATAGAGTTTAATTTTGATAAATGTGAGAAATTGCATTTTGGTAATACAAACAAGGACAGGACTTATACATTAATGGTAGGGACATGAGTGATATTGTAGAACAGGGAGGTCTTGGGGTTCAGGTACATAATTCTTTGAAATTTGTGTTACTTGCCTTCATTGTTCACATCTTTCAGTACAGGAGTTGGGATGTCATGTTGAGGTTGTACAGGACGTTGGTGAGGCTTCTTCTGGAGCACTGTGTGTAGTTCTGGTTGTCCTTCATTATAGGAAGGATATTGTTAAACTGGAGAGGGTTCGGGAAAGATTTACCATGATGTTGCTGAAATGGAGGGTTTGAGATATAAAATAGACTGAAAAGGGTAGGACTTTTTTACTGGAGTGCAGGAGGTTGAGGGGTGACTTTATTGAGTTTTATAAAATCATGAGGGGCATAGAAAAGGTGAATGACAAGGGTCTTTTCCCTATGGTGGGGAGTTCAAAACTAGGAGGGCATATTTTTAAAGTGAGAGGAGAAAGATTTAAAAAGGACATGAGGGGCAACTTATTTACATAGAGAATATAGGTTCGTGTGTGGAATTAACTGCCAAAGAAAGTGATGGATGCAGATACAATTACAGCGTTTAAAACACATTTGGATAAATACATGAAAAGGAAAGGTTTGGAGGGGTATGGGCCAAGTGCAGGCAGATAGAACTAGTTTGGTTTGGGATTATAGTTGGCGTGGTCTGGTTGGACCGACAGGTCTGTTTCTCTTATGTATGACTGTATGCTTTACACACCTCTGGAACAGATAGGACTTGAACCCAGGCCTCCTAGTTCAGATATAAGGACACTGTCACTGCACCAGAAGAGTTCTTCTCTTGTGCATTCTAATTTCTGTTGCCTCACCATTCACAGCTGTGCCTTTGGTTGTCAAGGCTTTAATCAAAATTCTCTCCGTAAACCTGCCTGATTGGCTGCCACTCAGTTCATCTATAAAGACACTCCTTAAAATGTATTTCTTTAAATAAGTGTCATCTAATCTAATATCTCCTTACAACAACATAAGAAGTAGAGAGTGGAGTAAACTATACAGACCCTGGACTCTTTTGCACCATTCAATACAACCGCCTCCAGTTTCCAGCTGTATTTCCATGTCCCTTAATGCCTTTAGATCCCATCCAAAAATCTCTGTCCTGATTATACTGAATGACTGAGTGTCCACAGTTCTCTTAAGTAAAGAATTTCAATGATTCACAATCCTCTGAGTGAAGAAATTTCTCCTCATCTCTGTCCTAAATGTTGATTCCTACTCCTGCACCTAGTTCTAGAATCAGCAGCTAGGGAAATAACCTCTCAGCATTTAACCTATCAAGCCCTTGAAGAATTTTATACATTTCAATAAAAAGATGTATCCTGGAGATACTTGGCCATTCTGTTCAATTTTTCCCTGTGGAATAGCCGTAGGATCCTTGAAATCAGTCGAGTGAACCCATGTTTCACACCCTCAAAGGAAATTATATCCTTAAGTAAAGAGTCCAAAAGCTGTGTACAGGAAGTCAGATGTGGTCTTACAAAACCTTACGCCCCCTTTTGTTATTTATTCACAGGATGTGGGTGCCGCTGGCTAGGTCAGCATTAATTGCCCAGAGAGCAGTCAGGAGTCAACCATATTGCTATTGTTTTGGCATCACATGTAGGCCAGACCAGGTAAAGATAGTTGTTTCTTTCCCTAAAGGACATCAGTGATCTAGATGGGGTTCTTCCCCAACAACTGGCAATGGTCTCATTATCATCATTAGACACTTAACTCCAGATTTTTATTGAACTTAGCTCCAAAATCTGCCATGGCAGGATTTGAACTCAGGTCCCTAGAACATTACCTGGTTCTTGGATTAGAAGAGAATAGAATAGAAATTTATTGTCACATGTACAATTAGGTGAAAAATACAGGGGAAAATTTTATAAGTCATCGCACCACAGTGCCTATACTAATGACAGAAGTCATACAGAATAATAACAAAATAAAACTAAGTCAATGTTTTTGTATAAATATAATTATAGTAATAGTTTAGCTATAATACCATGAGCCCATTGTGTCCCAAAATGGCAGCAAGAATTGCTCATTCTTATGCTCCAACCATTTATGTTGCTCTGTGTTTGTTAATGCTCCTGTGAAGCAACATACAATGTTTTACTATGTTTAAAGTACCATATCACTGTAAGCAATTTTTGTTGCCTGGAGTTTCCATACTGTTAACTGCAGGACCTATGTCTCTTAAACTTGTAATTGACTAAATTTTGCAAAGATGTTAACCACTTTTTATTTTACTTGCTCTTACAGCATTGCTTTACTAAATATTTTTCCCATGTTTGTAGAACTTTTGTACTACAGAAGAACTCCTCCACTGATCTCTAACCACAATATTGTTGCTGCTATAGTCTGCCAACTTTGGGTCTAACCACACTGTGTATGAACATTCCATCAAGGCAGCCAATGCAGGAAGAAGAGGAGTTCACGCAGAGGGTAAAAAGACAGTTGCATTTCTTCTGGCGCCTATCTGGAATCAGCCCAGGAACGTTTCCCAGCCTAGGGACACCAACTTGGCTCCATCTGGGAAAACCTGGTTTCACTGCCTTCACTTCAGACTTAGTTTTTAAATAATGGAAATAAAGATCTGAGGTAATATTAGAGAGGAATATAAGATATAAATTTTATGGAAAGGGTTAATTTGGAAGTTAAGATAGGCTGAAGAAGGAGGACAAGGGAATGCATGTTAAAATAGTAATTGAAATCAGGAAACACTTCTGCCAGAATTAGTTAACATTTGGAATAGAATTCCAGATTGTATGGCAGAAGTGAAAAATGTTTACATGCAGGAAAGACAGACCTTGTAAAATTATTCTGGATGAATGAAATATAATGGGTTTCCTTATCAATAAGTATCTTCATAGAATCCCTACAGTGTGGAAACAGGCCATTCAGCCCAAAAAGTCCACACCAACTCGCCAAAGACCATCCCACCCAGACAAACCACCCCCCACCCCACCATCCCTGCATTTCCCATGGCTAATCCACCTAATTTATATATCTTTGGACTATGGAGGAAACCAGAGCACCTGGAGAAATCCCACACAGGCACAGGGAGAATGTGTAATCTCCACACAGACAGTCAGCCAAGGCTGGGATTGAACCCGGGTCCCTGGCTGTGAGGCAGTAGTGCTAACTACTGAGCTACTCTGCTGCCCCTTGTGAGGGCAAAATTGTTAATACATGCTACATTATTCAGACTTTTGTCTGTCAATGCTTCAAGTCTTAGATACAGGGAGATACACAACACCATAAGATGTAGGAACAGAAGTTCACCATTCAGCCCGTGCTCCACTGTTTAATGAGATCATGGCTGATCTGACAATTCTTAATTCCACTTTCCTTCCTTTTTGTTACAATTCACTTCAGTCATCCAATAATTATTGTATATTGTTAATAATTGTGGCTGCAGCATTGATCCTTGTGGTACTCCACTAGTTACAGATCACCCATTCTGAAACTCCCCCTTGTCCCAATTCTGTGTCGTCTTTTAGTGAGCCAATCCTGTATCCATGCTAATATACTAGCTTCAGCACCATGGGCTCTTGTTCAGTTTTACTTTTTTTATGGAGAGAAGTCAGTGGTATTAGGTGCAGCACTTTTGCCAGTTGGCCAACATGTTTCCCTAAAATGTAGAGGCTTATTGATATTTTGCAATGCAGGTATTGAGATCCCTAACAATACCTTGTTGCATATATGAAGAGGAGACATTTCAGTTCATTAAATTACACATGGAATAAGACCATAGAGTTATACAGCATGGAAACAGACTGTTCAGTCCAACTTGTCTGTGCCGAGCAGATATCCGAAACTGACATAGTCCCATTTCCCAGCATTTGGCCCATATCCCTCTAAACCCAGATGCTTTTTAATGTTGTAATTGTACCAGCTTCCACCACCTCCCCTGGCAGCTCATTCCATACACACAACACTCTCTGCATGAAAATGTTGCCCCTCAGGTCCCTTTTAAATTTTTCCTCTCTTGCCTTAAACCTACGCCCTCTAGTTTTGGACTCCCCTACCACGGGAAAAGACCTTAGCTATTCAGAATATGCATACCTTACATGATTTTATAAACGTCTACAAGGTCACCCCTCAGCCTCCAACACTCCAGAGAAAATAGTCCCGGCCTATTCAGCATCTCTCCATAGCTCAAACCCTCCAACCCTGGCATCGTCCTTGTAAATCTTTTTCTGAACACTTTCAAATTTAACAACACCCTTAACAACACCCTGTCTAACTGTGATTCCACGTTCAAGGAACTATACACCTGCATCATCTCTGTTTGGTAACACTCCCCAGGGTCCTGCCATTAACTGTATGAGTCCTGCCCTGATTTGCCTTACCAAAATGCAATACCTTACATTTATCTAAATTAAACTCCATCTGCCACTCCTTGGCCCATTGACCATCTAATCAAAGTCCCTTTGTACTCCGAGATAATTTTCACTATCCACTACACCACCAATTTTGGTGTCATCTGCAAATTTACTAACCATACTCACTATGTTCACATCCAAATCATTTTATATAATTGACAAAAAGCAGAGGACCCAGCACCGATCCTTGTTGCACACTGCTAGTCACAGGCCTCCAGTCTGAAAAATACCCCTCTACACCACCCTCTGTCTCCACCATCAAGCCAATTTTGTATCCAATTGGCCAGCTCTCCCTGGATTCCATGAGACCTAACCTTGCTAACCAGTCTACCATGAGGTAACTTTTCGAATGCCTTGCTGAAGTTCATATAGACAACTTCTATCCATCTGCATTCATCAATCTTCTTTGTCACCTCTTGAAAAAACTCAGTCAAACTAGAGAGACATGATTTCCTATGCACAAAACCATATTGGCTAACCCTAATCAGACCTTGCCTTTCCAAATGCATGTAAATCCTATCCCTCAGAATCTCTTCCAACAATTTACCCATCACTGTCATAAGGATCACTGGTCTATAGTTCCCTGGCTTTTCCTTATCACCTTTGTTAAATAATGGTACCACATCAGCCACCCTGCAGTCTTCTGGCAGCTCACCCTTGGCTGTTGATGATACAAACATCTCAGCAATGGGCCCAGCAAACTCTTCCGCAGCTTCCCACAAGGTCCTGGGATACACCTAATAAGGTTTGGGGATGTATCTACTTTTATGCATTTTAAGATCTCCAACAACTCCTCTCCTATAATATTGACCCTGTTAAAGCCATCACTATTTATTTCCCCAAGTTCCCTAGCTTCCATTTCCTTCTCCACAGTAAGCACTGACACTAAGTATTTGTTAAGTACCTAACCCATCTCCTGTGGTTCCATACATAGACAGCCTCGTTGATCTTTAAGTGACCCTATTCTCTCCCTAGTTATCAAGAACAAATTCTTAATTGCAGCGGAGGGGAGGGGTGAGTTTGAAGGGGAATGCTTGCAATTGCTGAGCAGGGTACAAAAAGCCTAAATTATTTTTGTGGACTCTAGAGGAGCTCTGCTTTTTCTGGCTGCCCAAAGATCTTTTGAAAACCAAATGGCACTTCTTAGGCTGCTTCAACAATTAGACTGGTTGAAGAATCCATGCTATAAGCAGTTCTGCAGTGAAGTGGCAATGGGATTCTATGTAGATCACAGCAGTAGAGTTTGCTTACTGAAAAAATAATGTACTCTGAAACAGGGGGAGATTCAGCTCCAACTGAGAGGTCCCTGGAAAATTTACAGGGATAGAATGAGTTCACCATAAGCTCACGTACTCATTAGCACTGAATTCAACAATATGAAAGCTGAGCAACATACTAAACTTATCACCATCCGCAGTGGCCCAGAATTTGCAAGGATAATAATGACATTAAATAATGTACACTGATTCTTAGTGTTCAACAAACCAAACAGTTGATGGAAGTGAAACACCATGAATTGCAACCATTTTTTAAAAAATTACTTTTTCTTACATTTCCTTTCACTTTTCTCTTTTAATCCAACCATTCTTTCACTTTATTATTTCTTTTTCTAGACCTTCACTCTAATTCACACCATTTCTTTCTCCATCATTCCTGTTTTTCTTGATACTTTAATCTAATTGGTTAATGAGATAGACAATTGATTGTGTCATTCACCAAATTTCCAAATGCCCCATTAACCTGGCTATCCACTTGCAGTTAGAACTTATGGCATCAAAAATCCCAGACTGAAGAATGAAGGACAATATTACAGGACGTATGGCTGCATCACAGTCTAGAAAATACACACAATGCAAACTAAAAGTACAGTTACGAATTTGGCAAGAGTACATTTAGTTCCATCATCCAAGTCATCAATGTGAATTGCTAATAAGGGTAGCCCCAGCACTGATTCCTGTGGCACTGATAGTTACAGCTTGCCTGCCTGAAAATGCCCCTTCTCATTAAGGTGCACACGTGTGGCCATGTAGCCATTTTAAAAGGATGGAAAAGTTTTTTAAAGAAAAGTTTGTGGGAAGATTGTTAAAGGCTAAGGAGTACAGTCTAATTAAAGAGTCCTGCTCCAGCATATCCCATGCCAGTAGGCTGAAATTTCTCAACGTAGCTTTCTTTGGGTCATCAGGACCAGTTCTGGGTTGCAAGCCCATTTTCTGGAGCAGTGAAACTCCAGTCTGCACAACCAATTAGGTAGGATGGATGAGATCACACGTTTGCTAAAGCCCACTACCATGATTAATCCTCCTTGGTATTTGCTCAAAAAATTCAATCATGATCATCAGAGATGACGTTCCTTTAACAGATCTGTGCTGACTGTTGTAATAGCACCCTCCTATGGCCATTTGTCTATGTATGTATATGGTTAAACTGGAATAAACTAGTTTCAGTTGAATAGTAAGACTCCATGGGCTGAGTCTTATGTCCCTTTGCCTATGTGTCACTTCCATTGAGTTTTTTGGAGGGTTTCTCTCTTTAAATCCTAATGGGTTTTCTCGCCATTTCTCACCAAACACGCCACATTAAAGAACAACCCCAGCTCTAATGTGCCTCGCTCAACGATTCTAGTCCCTGTCACCCAGAATGACTTAGCACTGCTGGGAAATCCTAGAATGGATTGCCATCCTTGGCACCTGCGCCATCCTTAAAAGGCCATTGCGCACCAGTACAAGAGCTGCCCTGACATTTGCATCCGACATGACAGGCAAAGGGAAATTGGGGCCCCGCTTTTCAGGCAGGAATCCGGATGAGGTGGTACAGAAACAGGATGTTCTCTTTCCTCAGGACCAGCTGGACTAACACTAGACCACAAAACCGGGCCAAACCATTCTCAGCTGTCTGGAGGAACTTACAGCGATGTAGGAACAAGGTCAATGACCGTCTTCAGTCTGCCAGCATTAGGTGCCACTATCTTCTCCCTGCTGTCTCACACTCACCTGCACTACCTCCCACCAAGACTCCTGCTTTATCATTCTCACAATTGCCTGCCTCACTCACTCTTCCCCACCCCAACCCCTGACATCACTAACATTGCATGCCCTCTGTGCTGCCGACTCACTCACTTGGGCCACCTCCCCACCTGCATCAACAGTTAAACTTCCATCTCCTTTAATATATGCTTCTCTCTCATTCCAGTGGGAAAGCAGCCCACACGATGACAAAAAGACTCAAGATGGGTGCTGGGCTGTCTAACATTTGACTCCTCACCCTTTATGTGGAGAGGTCTCTGACTCTGACCACCCTAAGTGGCTGACTGACTGTGTGCCAGCCTCTTGACTGATGTTACAGGCTGCCTTTGACTTACTGTACAACAATCCTATGACTGAAAGTTTTTCTGTTTGACTTGACTGAGGAACGCTGATAACCATCACAAGTGTCCTGGCTTTGTGTTGGTGTTAATTGGCAAGGCGACACAGAAATAACATGAATTTGGTATCCAGCTGAGGGGGCAAAGTGCAAAAAGGTGAGTCCAGGAAATTCAAGGCAAGATACAGTGAACATCCAGCTTGTGGCTCAGTGAGAGTGAGCTTTATGAGAGCAAATAAACTGCCCAGAGATGCAGCCTGGTCCAGTTGCTGAGCTGGGTACATGTCCCTGAGTGCACAGTGTCCTGCTGCAGCATTACAATGGTAGTTGCTGCTTCAGCTCAAGATGCAACACTAAAGTGAGGAAGTGTCCTCTAAGTGCATCAGAGATGTGCCATGAGGGCTCTTAGAGGCTGGCACACATCATATTTCAATGGCCGTGGACATGAGGTGCAAGTGGCCAGTGCCCATGGAGTGTACCCTGAGATGTTGGTGCCTGGTGTCCAACATCAAAGGTGCTCTGTAGCAAGTGGCAAGCTGGAGGTACCTGTTCTGACTTTCATATTGAGAATTCTCAGTGTCTAGTTTTCTCATGGTGGGTAGCAGAATAGAAATATGCATAAAAATGACATTGATGTGCAATTAATTCCCCTTAATTAGCAACTCACTGCTGCCTAGAAAGAATATCGCATCAGTGTCTGGAATTTAGGTAACAGATGTGGCAAGTTGCTCTGGATGTCGAGATAGGCCTCACAGGAATTATGATGTGATTCTGCCTCATATCTGACCATAGTCAATATCATTCAGGCCCTTACAGGTGTTCTCCCAAGTTTTTGTCCAGGAAAGATATTATCGTCTGGCAGCAAGGTGGGATTGTGGATCTCCTGTGGTTAAAAAAGACTTTGTTTGGAGAAACCTCCAGCAAACTGAGGAACTGTGAGGTTTTATTTGCTGAGAATTAGGTTTTAATATCCAGTCTTAGAGAAAAGGCTGCTTGTAGAATAGACTGACCTTTGAAGTTAGCTACACCAAAGGCATTATTGAACAACGAGGAAAGTACCACCATTACTGACGGTCTTTAGGCGCATCATTGGAATTACTTGAGATGTGTCTCAGTGTGAATATTTTCCTTGAATATTCTAACAATCTAACTGCTAATCAGGTAGTGGGAAAAGAAGAGGGTGATATTTCAAATTAAAGCAGGCTGATGGTATATAAAACAGTGAAGAATTTGCTGCCTCCATCAAAGCAAAAGAAACAACCAAGCATTAGAGATTGATGAAAGCTGTTGGTATGGAACAAGGAATCAGTTATCCAGTGAGAATATTGCATCATGCCATTACAAAAGCTGTCCATATTTTGCCATTTTGGAGAGTTTCAAGTTAAAGCATTACAGGACAAAATTGTGTGTGGTTTAAAAAGTGAAAACATTCTTGATAATTTGCTGACATTGGCAAAGTTAGCTTTCAAAATAGCTTGCCAAACAATGTTGTCTAAGCACCCAGTGGAACATGACTTCAGAGAATCGAGTTAATGCATAGGAGTCATCTGCTGAAGTATAGAAGCTGCAAGTGAGTAAGCAGAAGACCCCAGTGACAGCATTTACTAGCAGCAGAGGTCCAACATAGTCCTGTTACTGGTGGTCAGGCCAACACTGGGCTCAGAATTATTCATTTTTGAAAGCATATTCAATAGAAGAGGAACAATCTAGCCAGGAAGAGAGACAGATTCAGACAAACATGTCTGGTGAAGTGGAAAATTCAACTGAAGATCAGGGTTAAAAACAGCTTTTTTTGGAGATAACTTCTTGGATTCTGGCCTAAGTGAATCAAGGCCCTTCCCCAAGTTCGGAAAGGTTGCATCAAGAAGGAGTGTGCTTTTACAAAAAGCAAATTAGTAATTGAATTGGATTTGTAAATTAATGAAAAAGAAATATATATATTACTTGGAATTTGAACTTATGCAACTTTTTACTATGGAGGGAGGCATGTGATAGTTCTATCTTGCAATTGTTGTGAATGTATGCATATTAGCAAACCAGAGTAAACCAGTTTTAATTAGTATTGGAACTCCATGTTTGGGCTCCAGTTTTTTCTAACCTGCAAAGATATCGTAACTGTCTTTGATTAATCCCTTTCTTTCCAAATGATCCAAATTTATCCTGTCTCACAGTATTATTTCCAATAATTTACATACTGAAAAGGATCAGCTGAATGGCCTGGAATTGCTTGGTCTATCGCTTCATCCTTTTAAAACAACAGTGAAACGTTTGTTGTTGCCTAGTTCCAATCCAATAGCCTTAAGATAGAGCTTCCCAAAATGGGGGTCAGAAACCCAAGTGGGGTCATAAGCTAAAAGTTTGGGGTCCCAGGCTTGGAGGCAGCAATGGGATTCCAACCGAATTATAACAGCAACGTCCTTTCTTCAACAGGAACTGTTGTCACTGATCGCCTACTCCACTTTTACATTTACTGCTAAGGGGTCATGACAATTTTCAATCCTTGATATGGGTCTTGGCAGGAAAAGGTTTGGAAAGCACCACCTAAGGGGTTTCAATTGTTTTCCCAGTTCTGCAGAGCATGTGGCCACCAGTGGACTCTGCCTGTCTCTGGAACAAGCAGGAGGGAGCAGGGATGGGGCTGGACATCTGGCCACCAGCACTTTTCCTAATTTTTCTGCTCCTCTCCTCAAAGCTTAACAATGCAGGTTTGGGTATATAGTCTGCAACGTTGCAGTAAATATTCTTTATTTGGAATTTGATTGCTCTTGTGACTTATTGTCAAGCTCATATTGGTAATTGTAACATTATTATGAGCATATTAAAAACAACCTGTTTTTGTTCCTCATACTATATTTTTTGGACGACAATGCCTAGCAGGTGACAAATATCAGGCTGCCTACCAATGTTGCTCTGAGCCCATTTCTAAGAGATATTATGAGCGACTTACTTTCTGATCACTCTCTGCTTTCTTAAAAAAGTGCCATGCTTCTGCTTGATGTGCCTTTTTTTCAATTGGTTGAGATTGAGAACTTGCTGCATATGTCTCTCTGCAAGTGCAAATTGTAACTGATCAGCTCATGCTGCAACATGCTGGCCTGTCACTATCAAAATAAATAGGTTTCACAAGAAACTTTTAAATTTCTGCTACGAGAAAGTAAATAATACCTGCAAATGACAAACTTTTAATTTATTTTGACAATATGCCAGTGTACATCAACCCTGACATTTATGTTACATATGGAGTGAGAGAATGGAAAATTTGAAACACACATTAGATGTCCTGGAATGAAATCCAGATTCTCCAAGGTGTAATTGGAAAATATAAGTTCGAACCCTCTCTGTAGTCTTGTGGTCTAGCCTGTGCTTTAGTTACTTCAGCTTGTTTATATTATCCCCACAGGTGGTATAAATTGTGAATTTCCACATTCAAAGAGCATTAGGCATCAGATTGAATTTCACATGGATCAAGTTTTGCCAACTCTTGATGTTATTCTCAAGGCACCTCTGTTTCCTTCATTATGAAAATAGGGATTTCCTTCCTTTCTGTTTCCTCTCTTTTCTGATCTCTGGGGAGTCTCCACAATGTGCTTACATTGCATCTAAAAAGCATATCTTTTATATCTTGGAGACAAGGACACGGTAGGCCAGCACAACTATCTATGTTGTATTTATCATTTTGCAGATTGTTCTGCACTGTTGGAAAAGTAGGGTGAGAATCTGGGCCTTTTAGCACCATTTTTTGTGTTCTTCGAGTGCCTTTAATGCTACATATTGGTGTATGTATACTTCTGAGGCAAATTATCATAGATGCCATCTTTCTGAGAGCTTCAGTGAGCATGCAGTGAATATCTGCCAGAACTATGAATAAGAGCAGGTAATGTCACCAATAAGCTTGCAATCAGTTATGACACTACGGAGCTCAATACTTCTGCTAGCACTGCCTCTTAACTTCATGGAGTTGAACACAAGTTCGGAAACAGGACAGAGATTCCCAATGGTGCTATTTAAAAGGATTACCAACTGCTGACATTTCAGTTGCTGGTTGATCGCTTCTGAATGTTAGAACTTTTAAAATTTTTCGTAATTTCCATTGTTACTTCAAGTTACAAAAATCTCGGATAGAGTGGAAGTTGCTGAAGAAGCTTTTGCTGATTTCAGCTCAAACTTATTACTCCCAGACACTGGTGCAGTAGTATTATTCTCCTTGGAATACATCGTGACTTGGAGAATGACTCAGCCGCTGGAACAGAATGGACGAAGAGAAGAAGAAGGACATTTAGGAAGTAGATATATCCACCTGTACTGTTTAGGGAGTAATTCTCCTGCCTGAGCCTTACCACAGCGTCATGTGTGAGATATATTCACTTCAGCAAGGCCGCCTTCACTGAAAACAGCCCATAGATGCATCCACAAATGCAACGTGAGTGTGGGTCAAGGAGAGATTTGCCAGGTGACTGTGGTGTTGCACACCTCCCAGGGTGGAGTTGGAGATATTGCAGCTTGCCATCTCCTGTTGTAACAGGGAATTGCAGATGTTCTGGATCTAAAGAGAACTAATTCCATTTTGTTCTCACCTGCCAGAGACAAGCAGGCAGGGTCAGCAGCCAGTTTCACTGAATTAGAGTATTTCTAATTATGCAGGGCATACACACATTTCTTTGTGGGTGCTACATGTTAATGTTATCTTATAGTTAAACTGCAAAGGACTCCACTGCTTCAGTGTCTAATTGGTACACAACCTCTCCCTGGTTGCCCATTATACAGGTCAATTCACAGTATCCTGGCAAATTGTCTGCATTCTGCAACAATTCATTGTGCTACCTACAATGGATCTATTACATTTGGCAATCGAAAGTGTGACGACTGAATGAAAAGGACTTCTTTCTGGCAATATGTCTAATAACAGTAGTTCACAGCTCAGATACATAGGCATGAAGGCCAAACTGCACATAAACTATGTTATTTCAGCTATTACTGCATGGTGGCTCAGTGGTTAGCACTGCTGCCTCACAGTACCAGGGACCTGCGTTTGATTCCACCCTTGGGCAACTGTCTGTGTAGAGTTTACACTTTCTCACTGTGTCTGTGTGGGTTTCTGCCGGGTGCTCTGGTTTATTCCTGCAATGCAAGTTAGGTGGATTGTCCGTGCTAAATTATCCATAGTGATCAGGGACATGTTGGTTGGGTGCATTAGCCATGGGAAATATAGTGTAGGGGATGGGTCTGGGTGGGATGCTCTTCAGAGGGTTGATGCCAAATGGCCTGTTTCCACACTGTAGGGATTCTATGGATTGGCTTACTGAAACTGTGCTTTTGTTTTCTGAACCACCGTGGAGGAGCCCTGCAGTATGTGAAAGAATAAGCATTAAGATTTGTATTGGTCTTCTCATCTTGAGCAGTCAGCTCTTGCCACTGGTTATACGATATGTAGCTGTGGAGCAGGAGCACAATGAGAAGGAGGAAGAAGAGAAAGAGGACATGAGTTAGAAAAAGGGTAACCTAACATCGGGCTGTCTGTGAAGAATTCATCCAAGCGTGATGCTAGCATCACAATTTCAATTCCTAATTTAACAACAGCCCTGCACCTTCTCTTCTTTTTTAAAGTGGCCATCACAATATCCATTTGGTCGGAACACAAAACACATATGCCACTAAATAATTATTCCATGTCACCTTTATCAATGAAATCATTCTATAATGCATATTATTGTCAAATAATTTGACATTCACATACTGCCTGTCCTCCGTGTGCCTTTGCTTGGATTCATGCTCCTACGTATTAAAAGCTACTGAAGTATGGTAGGCAAAAGGCAGCCAATTTTCAGTGAAGAACACTGCAGATGGCATTAGAAGATGCCCTCTAGCAGCTCTGAACCTGGAAACTGGGCCATCTGTCTTGGCTGGCTGAGAGGAAACTGGATAAACATTGACAGAGTAGGAAAACAAATGGTGTCTTGCTGAGAGACAGCAGTTCCTTTGAGCTTTCAACTGAGACTTTGCCTCAATAAATTTAAGAATCTGTTGGGAAACACCCTACAGCCTCCCTATTTCAGACCTTCAATGACAACAGTCTGATGCTGGATGTCCACTGCAGCACTTGGGTTGCTGTGATGCTATGAAGCTGCTATATTGGCCACCACTTGCCGTATTGTGATTGGGTTTACAGGTGTCAGTGGCCACCATTTCAATGCTGGAAGGATAGGCTTCAACCTCAACGCAAAGCTTTATGTAAACTGGTGCTCTAGAACAAAAAGAACAAAAGAGAAGTACAGCACAGGAACAGGCCCTTCAGCCCTCCAAGCCTGTACCGATCATCATGCCCTAATCTAAAAAACAAACCTTCTGCCCTTATGTGGTCTGTATCCCTCTATTCCCTCCCTATTCATGTACCCATCTAGGTGCCTGTTAAATATCGTCAATGTGCCAGCTTCCACCACCTCCTCTGGTAGTGCTTTCCAGGCTCCTACCACTTTCTGTGTAAAAAAACTACCCTCGCACATCTCCCTTAAACTTTCTCCCTCCCACTTTGAACCTGTGCCTCCTTGTAAGTGAAACTTCAACCCTGGGAAAAAGCCTCTGACTATCCACCCTATCTATGCTGCTCATAATTTTGTAGAGCTCTATCAGGTCTCCTCTTAGCCGCTGTCTTCCCAGTGAAAACAATCCTAGTCTTTTTAACCTCATAGCCAATGCCCTTGAGACCAAACAACATCCTGAACCTTCCCAGTACTCTTTCCAAAGCGTCTATGTCCTTCAGGTAATGTGGCGACCAAAACTGCACACAATATTCCAAATGCAGCCTAACAAGGGTTTTATATAGCTACAATATGGTTTGTCAACTCTTGTACTCTATGCCCCGGCTGATGAAGGCAAGCATGCCATATGCCTTCTTAATTACTTCAGCTACTTGCGTTGCTACTTTTAGGGAACTGTGGACCTGCACGCCCAGATTCTTCTGTATGTTGATGTTCCTAAGGGTTCTGTCATTTACAGTATAAGTCACACCTAAATTTGATCCTCCAAAGTGCATCACCTCACTTTTGTCTGGATTAAACTCCATTGCTGTTTTGTGCCCAAGTCACCAATCTATCTATATGCTGTCTATCCTTTCACAATTGTCGGCACTATCAGCAAATCCACCAATCTTCATGTCATCTGCAAACTTGCTATTCAGACCACCTACATTTTCCCCCAGATCATTTATGTATACTACAAACAACAGAGGACCTAAGACTGATCCCTGTGGAATACCACTAGTTACTAGTCTCCATTCTGAAAAATACCCTTCCACCGCTACCCTCTGTCTTCTATGACGAAGCCTGTTTTGTATCCATCTAGCCAGCCCACCCCGAATCCCATGTGATTTTAGTTTTTGTATCAATCTGCCACACGGGACTTTATCAAATGCCTTACTAAAGTCCATACAAACTACATCTGCAACCTATCCCTCATCAATTATCTTTGTCACCTTTTCAAAAAATTTAATCAGGTTGGTGAGACATGACCTTCTCCATACAAAATCATGCTGCCTGTCACTAATTAGACCATATTCTTCCAAATGTGCATATATTTTGTCTTTCAGTATCTTCTCTAAGAGCTTCCTCACCACAGATGTCAGGCTCACTGGCCTATAATTTCCTGGATTATCCCTGCTTCCTTTCTTAAGCAAAGGAACGACTTTGGCAAATCTCTAGTCAAAGATGATGAGAAGATATCTGCTAATGCCCTAGCTATTTCTTCCCCTGCCTCTCTCAGTAAGTTGGGATAGATCCCAAGAGGCTCCCAGGGACATGTCTACCATAATACAATTTAGGATACCCAAAACTTCCTGCTTCAATATACTGACATACTCTAGAGTATTCACACACTCATCCCTGACCTCAACATCAGTTATGTCCTTGTCCTTTGTGAACACCGATACAAAGTACTCATTAAGGAACTCCCCTGCTTCCTGTGGCTCAACGTATAATTTCCCTCCTTCGTCCTTGAGTGGGCCTACTCTTTGCCTTGCTACCCTCTTCCTTCTAATATATGCATAAAAACCTTGGGAGTCTCCTTGACCTTGCTTGCTAAAGACATTTCATAGCCCCTTTTAGCTTCCTAATTCCGCGTTTAAGTTCCTTCCTACTTTCTCTATACTCCTCAATGGTTTTGTTAGTTTGTAGCTGCCTAGACCTATTGTATGCTTCCTTTTTCCTTCTGATTAAGCTTACGATTTCCACTATCGTCTATGGTTCCTGAATCCTGCAGTTCCTATCCTTCAGTTTTACGAGGACAAACATGTCTTGCACTTTAATCAACTGATCCTTAAAAGCCTCCCACATGCCAGATGTAGATTTGCCCTCAAATAAGTGCTCCCGATCCACATTCCCCAGTTCCTGTTTAATGTGGATGTATTCCTCCATTCTCCTTTATATTGAGCACAGGCCTACTGGCAAATTTCCCAACACGTCCAGCATTTCACTACCTATACCCATCAATCGTCTTCCCATAGGCACAACACAATGAAATGCTCACATGAATGTTCTGCAGCAGACTGTGTGCAGTCTTAACCTCTGCTGAGCTGGCACATGAGCTATCTTTGTCCCATGTTCATTTTGCAGCCTGATGTTGCAGTGCAGCGGTATTGGTGGAGGGTTGAGTGTTGGTATGTTAGAATAAAGATCACAATCAGAATTGTCTTGTTTTTATTGAATAGCAGAGGATTCTGGAAGGGCCAAATGGCCCCATCCTGCTCCTAATTCTTACGTTGTTGTTTAGAGATCCCACCTCTGCTGTCCTGTAAATTAAGCACAATGTCAGTGTCTGAGCTGGTGACTGTCAGTGTGAAATCCGGTGATGGTACATCATCTTCATTATTCCTCCACTGCTCGGCCAAGTTGCACTCCTCGGGTATCTGAAAGGGAATGGCACACGGACACAGCCATTTTGTAGGGAAGGGATGATAAAATGGTGGGAGGAGGAAATATGAGGTGCACACATGTGCCAAATATATCTTATAAACCAAAAGAGAGTGTAGGATGATAAATGTTATAAAAATAATAACACCTGAAGCGCTTGAGTTACAACTGTTCAGCTGCAGGAAAGTGGGATTATAATGGGCTGCTAGTTTATTTAGCTAGCACGGACATGTTGGGCTGAATGGCCTCTTCCTGTGCTGTGACATTTTTACAGTTCTACGGGCAGGAAAGCGAGAAGGAGGATTAGAGACAATGCTACTGTCAGCTTTGATGGCAAGCAGTTCAACAAGTGAGCACCACAATAATGACCAGCACCATCTGGACCATGGGAGTCAGGGTACGAAGGTGAGTCTGTATCCATTGGGTTACCTCCTGATGCCTCCAGTTGTGTGCCTCTTTGTCCTGGAAAGGAGAGGGGAGTGTGTCAGTGAATGGTGTACAATCTGTTTTGGTGAGATGGCTGTCATATTTGAATAGATTGAATAAAACTTTCGGTATTCCATTTGTGGCACAATGCATTTAAATATTGTGTGAGCTTCCATGTTACTCTTTCAATGGTTGAAAAGCTGCATTGCCAGTTTACTTGTTGCATACTTCATAAATGTATAAGTTTTAGTTATTTCTTTCCCTTTGTCCCTCCTCTGTTTCCCCTCCATTCACTCAATGTTTCCTTATGCCACAGATCTACTTTTATTGAGAGACCAGGCAATGACCTGCACTCAGGTCCCAGCCGTACTTTTCAACCAGGCAGTGGGGGAAGTGCATATGTGTCTGTTGATTCCGGATCTAGTCCCGTTGGGAGACACAAGTCTTCCATCAGCACCTCCCCCAGCAGGCTTTGCTGAGGTCAGGAGCTCACTCTGCACAGAATATCTGAGGATGACCTGACCTCTGCCATTCTGAGCAAGTCATAATGCGGTGAAAGCAAGCAGAGATACAATCAAATTTCCAAGGACCACTGAAAATTACATGTGCTTCAAATTTTTAATGGAAAACAATTATTCAATTTTAAAACATGGAATATGTTATTGCGGTAAAAAAATCTGTTAGGACAGAATAGTTTATTAACTGCAGACTCAAAAATACTTCCTTGGCAAAAAAAAACAGATGGCCATTATGCATCTACAATGACAATCAATTAACACATTTCAAGGAACTAAGATGTCATTTTATCAACATAATCTTATTCTGCAATTGTGAAGTGCAGATTTGTGGTTGACAGTGACTCAAGGGAAACAAACGGATTACAAGTTTTGCTAATGATATATAGCAATTTCTACCATAATAATGCAATGCAGCAACATTTTTGCAAGGCAAGGAAGTACTCCAAGTACACAGAGAGGAAGCTACAATGAACATTGGCATGGATTTTCCAATGGCCAGTGAGTTGTTTCTGCATGATAGATTGAAGTGCACACTCGGGGATCCTGCAGAATCCCCGACAGAGCATTCTCTATTGGAAATGCCTGGGAAATTGAAGATTCCAATGGACGTTCTCCCTCCAACTTGTGCCCTTCGAAAATAAGTATTTAAAATGCAGAATTCAGAGGGTTCTGCTGCAGTTAAGTTGACTGCCCAAATTACCATTCACACCCGCCTACACCTCCTTCAGATCTACACCTCCTCCAGACCCTTACACTATCCCTGACTTGACATTCGCTGTCCCCACCAGACAGAACCCCTCCCTCCCGTACCTGACTCTCACCTTCTGTCCCCCTACACCGCACTGACACTCTGCTTCCCCTGTGACCTGACAATTCCCCTCCCAGAGACCCAACACAATTCTTTCCTTGGGACCCGAATCCCCTTCTCCCCCTAGGAAAAAAATACTCTCCCTCACCCTCAAATCCAACATTCAGCCTTCTCACACTGGGACCCAATATCCCCTCTCACCTCAACGTTCACCCTGTCCACCAGGACCCAACACACCCATCTCATCCAGGAGCTGATTGCCTTCTCCATCCGCCCACAACCTTACACTCTATCGCCCCCACTGCTGGATCCAACACATGCTCTCTCTCCCTGGGACCTGACACTACCTACCACTCTGTAAGTTGACACCTCCTCTCACCCTGACATCCTCTTCTTTCTCCTGGGCCCGACAACTCACCTCCGCTGGACCAAACATCCTCTTCCACCCAGGACCTGACACTCCTCTCCCCTGCTATCAGACTTGACAATATTTCTCCCTCCAGGAATTGATCATCCCTTGGCAAACATGAAACCCCCTCCTACTCAGCATTTCTGATAACCTTTGCCCATCCTAACCTATCGAAGCCATTACTGACCTGGTACCCTTACAAGTTGTGTGCTTGGACACTGCTCATATGGCATCCTACCTACCTGGCACTCTACCTTCCTGGCATCCTACTTACCTAGCACCCAACCTGCCTGATAATCTTTTTGCCTATCATTCTGGCACCCTACTCATCTGGCACACTTCCCACCCTTCACCCTTCTGACCTGGTACCTTAACCTTATCCTTTCACAGGAGCTATAAAAGTGGGAGTCTGTACTGCTCGACATTAAAATCACAGAGTATGGCAACCACTGCTGTAAAAACAAAAGGGAAGTAATTTGCTTTCCCCCTAACTAACCCACAGGATACAGTTAGATTTAAGTGAAAAACAGAGATTGTTCAAAAAGCTCAGCAGGTCTGGCAGCATCTGTGGACAGGAGTCAGAGTTAACCTTTCGGGGTGAGTGACCTTTCCTCAGAACTGTTAGATTTAATATATACACCACATTTCTGCAGCAGCAGTCCTCTGAACCTCCTGCCAGAAATGTGGAGTTGTTCCTTAACACAAGTAATTAGGAGTAGAGTAGCAATCTGACTATGATTGGCATTCCTAGGAAAATCTGGTACATTAATTCTCATGTGCTAAAATTATCGACTGTGGTCAGTTACAAAATCGATGACTTATGGTAATACTTTCATATTGCTGTCCTGTTGCAGCATCATTATCCAAGCATGATGCTGACTGAAACTTCCATAGCATTGTCCAATGCAAGCTCAGAGTGAAGATACTTGGCTGAATCAGAAAGCAGACAAACTTCAGTCTAATGTTAATCACATTCTACAATTGCTTAAAATCAGCCTACTGGTACACCACTAATCTTAATGCTGACAGCTCAGCACTGCTTACAGAAAGAACCCAAATTCAAGATGATCAGATTACTTCAATCATATTCTCAATCAGCTTTCATCCCTCACTGAAGAAGCAACAAAGAACCGAAGCAGAATTATGAGATCATGGTATTAATTGGCTCAAAAATTCTTTTATTATATCTTAAAAATGTAAACAATCTTAATAACTGAATAACTCTTCACTCACTAACTCCGAATACTATCTCCTGCCCGCCCACCTCCAGGTGGTACTCTCTGTTAATGCTGCTTTCCCTTTGACCTTCCCATTTGTCACTTCCATCCCTTGAACCTTCACCATGAGCAAGATCCTGGAGGAGGAGCAATGGGAGGAAGGAAGTGAGTGAGACAGCAAATTAGTATAGCATGATAGTAAAATGTAGGGTGTGCAGGGTAGTTTGATCTTAATAGGATATTAGGTCGGCACAACATCGTGGGCCGAAGGGCCTGGACTGTGCTGTACTGTTCTATGTTCTAAAAGGCGTGGTGCATTGTAGAGTTAGGGAAGGAAATAGTGAGCAGAAGGGTTGGGTAGAAGAGTGAGAGGGAAGCAGTGGGTGGGTGTAGTGTGAGTGTGAAGGTCAGGGAAAGAGGCAGTGAGCAGGAGAGTCGGAAAACGGAGGTGGTTTGTGGGAAATACAGTGACCAAGGAAAGGAGGCAGCGAGCAGGAGGGCGGGGGATATGAAAGGGTATGCACGAGATATAGCGA
Organism: Ginglymostoma cirratum; assembly: GCA_024137785.1. NCBI lineage: Eukaryota > Metazoa > Chordata > Chondrichthyes > Orectolobiformes > Ginglymostomatidae > Ginglymostoma > Ginglymostoma cirratum. The sequence goes on along the minus strand of JAHRHZ010000133.1, from coordinate 36,163,104 downwards.
GTAGGGGGTTGAGGAGAAGAGGTATTGAGTGAGATAATCAGGCAGGGAGGTGACAAGCCTGGGGTTGGTGAGCAGGTTGCAGGACATGCAAGTTTTAATATCATTTTGGGCTTCTCATATGAGTGAATTTGGCAGTTAATTGCACCTGATTAATGATGTTAGGCTCTGCACTGTTACTGTTCCATCATGGAAAAATTTATCAGTTATTTGCTCATGGTAAGGACCTATAGGATACATCACTTAACCTTCAGTGTGTGCACAGCTGTAATAAATAAGTGTGTCACTCAGAGATAGTAAGAACTGCTGATGCTGGAGTCAGAGATAACACAGCGTGGAGCTGGGGGAACACAGCAGGCCAGGCAGCATCAGAGGAGCAGGAAGGTTGACGTTCCAGAAATGTCAACATTCCTGCTCCTCTGATGCTGCCAGGCCTGCTCTGTTCCTCCAGCTCCACACTGCGTTATCTATAAATATGAGTGTGTTACTTGATAGACTGTTGCATGGCTCCACAGGTGTATAGTTTAGTGGGAACCTGAGTCTGGACAGGACATGCAATACTCGGTGTGTTTTGGGTGAGGTGACTTGTAACATAGGCTGTGCAGCCAGCCACCATCTTCTCACCCACACCGAACTCACCTTCATAGTATGGAGGGTGGGTGAGCATTGAAATTGGCACCTTGTCCACCAAATGTACATATGGAATTAAGGAATAACTGAGCTTATTAAAAGCTCAATTGATAGATTGATTTTATTGACCTGTGTATATTCACAAGCATCCACTCCCTCCACCACCGACACTCAGTAGCAGCAGTGTGTACTATCTACAAGATGCACAGCAGACATTCACCAAAGATCCTCAGACAGCACCTTCCAAACCCACAACCACTTCCATCTAGAAGGACAAGGGCAGCAGATATATGGGAACACCACCACCTCCAAGTTCCCATCCAAGTCACTCACCATCCTGACTTGGAAATATATCGCTGTTCCTTCACTGTCGCTGGGTCAAAATCCTGGAATTCCCTCCCTAATAGCATTGTGGGTCAACCCACAGCAGGAGGACTGCAGTGGTTCAAGAAGGCAGCTCACAACCACCTTCTCAAGGGCAACTAGGGATGGGCAAGAAATGCTGGCCAGCCAGTGACGCCCACATCCCACAAATGAATAGAAAAAAAAAATACAATGAAAAGGTTTGTTTATGAGCAGTACAGGCAGATCACAGCAAGCAAAAGATGTACAGATCTTAGATGCTTGCAGGTTACATTATTTGAGGCTAGCATCCATTCAACAGTCTGATAGTGTCTGTATCTTCTGTCTGACGGAAGAGGTTGTAGGACGTCATTACCAGGGTGCAATGGGTCTTTGATGATGTTGGCTGCCTTTCTGTGGCAGCGAGCCATGTAGATAGACTCCACGGATGGAAGTCAATGCAGTGTTCAACTGGAGGAATGCAGCAGGTCAGGCAGCAGAGGAGCAGGAGAGTTGACATTTCAGACCTGGACCCTTCATCAGGACTGGGGAGGGGGAAGGGAGCTGGGGAATAAATAGATGGAGGCAAGGTGGGGCTGGGGGAAGATGGGTGGATGGTGATAGGTAGATGTAGTTAGGGGGTGGTGGGGATTAGTCAGTGGGAAGGGTGGGGCAGATACGTGGAGAAGAACATGGACAGGATGTGTCAGGTCAAGGAGGCAGGGATTGTGGGGAGGGTTGGACATGGGATGAGGCCAGGGTAGGGAGATTTTGAAACCGGTGAATTGGCATTGTTGTGCTTTCTTGACTGTCGCATTTACGTGTTAAGTCCAGGACAGGTCGTCAGTTATCGTCACTCTGAGGAACTTGATGCTCTTCACCCTCTCAACCTCAATTCCATTGATGTAGATGGTGGGGGGGAGCTGTTCTCTTCCTTTCTTTCTGAAGCCAATGATAGTTCTTTAGGTTTGCCGAAGCTGAGAAACAGACTGTTTTCATTGCACCGCGTCACCAAGCCCTCTACCTCCTTTCTGTAGTTTGATTCAATGTTAGATATCCGTCCCACTCTGGTGTCATCCGTGGTGTCATCCATGAACTTGTAGATGGCATTTGTTCAGAATTTGGCAACACAGTCGTAGGTACAGAGAATACCATAGGGGGATGACGACACATCCTCGGGGGGCTCCAGTGTTGAGTGTTATTTTGGAGGAAATACAGTTATCTGTCCTCACTGAGTGCGACCTATGGGTCAGAACGCTGAGGATCCAGTTGCAGAGGGTGGAGCCAAGACCAAGGTTACTCAGTGGCCAATCAACCTCAATACTACATTGCCAACACAATAATTCACTCAGAGTCAGGCAGTTGTGGAGTTATATGATTGGGTTGATTAAAAATAACTTTGCTTGGTGTGGGCAGTGGGACAGTTGAATTCATAACATTTTTAAAGTTCATAAAACTGCAGAACGGAAGGGGGTTGCGATCATTTAAAGAGCTCCTTGCCCAGCAGGGGCATACCTTGAGAATATGTCCCACAGCTTCCTTCCACCTTTAACACCCACCAATCTCACCCCCTTTTCCCATGGAAATTATAAAAGAAGATGTTGCAGTTTTAAAAACAAGTTCTTGGAACTCATCTACAGTCTATCTACAGTCCTGCTGGGACAATGCTAGACATATTAGTATCATGTGTGCATGTTCAGCGCAGTTTTGTTGGTTGGTTTTTCAATTGACCGGTTGTGTGAGGTCAAGAGAGCTCATAATAGTAAAAAAAACTTGATTAGTATCTGGATAAGTGGCTACAGATTTGTGTTTAGACAATAGTGCAGAAATAGCCAGCCTGTGAGAAGCAACAGAAAATCTCCTGGCAGATGTTCTCACCACTTTCGCGAAACAATTCTCTTTAAGTTCCTTGGTGAAAAAAAGACAGGAAAACCAACACTTTCGCAGACACTGAAAGAGGAAGATTCTCAACCAATGTATGAAAGACAGAATCGGCGTGCAACAAACATTGCCTTGTTAGCAAAGTTTTGGAACGATCTGAAAAAAAACTTGAAACATAACAACTCACCACCATCTGTTATCAGAACTGGTGCTACAACTGTGGTTTCTGATTATGTCTGTCTTCCCTCCTCCCTTTATAATATGTGTGTACCTTGTCTTTTCTCATTGTGTGTCTGTTTATATGTGTGTGGGAATTTTAAAAATATGTGGATTTAAATTATAGGTTGTAAATTGGCAACTCATGTATCTTTCCTGCTGTTGATTAAAAATAATTTGACTTCCAACGATAGTCTTCTTCCTGTTAATTACAAACTTGATGTACATATTAGACAGATGATAAAATTGGACATTTCAGTAGTTTATCAGACTTTCTCATTTGTGATGACTCTAGAAATAGTGAGGCTAGTGCTAGCACACTACTCCAGTGAGCGGGCCCTCTAATTTACATTTCCCAATATAAATTAAGCTCCGTGCATGGCAGCAGCTTCCGGAAGCAGAAGCTGATGTGTCAGCACACTGATCAGGAACCTCCCAGTGGCTGCACAGCTTCGAGGGAACATTGTTGATGACAGTAAAAAAATTGTTTGTGCACATTCTACCTGAGGATGATAAAGGAAAATAGCCAACATATTACCTTTCCTACCCTGGTCAGATCATTTAACCTTTTCTGGCTTGTGTAGTTAGCTCCATTACTAAGGTATGCAGCAGTCTTTCTCCTATTTGCTTATCCCAAAGTGTCTATAGTCTACTTTCAGATTAATTGATTAACATTCTTTCCTGTCTTTCTGCTGTACTATGTTTCCTTCTGTTAGGACCTCCTCTCGAAGTTTTTTTTTGAAGAGGCGCAAAATTAAACATGATGCTCCAGTTGAGGTACCTGTCATTCTTTTTGCAAGACTAATAGTGTGGTATTACGTGTAGTCAAGGTAGTTAAGAAGGTGTTTAGCACGCTTGCCTTCATTGCTCAGATCTTTGAGTAAAGGAGTTTGGACGTCATGTTGAAATTGTTCAGTATGTTGGTGAGGCCTCTTCTGGAATACTGTGTGCAGTTCTTGGTTGCCCTGTTATAGGAAGGATATTATCAAGCTGGAGAGGGTTCAGAAAAGATTTACCAGGATTCTGCCAGGAATGGAAAATCTGAATGACAAGGAGAAGTTTGATAGGCAGGGACCTTTTCCACTGGAACATAGGAGGTTGAAGGGTGACTTTATCGAGGTTTATAAAATCATGACGGGCATCGATAAGATGAATTGCAAAGGTCTTTTCTCTAAGGTGAGGGAGTTCAAAACTATTTAAAGTAAGAGGAGAAAGATTTAGAAGGGATATGAACGGCAACTTTTTTTATATAGAGTGATTAGTGTGTGGAATGAACTGCCAGAGGAAGTGGTGGATGCAGGTACGGTTACAATGTTAAAAAGGCATTTGGATAGGTACATGAATAGGAAAGGTTTGGAGGGATATGGGCCAAACACAGGCAAGTGGGAACCAGTTTAGTTTGGAAATGTGGTCTGTTTCCATGCTGTATGATTCTAGGACTAATGCTGTATCATCTGGTTTCTGAAATCATCAGCTATTTTTGACTTTTTAAAGGTGGCACTCTAAATTACTTAATGCCTCCAGAACACCTCTGTCTTACATGGATGGTATTTATTGAATTGTCTCGGGATTTAGAAATGAAATAACTTAAAAACTTTAGGCAGGTTCAGAGTCAGAGAAGATTGCCAGATGCATGCCAGGCTCAAGGTGGAAGTATTGGTGTCTCTGGGTTTTTGGGGCTGTGCAGCTATTAGAAGTCATCACATGCTTATTTTGAAATATCTTGTAAATTTAACACAATTATTGCTGTTAGCCATTTGCTGGGTATAATCGATACGCTCAAATATTACAGGGTAAAAAAATCTTGCATTGGCAAATAGATATTTTGCGCATTACACTGGCAAAATGTCTAACAATCAAATTGCATCCCCCTCTGAGTTACTTTCAATTCTTAAATTATTATTGTTACCCCTGGTGCAATTCAAAACATTGTTGGCTAAGTACACATTCTTTCCTTGTGCTGTAGAAAATAACAAAGCGATTTCATTAAGACTATTTAATGCTGCATGGTACAAGTATCGAGACCTTTGGGACACTGCAAGTCTATTGTGTACAGGGAGATATTTGACTGGAAAATGTTATAAATGACATAAAAACAAAACAGGGAATAAATCAAGACTTCATCAGACAAAGACAAAATGAGTGTAGTTTCTGCATGAGCTATTTGTTTGTGGTCTAGCAGCATGGTCTATGAATATATGTCTGTGTGCATTTAACTGGTCCAAATACACATATGCAGAACTCCTTGGATGACTGTACAATATATCCAGAACAACAGAAAATTGAGTGGTCTCAAATGATACTCTGAGACTCAAAGTGACCCTGATAAGATTAATATAAATATACGAGAGGGCAAGAGTAGCAAATCATGCATTAAATATGGCATTCTGAGCATAAATCCAAACTCTGACCATCTTCTATACTGTAATATGCATTGAGAATGTTATAAATGGCCTCAGTCAAAATCCAGGAAGCAGGTATCTGAGAGGAGGTAAATTTTTCTTTTTACTCACTACAACTTGTTCAATGGTTTTAATTAAAGCTTGCTGACTTTTGTCCATGCATCTTTTGTCAGCTCATAATTCAAATTGAGCAGTTTGCTCACATCAATTATCAATTGCCTCTCGGCACTCAAAAAAATCTGAAATCATATCCCCTGCCAATTGCCATCCTCTCTTTAATATACGTTCAGTTCTTAAAGCCTAATTTTTGTATTTGTTCAAAGGAATCTGGTCATCGGAGGCTAGGCTAACATTTATTGCCCCTCCCTAATTACTTTATTGAAGGTAGTACTGAGCTGCCTTCTTCAACCATTGCAGTCCTTGGGGTGTAGGGGCAACCAAGGTACTGTTGGAAAATAAGGTCCAGGATTTAGAACGGTAATATTGAGGGGAACCTCATGTTTTATCAGTTATGTTTGAGTTATGTTAAGATTTTTAGAGGGTTTTTCACCACGAGGCCTAGTGAATATTCTCACTGCAAATGTGCAGCATTAACTATCAACGCCACTCTACAGCACTCTTCACATCCAAATCCAGCTCCCCCTTACCACATGCCATTCCCAGAAAACTCACCACTGGGTGGATATCTGTCAAAAGATCAGAATTCCTTGCACCTGCACCTTCTTTGAAAGACTTCTGTGCACCAGGATAAGCATTGGCAACCTGGTGAAGCTGCAAATATGCAATGTTAAAGAACATCAGCCACAAAGCATCAGTGCCCATGGCTGTAGCCTGGCATGGCTGACACTTCCTCATGTATACAACCCCAGTCTCTTATTCTTATCGCTGTTTCACCAACAGACCACACTCTTTACCTGTCTGTAGATACATCCCATCCAAGTCAGAGCTACCCTGTCCCTGTTGACCACTGTAGACTCATGACTTGTCATTGTCCAGTCGGGGAATTTCACATACGGGCAAAAAAACAGGCAAGTCCAAACACCGTGCTTGTGTTCACAGCCTGCAACAGGATCCACAAACAAAACCTATAGAGGTTGAAGATCACCTGACAATGCAAACCAGATTTCGCCATCATGACCAACGTATATTTAACAGTCTACCCAGCACCCAGCTCATCTATTAGAAGCAGTTGTCAATGAGGTTCTATCTGTTGTGGTGCTCATCACAGCCGAGCTTTGTCATGTACAAGGAGAGCTTTTTCCTCCTCAATGTCCTCCTCCCCCTCCTGTTTGCCTTTCCCCCAGCTCCTCAGCTTCTGTTATATCACCTTGCTGCCTGGTCCAGTTATGCAAATCATAGTGGGTTGGGATGATGTGGCACACTATGTCTGGACTATACTGGCGCAAACGTTAATTGTCATTCATCAACCTAAGTCTGGATGTTGTGTGGGTTTCGCTGCAGATGGACATGGGGTGCTTCAGTATCTGAAAAGTCACAAATTGTACTTGTGTAATCATTAGCAAATATCCCCACTTCTGTCTGCATGGTGGAGGGAAGATCCTTAATGAAACAACTAAAAGTAGGGCCTAATGAACTGAGGAACCGCTGCAGAGATGTCTTGGAGCCGAGATGAGTGACTCCAATAGCCTCAGCTATTTTCATTTGTGATAGGTATTGCTTCAACCAGTGGGGTTTTCCCCATTATTCTAATTGACTCCAGTTTTGCTCAAGCTCCTTGATACCACGCTCAGTCAAATATTATCTTAATGACAAGGGCAATCACTCTCCCCTCCGGAGTTCAGCTTTTCTTTAATGTTTGCACCAAGACTGCAATGAGGTCAGGAGTTGCATATCCCTGATGAAACCCAGATTGAACATAGGTGAACAGACTATTCCTTTGCAACTGCTGTTTGATAGTTCTGTCGATGTCCCCTTCTGTCACTTTATTGTTGATTAAGAGTAGACTGGTGGGGCAGTCATTGGCTGGGCTGGATTTGTTCTACATTTTGTGTACAGGACATACCCGTGCAATTTTCCACATTATTGGGTATATGCTGGTGTTTACCTGTACTGGAACAGCTTGGTTATGGGTGTGGCAAATTATGGAGCATAAGTTTTCAATACTGTTACAGAAATATTGTCAGCGCTAATAGCCTTTGCATTATCCAGTGCCTTTGGCTATTTCTTAATATGATGTAAAGTGAATTGACTTAGCTGAAGACTGACCTCTGAGATGCTAGGAACCTCTGGAAGACAATGAGATGGATGATCCCTCAGCATCTCTAGCTAAAGATCAGTGCAAATACTTCAGCCTAATCTTTTGCGCTGCTGTGCTGGGATCCCCAGTTGATGAAGATGGGCATATTTTCAAAGCATCCTCCTTCAGTTAGTTGATTAATTGTCCATCACCATTTAAGACTGGATGCGTCAGGACTGCAGAGCTTAGGTCTGATTCATGGTTGTGGGATCACTTAGCTTTGTCTATTGTTGTTTCTGCTGCTGTGTTGTAGTTTCACTGGGTTGACATTACAGTTTTAGGTATGGTTTGTGCTGTTGCCATCCTTTTCATTGAGCCTTGGCTGATCTCCTACTCTGTTGGTAGTTGTAGAGTGGGGGTATGCTCTCCCATGAAGGTGCAAAATTGATGTCCAGCATCCACCGTTCTTTGTTGTTTTTTTGTTTTTAATAATCTGACAGAATATATAAATTCAATTGAATGCAAAAGCATATATGTTAAGATTAAAACTCATGTGTTTAGTGACCTAGGTCCCTAAACAGGAAGAAAATTAAAATATTATTATGTTTTTCTTCCCCTGCATGATAAAGAGAGCATTAATAGAGCTCTGGTTCAATTATTCTGTTAAAAATGACAAAAGAAAAATAACTGAAGAATGATCTTCACCAAATAGTACGTGTTCCCGGGAGCATATGCCTTGTTTTTGTTCAAAGTTGGATTTGGTCTGATAAAATCAAAAGGGAGCAAGGTGTCTGGAATTTCAGCACAGCAACTACAAAGGGATGTGGGGGTGTTGAAACAGGCTTGTTTTTTCATTCAGTGACATTGAACATGCTAGAGAGGCATAACTTACAATGTGTTGTAGCATTTGTAAATAATGTGCTTCATATGAATGATCTTATTTTCCTTGAGATAACAATAATGCAGTGAATATTATTTAGCATCACATCCAGTGTTAACACATATTTAGTGTCACCCTGAATCTTTTTCTATTTGTTCATTCATGGGATGTGGGTTTTATTGTTCCCATCCTGAATTGCCCTGGTGATTGTAGTGCTGAGCTGGTGTGTGGGCGCAGAGGGGAACTTGCAGGTAATGTCCAAGCCCATGTATCCATCGCTGTTATATTCCTAAGTGGTAGACATCATTGGTTAGGATAATGCTGTTGGAAGAGCTTTGCTGAGTTACTGCAGTGCCTCTTGTAGATAGTAGCCAATGCTGCCATTATGTGTCAAAAATTATGGAAATGAATGTAGAAAGTAGGGGATAGGGTGCTAATCAAGTGGCTGATTTGTCCTGAATGGTGTCAAATTTCCTGGGTGTTGTTGGAGCTACACGCATCCTGGTAAGTGGGGAGTATTCCATCACAATCCTGACTTGTGCATGCAGATGCTTTGGGAAATCAGGAGGCGAGTTACTTAGTTTCCTGTCTTGCAGCCATACTATTTATATGTCAGGTCCGGTTCAGTTTCTCCAATAACCTGGAGGATGTTGTTAAAGGGAAGTTCAGTGATAGTAATGTCATTAAATGTCAAGGGGAGAGAGTTCAATTCTGAGATCAGAAGCCTGTAAATCAGAAGAAGATTACACAGATATTAATTGCAGAGAACATAATTACTGGCATATTATTGATTGCCATTAACTGTTACAGTATGAGCCTTGCCATTTTTGTAACATTTGTTCAATCAAGGTTGTAGAAGGATTTGATTATTTCTTTATAAATGAACAGTACTTTTAATCTCAAATAGTTTATCGGTGGCTTCCTTTAAAGGATTGTTAACATGCTGAGATATAGGCTGTGCACATTGTTAGGAGAATTCCAACAGTGATTCCAACACATGGACTGGGACAGAGCCAAGGGCCACTGTTTCAACATTCCTCTGCACTGTAAAGTTAATCCAAAGATAGCATAGACCACACAGCAGAGAATTCTTATGTAGTTATTTATAAATCACTCTGTCACTCCTAATTGAAACAATCAGACATTCCATCTGTAAGACATGGATTAATTTGTCAAATGGACATATATTTGATGGCAGCAGTTGTGCATGCCTGGTGCTGCTATTTTACTTGGGGCTGTTGGTCTTAATAAAACAGTAATCGGTTTGTCAGACATAAACAATTTTATAGATTCCTTTTTTGAATGGTTTCATGTTTCCTCTGCAGTTTTCTTTAGACATTACAGAACATTACAGTATGACTTCAGATGCAGGTTAGTGTGGACCCCACTATTTCTACTCCCAAGCCTCTGATGTTGTATGACTATTTCTGTGTGTGGTTGGTTGGATGTTAGGTTCATGTTTCTAGCAAGTCAGATCCACTACAACTTCTTAAAACCTGACAGCTGCACACCATATTTTATAAAATAGAAGAAATGCAAGTCATTGTTGTTGAGTGGAATCTTACTGCCTTTAAAAATAATCATGGGATATTATCATTTCTAAATGCTGCACCATATTTGCTTTGGCATGAACCTCTGGAAGGCAACTTTCTAATTGTTCACCTCCAAAGATATTGACAGTTTAAGTAAGTGGACATACTTTGGCAAATGGAGTATAGAAACATTGAAACACGGAAGTGTAGGCCATTCAACCCTTCAAGCCTGCTCTGCCATTCAATGTGATCATGGCTGGTCATCGAGCTCAATATCTTAATTCTGCGCATCATCCAGATCCTTTGATCCTTTAGCCACAACAACGATACCTACATCCTTCTTGAAAACAGATAATGTTTTGAACTCGACCACTTTCTATAGTAGTGAATTCCACCGGCTCACCATTCTTTGAGTGAAGGAAATTTTTTTAGTCACTCATGGGATGTGGGCATCATTTACTTTCCATTCCTAGTTGCCCTTGAGAAGGTGGGGGTGAGTTGCTTCTTGAACCACTGCAGTACATATGCTGTAGGTAGGCCCACAATGGCTTTATGGGGAGAATTAAAAGAGTTTGACCTAGTGACAGTGAAGGAATGACAATATATTTTCAAGTCAGGATGGTGAGTGGCTTGGAGGGGTACTTGAAGATGCTGGTGTTCCCATGTATCTGCTGCCCTTGTGCTTCAAATGGAAGTGGTTGTGGGTTTGCAAGGTGCTGTCGTAGGATCTTTGGTGAATGTCTGCTGTGTATCTTGTAGATAGTACACACTGCTGCTACTGAGCGTCGGTGGTGGAAGGAGCGAATGCTTGTGGTACCAATCAAGCCTGCTTTGTCCTGGATGGTGTCAAGCTTCTTGAGTGTTGTTGGAGCTGCACATTTCCTCTTATTTCCTTCCATTTCATTTCTATTGTCGACAAGCTTTGGGAGTCAAGAGAGAAGTCTCTTGCTGCAGTGTTCCTAGCTCCTGACCTGCTCTTGTAGCCACTGTGATTATGTGGCGAGTCCAGTTGAGTTTCTGGCCAATGGTAACCCCTAGGATGTTAATAGTGGGGGATTCAGTGATGGTAACACAATTGAATGACAAGAGGTTATGGTTAGATGGTCTCTTATTAGTGATGGTCATCGCCTGGCATTTGTGTGGCATGCATTTTCCTTGTCACTTGTCAACCCAAACCTGGATAAGTTCAGATCTTGTTGCATTTGAACATGGATTGCTTCAGTTGTGAATGTTGCTGAACATCATGCAATCATTGGTGAATGTCCCCACTTCTGACCTTATGAGGGAGGGAAGGTAATTGTTGAAGCAGCTGAAGATGGTTGGGCCTAGGACACTGCCCTCGGGATCTCCTGCAGAGATGTTCTACAGCTGAGATGACTAACCTCCAACAACCATGACTATCTTGCTTCGTGCCGGGTATGACTCCAACTAGTGGAGAATTTGCTCCTGATACCATTGATTCCAGTTTTGCTAGAACTCCTTAATGCCACTCTTCATTGAATGCAGCCTCACCTCTGGAATTCAGTTCTTTTGTCCATGTTTGAATGAAAGCTGCAGTCAGGACCTGGCAGAACCGAAACTGGGTGTCATTGAGCAGGTTATTGCCGAGCAGGTGCTGCTCGATAGCACTGTTGATGACATCTTCCATCACTTTACTGGTGAACAACAATAGACTGATGGGCAGTAATTGGCTTGGTTGGACTTGTCTTGCTTTTTGTGTATAGGACATACCTAGACAATTTTCCAAATTATGGGTAGATACCAGGATTGTAACTATACTGGAAGAACTTGGCTAGGACAACGGCAAGTTCTGAAGCAAAAGTCTTCAGTACTATTGCCGGAACATTGTCAGAGACTGTAGCCTTTGCAGTATCCAGTGCTTCCAACTGTTTCTTGAAATCACGTGGAGTGAATTGAATTGGCTGAAGACTGGTATCTGTGATGCTGGAGACCACTGGAGGAGGCCAAGATGGATCATCCACTGGACACTTCTGGCTGAAGATTGCTGCAAGAGCTTCAGCCTGATCTTTTGCACTGGTGTTTTGGCCTCGTCAGTTATTGAGGATGATGATATTTGTGGAGCCTCCACCTCCAGTGAGTTTTTAATTGCGCAGCACCATTCATGATGGGATGTGGTAGGACTGCAGAGCTTAGATCTGAACCATTGGTTGTGGAATTGCTTAGCTCTGTCTATTACTTGCTGCTTACGCTGTTTGACATGCAAATAGTCTTGTTTGGTGGCTTCACCAGGTTGACACCACATTTTTAGGTACACATGACGCTGCTCCTGGCATGCCCTCCTGCACTCTCCATTGTACTAGCATCAATCCCCTGGCTTGATGGTAATGGTTGAGTAGGGGATTTGCTGGGCCTTGAAGTTCCAGATTGTGCTGGAGTACAATTCTGCTCCTGTAGATGGCCCAATGTGCCTCTTGATTTGCTAGATCTGTTCGAAGTCTTTCCCAAAGCATGGTGATAGTGCCACACAACATAATGGGGGGTATCCTCCATGTGAAGGTGGGACCTCGTCTCCACAAGAACTGTGCGGTGGTCACTCTTACCGATACTCTCTTTGACAGATGCATCTGCTACTGGCAGATATCCATCTTCCACCCGCCTCCCCCTCTCTCTATTTATTTCAGAATCCCCTTCCCCTCCTCTTCCATCCGCTCCCCCACTCTCTTTCTGTTTATTTCAGAATCCCCTTTCCCTCCCCCATTTCTGAAGAAGGGTCTCTCCCTATCAAGGATAAGGTCAAATTTTTTTTTCCCCTCTTGATGGTTCCCTCACTACTTGTCACAGACCCAGTCTAGCAGTTATTGATGTATTGATTTATTGCTGTCACATGTACCAAGATACAGTGAAAAGTGTTGTTTTGTGTACTACACAGGTAGATTGTACCATACAAAATGTATCAGGAGAGCAGAACAGTGTGTTGAATACAATGTTACAGACGCAGAGAAGGTGCAAAGAGAGAGAGGTCTGTTCAAAAATCTGATAGCAGTGGGGAAGGGGCTGTTCTTGAATCTATTCATACATATATTCAAACTTTTATAC
>JAHRHZ010000133.1:36127698-36142228 GCA_024137785.1 Ginglymostoma cirratum | reverse complement strand
TATCTCGGATTCTCCAGCATCTGCAGTACCTTTTATCTCTGATACAATTTTAACCCCACTGCGAAGCCTCTTCTAAGGATGCCTACCCTGAAGAAGTTACCCTCCTCCCTCCGGACAAACCTCAGGGAATCTCTCTCCCATTGCAACTCTCTCATAACCTCTTCGGCCTTGAAACTGCTTGACCACGTCCTGAAGCAAACCAGGTACTACAGCCACATCACCTTTCTTAGTACCTGCCTACGGAACCAGATCATCCCCAATGGACTACAATCCACATTCAAGCCTTCCCAATTTGGCCCCAACCGTGACACCATTTCTGATGAAGAGTTTAGGCCCGAAACATCAAGTTTTCCTGCTCCTATGATGCTGCTTGGCCTGCTGTGTTCATCCAGCCCCATGCTTGTTATCTTGGATTCTCCAGCATCTGCAGTACCTTTTATCTCTTGCCAACTTTAATACTCAGTGCCCTGACTGTTGAGAGCAAGCTTGCTGTAAGCCTACTTTACCTTATCCACTTGTGTTGCCACTTTCAGGGAGCTATGGACTTAGATCCCAGGATTGGTCTGTATATCAATGCCCTTAAGGATCCTACCATTTACTATATATTTTCCTCTTTTATACATCAGACTACTGTAGAGCAATATTTTAGCACCATGCAGGTAACTGTCATCATATTGTTTGTTTACAAATGATGCTCAAGCTTTCATTTTAGAAATTGCTACAAGGCGGTTTTTTTTGTCAAATTTTGACACTATTAATACACCAATTTTGTACTGAGTTCAGATGAACAACTGTTGGGTGAGCTGGGTCCAATTAAAAGCTATCACCATTTGTTTATATAGCGTTGTAGTACTACCCTAGCTAATAAGCCAATTTTTCTCAAAACATAAACATAGCAGATCAACAACAGATTTGTTTTTCAACCCAGTAAGGACCCTATTGATTTATTCCTAGCAACCAGCAGATGACATTGCGCTTTAAAATGTCAAGAAAAGTACTTAGTCTCTGTTCTGTCTGGACAAATGTGAAAATAAACAGAAGTACAATTACTTCCGCATGAAGTGGAACAATTGTTGCCAATGACCTCAAATAAGGCTTTTGTATATGGTCTTTCTGCATTACTGGTGTGATCAATAAAACTATTTCCTCCATGTGCAATAGGATATTTTTCAATCGTTTAACTTATCAAAAAGCTAACAGCAGCTGCATGCAACAAAACTGTTTGTTTCGTCTGACATCATTGCTCTAAGATAAAACTGCGACAACTTGGGCTCTCGGGTTGATGTGTAAATTAATCTAGAGTGGATATACATTGAAGAATGGGTATCATAAGTCACCATTTATTTCATAATAGCTGATTCTGTTTGCTCTTGATGATTAGCAAAGGCCATAATATTCTAGCATTCTAGTTCCTTGACATACCATACTTCAAGTTCACAAGTGTGGTGAAATCTAATAATGTTGGTATTGGGTAAAATAAGAATTTTTGAGCATATGGTACTTAGAAATGAGGAAGGATGCTTTAAAATTATAGTTTTGTGGCTTACGTGTATTTATTGTGATATTTTATGTTCCATAGAATTATAGAATGACTACAACACAGTATGAGGCCATTCAATCCAATGTTTCTATGCTGACTGTTTTAGAAAAATTCAACCTCTAGCTTTTGTCTAGAGCCCATAAATCATCTCTGTTCAGATAATTATCCAATTTCCCTTTGAAAGCCATGGTAGAACCTGCCAGTGCCATTTTCTCAGAGACTGCATTCGAAATTCTAGCCACTTGTTCAGTAAGGAGGTTTTTCCTCATGCTGCTTTGGTTCTTTTGCCAGTTACTTTAAACCTCTGGTTCAACTAATAGAACAGTTTCTCTTTATTACTCTGATTTGAATACTCTTATTAAATCTTTTGTCAACATTTTCTTCTCTCAAGAGAATAACCTTAGCTTCTCCTCTGTCTCTGACAACCTTTTGTGCAGGGAATACCATCAGTTGCAGCAGCTTGAACTCTGGGTTTCAGAACTTTAGCAGCAGCCGGGGATATCACTGTAGTTTATCCATGAGGCTGAGAGCTACATGGATAGCACATTTATAGATGTGGTCACTGCACAGTTTAAGAGTATTTTGGGAATGATCACAAGGCAGTCAAAAGAACAGACACACATAGTGTAGGAGTTCTTTGCATCTTGCTCTCCAACCAATATTCAGTTCCAGATGGTGTGGAGCTGATGGTTCATCTGGGGAGTATACCAAAAGCCAAGTCATGGTACCACAGGAGGCTCAGGTGTGGAATAGATGAAAGGCTGGAAGAGCCATGGTGATAGATGATTCAGCAGTTAGGACAATGGCTGGGCTTCTCTAGCCACAGATGTGAATCCAGGATGGTGTTGTAGCTCCCTGATACCGGGATCAAGGATTGTACTGAGCAGCTGCAGGTGGGAAAGCACTGTCTGAAAGTGTGTGGAGGAGGCAGGTATATTCAATGCATTTGTAAAGAAATGTAACAGTTAGCTGAAAGGGAACAATGTGCAGGATTACGGGGAGAAGGCAAGAGAAGTGAGCTGCTCATTAAGAGTCAATGTAGACATGATAGCCTGAATGGCCTCAGTCTGCACTGTACCAATTCTGAAATTGTATCCACCCCACAGCTCATGGTGCTTCCAAGTTTTGTACAAACTGCAAATTGTAAAATTATGGGTGCATACTCAAACAAAAGCAATGGTCCTAACACCAAAGCCTGGGAAACCCCAATATATACCATTCTTCACTTCAATATCAGCCATTCAGCACCACTCTGTTTCTTATCACTCAGTAAACATGGTATCCCATGGGTATCAATTTTGCTGACCAGTCTGTGATATGGCACTTTTGGAAGACATATCAAACACCTAGCCATTATTAAACTTCTCTGTTACATCATCAAAAAAAAGCTCAATTAATTTAGCTTTACAAACCTGTGTTAGTGTACCTCAATTAAAGCATATTTGTCTAAATTGATTTTGCTTTCGGTCATGGGTCAGGATTTTCCATTTTTGAGTTAAAGTACAGTTGTGGGCCCTTAGATGGTCTTACTTCCTACATGGCCTGTGGTGAATTATCTGAAGCAATCATCGCTTTTCCACTCATTTCACAAGTAAACAAGTTCCAAGTCAAATGAAATGGTGAATCATGGGCAATTGGTGGTTGGTGGTTCTCACCTTCTGGGGTCAATAGTTCCAGTGCCACATTAAAAGCACACCTCAGCACCTCTTCACTCACTGCAAGTGTGGAGCTCAACAACAACCTCTGGTTGTCGTTTGCACACCTCCTGCCTGAAGATGGCTGCAAGAACCAGAAGCTGACTTCCCCATTTCTCAATCTCCTCACTGAATCTATGTGCTTGAAGTGCATTGAAGAGCTCACACAGACCTTATACTGACAATTTTTCTGCAGCTATGGAGAGGGAGACATGGCAGAGCCAGTGAGGAACATTCTTATGTCAGTTCTCAGATGTGTAGACACCCTCATACATTCTTCTACAGAATAGTTTATGCGTCTGCAGCAATGAATTCTCGCTTTTGCCTTCCACAGGCATGCATGGTAACCAGACAGCAAAACTAAACAAATCACTGGTTCAGCATCAGTACAGGATGAAGTCTGAACCCCCAGGAACATACCTTCAAAGCACTCGCCTGCACATTCCAACAGCTCAGAGACTATCACATTGGTGGATACTGTATCTCAAGTAGACTTGGCAAAACAATCTGGTGACCACATCACTGACACATGTCCACAGCTAGTGGAACACGAAAGACCCAACGTCAGTGACATTTAAAGGCCTGGCAGAGACCAGACACCTCCTGAGCCCCATGCAGAAAATGTACCTGTGTACTTGGCTATAAGTGACAAACTCAACCTGCAGAGACAGGGAGAGGAACATCAGACAGGGATGCTAGAGGCTAGACTGGAGCTAAAGGTGGAGGACATATGTGAGTATTTTAAAAGCCTATTGGCCAGAGTTAAAGGCCAGTGTGTTCCTGTGAAAATGAAAGATAAGGATGGCAAGATTTGGGAATATTGGATGATGAGAGATATTGTAAGTTTAGTAAAAAAGAAAATGGAAGCAGATGTAAGGTTTAGGAAACTGAAATCAAACAAGGCCCTTGAGGAACATAAAGGAAGCAGAAAAGGACTTAAAAAAGAAATTAGGAGAGGTAGAAGGGGCTGTGAAATATCCTCGGTAAGTAGGTTTAAGGAGAATCTCCTATGTATATTAGGAGCAAGAGGTTAGTTAGGGAAAGGGTAGGTCCATGCATGCAGAAAGGAGGGAATTTATGTGTGGAGCCAGAGGGCGTGGGTGAGGTCCTTAATGATTATTTCGCATCAGTATTCACCAAGGACAAGAACATGGATGATTTTAAATTTAGAGAGGGATTTGTTGATACTCCATGTCGATATTAAGAGGGTGGAGGTGTTGGGTGTCTCGAGAAACATTAAGTTAAGTCCTCAGAATCTATCCCAGAATACTGAAGAAGGCAAGGAAGGAGATTGCTAGAGCCTTGACAGAGATCTTTCTATCCTCTTTAGCCACAGGCAAGGTGCCAGAAGATTGGAGAATAGCCAATGTTGTTCCTTTGTTATGAAGGGCATCATGGATAATCCAGGAAATTACAGACTGGTGAGCCTTACATAAGTGGTAGGGAAATTATTGGAGAAGATTCTTAAGGACAGGACTTACTTGCATTTGGAGCAGAATGCACTTATTATGGACAGTTAGTGTGGCTTTATGCAACGGAGGTTTTGTCTCAAAAATTTGATTGAGTTATTTAAGGAAATGATGAAGATGATTGATGAGGAAAGGGCAGTGTATGTTGTCTGCATGGACATTACTGAAGCATTTGACAAGGTCTCTCATGATAGGCTGGTCCAGAAGATCAAATTGTATGGAATCTAGAATTGGCAAGTGGATGCAAAATTGGCTTGACCATAGTAGATAGAGGGTAGTTGTGGATGGGTATTTTTTTGACTGGAGGTCTCTGACGAGTGGTGTTCCCAAGGATCAGGGCTGAGACTTCTGAAGTTTGTAATATATGTAAGTGATTTGGATGAAAATGTCAGTGGTCTGGTTAGCAAGTTTGCAAATGACATGAAAATTGGTGGAGTTGTGGATAGTGAGGAGAGATATCAAAAGATGCAGCAGGATACAGATCAGCTAGAAAGTTGGATGGATAAATGGCAGGTGGAGTGTAATCCAGACAAGTGTGAGGTGTAGTATTTTGGGATATCAATTGCAAGAAAAAAGAATACAGTAAATGGCTGGACCCTTAGGAGCATTGATATACAGAGGGAACTTGGGGTCCAAGTCCATAGCTCCCTGAAAGTGGATAAGGTGCTAAGGAAAGTATACAGCATACTTGCCTTCATTGGTCAGAGCGTTATGTATAAAAGTTAGCTGTATAAAACTTTACTTAGGCCACATTTGGAGTACCGTATGCGGTTATGATTGACACACTTTTGGAAGGAAGCAGAGGCCTTGGAGAGGGTGCAAAAGATGTTTCCCAAGATGTTTGCCTGGATTGGCGTGTATTAGCTATAAGTAGAAGTATATATGATAGCAAAATTTAAGAGGCATTTAGACGACACATGAACATGCAGTGAACAGAGGGATACGGACAATGTGCAGGCATATGGAATTAGGTTAGAATGGCATCGTGGTCAGTACAGACGTGGTGGGCCAAAGGGCCTGTTCCTCTGGAGTGCTGTTTTTTGAAACCATCCAGTCCTGTTTACCATGGTGGCTGCAGCATGCAGGTTGTTTCAATGGAAGGGTCACCAGACCCGAAACGTTAACAATGATTTCTCGTCACAGACGCTGTCAGACCTGCTGAGCTTTTTCAGCAATTTCTGTTCTTGTTTCTGATTTACTGAATCCACAGTTCTTTCGGTTGTATTCAATGGAAGGGATAGTAGCTGCCTTGGGGAGCTAGATCCAGCAACACGCTCAGTGGCTGCTGAATGTGTGCTCTGAACTGCACTCCATCACTCAAGCCTTGTGGGCCCAGTATCAATGGCAAAGTAAGAGGGGTGGGTATGAAGCACTGCAGCCTGACGATGCCGGCAGGCACCATCAGGATGAAGTATCAATAGGCAGGCACTATGTAAATTCATCTGAGGACACTCCAGAGCCCCTGAGCCCAGACAGGGCAGCCGCAAAGGTCTTCACAGCTACCTGGGCCTACGAGCCAGCAGGTTCCTTCCAGCCTACCTGCAGATATTGGGCTTGCCCCCCGATGTAGTGCCAGGCAAGGAAAAGGGTGATCCTTAACAGGGCACCTCTGTGGCCTGGTGCTTCATTAAAGTATAGAAATCTTGTACGTGTAAATATATCTACACTTTCACACTTTTAACATGTGATGCCATCTCATTTCCCTGCTGGGTGCCTGAAGTGAAAGCAGTGCAGCACCCTCCCTTATTACAATGAGATGCCACCCTTCTCTTGGGATACGTTTGATTGTCTCACTGTGTCGGTAATGTGTGTGCCTGAACTCCCTCTCATTCCCCCAGCGCATTATGGGCCCAGCATTTGGCCAGTGCAGTCAACGCTCCAGAGGTAATGTTCAGGAAGAAAGACTTGTCCCATCAGTTCAACAGCAGGATATTGGGCCTGGGACAGGCACACAGTGGACCTTACACAGATAATTCATGAAAGTCATGCTAAGAGGTGGGTAGCATCTAAAAGGGTGTGTAAATCAAGGGTCTCTTAACTGATAGGGATTTCCATAGACAAGCTAGGCATTCTCAGTATATGAGATAGGTAAAGCACATCTCATCAGTCCCTTGAGCAGTTGGTGGATGGGGGAATAATGTTTGCATTTCTACATCTCATGAGGCTCACTTACTGAGAATGCACAGCCATAGCAATGATCCAGTACAGGATCCTAACATTCTGCAGGACTTTTGGGAGAGACAGAGAGGGCAGTTTGAGACTAAAATATTAAGTAGGATGTGTCAAACCTAGAGAGCCTCCCTCAGGCTGAGTGATCCCTAATCAGCCTTCTTTTTAATGGAGGTGCAGCCCAGAATATAGCAGCCCTCCACGAGTCCCTGCAGTGCCCACTGTGTTCCAGCTACATATTCACATAGTTATCTCAGAGCTTACAGATCTCTTAGGTAGGCTCTCTGCCTGAAAGTTATCACATCACAAGGTGACAGAAGAAAAATTTATTTTCAAACAATATTGCAAATTGAGACACTTCTAAGTTAAAGAGATGTTTTGGATAGATATTGTACAGCCTCCCAAACTGTAGGTCATTAATAAGCAGAACAACAAAAAGACACAGGTCCATGGAGCTCAGGCCTCTAGAAATGGGTGGTCAGGAGGTTCATCTGATGGGCTAAAATCCTGTTGATCTAATATCAAAGGGCGAGCGGGGTTCCTTGGCTATTTCAGAATCAGCTTCATCCTCAAAGGAGAAGTCCTGCTCCTCTATTTCCTACTGACAGGAAACATGTTCCCCTTGTACAGTCAAGTTGGAGAGGGAGCAGTAAACCATTATGGGACACTCTGGGGTATAATACCTTCTACTACCTAACCAGTCCAGGTATGTGAATCCCATCTTCAGGAGCCCAATGGTCTGCTCTACTTTAGCCCTGTTGAAATCGGCTAAGTGTTATAAATCTCCTCAGTATCAGTCTGTGTATTCCTGACAGGGCACTTCATTGTTCTTCATGGATACAATCCATTGCACCCGGCACCTGCAGAAATCCTACATTAGCAGCAAATCTCACTGCCCTGGCTGCCTGACTGGCAGAATCCATTGGGAAAATAATAACTAGGCAAGCCTTAGCAAACAAAGCATCGGTCACCACCCGGATAGATTTATGAGTAGGTCCCTCTCAAATGATCAAGTCAGATTGAAATCGAGGGCCACTGTCACCTTCAAGGCAACTGGGATGGGCTGGCCTCCTGGTCCATGAGGAAACAGGAGCACATCCAGAAGTTGGCAGATGTAGGACACCACTCCCGGGACATCTCAGTCACTTGTTGACACTGCTGGTCTGTCATTTGCAGATAGCTGCATGGTGCCCCGGAGACTCAGTTTCAAGCTAATGTGCACCATCCATGTTGACCGGCTTGTGTAGGCTGTTGTACCTCAGCAAGCTGGTCTGCAGCTAGTGCTGCATCAGATTGCTGCAGCTGTTGTGGCTGCTTGAGCAGTTGACATTTTGTGGCTCCTTCTGAGAAGCAAGACAACCAGTCGAATGGCAAGATTAATCTGTGCCATCTTGATGTTGTTTTTCATCTATGTTGCAGACAGAGAGGGAGGGCAGTAAGTGGAACAGATTGTGAGCAATCCCCGAGCCAAAGACTAGGGGGTTGCTAAAGCTGTGAAGGAGGGATAGAGATGTAAATTGTGTCCTTTTCACATCTTCATTTTTACCCATTTCAGGTTCGAAACATCAATTCTGTTTCTCCCTCCACTGATGCTTCTAGGCATGCTGGGTTTCTCTGGCACTTGCTGTTTTTATTTCAGATTTCCAGAATCTGCACTATTTTGCTTTTATTTGAGCCTGAACGATCCTTTCCTTGATCGAAGTTAGTTTTACACTGATGTTCCTTGATCTCCCTACATGACAGTACAGTGCCTCAGCTTCAACTCCCTGGCTACAGCATCCACTTGCGCCCACCCATGACCATACCTTCTGCTTCAGCACAGCCCCAAAATACAGGACATGAGTTAGCTTCACAATGGACATTGCACTACACAGACCTTTCAAATCTGGACTGACGTGTACCCCAGCCCCGGACGGACCGCCACTTAGTCCCCAGGCTGACTGAATCACAACTGCCCACCCACACTGAACATACCCTTACCAACCTTTCCTTCCTTGCTTTCATCACTTTTGTGGTTCAGTGCTGTTTAGTCAGTGCCTCTCTCCATTTGCCACTTTCATAGTTCCATGCAGATCAGCCATAAGCAAGCCTTTGCAACTTTTGCTGAGATGTGCTGTTCTGCCATAAGCAGCCTCCTGTTTGCCATGTGCCTGTTGGGCACAGAGATGGTCCAGGGAGACAGCATGTCTGGTCCATCTGGACACGTCAACTCTACTCTGAAAAATTATATGCCAATAACTGAGAGTGGCGTTTGAAGCCATGTCACTATATGGACAAAGCAATAAGTACTTGTCCTGAGGTGGATGAAGAAATGCAACTCACCAGGTACATGCCTAATTTTTAGTATTGGGTTTCTGAAGCACGAGTTTCTAGGTTGTGTAGAACTTCATTGAGAAAGTGAAGTTTAGTCCAATGAGTCGTGGCATTAATGAAATGTAAATACTTGTAGATAAGGTGCTCACCACCTGCTAGTGGCATACTTGCCTCAGCATTTGAAGGAGAGCACTTAATCACTGAAGTTTTTCTCGACAGCAACAATCTTATGTTTGTCTTCTTGCCTGATAAGTTCACACACCAACCATTCTCCTCAGCATGGCATGGACTGGAGTATCCTGTCCCATGATTTCTAAAAGCTGTTCCAACATGAGGTTAAATTGGCCACCACTTGCTGGGATTATCCTTACTACAATCTATTTTGAAAACAGTGTGCAGTATTTGTAATTCTGCCATTATCGAGGCATTACATTATCTCTGTATCTTAGGAGAATTATGGTTAATGCTTTACCAATTTTCATCCTTATTTTCCCCAGATACATCCCATGCAGTCCTGGAGACTTAGCAACCTTAATTACAGCCAGCATTTCTAACATCTTCATTTCATCAATTTTTTAGGCATCCATTGCATCAACTATTTTTTTTCATGTGACACCATGTTCTTTGGTAAAGACAAATGGAAGGTAAAATTTTAGACATCAGCAATATCCTCTTTGTGTATGCATACAGAGACACGCTTTTACTATTTATATGCCTAAACAATGAACAAAGGAAAAAGAACAGTATAGCACAGGAACATGCCCTTTGGTCCACCAAGCCTGTGGCGAAAATAGATGTCTTTCTAAACTTAAGACCTTTTGCTTCTATGTGATCCATATACCTCTGCTCCTTGCCTATTCATTTATCTGTCAAGATGCCTCTTAAACGTTGCTGTGTATCTGCTTCTACCTGCTCCTCAGGCAGTGCATTCCATGCACTTACCACCCTCTGTGTAAAACAAAACTTGCCTCTCACATCTCCTTTAAACTTTCCTCCTTTCTCTATAAGCCGACGTCTTCTAGTAACTGACATACCCCACCTGGGAAAAAAGACTCCAACTAACCATTCTATTCACCTCTCTTCATAGCTAATACCCTCCAAACCAGGCAATATACTGGTAAAGGGATAGTAGGAACTGCAGATGCTGGAGAATCTGAGATAACATGGTGTAGAGCTGGATGAACACAGCAGGCCAAGCAGCATCAGAGATAAATGTCCAATAAAACTGAGTAGAATTGTGATTTCGGGTTGTGGATCCTACGAAGAATGAAAAACAGAAGAGGTCCTTTGCAGGTCTGGGAGAGGGAGGCTTTGAGCTGGGGTAGGCTTGATTGTAGTGCCAGGAGATGCCGGCGCATTGCTGCAAGTGTGCATTTCAGGAGTTGCAGGGAGAAACACTTCTGAAGGATCTCAATGTTCTGAATGTAGACATTGTCACGCTTGGGGCCAAATTGGAAAGGCCTGAATGTGGACTGTAGTCCATTGGGGATGATCTGTTTGGTGCTCTGATGCTGCTTGGCCTGCTGTGTTCATCCAGCTCTACGCCTTGTTAATATACTGGTAAATCTTTTCTGTGCCCTCTCCAATATGCAATATTCCAAATGTGGCCCTACTAAAGTTCTATACAGCTGCATCATGATTTGCCAATTTTATACTCTATGTCCCGATGGATGAAGGCAAACATGTCTTATGACTTCTTGGCTACTTGATCCACTTAGGTTGCCACTTTCAGGGAACCGTGGACCGGTATGCCTAGATCCCTCTATAATGGTAACTTTTGTATTTCCTCACTTGCTAATTCAACTGTTACCACCGAACCCAACAGCAGCAAGCATTTAGTTTGAACTGCCTTAAGCACAAGACTTCATTTTCAAGGATTTGAGAATGTTTTCAAGTATAAGCCTGTACAGGCAATCAGAAGTAGTTCATATCTCCAATTCGAAAACGCACATATTTGTGCTGAAAAGAAGACTTAAGTAATAATTAATGCAAGTGCATCTCCATTTGGTGCTTGTGGAATACAGTGCATTCTCATTTACAGTTTTGATTGAATTATCAAAAACTGTAATCTTTATTCAAATATTGACACTGTCTATTGGAGAATTCCGCAACTGGCTGCAGCTCCATCGTGCCATATTCACTCATGCAAAAAGCACGTGAAGACTGATTCAATTGAAGATTAAAAACTACAGGGATACAGCTTGCCATTATTGTGTCAGACATTCAGTGTGTTCATTATATCAGTAATTGCTATATTTATAGTCCATATTGCAGTAATGAAGTGTTATGAAACAGCTATTTATTGCTGGCAGCTTAATTAGTATATGTAATTAACATTAGATAAGATTATTAAATTAGAGATGCGTTTAATTAAGATGTGTTATAAAAAGATTGCTTTCGTCTTTGCAATTTGCTATTTTTATTATTGTAAATATTACTAAAACAAAACAGATAATTATAGCCTTAAAATGGCTCACATGAACAAAACTGTCTGTAATATCAGTTTTTCAGTTTTATTGTCATTAGTTTTATTATTAGGGAAATGTGCTATTTTTAAATGGGGCTTGACATTATCTAGATGTGAGTAGGAGAAATGCAGTATTCGTATTCCAGTAGGCCTGTTTGCAGCATTTTCAATGCATTTGTATTTCATTTATTAAAAAGTGATTATCCTTATATTCTTACCAATTAACTAATGAAGTGTATCATAACTCACCCACGATATAATCACCAAAACCAATGGTGCTGAGAGTGATGAATGCATAATAAACTCCTTCCCTGTAGGACCATTTCTCAATAGAGCAAAAAACTAAAGGTGGTAAGGCCAGGAATATTCCAGCACCAATCACAAGGAAAAACAGGAATGTTAAAAGCTCCACTCTTTTCTGAAATAAATAAAGATTCATTTTAAATTTGAATAGCAGATAGGAGTATCAATTCAAATAAACATTCACTTTAAATAGATCTACACAATTCTAAATGGAAATGTCAAATACATTTCTTAAATACAAGACTTGAAAATTGCAGGAAACTGTTTCAAATTTAAAAGATCTGTCTGCTGTTGTTTGCCCTTCTGTCTAAACAAATTCTTATATTATTAATTATCGTGTTACCCATAAGCTTGAGCTATCCGTGCCAAAGGAATTGTTTTAACTGTCAAGGAAGCAATTTGATTTGTACTTACCTATATGCATAAATGCAATCCACAATCATCCAACTGGATTGAACTACACATACCTTGTTCCATTCTTAGCTGGCTCATCGTAGCCAGAGAAGTACCTGTGTGACTTCTCTTCCCATCCCCCAACATAACTATAGTATCTCATAAGAATCTATTTAGAAACATAGAAACATATGGGATAGAAACAGGAGTAGGCCATTCGGTCCTTTGAGCCTACTCTGCCATTCAACTTGGTCATTGCCGAGCATCCTGTCATCTGTACCTGTACCTACTTTTGCCCTTTACACTTTAGCTCTAAGAACTATATATATCTCCTTAAACACCTTCAATATTTTGGCCTCAACTGCTTTCTGTGGCAGAGAATTCCCTCCAAAACATCATCCAAAAATGTGCCAGTTTTCACAAGTACTGCGATGGCACCAGTCCTATCTCACCATGCATTCTCTTGACCGTTTCACTACCCCTCAATTGTCAGACTTCTTGCTGAACATCAGTACCGGATGAGCGGACATTTCATAGAGTCATAATATTAGGAAAATCAAACCATGTTTACAGTTCCGGTTTTCCCTACCCAATAATGTCATCTCTCTCCATGGCAATGCCTGAGGCTGAACCTGACTGTTTATGACCTTAGGCTTCTGATTCATCCATGTTATCACTAAAACTGCATGTTACAATCGCTATGACATCACTGGTTTTGGCCTGTCCAATGGGTCAGCTACTAAAACCCACATCCATGCCATTGCTTCATTATTCTAATGCATTCAGATAGGTCACCCATTTTCTATTGTCCATAAACTTGAGGCCATACAAAACTCTGTTATTTGTGCCCTAACTTGAACCAAATTCCATTGGTCCACTGGTTAAGTACTTTCGAAATTCTCATCCTTATCAAAAATCCTTCCATCACCACACCATTTCCCATCCCTGTAATCCTCCCAACCCTAACAATTCTCTCAGATACCTACATGCCACTAATTGTGACTTCTTGACCATTTACCATTTTAATTGCTCCATCATTGGGAATTATACTTTCAATTGTGTCAGCTCGTGGGTCTTTTATTCCATCTCTAAACCTCTCTGCCTCTCTATCTCACTTTCCTCCTTTAAGACACTACTTAAACTCTATCTCTTTGACCAAATTTTGATCATCTGCCCAAATATCTCTTGATATTACACTCTATTGTAATGCTTCTGTGAAGCATTGATATATGACACCAGAGGTCTTATAAAAATGTAACTTATTGTTGACATATGTATCTATCATTTATTTAATAGTAAGTGTACGTAACAATTGTAGTATAATGTGGCCTTGATAATGCAACATTCACATTTAAGCTGCATGACAGCGTGGCTTCTATTTAAGAATGTGCTTTACTATTTTGTAAGTCAGTTTTTTCAAATTTTTGAACCAAATGAGATTCTGGTTTGAAACCACCACAGTTGGAAATTTGATATAACATATCTTTTCTGGTGGTAGTATACTGTCAGACGCTAATCTTTCATTTTAGAGTTCAAAGGTAAGCAGGAAGTACACATCATTGTGCAGTGGCAGAAGTGAAAAATGAAGAAGTGGAACACTAACATGAGACATTTGAGTTGTGGGATTTAGGTTCAATTGTAGTATTCCCTTAAAGTCGTCCAGATGCCTTCCTTCACAAAGGGACTGCACCTTGTACATATCGTGCAATGCATTCAATATTCAGGAGGCTTCAGTCTCTCCCCTTCCCTTTAAACAAGAGGCAGACTGTGGCTAACATGAATTTAAAAAAGGAAGACATTGAAAGGCAGGTAACCTTTGGAAAGTGGTTTTAATTCCCATTTTATATATACTTAAGCTACCTAAATTCAGCATATATTTGTGTCAATGTAGAATCATGTTTATGAATTACTGCAACAAACACCGTAACAAATCCAAAGTTATACGAATATGGAATGGACTTCTGGTGTGCACTTGATAAAGCAACGTAAGTACAATATTTGTGCATTGGTTAATCTTGGCCAAAGTGATGCCTTTTAAAGACAATATTGGCCATTATTTCAGAGACAGTAGGAACTGTAGATGCTGGAGAATCTGAGATAACAAGATGTAGAGCTGGATGAACACAGCAGGCCAAGCAGCATCAGAGGAGCAGGAAGGCTGACGTTTCGGGTCTGAAGAAGG
>JAHRHZ010000133.1:36095754-36127298 GCA_024137785.1 Ginglymostoma cirratum | reverse complement strand
GGGTCTGAAGAAGGGTCTAGGCCTGAAACGTCAGCCTTCCTGCTCCTCTGATGCTGCTTGGCCTGCTGTGTTCATCCAGCTCTACACCGTGTTATCATTGGTCATTATTTCACTAGTTAAATTTAGAACTGTTCAAGGGGATCCAAATTACCTTCACACAATTTGTGTCTATAGTTTTAAATTACTATACAAATGGCAAGCTCTTAAAACTTTAGTGTATATTTTTGCACCTGTACCTTTTTCATTCCTTTCCTGAACAGACAAGTGCGTACTTTTTCTGAATGGGAAGATAGATTTTTGCCAACAGCACCGAGAATAATCACATGCAGGGGAATTCCAAACACTGCATAGAAAACACAGAAGATCTGACCTCCAGCTGTTGTGGGTGAGAGATTTCCATAGCCTTTGGGTAAGAAAAAATAAAAACATTCAAAACAAAAACCATAAATGATAATCTTGTTTACATTATGAAGATATATTGTCTGAAATATTAACTTATATCATTAGATGGACATATACACATTGAACTTTTCAGAAACAACAATTTGCAAAGCAGATGATGTTGGCTACAGCAGAAAGAAATGTAGCAATTACAAAATATACATGCTCATTGACTGGAGTTATCAAGTCTATAATACTTTCAGAGAAAGGCCACATGATCCAGCTTGTGGGTGTAATAAAGCTATGAATTTTGAACAGACAGAGAAACTGAAATAACTTGCTTGAGGATCAATAGTCCTTTGGCCTCTCTCTCTCTCCTTCTCTCCAAATCCTCTCAGCATAGAATGTGAGATGAAGATTCCCTAAAAGTCCTCGTCACCAATATTAAAGAACATTTTGGAATGTATCTCACTGTCTCCAGAAAAGACATTTTAGCCAGCCACAACTGATCCAATAAGGCACAATAGTACCAACTGTCTATAAGTAACTTCAGCTATAGAAAAATATTTGGGACAATCTATGAGTAATCCTTTTTTTCCTGAGTTTAACTGTCACTTAGCCAAACTACTTCTGAGATAACAATCTGCATTGTGCTTTTGTGGGTGTGTGTGTCAATTTTTCAAGAAGCCATGATGTGGAGGTGCAGTGTTGGACTCGGTGGGCAAAGTCAGAAATCACACAAAGTTACTTCACCTGATGAAGGAACACTTTGTAAGCTTGTGATTTCAAATAAGCCTGCTGGGCTATAATCCGGTGTCATGTGACTTCTGAATTTTCAAGAAAGGTAATGATATATACACTGCCTAAGCCTGTGTTTAACAATCTTTGCTTGAATAAGTTGTGTTTGTCGTCGAGTAATTTCTGTTTTTCAAAGAAATCTCGTTTATTTGTTTCTGAGCTAAACAAAGTCTGATATCTATGTAACTGGCAATATCACCATTCTTTGCTATAGCTAGAAGAAGAGTGGGTCTGGGAAAGGAATCAGTTCACCCCTCCAAACTCAATTATAACATCGACAAACTGCACTTTCTTGAGATTTACCTAATATCTGCTAAACGTGAGCAACTGCAATTTTAAAACAAGATCTTACTCATAAATATTGAAAGACCTTTGTACATTCCAATGTATGTCAGCTAAACAGTGAAACCTTTTCAGTTGAGTGATTGTAAATCCATTTTACTGTTTTTAAGTGAATTCTTTGTTGACTTTAAATTAACAGAGACTTTACCTTTTAGGATGGGCTAGAAACTAAGAGTGTCACAGTGAAACAATTCAATACTTGACAAGGAACAAGTATTTTGTATATGCAAAGCTTACAAATAAAAATGTCATGCGACAATAGGAGTGGAAAAAGTTATGAAGGTATTAAATTAATTTGGATCAACTCTGAAGGCCTGAAGAAAGATCACTGGAGTCAAAATGCTAACTCTGCTTTCTCTTTACAGATGCTACAAGACCTGCTGAGTTTCTCCAGCAATTTCTGTTTTTGTCTCAGATTTCCAGCATCCGTAGTTCTTTGTTTTATTCCAGAAATTAAACGTAGTAAGTGGGAATTTCCAATGAGCAGATAGCCGATTCTGCAGCATAGATGGGCTTTGCACATCAGGACCCAGCGCATCCCTAATGTAGCAGACTCCAGGGGAGTTGCCCAGGATATTGAAAACTCTGATGGGCAATTTCTCTGTGCTTGGAAACCTCCAAAAGGATCCAATTAAATCTGAAAATTTGGAGGGTTCCACTGCCTTTGTTAATAACTACTTACATTAATAGTATAAAACCGAACAGCCCCACAGTACTCCCAACCTCCACCCAATCACATGTGCTCTAGGCTCCTTACACTCCCTGGACTCTGACCTGACACCCACCCTCCCTGATCCATGACATGACACCCCCACCCTCAGTGCTACCAACTCCTCTATCCTAGGGTTCTGATATCACCCCCAGCGCCAGGGGCCTGACAAACCCCCTCCCCGGGACCTGACTTTACTTTAGCAGTAGAGTTGAAGAGAGTGCAGATGAATTTTGATAGTTCCTGAAACTGGGCTCAGAGATTGTGATGCTCACTGAATCTAAGCCACTTGGAAGCAATGCAGTTAATGTGCAGTGGCCATGTGGTACAAAAAAAAAGGGAGCAGACAACATTATGTTCTGGCTTACTGCCGAATGAGTCTTCCTGAAAATAATTTCCAGTATATATTAGGTGAAGAATGCATCTGGCTTGGTTGTTATGCTGCTTGCCTCGTTGTCAAATTTCCCATCAAAGCACACTGTCTGGGTTTGGACATAAAGAATGATTTATTAGGTAAGGCACTGAAAGGGCTTTTTGTACCTGTGAAGCCATATTGCAACTTAAGTCAGTACTTGCAGCAAAACAGAGAGAAAATGGGAATTGAACTAAAGCATAATAATAATAATAGAAAATAAGAGTCAGAATTGGAAAATGATTTAAATCATACAAGTTTGCTTAACCCGCTCTGTGTTAGGGGATCCCCAGCTTCAGAATTAATTCAATAAATGTGAACTTTACCTATTGTTGACACCACTGTAGCTGCAAAAAAGAAACAGCTGCTAATATCCCAATTACTGTGGGAAGATTTGGAATCATTTCCAATAGGATTCACTCCATGCTTTACAGCTTCAGTTACTGCCTGTAGAAATAGGAAATATAACTGATATTACTTCTTCCTAATGCAGACATACCTGGTTCTCATATTACAATTAAATTTAGAAACAAATGTAGCATAACTATTTTACTAAATGAGATGTATTTCTGAAAAAGGCATTTTGGCTCAATAATCATGCTTGATCATTTTCCAACATAACATATCAATTGCTTTTTAGGCTTTTTTCTTTGAAGGAGTGATCGATTGGGTGGATGTAATGAATCTGGTAAATGTCAGGGACAAGGATTTTCATAGGAAACTCAATAACTTATTTCACAATTCAGCTTGTTACGAAATTGTAGGCAAATGGTTCAAGGGCAACAAGAACAGAAAGTTGGTCGGTACACAGTAAACTAATGGGTAAACTTTCGCATTTAGTTAAAAGTTATTTCAAAATGGTGATGGTAAATTGCTAGGTTTTGGGTTAAAAAAGGATAGCAACTGATGCTCAATGAAACGATCACATTGTTGTTAACGGTGGGATCTAGGAGTTCAAATACATAATCTCATGAAAGTACAAGCTAAAGTAGAAAAATAGTGTAAAAAAGACTGAGAACATTTTATGGTTATGAATAAAAACCAAAAAAAAAGAGTAAATGTGTTCAAGTGAATTTGGTTGAAGTATAAATTAAGCCACTGTTAGAATACTGTGTGTAGTTTTCCTTCCTCCTTCTCTCTGTACCCTATGCCCCATTGATAATGCCTAAGATCCTGTGTGTTTCTTTTGAATGAGGAACTTGCCCCACCCAACACTTCACCATCAGCAGCCCACAAAGTAAACACACCAGGGTTTACTCATTGTGCTCACTGCATGGCCAGTCCTCTGTTTACCAGTGGATTATTAGAAGTAATAATGTACTGAGGCCTTTAAGTGAGCAATTGTTATTTAAGGGCTTCAAATAAGTTGGGCAGGACAGTCATCCACTGGCCTTTCCACCACAGAATTAATCAGGATGGAGGCAGGATGGTGGCACAGACCCATCCACCACTCTCTTGGTGAATTAAATAGTTCCTATCACCAAGCATGCCATGGGGGAGAGCATAGCATTCTGCCCATAATTTCACCATATTGTCATTATTCAATGCTGACTCAGCAGGTCAAGTGGTATCTGTGAGATGTTCAGGCATTGAGTCCTTAGTCCTGAGTTGTTTAATTGTTGCTTTTTTTTCAAACATGCTGGTTGATTGAATAAGTGCACCCAGCTTTCTTGGTGTTGTCTTCATCCTGCTCCTCTCTATTTCTGAATATAGCCAGTTTTGTTTTTTTTCTTTATTCATTCATGCAATGATGGCATTGTTGTCTAGGCCAGAATTTATTGCCCAGTGGGCAGTTAAGAGTCAACCACATAGCTGTGGGTCTAGAGTCACATGTAGGCCAGACCAGGTAAGGATGGCAGTTTCCTTTCCTAGAGGACATTAGTGAACCAGATGGGTTTTTCCGACAACATCCCATAGGGAAGGAAACTGCCATCTTTACCTGGTCAGTGAGTATAACAGCACTCTGTAAACTATTTCAGTTATTATAAATCATCAAAATAAAAACTAAACTGCTGCAGGCAAGCCACTGTTTCATTACTGTTTCTTGTATTATATGCTTTTTTTTCTGCTTAAATGCTGAGACACTGTGGCATAATGTTTAAATGGGCTGATGTATGGGTCAATTTAGAGATGTTTTTAATGTAATTTTCATTTAGATATTATAGAATCCCTACAGTGTGGAAGTAGACCATTCCACTCACCAAGTCCACACTGACCCTCTGAATAGTATCCCACCTATTTTCACCCCCTACCCTATCACTCTGCATTTCCAATGGCTACTCAACCTAGCCTGCACATTCCTGGACACGATGGACAATCCACCTAACCAGCTCACCTTTGAGGTGTGGGAGGAAACTGCCACAGACACAGTGGGAATGTGCAAACTCCACACACAGTTGGCTGAGGGTGAAATTGAACCTGGGTCCTGCTAACCACTGAGCCACCATCCTACCCCCAACTATTATTTTGCATCTGGCCAGCTGGGACTGATTAAAATCATTTCTCCAATGTCTCCATGCAAGACACAGATACATTTTCTGTGCCTCAGATCTTTGAAAAATAATTGCAGTGTGCAACCATTACATTCCTGTCAGTTACTTCTGGATATAACTATAATGCAATCAATGAATGACACAACCAGATTTGTGCAATTTCCATTCAATGAGCTTCACTAGGATTTAATTTCTTAGGTGGCCAGTAATTTAATGTATTGAAGTTTCATTTAAACTTGAAAATAAGAAGTAAAATTACCCTGGATGCAATGGCCCTATAAAAACGAGCTGTTAAATTCTCATTTACCTAGTGTTATTCAGATGCTGAATAAGTACAATTGATATGAAGAACAAAGAACAAAGAAAACTTACAGCCCAGGAACAGGCCCTTCGGCCTTCCAAGCCTGTGCCGATCCAAATCCACTGTCTAAACCTATCGCCCAATTCCTAAGGATCTGTATCCCTCTGCTCCCCACCTACTCATGCATCTGTCCAGACGCACCTTAAATGAATCTACCGTGCCTGCCTCTACTACCTCTGCTGGCAACGCGTTCCAGGCACCTACCACCCTCTGTGTAAAGTACTTTCCGCATGTATCCCCCTTATACTTTTCTCCTCTCACCTTGAACGCGTGACCCCTCATTATTGAATCCCTCACCCTGGGAAAAAGCTTATCTCTATCAACCCTGTCTATACCCTTCATGATTTTGAAGACCTCAATCAGGTTCCCCCTCAATCTCCTTTTTTCTAATGAAAACAATCCTAACCTACTCAACCTCTCTTCATAGCTAGCACCTTCCATACCAGGCAACATCCTCGTAAACCTTCTCTGTACCCTCTCCAAAGCTTCCACATCCTTTTGGTAATGTGGCGACCAGAACTGTACACAGTATTCTAAATGCGGCCGAACCAAAGTCTTGTACAATTTTAACATGACCTGCCAGCTCTTATACTCAATACCCCGTCCGATGAAGGCAAGCATACCATATGCCTTCTTGACCACTCTATCCACCTGTGCAGCCACCTTCAGGGTACAATGGACCTGAACTCCCAGATCTCTCCGCTCATCAACTTTTCCCAAGGCTCTTCCGTTTACAGTATAGTTTGCTCTAGAATTAGACCTCCCAAAATGCATCACCTCACACTTGCCCGGATTGAACTCCATCTGCCACTTCTCCGCCCAACTCTCCAGTCTATCTATATTCTCCTGTATTCTTTGACAATCCCCTATGCTTGCTGCTACTCCCCCAATCTTCGTGTCATCTGCAAACTTACTGATCAGACCACTTATGCCCTCTTCCAGATCATTTATGTATAATGATATAAACCAACTGATGCATGGACCCTTTGATTGTACAATCAGCAGGAGTGCATTGGCACCAGTGAACATTAAGAAAAGGATAGAGAGCCCATCTGGCGCACAATGCTCAGATCCATACAGCATCTACACAGATAAATCTTCCTCCAGTCTTTCTGGCAGCATCTGTGAAGAAAAATTCAGAGTTAACACTTCGGGTCTAGTGACCCTTCCTGAGACTCTGATTTTTCCTTCACAGATAGCGCCAGACCTGCTGAGCTTTTCCAGAAACTTTGTTTTTGTTCCTGATTTACAGCATCTGCAGTTCTTTTGATTTTCTCCAGTCTTTAACAGCTCCTTTGTATCTTTGACAGCTTGAATTGTTAGTATTCACTGAGGTAACTGGCTGTCTATTTTTCAATTACTTTCAACAGAAAACATATTCAACTATTATATTTAATTGTGGTTCAAATGGGATATTGAACCAATGCCGCAGAACAATCATAATATGGCCAACGTATATTCAGACACAGGAGTGCACTGAATTGTAAGTTTACATAGTGCTTCGATATTGTACAATATCATTTCATACTGTTAACCCAGCTACTGCTTTGGGGGATACACATGGTCACTCCTCTTTCCAATCATTTTGTCTGTCTCAGCGGAGCTGTCAACATTGGCAAAATGCCAGGACTGAAACAGTAGATCAAAGTGGCTTACCACCCATTACTGGTGCACTGGAGACCAAGTTAAGGATTAATTATGATCTAAACTAAACATGGGGAGAAGACTTGGGGCGGGGATGAGGGTAGGGGCGAGGGTGAGGTTGTGGGTGGGGAGAGGTGTTTTGAACGGCGCAGATCCTTTGGACCTTCTGAACCTAGTTCGACCCTACCTGGTGGCGATATAGATATTGAGGTAATGTGGACACTGCTGCTGCACTCTGCAAATATTCCAATTGCAGGACCTTAGCTGAGCACAAGACTTTTCTGTTAAGGTCGTTTGAATAGAGCAGTTTTGGGCCTATATCTAAGGAAAGATGTGCTAGTATTGGAGGGTCTCCAGAGGAGTTTCACAAGAATGATGCCAGCGATGAAGAGGACTGGTTGAAAACTTTGGCTCCATACTTGATGGAGTTTGGAAACATGAGGAAAGGTCTGATTTAAACTTACAGAATACTGAAAGGCCTGGATAGAGTGGAGTGGAGTGGAGAAGATGTTTCCACCAGTAGGAGAGACTAAGACCTGAGGGCACAGCCTCAGAGTGAAGGGATGACACTTTAGAACTGAGAAAAAGGAATTTCTTCAGCCAGAGGATGGTTAATCTGTGGAACTCAGAAGGCTTTGCAGGCCAAGTCATTGAGTGTATTTAAGACAGAGATAGATACGTTCTTGATTTGGTAAGAGGTCAAGGGTTACATGAAGATAGGAGAATAGGATTGAGAAACACAGCAGCCCATGATGGGCGAATGGCCTAATTCTTCACCTATATCTAATGGTCTTATGCCGACGGTAAAACTCCTGCAGAGAATGATAGCGATCATACACCCCTTAAACAGGGTGACCTGAGTTTAGGATAAAATGAATAGAGACGCACTGCAATGTTGAATTGAAACAAGTTGAGTCAAATAGTTCGATTTACACGCCGCCCACCCAGTTCCCCATTAGTGAGCTGCTACCCTTTCAATGAAGCGAAATAGAAATGTGCCTTTCATGTTTCCACCGTTTAAATCTAACAGCTACACTATTCGTCCTTAGGTCTGAAATGAAACTAAACGTTGTAAAACCAGATCTCGCTTTAGAAACTGCAGACAGTACTCACTTCCATAAAAGTCTCCAGTACTTCGCGAGTAAGGCAGCTGCAGTTCTCCAGGAATTGCAGTTTCTCTTTCCAGATCTTGGTTTTAAGTTTCTGCTCTTCCTTCAACTCCAACGCCTGGAAGACCACAGCTCCGATCAGGAGGTACATGAAATAGCCCAGGAAAAGCAGCGCACACCTCCTGGAGGAGAGTTTGTTCCTCTCATCCATCCCTCTGGCTGTCTGGGAAAGCAAGGCACTCCCTATACACTACATGTACAGACCGTGGAGGGGGTTGGAGCATACACACACGGAGAGGAACGAAAAGCACATTTCCTCTTTGAATTTCAACTGATAGAGGAAGTGATTCCTGCAACATGGTATCTTCGTGAACGCATTGCATATTTTTTTTCAAGTAAATGGCAAAAGTTTCTTCAGAAAGTTACTGCTGAATCGGTGAAATATATGAAAGCTGCTGCTGAGCTTCACACTGTAAAAGCAACTCCTCAAAATTCTGCAAACGATTACAGTATCTTGTTAAATTGCACCGTTCTGTCAATATTTTTCATAGCAGGCTGAGGGGTGCCCTGATAGAAGGATATAAAATTATGACAGGCATGGATTGGATAGTCAGTCTTTTTCCCAGGATGGGAATATCAAATACAAGGGGACTTAGGTTTAAGAGGTGGAGAAGTTTAAGGGAGATGTGTGAGACAAGTTCTTTACACAGAGGGTGGTAGGTGCCTGAACATGCTGCCAGGAGAGATAGTAAAAGCTGATACAATAGCAATGGCTAAAAGGCATTTTAGACAGATATATAAACCGGCAGGAATTAGAGGGATACAGACCATATTCAGGCAGATGGAATTAGTTTAACTTCATGGTCAGCACGGACATGATGGGCCAAAGGGCCTGTTCCTGTGCTGCACTATTCTATGTGTGTCAGAATATAGATAGAATACTCATCTAAAACAATGTCCAAATAGTGAAAGTGGAAAGAAAAAGTGATTATGTAGCCTTATATAACTTTGGTTAGGCCACAGCTAGATATTGTGTTCAGTTCTAACTGCAGTTTCTAAAGCAAAATCTGGTTTTACATCATTTAGTTTCATTTCAGGCCTAAAGATGAACATTTCTGATGAAGGGTTTAGGCCCGAAACGTCAAGTTTTCCTGCTCCTATGATGCTGCTTGACCTGCTGTGTCCATCCAGCCCCATGCTTGTTATCTCGGATTCTCCAGCATCTGCAGTACCTTTTATCTCTGAGGTATACAAAGTTCTGGGAGCTTAGATAGGCAGAAATGTTTCTTCTTAGTAGAGTGGTCAATAACAAGGGGACACAGTTTTAATGTAAGGAACAGAGGTTTAGAGGGGATTTGAGGAATTTCTTTTCACTCAGAGGGTGACAGGTGTCTGGAACTTACTATTTAAAAAGATGATAATGGCAGGAACCCTTAATATTTTTAAGAAGTATTTAAATGAGCACTTGAAATGTAGTAGCACACAGGATTACAGGCCAAATGCTGGAAAATGGGATGAGAATGGATAGATGCTTCATGACCAGTGCAGAAACGATAGGCCGAAGGGCCTCTTTCCTTGCTGTAAAATCTCTGTGACTCTGAGAAGCCAGTCAGCACCTGTGGACTGAATACCAGGCATTGTGCACAATGCCTGGGTGGCCGATCCCAAAATGCCTGTTTTGCATCACCGCTGAAATAAATTTCTAGCTGGAAGGAGCCTTCTTCCTATTATTAGAGCAGACAAGTTTATTGTGATCTGTCTTGAGCAATGGGATGCAGGCATTAGACTTCCCACTAATGGCTTTGTAAACAAGGCCTTACACTGGCTTGTGTTCTCCCTGGTTTCACAAGTCCATCAGGCCAAAGGAAGAATATCTGAATCAGGTGAGGCCTACTCAAAATACAGATTCTGTGGAGAAAGCATTTACCAACTGAAAACTGAAACATAAACAGGATTGAAACGAACTACTGCAATGAAAGGAAATTGATTGAGTAAGCTATTTTAAAAAAAAGCAGTTATCCTGATTTAGACTTCATTACTTTGTCCCTTGCTCAGATTCATAGACATTTAGAGAACATAAGAACCCAAGAACCAGGAGCAGGAGTAGAGCATCTGGCCCTTCGAGCCTGCTCTGCCATTCAATAAGATCATGGTTGATCTTTTCACGGCCTCAGTTCCACTTACCCACTGTCTCACAATAACCCTTAATTCCTTTTACTATTCAAAAAATTGTCTATCTTAGCTTTAAAAGCATTCAATGAGAAAGCTACTACTTCATTGTATTCACAGATTCCACAGATTCGCAACCCTTTGGGTGAAGAAGTCCCTCAATTCAGTCCTAAATTTGGTATCCCTAATTTTGAGGCTATGCCGTCTTGTTCTAGTTTTACCTACCAGTGGAAACAACCTCCCTGCTTTTATCTTATCCATTCCCTTAAGTTTATATGTTTCTATAAGAACCCCCCTCATTTTTCTAAATTCCAGTGAATATAATCCCAGTCTATTCAGTTTCTCCTCATAAGCCAACCCTGTTAACTCTGGAATTAACTTGGTGAATCTTCTCTGCACCCCCTCCAGTGCCAGTACATTCTTTCTCAAGTAAGGAGACCAAAACTGCACATAGTACTCCGGGTGTGGCCTCACCTGCACCCTATACTGCTGCAACATAACCTCCCTGCTTTTAAACTCAATCCCTGTAGCGATGAAGGACAAAATTCCATTTGTCTTCTTAATTACCTGTTGCACCTGCTGTGATTCATGCACACGGACACCCAGGTCCCTCTGCACAGCAGCATGCTGCAACTTTTTACCGTTCAAACTTTACTGTTATTCCAACCAAAATGGATGACTTCACATTTATCAACAGTGAATTCCATCTGCCAGACCTTTGCCCACTCGCTTAAACTACCTGCATCCCTCTGCAAACTTCCAGCGTCCTCTGCACACTTTGGTCTACCACTCAGCTTAGTGTCATCCACAAACTTTGATACACTACATGTGGTCCCTAACTCCAAATCATCTACGTAACTTATAAACAATTGCGATCCCAGCACTGATCCCTGAGGCACACCACTAGTCATGGTTTGCCAATCAGACAAGCACTCATTTATCCCCATTCTTTGCTTCCTGTTAGTTAACCAATCCTCGATCCATGCTAATACATTGCCTGTAATGCCATGCACCTTTATCTTATGCAGCAGCCTTTTCTGCGACACCTTGTTGAGTGCCTTTTGGAAATCCAAATACACCACTTCCTTTGGGACCCCATTGTCCACCACACTCGTAATGTCTTCATGGAATTCCAGCAAATCAGTCAAGCCTGACCTGCCTTTCATGAACCCATGCTGCTTCCGCCCAGTGGGGAAATTTCCATCTCGATGTCTTGCTATTTCTTCCTTGATGATAGATTCAAGCATTTTCCCCACTACAGAAGTTAAGCTAACCAGCCTATAATTCCCCAACTTTTGTCTACCTCTTTTTTTGAACAGTGCCATCACATTGGCTGCTTTCCAATCTGCTGGAACTGTCCCAGAGCGCAGCAAATTTTGGAAAATTACGAGTACATTTGCTCTTACTCTCTTTTAGCTATCTCTTTTAGTGAGCTGGGATGCATTCCACCAGGGCCTGGAGACTTGTTTACCGTTAGCCCCATTAACTTACCCAACACTACTTCTTTCGTGATAATGATTATATCTAGATCCTCACCTATTTCAGTCTCTTTGTCGTCAATTACTGGCAAGATATTCGTGTGCTCCACTGTGAAGACCGACACAAAATACCTGTTCAATGCCTCAGCTATTTCCTCATTTCCTGCTATTAATTCCCCTTCTCATCCTCTAAAGGACCAATGTTTACTTTAGCCACCCTTTTTCGTTTTATATATTTATAAAGACTTTTGCTATCTGTCTTTATATTCTGAGCTAGTTTAGTCTCATAATCTATCTTCCTTTTCTTTATAGTCTTTTTTGTGGCTTTCTGTTGACCTTTAAAGTTTTCCCAATCACAGTGATCTTTGCCACTTTGTGTGCCTTACCTTTCAATTTGATAGCCTCCCTTATTTCCTTAGACATCCATAGCTGATTACCCCTTTTCCTACAGTCCTTCCTTTTCACTGTATTTATTTCTGCTGAGCACTTTGAAAAATTACTTTGAAAGTCCTCCACTGTTCCTCAACTGTCCCACCACAGAGTCTTTGTTTCCAGTTTACTTCAGCCAACTCCTTCCTCATCCTATTGTAGCCTCCTTTGTTTAAGTACAGGACCCTGGTATTCGATTTTATCGTCTCACTTTCTATCTGTATTCTAAATTCAACCATACCGTGATCGCTGCCTCCAAGAGATCATTATGAGATCATTAATTATCCCTCTCTTATTACAGAGGATGAGATCTAAGATTGTTTTCTCCATTGTCGGTTCCATTACATACTGTTGAAGAAAACTATTGTGGATAAATTCAGTGAACTCCTCCTCAAGCCTGCCTTGACCAACCTAGGTCAACTAACCAACATGTAGATTAAAATCTCCCACGATAATTGCCATACCATTTTTACAGGCATTAGTTGTTTCTTTGTTTATTGCTCATTCCAATGTGATTTTATTACTTGGTGGCCTATAGACTATGCCTATCAATGACTTTTTCTTCTTAGAATTTCTAATTTCCACCCAAATGGATTCAACCTTATTCTCCATAGAACCCACATCATCTCTCACTATCGCTCTGATGTCATCCTTAAATATCAGAGCAACACCACCTCCCTTATCTTCCTGCCTGTCCTTCCGAATAGTCTGATACCCCTGGATATTTAATTCTGAGTCATGACCATGTCTCTGTAATAGCTACTAAATCATGCTCATTCGCGATAATTTGTGCTGTTAACTCATCTACCTTGTTCCAAATCTATGAGCACTCAGGTAAAGTGCCTTTATGCTAGTTTTTATACTTTCTTTTTGAATTTTAACATCTCCATTAATAATATCTCCTGAGTTTTCCTTCCCCTTAACTTCTTTCATAGTCTCCAATGTAGTTAAACCCTCCTGCATAAATGTTAACCTGCTGTTTCCTTTTCTATTTACCATTATATTTCCTGTTGTTTCCCTCTTCCCTTCACCCCACTTCACTAGTTTAAAGACTTAGTGACCACCTTATTTATCCTTTTTGCGAGAACACTGGTTCTAGATCAGTTCCAATGATACAGATCCCTCCTGTTCAAAACTGGTATCAATGCCCCATGAAATGGAACCACCTTTTCCCACACCACTTCTTTAGCCATGTGTTTGCTTCCCTAATTTTCTTATCTTTATGCCAATTTGCATGTGGCTCAGGTAGTAATCCAGAGACTATTATCTTTGAGGACATGTTCCTTAATTTCGTTCCTAGCGCTTGACAATCCCCAAACAGGTCTTGCTTCCTGACCTTGCCTATGTTGTTTCTCCCAACATGGACCACAACAACTGGATCCTCACCCTCCTGCTTCAATAAGCTTTCAAGCTGATCAGAGCCTCACCCAGGCACTGGGCAGGTAACACACCATGCGGGACTCCTGATCCTGCTTGCAAAGAATGCGCTCAATCCCCATAATTGTAGAGTCCCCTTCAACTACGACATGTCTTTTTGCTCCCCCCTCTTGAATGGCATCCTGTACCATGGTGCAATAGTCAGTTGGCTCATTCTTCCTACAGCCCTTTTCCTCATTCACACAGGGAGCAAGTACTTCACACCTGTTGGACAAAGTCAAGAGCTGAGGCTCCTCTGTTCCTGAATTCAGGATCCCCCTACCTGCCTCATTTGCAATCACACCCTGCTGTATCTGATCACTGACTGAATTTGAAGTACATAATCTATCAGGTTTGACCACCTCCTGAAGCAAAGCTTCCAGGTACTTCTCCCCCTCCCGGATGTGCCGCAGTGTTTGAAGCTCAGCTTCCAGCTGGTCAATTCTGAGCTAAAGTTCCTCGAGCAACTAACACTTGCTGCAGATATGCTCACTGTAGCTCACAATGGGATCAGCCGGCTCCCACAACAAACAGCTACAGCACATCACCTGCCCAGCCATCTCTACTTGGATAATCAAGTTGTTAGCTAGTTAATTCATTTATTTATTAGTTTTGGAGTGTCCTTTTTAAATTTAGGGCAAATTTCCTACCAGCCAATCAAGGCCACAGCTCTCCTGTGATGACACCTTTCCAGTTGGAAAGCTGGAAGATGTGTTAGTGCAAGTGCCTGTTTAAATTAAATGATACAAAATTTTCTGACTCAAACTTTCTTTCAGGAGGTGACTTCTAGATTTCGATCACCCTCTGCGTGGGAGAAAAAAATTCTCCTCAACTCTCTTCTTAGCCTTCTAACCTTAAAACTGTGCCCTCTGCTTGTGGCTCCTCTACTAATGGAGCTGATGCATTCCTATTCACATTATCTATGCCCCTCTTAATCTTGTACGCCTCTATTAGACATCCAGAATCAGTCTGGCTCAACTAAGCAACAAAAGTGGTGCATTTACATTGCTCAGTGTAGTCCATAGACTATGAGCTTACAGGAAGGATGTGGAGGAACAGATCTGCAGGGAAATTATAGAGAGATGCTAACATCATAGAGTAGTTAGAATTGACCATTTAAACTATTTGAATTTAGATCAGGAAGGTGATAGCATTTGGACACAGAGAACAAACATTCCTAGACTATGTTCAGGAAAATTTCCAACAGCAATAGGTATCCACTTCAATTAAAAAGTATGCACTGTTGGACCTAGTTCTTGGAAGTGAAATGGACCAAGTAGATCAAACATTAGTGGAGAACCATTTAGAGACAGCAATCTTTGTATCATAACGCTTAAGGTGATGATAGAAAAGGATGTTAGGCAATCTAGGGTAAGAACAATTAACTTGGCAATTTCAGTGGGGTAATAATGGAGCTGAGCCAGATTGAAACAAGAGATTGATGGGGAAACTGCAACTGTGCAATAGGCTAAGTTTAACGATGAGATAGTTTAGAGGCAGTCAAGGTATATTTCCTCAAAAGGGAAAGCGGGAGTAAACAAATCCAGAGTTCCTTGGATGAAAAAGAGATGGAAAATAAAATAAAGAAGAAAAATGTGCATATGATGGATTTCAGGTGGAAAATACAATTGAGAACCACGAGGAATACAGAAGATTCAACGGAGAGGTGAAAGACCATCTTAGAGAAGAAAAGGGGGATTATAAGTAACGACTGGTGGCCAGCATAAAGGGAAATCCTAACGTCTTTTATAGGCACATCGATAGTGAAAGGACAGTAAAAGGAGGAATAGGGCTGATTAGGGACCCAAAAGGGGATTTATACATGGAGACAAGAAACAAGCCTGAGGTGTTATATGGATACCTTGTACCCAGGCCATGGTGATAGAGGAGGAAACTCTGTCATCAGAAGGTTCAAAATTGATAAGGAGGAAGTATGGGATGTGTTTACAATAATTAAAGTTCACAAGATGAAATGCATCCGGATATTGAAAGACGTGAGAAATTACAGGAGTATTATCCATAATCTTTCAGTTTTCCCCAGAATTAGGCAAGGTGTCAGAGGACTGGAGAATTGCAGAACTTATTCAAAATTATGTTCAAAAATGATTATAAGGACAAACCTAACAATTATAGACCCATCACTGCTGAAGTTTCTGGAAACAATTATTTGAGATAAAATTAGTTGTCACTTGGGAAAAAATGGACTGATTAAGAAGAGCCAGCTTGGCTTTCGAAAAGGAATGTTTGACTGACTTGCTGGAGTGTTTTGGAGAGATAACAGAAAGGGTCAAAGAGGGTAATGCAATTGATGTACATGGACTTGGATTGGGGGATTGATTGGTGTACATGGACTTTCAAAAACCATTGGCTATGATTCCACACAGCATACATATGAGAAAATTATAGCTCATGAAAAAAAGGGACAGTAACAACGTGAATACAACATTTTCTGATTAAAGGGAAACAGAGAGTAATGATCAATATTTAGTTTTGGGTTGGAGGAAGGATTGTAATGGAGTTCCCCAGGGGTTCATACTGGGCTCTCACCTTTCCTGATATATAAATGATCAATAACTTGGTGTGGAGAGTACCATTTCAAGGCTAGTGGTTAATACAAAACTTGGAAGCATTGTAAATTGTGATGAGGACAGCGTAGAACTTGAAAAGGGCTTAGACAGGTTGGGGGAGTGGATAGGTAGATGGCAGATAAAATTCAATGCATGAGGTGACACACTTTGGGACGAAGAACATGGGCACAATACAAAATAGGGAGTACAACATTTGAAAGGGTACATAATCAGAGGGGCGAAATTGTACATATGTATGGATCATTGAGTGTGGCTTGACAGGTGGGAGGTCAGGTAATAAAGCATACATTATCATAGGCTTTATTAACAGAGAATAGAGTACAAGATCAAGGAGGTTATGTTGAACATATATAAGACACTTGTTCAAACTCAACTGGAGTGTTGTAAACAGTTCCGCACACCACATTATATGAAGGAAGTGAATGCATTGGAGTATGCAGAATAGACTTAGTGGAATGGTTCTAAGGTTGAGAAACTTCGGTTACTAGAATAGTTTGGAGACTTTGGCACTGTTGTCCTTGGAGAGAAAGCTAAGAGGAGAAACTGTTCCCACTCATCAAATGATTGAGATTGAGAGGGTACAGATTTGAAGTGATGTGTAAACATAGCAACTAAGTTCTGAGAAAAAAAACCATATTCACACAACAGGTTGATGGGTCTGGAATGCACTGCCTGGAAGTGTGGTGGGGGCAGAGAAGATTGAGGCTTTCAAGAGGGCATTGACTGATTATTTGAATAGAAACAATGTGCAAGGGGGAAAAGGCAGGAGAATCTCATTTGACACCTGGTGCTGATTAAATGGACTGAATGGCCTTCTTCAGTGCCCTAACAACTTTTTGATTCTGTGTGGATTCTGATAGATTTCAGAAATGTTATCTCAGTGAAGCAATGAAAATTAAGAAAAAACCTTCCACTCTCTCCAATTTCCCCCTCCTCACCCCAAACTT
Source organism: Ginglymostoma cirratum (assembly GCA_024137785.1). Classification (NCBI taxonomy): domain Eukaryota; kingdom Metazoa; phylum Chordata; class Chondrichthyes; order Orectolobiformes; family Ginglymostomatidae; genus Ginglymostoma; species Ginglymostoma cirratum. Next base: position 36,110,023 of record JAHRHZ010000133.1, on the reverse strand, counting down.
GTGACAGTTCAATCTAACATTTAACATCATGAAACCTGATGCCAAAGCGATTGATTTTATCATAACAAAAGGACATGTGCCTATCCGAAACTAAACATTAATTTCTGTCAAGTTCTCCTGCCTCCCTTTGAACTCCAATATAATATGCCAAATAATCATCCACAACAACAACAGTTCTGAGGAAACAGAAACATTAACTCTGATTTTTTCTTCACAGATGCTGCCAGACCTGCTAAGCTTTTCCAGCAATTTCTGTTTTTGCTCCTGATTTACAGCTTCCGCAGTTCTTTCTGTTTTTAACCATCCACAACAGTTGTTGATTGCACTTCTTCTGATGAGCTTCCTTTCTTTGCTTAAAAGTTTGCAGCTCCTGAATGCACAGTCTGTTTCCGTCTCCTGCCTAAAATGTACAAACAGGAATCATTGTGATGCTGAGCTTCCCCTTACTAATCACATTCATTCATCCCGCCAATACCAAACTAACCTCAAGGTTGCATGCCTGCAGAGTTCAGACATAGTTCAAACCACCACCTCAGTAAAAATTAGCTTAGTTCTCATTCTCATGTTTCTTCTGAGTCCATGATAGCTCTTCGTACATTGGCCCAGATATTCCAAGGAGTGGAAATCACAGTCAGATTGCTACATGGCAGTTCCAATCCCAATTCCTTCCGGTATGTATCTAAAATCTACAAAGCCCCTCATAATAAAAGAGGGTTGTCAAATAATGCCCCATTTGCAGCAGTTAATGTACCATGTTCTGAGATTTAAATATACAGCCAACCAATGTGACTGCTGCTGTAAAAGAGTGAGTGTGATGGTGGGATGGGGTTGGTAAAGGGGTTAAGGCACCAGGTAAGTAAGTTCCCAGTTGGATTCGGTACCAGGTTGGTAAAATGCCAGGTGGTGGGGTGCCAGGTAAAGGATAAAGTGTTGAGGATATCTTGGTTGAGACTGGGTGTGTTGGAACCAGTGGCAGCCAAGATGGGTGTCATGGCCAGAAACAAGGGGAGTTACAGAGCTCGCAAAGATGAGGTGTCAGGTCTTGAGGTTGAAGCCAGTGGCTGGTGGGATTGGGAAGTTGTCAGGTCCTGGGGATTATTGCCGGCAGCTGAAGTGGTGTGTTGGGTCTAGGGTGAAATCATATTGGCTTAGGGGTGTGTAAGGGGTCAGGGAAGGCGCATGTGTCGGGGACTTCCAGGAAAATGATATATTGATGGTTCAGCTTGCTAATTACCAGGAAATGATCTAGGTTTGTAGTGATCTAACTTTTCCTGGCAACTATTATTGGAATTCTTTGTTTTAAATGGATTCTTTTAGATACAAGGAAATTGCTCATTTGAATCTTTCATTTCCTGGGCAACTCCCAGGTAGACTGTTGTGTTCTACGTGATCCCGACCCACAACTCCAACAACTATCTGGCAATTGAAATAACCGCGAAAATTAATATTGTTACAATGTGGCTTTACATTCAACAATAAGTGAAATGTCAGTGTTAAAGGGAAGGAGAGGTCAATTTCTATTTTTGGGCATGGTAGACCCTTTACCAGTACATTATGGTGTTTGAGTGGTCTCCAAAGTCTTTACCACTTGACTCTTCCAGATCATTAGGTTTCTATACTGATCTGTGTTTGTTAAATTATCCTCATTGTTTCTTTTGCTGGGAAATAATATAAAAAGTACAATATGTAGCCCATTTCCCATTTGGGTCGTTGACACACAACATTTAGAACAGGAAGTTGTCAAGTTATTTCTGATATAGAAAGATTGAGAAAATGACTGCTCATGCGTATAATAAATTATTGTATACATTGCAGTCATATGTAGGTTTGATGCTGTAGTTTGTGTACATCTGTACTGCATACTTTATTCTATGATAAATATGAAAATAAACTGTAATTGAAATTATTCTGGTTAAAGAATATTGAAAGACTGAAATGGAATCTAAACAGGAATTAATGTTGCTGTATCCATTCAAATATGTTTAAAAAATAAAACGCCAGAAATCTTAAAATTTTATAATATTGTTTGCACAGGATTTAAAATGCTTACATTAAACTATAATTTAAGTAAAACTCCAGAGAAAATCTTAACATTATTCATAACTTGTTCTTAAAACTATTGAACATGGGTAAATGAACAGTAGTTAGCATGGATTTGTTTAAGGTAGGAGATGTTTGACGAATTGAATTGATGCCTGCAATTTCCTTTGCTGTATTATGTCTTGTAGCCAGTAAACAATATTTAAGGGACACGCTCACAGTACACAGTTCTGGTCACCATACTACCAGAAGGATGTGGAGGCTTTGGAAAGGGTACAGAAAAAATTTAACAGGATGTTACCTGGTTTGAAGGGTATAAACTATAAGGAGAGATTGGACAAACTTGATTTGTTTTATTTGAACGTTGGTGGCTGAGGAGCAACCTGACATAAGTTTTCCAAATTATGAGAGCGATAGACTGGATAGCCAGAGTCTTTTTCCCAGGATAGAAATGTCAATTACTAGGGGACATGGATCGAAGGTGAAAGCAAATGCATTAGCAATGTTTAAATGACACCTTGACAGATACATAAGTAGTCAGAGGATATGAACCACATAGAGACAAGAGGTTTTTAGTTTAGAAAGGCATTGTGTGTTGGCACAGGCTTGGTGGGTCGAAGGACCTGTTCTTGTTCAGTATTTTTCTTTGTTGTTCTTTGATATCATCAGTGTGACCTGACATTATAGAAGTCGAAGTCTCCATCTTGCTGAGATCATTTATAGCCTGAAATGCTGGGGGAAACCTGTTACATTTGGCATCCTAATTGCTTAGCCTTAACCCAGACACACAAGTGCTTGTGATTGTAATATATTATTCACATGCTGTATATATAGAAGATCAGTTCAAGGTACTTGTCAATTTCTAGATTAACAGCCTCCAGTTTATGTCATACTGACAGAAACCCAAACAGCCCATTGATGATTTTGTCAGAAGGTGCTGCAGCAAAGTTTGTGTGTGATTTCTCTGAAAAAGAACTTGTAGCGAGGCAAATCAAATTAGTCATTGCCTTTACACCAATTAAAGCCTCCAGCAAAATTCTCTGGACAAGTGAAAAGGCCAGACCACTGATGTGCTGCATCTTTAAAGCAATTTATCCAATAAATGGTGTTCTATACTACAACTTACAGAAGATTATCTTACAGTGTATATCAGATCATCTATTCCGAGTAGTGATGCAATCACACTGCAGTGCCAATACTCAAGTTCACTAAGATTCTCAAAATCTATCTGGTACATACCAATAGTCCAGCAGTAACAAGACTACCAATATACACCATTCTCAATACAGTCACCATTCTTCAGAGTCACTCGCTGTGGCAATAATGTTAAAGCTACAGCACTTTTCCTTAAAAAAAAGACATATGACCAGCGAACAGGCGGAGAACTATCACAGCCATTCACCAGACAGAGAGTATAAGTTGGATATCCAGTCATGAATAAGCGGTAAAGGTATCGACCAAGCCAGACCATACAAAATAATTAATGATCACGGTGCTACATTTTGAAGGAGCAATAACCTGTTCAGACCAATATACGACAACTAAGTTGTCAACCAAGAGTAACCAAAAATAATATGTGCCACTCCAGACAAGTGGACAATCACCAGATCAGATGAGTTGTTAAATCCCCAAAACACTTTAATAAAATTTGAACTCCTAATCTTGTCAATGCTGTTTTAGCCGTTTGTGTAAATACTGAAATGATATCATGTTGCTATGTACCATAGCATGTGACCTGATAGTTTAAACATGCTATGCTTCTACCTGAACTGTTCAGCTTTAGCACAGACACAGAAGTGTCTGTGCTTGTAGCATACGTAGTAAATATGTACATGTAAATACCAGGCGCTTTAATAAAAAAATCTACTGATTCCTTCAGTACTACATCACCTACATCTTATGGTTATGTTATGGGTGATAACATAAGTGTCACCTCATCAGGTACAAATATGTATCTGCAGGTAAAATATCTATCATGATATCTTCAACTGATCATGAAGGCAGAGCAGATCTGGCTTAACTGCTGAAAAGAAAAGTACTAGAAAATCTCAAAGTCTGGTAGCATCTGTGGAGAGAGAAACAAACTTAATGTTTAAAGTCAATGTGACTTTTATTCAGAACTGATAGCATAAAGGTCTAAGTCTCCATCTTGCTGAGTTACACTGACAGAATAGCATGCTGAGAGAAGTGAGCTACAGATGTCAGCCCAATTGCTTAGCCCTAGCTTCAACTGTAGATCTTTAGACCAACAGTTCAGAAGAACAGTCATATTATACTCAAAATATTAACTGTTTCTGTCTCCACAGATGCTGCCTGACCTACTGAGTTTTTGCAGTATATTCAGTTTGTTTTAATCTCAGATTTCCAGCATCTGCGGTGTTTTACATTTATTGTATTAATAGTAGTCGCTGTTTATAAAGAAACAAATATCAAACACATCATATCACATTATCCTCCTACTTTATCCTGTTCACAGTTGTAATGTCAGCAGAAACTTTAGCTGTGTGTACAAATTGGATTTCTACCAAAGTTTTGGCAGTGGAACAGGATAAACTATCAAAAAAGTATCTGGCCGTAAACTGTATTAAAGAAGGTCTTTTTAGAATTAAAAGAGAAAATGTAGCAGCATGGATACGAAGGACTGCATTTTAATCTGGACAGTCCATAACATTTGTGCAGGTGAAGGGTTAAAACATTGACAACACTTTGGAAAGCGAACTCCAGCTGTCACCTCCCAATCTCCAAGGGAGATGCGGATTGTCAATTATTCATTTGTTTTTTGCTCAACTTGGGGTTCATGAGTTTCTCAAAACTCAACAGAGTAGGCAAAACACCTTCTTAGAAACAATGGACGCGGGGGCAATCAATCTCAGGTAAACGTGTCAGTAAGTGCTCAGAACTCACTTCTTATCTGCTAGTTTGAAAGTGTTTATGCACGATGCTTTTGCTGAGAATTTATTTTCTACACTTTGGAGTTTGCTTTATCATACAAGGATTCCCTATGGACTCTCAGGCTTTCAGCCCCCCGCCCCTACTTTCCTGTCAAAAAAGGGTTCATTTGCAGACCACTCACTTGAATCTTTTTGAGGCCTTCTGAGGAGACCAGCATGGCAAGAGGCAGAGACCAGCTGACCATCCAGAGAGAGAGAGAGAGGAAGAGAGGAAGCAGTTTCGCAGGCCCAGAGATGGAGCCAGAGACAGAGAGCAACTATGTAAAGAGACTTGGGAACTATTGTAAGCTTAAGGGACCAAACAGGATCAGAGATAGTATGTTTAGCCTTAAAGGTTATTGTAACTTGTTTCCCAATACAGTTGGGACTGTTTTGCATTGGTTCTGGCTTGTGCTCATAGTGGTTTCACCGCTTCAGTATTGTGGGACACCTGGGCAAATTCATTCATAACATTTTGGTTGGAGATGTAAGGAGGAACTGGACAACAGCAGTGAACATGAGACAATAAGCATGGGGCTGGACGAACAAAGCAGGCCAAGCAGCATCATAGGAGCAGGAAAACTTGACGTTTCGGGCCTAAACCTGGATTTTTGCTCGTTGATTATAATCTCCTGAGAATTACTACATAAAGTTACAAGCGAAGGTGCCAGTAAGTTGAATTGATAATAGTTGTTGCATCCAATGTCCTGTTTTATGTATGAGGCGATTCTCAATCACTAAGTTCCAAGTTACTATGAAACTGTAACAAAATCAAAGCACTAGCTAGTATTTCTCATTGGCAAGAATGTTAATGTTTTTTATGGATAATTCTTTTAACCCTGCAAATCCATCATTTTCTCCTCTAACATGCTAAATTGGCCAAATTGGATCTCACACAAAAGCATGCAGTTAATGGGTCTTTATGTTCTTAAGCAAAAGAAAACTCTGTGTATTCTCTTAATTACATTGATCAATATCAAAGAACATTTTGAAAATTATTTTTCTCATGGTATAATTATGACTATGTGACTTACCAACATTCAACAACTTAAAGTATCAAGTTTTCTCTCAGTTGCCACATTATAGAATAATACACTGGAAAGTGCCTAAAGTTCATTCAACGCACTTTGGAATTTTCATGGCACACCCAGGATAAGTATGCCTTGTAAAACAGTAATTGCAACTGCATCACTCTGAAAGGGTTACTGTGCTCATTCCAGTGTAAGCTTCCATACTCGTGATTACCAAACTTCTGTTTAGTATTGAAACTTATTAAGTTAATTGGGAATAGTTGTAGAAAAACTAAAACATATGCTAATCAATAGTGCTTGCTTTTCTGTATTTCCTATCTATATTCAAAGTAATTGTGTCATTTTTGAATCATTCATTAGGTGTAGGTATCACTGGCAAATCCACATTTACTGTTCATCCCGAATTGGCCTAGGCAGAGTGAGGGGGAGACAGTTTGATAAGCCCTATAGTCTTTGGGGATACCTACAGTGGCATTAGGAAGTGACTTCAAGCATTTTGGCCCAGGTGATGAAAGCAGTATATTACTTATAGAGGATGTTGTGTGACGTGGTTGGTAGGACACGGTGGACTTGCAGGTGGTGGTGTTCCTTTGCAGCTGCTGCTCTTTTCCTTCCCTATGGGTAGAGGTCCCTTGTTTAGAAGAAGCTTAGGCAATTGCTGTGGAAGCACTTGTAAACGGCGTACGCAGCAGTCACTGTGCATCGGTGATGGAAGGTGTGAAAGATTGAAGGGGTGGATTGAATGTCACTCAAGAAAGTTGCTTTGTCCTGAACAGTTTTGAGCTTCGTGAGTGTTAGTGCAGCTGCACTTATTGAGGCAAGTGGAGAGTATTCCAGCTCAACCCTAACTTGTGCCTTAATTAATGATGGTGAGTTGCTTGTTGCAGGAGACCCAGGCTCTGATCTGTTGCTGCAGCCACAATATATGTGTGACTGGTCAAGTTAAGTTTCAAGTCAATGGAAAGCCATTGAAAATATCTTTACTAGAATAATTTTAGAACATGTGATTTATAAATATGATGTATCCCCAAAACGAGGGTTTAAGGGCCAAAGGCCACTGAAAAGTTTCTGAGTCCTAATGGACATCATCCTATAATCCTAAAATAAATGGCTAGTGAGAAAGTTCATGAGTTGAATTTAATTCACTAATTTGAAATTTACCTAGATTTAGGGAAGATTCCATTCAATTGAAAATTTACAAATGTAACTATTCAAAAGGGAGGAAGCACAAAGCAGGAAATATAGGCAACAAGGCTGAATCAACATTTTTTTTGAAAGAAAATCATGTTAAGCCAATTTATTGGTGTTCTTTCATTGGCCTAGCAATTTTAAAGTGGTACTAACTAAAATGGCACTAATCATTTGACATTTCCCCATTGAAGAAAATAGCTTATGTGTCCTAGTCTAACCTATCAAATCCTTTTGTCACTTTAAATGCCTTGATCATTCGGAAACTTTCCAAACTTGAGAAAATACAAGGTTATGAAGTGCCTTTCCTAACATTCTGTTTCCCCACAGGTTCCATTGTTGCCAGGAAGGGAATGGGGCAGGGCATGCTTCGTACACAAGGGAAATCTGAAGTCAGCAATGCTAACTGGACTCAGCATTGAGTTCAAACAGACTGTTTTGGCTGCTGCATGGCACCTAACCGATGTACGAGTCATGAATTTATGGAGTAAATATGGGCTTGAAAGACAGATAAAGCCTGTTTGTCTGTCATGAACAAAATCCTTTTAATGCCCTGCTCTTTAAACTTTGTCGGCAGTTGTCAGTGAGAGTTATAAGAAGAAACTCTGTCTTGGTAGTTTCAATAACGGTTTGTTGACATTTCCCTCAGGGTGGTTATAAATGGTTGTCTGATTTCCAAAAGCAACAATTATCTCAGCAGGTGAACTGACTTCACAGGTTAATAGGCAACTCAAAGTGCCTGTTAAGAGTTTAATTGCCTTTGATATGTTATGAACAAAAATATGTTTGTTTTTGTAGAAGATTAATTGTAAAATTTAAGAGTTTGGTTTTTTTAATATGGTGAAAGCTATATTAAATTTTTAGAACTTCATTTTATTTCATCTCAGCCTGGCTTCTGAAGTCTGCATGTGGTATATACTAATGTGTTGACATGGAGATGTAAGAGCCATGGGAATGGGGGTGCAGTCAGGAGTTGAAATGACTTGGAGTGGGCCATGGAAGTAGACTGTGGTCACCTGTTGGCTTGGGGGCTATAAGTAATCATGGGAGGGTTGTGTTGGTGATGGGTGAATGGACTAGCATGTGTCGACGTGATTTGGCATAGGAATATATTTGGGCAGTGGGGGAATGTGTGGGCTGAGGGCCTAAGATCACACATTACAACTGGGAAGAAGTCTCAGAGGATCAACTTGGAACTATTAGCCAGCTCACCTTGCAAATCAGCCAAACCTGTGACCACCAATGCTATCCTTCTCTAGTAACAGGCCCAACTGTAACCTGTAATCACTGTAACTGCCTTTGGTGCGGAGATTGTCAGGGTCCCTTCCACTGAGGCAAGGCAGGAATTTTTTCCTGATTTGAGCTACTAGCTTCAGGACCAAAAGTCTGGCGTCAAATCTGTGCTCCTCCATAATTCCATTTACTGAGATTGCAGAACATGTGTTGCACACAGTCTATCTGTTAATTTGTTTGATTTGTTTTCTGGTATTTGCAGCCAATTGCCTGAGCACTGAAGCTTACAGCTGCTGTGCAATTTACTATTTGTTTAGTTTCTTGCCGCAGAGAATTATATTTTGATTATGAGTAGATAAAGTTCATCTCAGCTATGAAGGTGTCATAAAGTCATAGAGAGTCATAGAGATCCACAGCACAGAAAAAGGCCCTTCAGCCCATCACATTTGTGCCAGTCAAAAACAACCACCTAATAATTCTAATCTCATTTTCCAACAGAAGTGTTAATGTTCACTTCAAACATAGACAGAAAACTGTTAGTTATTGATCAGTCTAAACTAATTGTGCAATGTCGCTTGAGATTCATTTCTGTTGCTCCTAATACTTTTGTCTTACCTAATTAACTTACCTAATAATTCAACATATTTATACAGTACATGATTCATTCTTGAAGGGAAAGCAGTTATTTACATGACCTTGGTTCACACTAAGTTTGGAACGTTTCAATGATTTTATTTCTATTCTGATAATTGTCACACCTTACTGAAGTAGTGCTCTGGAAATCAAGCCCCTCTATTCCCAGTTATCACAAATTTTAAAAATTTAGTGTAAGTAGCAAAATTTCCCAATTTACCTGTGTTTTTAGACCCAGGTTAGCAGAAAGAATGTGGCAGGTTTCTGAATTTAAAAACATTGCTATTTATTATAAATAAATAGATTTTAAATACAGGTGGACAACTATGGACTGTCGACATATAATTCCACTGGTTAAAACTCCAACCCTTTGTAAAACACCCACTACACACACACACACAAGTCAGTTCAATGGTCTCTGTCCCAAGTTAGTTGAGATGATCCTTTTGGCTAGCCAGGACTTTATTCTCCTCAATTTCTCTTCTCCAGATACTTTCACTTGCTTGTAGGAGGTACAGAGTGACTGATTCACAACTCATCAAGTCTCTGACCTATTGGTTAAAAGCAACAGTTTACAGCAACTGGTGAGGGAGAATAAATTGGCTTTCTTCAGACTTTAGGTTTTTTTAGAAACTGCAGGAACAACTCCCTTTCTGGAGACCTGAAGTCGTCTCCGTATCTCATTCACTTTATCAAACAGTTCAGCTACCTGGGAGCATATCACGTTGTTGTTGGCAGGCAGAAGGCCTTTGGTATTGACAATGTGTTCCCATTCCATGGACTGGTCAGCTGTTTGTTGCAAATCAAATGTCATTTTGTGCACACTCCATAGTGCCAGTTCACCTGTGACTAAATGTCCCCTATTAGTTTAACCAGCAGCACTCTAAACAGCACTTACTGTAGGTGCTGGTAGCTTGCTTTTGAAATCCCTTCCACACTCACTGATTTATAAAACAGTCCTTTCCCATTTCATAATCAGTCCATAATCAAAAATAAAGGAAAATTTTAAAAAAAGGTCTTTGAATAATCCACTCCTATTTCTGCTTCACTATATTGTGGCTTACATTCTCTGTGTATTTGCTGTATTGCAATATGATTATTTGAGATTGCCCACTATGTGCAGAATTAGCAGAATTTTGTTTGCAGGGCCATTCCCATCAGATTGAGACTGCTGCATCTCATTTTATGTCGAATTCATATATCCACCAGACAAAGATCCACTTTATCAGTCTGGCTTTATGTGATCTTAGAACATAGCAATGAGATATCAGCATTTAAAAGGCTGAGGTTTACTGTTTGTCAGACAACGTGACACCTAGCACCATCATCTACAGCTGAGAGATCAGAAATTATTACCTAATTTGATAATAATTTATGATCTAATTTGATAATAGTTTGTTCATTGTCTTCTGGTTGTTTGAGGGCAGGTATGTAAATAACAAAATATAGGTCTAAATAGTTGTGAAATATAAATAGTGATCAGTACTCATTTGACTTTCTTTTTCTACGTAGGCACGGGCTCTAGTCCGAAGAACAATCTTCTATGACGTGGAAATTTTCTTTAACTTTGTGAAATTATTTGCCTGATTTTTGCTGTATATTTTAATTATGTTGTGGTTCCTAAGATTTGGACATTGTTTATTGAAGATGCCTGGTTTTCATTACTTTATAATTTTGTGGCATTTCATTTTGTCCAGTTGTAGATATAAACTGATCATTTCCTTAATTTATTTATAACATTTCAATTCTGTTTTTTTTGTTGAATCAGTTATGGTTTATATATTTTTGTATGACAATTGAATTGTTTCTGTGTTAACTACTTCAGTGATTTTTAAGTTGTTTATTTTGGTTGTTAAAATGGATCTTTATCATTTGCTTTGTTTCTTAAAACTGCTCCGCCTCCTCCCCCATCTCCGTTTGATGTTATTTGTGTAAATATTTGTTTTCCTCCTGCAACTTTGCAGATGTTATGTGCTGTAATGATGCAGTTGATGTTTTCTCAGTGGGTTTTCTTTTGTGTTTTGTATATTCTGTCTTGTGAGGGTATTTGTTTCACCACCTGTGTAATAATCTTGAGATTAACATCCTTAATTGTCAATTACCTCTCTAAAGACCTTCTTGGCATTTTCTTCTGAGTGTCATGGTGAATTGGTTCCACTGTTTTCTGCTGTACTCTTTCTGCACTTTTGTGTTTCTTCAGTAACACATTTAATTGTTACAGTGACATTTTTCATAAATATATTATCCTGTTTATACTTATATTTCCAGTTCATGTAATGGTCAAAAGTCTGTCTGTACAAAATTTGTATTAGAATCCAATCAGTTAACTTCAGTACTTCTTTCATCTATGATCAGTGTGAATTTTGTAGGAAATTTAAGGCAAAAGTGTGAAGCTGTAGTAACACCATTCAGACACAAGGTGGTGGTGCTGGTGTGCTTTACTTTTATTCTGATGCTTAACAATGGAAGAGGTGGCCTTTCTTTTCCAATTTACTGTCGAGTGGTTTGCGAAGCACAAACCTTGACTATGTAACACCAGCACATTGGTTGTTAAAGAAATGGTATGGCCAAGTCACTGAGACCAGTAATGTACATAAATTAATTCTCAAAGCACAATTAAACAAAGCCCTACAGAGTTAGGGGTGGCAAACGGTTCAGTGGTTAGTGGTTAGCACTGCTGTCTCACAGAGCCAGAGGCCCGGGCTCAATCCCACCCTTGGGTGACTGTCTGTGTGAAGCTTGCACATTCTCCCTGTGTCTGCAAGGGTTTCCTCCAGGTGCTCCAGTTTCCTCCCACAATCCAAAGATATGCAGGCTAGGCGGATTGGCCATGCTAAATTGCCCATAGTGTTCAGGGATGTGTAGATTAGGTGGGGTTATAGGGGGATGGGTCTGGGTGGGATGCTCCAAGGGTCAGTGTGGACTAGTTGGGCTAAAGGGCCTTTTTCCACACTGTAGGGATTCTATGATCTTAATGACTACATGTATGACCGTTAATTCAATTTTCATCCATTGGTTCACTCAAACATGCTTTCAAACTATTTCCCTAAACAATAATATCACTACCTATAATCATAGTTTTCCACATCAACAGTAATAATAAAATAAATGTATATTACAGTTAATTATTTTTCAGTTTGACTTATTTAGCCCAGAACATGGTTTCAGTGTTGTGAAATTTCCACATTGTTGTGGGGAACAGACTTTTAAGTCGTTAAGGTAAAACATATAACTTAAAAATTTGAGTAACTGCCTGATTCTGTTGCACACAAGCTCATACTGGTACCATCGTTGTTGGGGATAGCAGTGTTCAAAAGAGTTTTCAGAGTGTGATAACAGTCCTGATCACCACCTAGGGGGAGTAGCAGTGAAAATGATGATGATACATCAGAATAACACTATCCTCCCATCACTGCCTGCCAGCAAGCCAGTCAAATAGGTCCTGTCCATGCTGAGATGGTGCAATCTGACTCTGGCTCTCCTAAGTCAAGAGCTGTTTGAGGTCACAGTTCAAGGCTCTCTGCAATCACCTCCACTGAAAATCACCAACTTTCCATCAGCCACCCTGGAGCATGCTGTGTGGGGTCACGTGGATGGGCAAGCACACATAGAGACATCACTAAAGAAATACGGAAGGGTAGAAACTGAAAGAACTGCAGATGGTGTAAATCAGGAGCAAAAACAGAAGTTGCTGGAAAAGCCCAGCAGATCTGGCAGCATCTGTGAAGGAAAAAAATTAGAGTTAACGTTTCGGGTCCGGTGACCCTTCCTCAGAACACAAATAAAGAAGGGTGATTAGTTGATTGTTACATTGAATATTATGTGGTATGATTTGTAAATTTGATGGAGAATGTTAATATTGTTACAGCTTTTACTTTAACGTTTTGGCGAAGGCCACATTATGAAGTTTCATCAGAAGGACTGCAATGGAGCTGCTGGTAAGTAAGATATTGGGGCTGAATTCATTGGGACCATTATCCTATGAGTTGGTCACAACTAGCCTAGCCGTAATGATGATGTGTGGGTTGTCTCCACCATTCCCCTTCCTCAACTGTTCACCTGCTCTCCGGTGGCCTGGAGCTGTCTCTTGATGGATGAAGCATTCATGATTCCCCCAGAGCCGTCCAGAGAACAAAAGTGGGGTGGTTTGCCCAAACACATTTTGTGTGGCAGCGTTGCTTTCACTATGTGTGCCAGCCTGTGTATGCACCAGAAACATGAGTTATATAATCAGTGGATAATACTTACTGCCCAGTGGCCATCCTCTAGCTTCTCATGGTGCCTTACACACAGATGGTATAGTGGACTGCAGCAGAATGAAGGCATTGTAGAAATCTGAGCATTGTCCTGCATGATGTGCTACTATGGTTACACACAAAGGGATCCTGAAGGAGCAACACTCCTTTCTGTTGCACTACATGTCAGACTTGGCACGTGATGCCCACAGAGCAATGAGTAAGTACTGCACGATAGGAAGGTACCAAGAATAGCAAAGTCACATTCTTGATATGCTTGCTTCGCTCTGTCAAGAGAGAATCAAGTGTACTGGACACTTTCCACACAGGGCCTTAGTGCTCTCCCTTATACAAGAGTGAGCAGTGAACTGGTGGATAATACAAACATTGCTTGAACCAGTCTCTAAGGAGCCTGACTTTATGGCCATGGTTACCTTTACAAGAACTGACTGACTGTCCTTGCCTGCCCTGAGGTGATAATTCAGACTGCCGAACACAACAGATATTAGCCAGCATCTTCTTTGTGAATTGGAGATACTTATCGCATTGTTCCTTGCTGATGTTGAAACAAGAGAATTGATCTCTGAATGCCCTGGCAGTTATGGCCTCCTGCTGAGGAACCTCTCCCCCTCTTCCTTCTCTATCATCATTCAGCTTGACCTGAGATAAAAGGTACTACAGATGCTGGAGAATCCGAGATAACAAGTTGTGGGGCTGGATGAACACAGCAGGCCAAGCAGTATCATAGGAGCAGGAAAGCTTGACGTTTTGGGCCTACACCCTTCATCAGAAATGGGGGAGGGGAAGAGGGTTCTGAAATAAATAGGGAGAGAGGGGGAGGCGGATAGAGGATGGATAGAGGAGAGGATAGGTGGAGAGGAGGCAGACAAGTCGAAGAGGCGGGGATGGAGCCAGTAAAGGTGAGTGTAGGTGGGGGGGTAGGGAGGAGATAGGTCAGTCCAGGGAGGACGGACAGGTC
>JAHRHZ010000133.1:36071411-36095354 GCA_024137785.1 Ginglymostoma cirratum | reverse complement strand
AAAGTTTAGAGATGTAATAAGTGTTGAGGAAGGGGTAGATGGGATAATGGCAAAAAGAAGTTCCGCATTAGGGTGAAATTCAGGAGAGATTTTAAGTTAGTTTTCCAGTTCTAAATTGAATGGAAAGAAAGGGAAAAAGTAACAAAAAAGCAAATATGTGCCTAGAACAGGTTTGCTGTTGAATGGATTTAAAAAAAAAACACAAGCAAAGGAAAAGGAACAAAATGGAGCAGAGATCATGGTCTCAAATTGATTAACACGGTATGATTGCAGAAATGACAGACATGTGAAGAGGGGCTGGATCAATTAGGACTCTGTTCACTGGAGTTTAGAGGAATGAGGGAAGAATCTCATAGAAATCTATAAACTTCTAATCAGGTTGTACAGTGTAAACGCAGGAAGGATATTCCCAGTTGCTGGAAAGTCAAGACTGGGGGTCATAGGCTAAGGATGTGAGACAGGCTATTGGACTGAGATGACGAGATATCTACTCATTCAGAATGGTGAGCCTATAAAATTCTCTGCCACAGAAAGCAGTTGAGGCCAAACTATGTAATATGTTCAAGAAGAAATTAGATATAAGTTCTTAGGTCAAAAGGAATCAAAGGGTATTGAGAGAAAGAAGAAATGGGGTACTGAGTTGGATGATAAGTCATGATCATATGGACTGAGTGGTCTCTTGCTCCTGTTTTATATATTGTTATGTTTGTACACTTCTAACAGGTCTCTTCTTAGCCTCCTTTGCTCCAAGGAAAACAATCAAGCCCATCCAATCCTTTCTCATTGCTCAGACCTTCCTGCTCAGGCTGGTGAATCTCCTTTGCACCGTCTCTAGAATGAACACATTCTTCCTATGATGTAGTGACCAGAATTGCATTCAGTATTCCAGTTATGGCCTGAATACCTGCTTTAAACATATTTCCTCCCTATTGACTTTTTTCAGCAATCAAGCTCATTTCTTTGTGCAGCCAACATATACACAAGACCTAGATATGACATAATGCGGACCAATGTTTGAATGATTAGTTTCAACTCTTCCAGGGAAATGAAACATGGAATTGATTTCGTATGTTTTTATTCTCTTTTAGAGTGTTTTGGATATTATAGTCCTAAAACGAGGATACATTGACCCAAACAACCTTAAATTTGGAGAAATAAAATTCTTTGGCATGAATAATGCTCCGAATTCCGTCATTGTGAAACATGGCCAGAATGTCACAACTTTATTGCCAGAAAATATCATTTATAATGCCACCACTAAGGTAACAGAAATGTTCTAACAATCTCAATAACTTTTGCTAAAATTTATTGTTCTCTAACTATACCATTCTATGCTACTTTGTCAGAACAGTTGAATTTTCTTTTGCCTTTAGCAATGCGATGTCAAAAATGATGTTAAATATGTCCTGTTTGCAGCAGAGGTTATTTGTTCCGGAGTTAACTTTGTTCTCAAAATTTGAAGATAATGTATGCAGAGTGAGAATTAAGTAAGATTAGACTGGTTTGTAGGGCAAGGTTGATAACATTAAGATGATTTTACAGATTATGATCTGTACAAGTGACACTTTTTCGTTGCAAAGCAAATTCTCACAGAATTTGTTGCTGTTCATGTTAGAATATGATAAAGTAGACAAAGACATGTATCTGCCTATATGTTGTGTTTGAACAATTTGGATTTTCCTGTATAATTAAGCCTTTTGTCTTTCTCAGACCATACTCCACTTTGACACATGAACCTGGCGTGTACACTCACCACAATCTTTCATAAAATTCTTTGAGCTGATAATGAAATAACGTCTTTATCAATTAAATGGATTAGTACATTAGGTATTCCACTGTAACAGGGATTCCTGCTACAAAAGCACTGGAATTCTTGGCTATGTATGTGCTCCAGAGACAGATTCCTTTGATGAAGGGTTTAGGCCCGAAACGTCGAGTTTTCCTGCTCCTATGATGCTGCTTGACCTGCTGTGTTCATCCAGCCCCATGCTTGTTATCTCGGAGATGAGCTGGGCTGGTTTTGGGATGCGGTTGGGGGAGGGGAGATTTTGAAGCTTGTGAAATCCACATTGATACCATTGGGCTGCAGGGTTCCCAGGCTGAATATGATTTGCTGTTCCTGTAGCCTTCGGGTGGCATCACTGTGGCATTGCAGGAGGCCCAGGATGGACATGTCGTCTGAGGAATGGGAGGGGGAGTTGAAATGGTTCACGACTGATTCAGCTAGACCTGTTCTCTCTTATTAAAACAGAAAATGCTGGAGAAACTCAGCTAGCCTGGCAGCCAAAGCAGAGAGCAAAAGAGTTAATGTTGCCAGTTCAGTATGACTCTTAATCAGAACTGAAAAGTGTTGGAAAATTATTGTTTTAATGCTAGGGATAGAAAAGAAGAATGACTAGAACTCACAGTAAGCATGTCCAGAACAAGGGACAAAAGGAAGTGATAATGATGGTAAAGCAGTGATAGAGATGTAAAATAGGTGTAAATGTTAGCTGCAAGAAGTCTACTCTATTCTGCTCTCTGTTCAGTTTCATGGTCATGTTAGATAAAAATCATTGCACTTCTCACTGGGACTAAATGGTCTAAACAGTAACTCACAAGTCAGGACTAAGACTTCCACCATGTGCAACACCAGGAGACTTTTACAATTTTAAGTAACAGTACCAACCACCAAACACGTCTGCAATTACAGCCTAGCCAGTAGTCATCAGTTATAAAATGCATAGACAAGGTGAATAGCAAAGGTCTTTTCCCCAGTGTAAGGGAATTCAAAACTAGACAACAAAGAACATAAGAACTGGGAGCAGGAGTAGGCCATCCAGCTCCTCAAGCCTGCCCCGCCATTTAATAAGATCATGGCTGATCTTTTTGAGACTCAGCTCAACCTCCCTGCCTCCACCTTGTCTATTCCTTTCATAATCTTACATGTTTCTATAAGATCCCCCCTCATTCTTCTGAATTCCAATGAGTATAATCCCAGTCTACTCAGTCTCTCCTCATAATCCAACCCTCTCAACTCTGGAATCAACCGAGTGAATCTCCTCTGCACCCCCTCCAGTGCTAGTATATCCCTTCTCAAGTAAGGAGACCAAAACTGCACACAGTACTCCAGGTGTGGCCTCACCAGGACAGCTGCAGTACAGCATCCCTGTTTTTAAACTCCATCCCTCTAGCAGTGACAGACGAAATTCCATTTGCCTTTTTAATTACCTGCTGCACCTGCAATCCTACTTTTAGCGAATCATGCACAAGGACACCCAAGTCCCTCTGCACAGCAGCGTGCTGTAATTTTTTAAAACATAGTCCATTTTGCTGTTATTCCTACCAAAATGGATGACCTCACACTAATCAACATTGTACTCCATCTGCTAGATCTTTGCCCACTCACTTAGACTATCTATATCCCTCTGTAGACTTCCAGTGTCTTTTGCACACTTTGCTCTACCACTCATCTTAGTGTCATCTGCAAATTTTGACACACCACACTTAGTCCTCAACTCCAAATCATCTATATAAATTGTAAACAGTTGTGGTCCCAAGACTGATCCCTGAGGCACACCACTAGCCACTGACCACCAACCAGAAAAACACCCATTTACCCCTTTGCTTTGCTTTCTACTAGTCAACCAATCCTCTATCCATGCCAATACATTACCTGTAATACCATGCAACTTTATCTTATGTAGCAGCCTTTGGTGTGGCACCTTGGCAAATGCCTTCTGGAAATCCAGATACACCACATCAACAGGTTTCCCATTGTCCACCATGCAAGTAATCTCCTCAGAGAATTCCACCAAAGGGTTACAGTGAGAGGGGAAATACTTAAAAAGGACTATAAGGGCAATGTTTTCAAGTGGAGGGACTCCCATTAAATTTTGTACATTGAAGAATAGCTGGAATACCAAGAATGAATTAAAGTGCTGTGGCACTGATGGTTCCAAATTCAAAAGGAGAAATGAAAGATCCTCTAGATCTTGTAATGTATAATGAATAATGTATAATATATAATGTATAATGAGGTGGAAGTAGGAAATAAAATGTGGATCTAGATTTATGTACTCTAATTCTTAACCACCAATAATCTTCAGCTAGTAATGCTTGTTTTGGTTAATTATTTTGTTCTGGGTAAACATACAATAATGTTTGTTTTTGTTCAAAAATGCGAAAGCATGTGATGAGGTTCTTTCATTTTATCATTGGGGTTTCAATTTTCTCTTTAAACATAAAGTCAGTTACAAATTACAAGTGGAATATCTAGTTGAAAGAGAAATAAATTAACATGGAATCACATCAAGCACTTGAAATTGAAACTATTGCTCCTGTTAGATGCAGACCACGTGAAACATTTCTTATTATTAGTTGGAAATAAATGTCCTGCAGTTGGTCTCAAAGTTTCTGGAATATCATGAATAATATCAAAGAGGGTTCCCACACTAATTGCTAACTAAGAGACCCTGCTAAGAGTTGGATGCCAGGTGAAGACAGGATTTAGTCAGGCTGCCAGCATCCATTGGATGTTGTCCAAGCACTGACAGCAACTGTCCTGTCAGCTTTAGGAAAGAAGAACATTAGGAAATATATCTAAATTGCTTTACAGAACAAAATATTCAGAGAGAGAATCTTCTCATAGAAGCATTTGACACAAATATTCTCATACAATAAGAACAGAGTTAAGATTTTCCATTTCTACTTAATTAATAGGAATATTATTAGATACACATCATGAACTTGAAGCTTTATATTAATTGTAATTGCACAATACAATCTCCAGGTGGCATTACATACACAGAAGTGAGTGATAAATTGTCAAAGGTACAGAAATTAATTTGCCCTAATTTTTGGGAGAAGATTTTTGTAGGTTGAAAATGAGATGGGTAAAATTTGAGTGCCCACTTTATCTCTATGATTGACATGTGGCTATAAACAACCTCTGCACTGAATTAGTCTCCATAACACTGCTGGTTGAATAATGTTCAGGCTAACCCCAGGCATGGTCTCTGCAATGGGGTCTCCGTCTCCGTCAATGCATTAAGGCTGCTGGATCATCACAATGGAGGATTGATGGGCCAGAGTATATCATATGTGATCAGGGACTCAGGTTGCTGCTTCAGGAAGCTGACTAAGAGGCACTTGGTCGCAAGGCCGAGGTCAGGAAGGAGGCTATGTTACCTCCAGGGGGCATTAAACTATCATAAATGAGCCCCATATATGAATGAGAGCAAATGACTTGCCTGATTAATGTCTAAAGTGCAGCACTCAGGACATGACTGCAAGTCCCAAAAATGTTTAAAGGCTTCAGTCAAGTTGTCAAAAACTACCCCACTTCACCCAGATCTCAAAGTGTTCAAAGTGTTCTGTATTGACCTCATTCACCCAGAAGCACATACTACCACTCAACATTCACCTCTCATAATCCCTCAGAGCAACCTCCCACACATAAACACAGACACAGACACACACACACACAAGACACTCTCTCTCTTACTCTCACACACACACATACACAGACACTCTCTCTCTCACACACACACACACACCCTATATCGGCTGTGGGTGTCAGTGCTACACAATGATGTAGCTGTAGGAGAAAAAAGATTAATAACTTCCAAAGGCACAAAGGTGGCATAATATCTGTATAGAACAAGCACAATTTTTCTTTCTATGTATTAATTATATATTTTTTGTTGTTAGTAGCTACAATGGTTGTATGGAATCAAAGGCTTTGTATCTCATTCCCAAACAAATCTAGATGATGGAAACCTACGTGTGGACCTACGGATACGAGATTTATGGTGTCATATCATCAAAAGAGGCGGATCTGATTATCCTCATGTGGAGGTTTAAACCCTGGGCAGCACTGGCATAGTCAGGGGCTTTTAACCTATCTAACAATCCAGCAGGTTATATTCACCTAATTATCATCTCTCTGAGGCTGCTGTTTGAGCATTGTTTGCAACCAAATCATTGCATGTTTTGCTGGTGTCTGCGTGGCAGAACTCTTTGTAAAACCTCATTGGCCTCATTTACAGAATGTGTTAGTGAGATATGAGTGTATCACTGCCAATTTACAAACGTAAGTGGTATCCAATATAACCTGCACATGAAGTGAAAGAAGTGAGATGCTGTAAATTAGGAACAAAAACAGAAGTCGCTGGAAAAGCTTGGCAGGTCTAGCACTATCTGCGAAGGAAAAAAAATCAGAGTTAACGTTTCAGGTCCAGTGACCCTTCCTCAGAATTGCCCAGTTTTTTTTCCAGCCACTTATGTTTTTATAACCTGCATATGGGCTTGCTCCTGTCAGTTCTCATTTCTTATTCCACATGCCAGAGGCACTTGTTATATGCGTTATGTAGGCAGCGTCCAGGTCCTTCAGGCACAGACGATACATAGTTATTTGTGCAGCATACTTAGTGCAATGTGTGATATGCTTATTTCAGATAGACCATATTCAGATCACAATGTTGTTCACGTGAAAATGTAGAACTTAATGAAGCCACCAGAACAATTTCATGAAAAAAAAATCACTTCCCATGAGAGAATGATAAGCTTCCAGCCATAAGGAGATAATAACCCACAATGGCATTGAGATAACATAATCCCTTGGTCTCAAATCTAGTAGGTGTGATGTCATCATAAGCCTCTCTGTTGTATTGCATAGCTGTCCTTACATATGCCAATGCATCTGCACCATTCCCTCCCTCATCATTTTTCTTCCCCCTCCTATTCATCACCTGAAGAGACATCTGAAAATTCTGCTGCCCACTCCCCCACCTTTGTAGACCGAACTCACGCAGGGCTCAGCAGACGACAATGATCCTGGACACTCATTCTGGAGGGTATTGAAGGAGTCCAAGCAGTGGAACGTTACCTTTAGCTGTCCAATAATCTGTTTTATTATTTTTATTGAAACATTGTAACTTTCTTCAGATGCATTGCAGATTTCACACTAATGTTACCAGCTGTACCAAGGAGTCATCCCTGCAGGTGATTTTTGAATCTACTTTTCTAGGTTCA
The DNA here is from genome assembly GCA_024137785.1 of Ginglymostoma cirratum. Taxonomy (NCBI): domain Eukaryota; kingdom Metazoa; phylum Chordata; class Chondrichthyes; order Orectolobiformes; family Ginglymostomatidae; genus Ginglymostoma; species Ginglymostoma cirratum. The sequence continues at coordinate 36,088,340 of JAHRHZ010000133.1, read as the reverse complement.
ATAAAAAGATGTTAAATTCAATGTCCCTGATCTATAATTAATCCATTAAACCATATGAAAAATGTTTGTCTGTCTCCAATTGCTCTGCATTTATTTCTGACGCTCTCACAGCCTTCATTAGGGCATTGTTAAAAACAGAATTTACAGATATTGGAAAAGAAAGTGACTGTTCATGACAGAGATAAAAGGTACTGCAGATGCTGGAGAATCCGAGATAACAAGCATGGGGCTGGATGAACACAGCAGGTCAAGCAGCATCATAGGAGCAGGAAAACTTGACGTTTCGGGCCTAAACCCTTCAGGGATGCTGCTTGACCTGCTGTGTTCATCCAGCCCCAAGACTGTTCATGACCATTGGACGACTCAAAATGCTCTGCAGACAATTAATTAATTTTGAAGTGTAACTGTTGTAAAGAAGGATACACAGCAGCCAGTTTGTACACAACAAGGACTATTATTACTGTGGAGGTAAGAAATCTTGCAGTTTCCAATGACCGACTCCATCAATGCACCCTAAGGGAGGGAGAAACATGCCCAACATGCATTGTCTCATCTTCTCTTCTACACATGTACACAAAGGTAGTTACAATCTTGATTTAATATCTCTTCTAAAAGCCATCAGTGCAGTATTCCTTCAGCATGATGCTAGAGTGTTGACCTTGATTTTTGTACTCAAGTCCAAACATAGGAGTCAAGAACCGCATGACTCAGGTGAATATGCTATCAAATGAGCCACAATAACTGATATCACAGTTGAAAAGATGGAACATTGGCCAATGTCCTAATGGATAATGTGAATAACCTCAGTCTTAATCATAATGCTATCAACAGATTGAGGTTTGAGTCTTGCTGCTATAATTTTCCGCACCTGGTGGATGCCTTAGAGGGTGAAGTGCATTATTACGCACCTCACCAAACCCCAAAAATAATAGCATTTTAATTTAAATGTTGTATGTTTCCTTTGAGATTTTGACTTGTGTCATAATGCCCCTTAGGATCTGTCAACCCTAATTCTGGCTTAATTTGGTTATTTGGTTTTATTAAGTGAATCGACAGATAGAAAAAACAGCCAGCAATAAGCTGTTACGTTTGTATTGCCGCCACCCTGTACTCCAGCAGTGTGTCCAGTTTGAAATTGGTCTTGTAAATTAAATCTTGTGAGCACTGTGACCAAAATATATATATATATACAATATATAGATATATATGTATAAAATATATATAAACGTACACACAGTGAGGATTCTGAAAACAGGAGTGAGATGAAGGAATAGTGTCACCTGATAATCTGCAGTTTTAGCTAAATTCTAATTTGCCAGCACTCCTGCACTCTCCTCATAAGTGCCTCTTATGATAATCTGTTACTTCAGATGAAGGACCATTATTACACTGGAGGTACGAAATCTTGTGAAGTTTCCAATGACTGACTCCATCAATGCACCCCAAGGGAGTGAGAAACATGCCCATCACGCATTGTCTCATTTTCTTTTTTATACATGTACACAGACAAGAAATCAAAGATAAAAACAGATTAAGAAAAAGAATAGGGAAATTCTTTAATGAGCACTTTAATGTGATCCCAAACAAGGTTTGTTGTGAAACAATGGTTGATAACTGAATGTCGTTGGATTACTGTGCTTGCAAATGGTAGCTGAAAACACTTTCACAAAAAATCTTGTGTAATTTCTCACCTACTTCTCCTTGTTGAGATCATTTTGCTGTTCCATTGATGATTTTATATTTGCATAGGCAATCACATTGCTCCATCAACTGTGATTTGTTGTAATTGTTGCTTTTCTATGAATCATTTGTCTGTGTTATTTTTGTTTTCTTTGACCCCGAAAGTTCAACGAATGCTCTGTTGGAGTGTAATGTTTCAATATTATCTTTGGTTTCCAATGTTTCACAGATTTGTGCTGTATCAGGGTTCTCTTGGCAAATGGATGCATTGTAAAAAAAGATAAATGGATGATATTGCATCTGATTACATTAGATAGTCAGCATAGAACAGGCAATTTCATCCAACCAGTCTATACTGGCATTTATACTTCACTCAAGACACTTATCTCCTTTCCTTATTAAAATATATCTGCATAGACCCCATCCCATTTACAACTTGTGTGCTGGTTTAGTCTCTCTTTAGGCGTATTGATATTGTTTCTTTCAACCATTGTCTCCAAGTTCTACATTCTCACCCCTTTCAGGGTGACAACATTTCTTCTGACTATGACATTTAATTTAGAGTCTACTTCGACACTCCCAGACCCATCCCTGTAACCTTACATATGCCATGGATAATCCACACAACCTACACATCCCTGATGACAATGGGCAATTTAGCACGGCCAATCCACCTAATCTGCATATTTTTGGATTGTGGGAGGAAACTGGAGCACCTGGAGGAAACCCACACAGATACAGGGAGAATGTGCAAACTCCATGTAGACAGTCACCCAATGGTCGAATTGAACACAGGTCCCTGGTGCTTTAAGACAGTAGTGCTAACCACTGAGCCACTGTGCAGCCCAATGGCAAGACCCTTAAGAACATTGATATACATAGGCTTCACCAAGCTACATACTAAAATAACTTGGTTTGGTACAAGTGTATATTTCAAACTCCACTGAAAAACAATATTAAACCAGTAATAATCAGAGAAGTAGAATTGTATGAAATATTTCCATAGTGGCACAATTGATTATTTTTCTCAGGTTGGAGTTAAGGTACATTTTTTGGAAGTTTAGAGTTGAAATACACAGCACACAAATATTTATTCTGCTTTTAACAGTGGATAAATGTGCAAATCAATACCTCAAATGAGATAATATTTCATCAGATGTACAAACATCCTGAAACAAATGAGAACTATTATTCGGCATTTTAAAACAAAATGTTGTGTTATTGCTGTGAGAGGGACATACAGGACATTCATACAATGTGTGGTATTGTCGTGCACAGATGTAACCCCTGATATTCCACATGGGTGTTTGTGATCAACACTATCATTATGGAAAGGTAACTTTGTGACTTTGGGTCTGATGGCAATTCAAGCAGCTTTTATCATGGTTCCACTAAGTCTCGGCTAACAATTAATAAAATTGTATTTGAATTCCAAATTAAACAAAAAAATTTTATAGATGTTAGTTCCATCCAAATGATGGATGCTACTTGTGTCATGATGAGATAAAATAAGGACTATTGGTTTTTTGAATTCCATCATCCACTTTCATAACTGGGACTTTCATACACTGAAACATGTTAAAACAAAAACAAAATCAATGAGTTAAAATAGCCACAAGCATCACCTCACCACACAAATGGCTCTGGAAACAAACATGGATTGGATAATGGACAGCAAGCAGATTTAACATCTTATGGAACATTTTCCATTTTAGCCAGCAAGCTCCCAGGAAGATGCAAAAGGGTTCTCATCTCCTATCCCAATTTACAACTTTGTATGAATGTTAGAGATGAAACCTTGCCTACCACAGAAACAGAATACACTGAAGCAGCTGCTATTTCAGGGAGCTGTTTTCAGCAGAGTGAGATGAAACTAAAACTGCAGCACTGAACACAGCTAGGGATTCTCTCTCTGTCTCTCAAGAAGCAAAGGTACCTGTGGCAATATGGATTAAAAAGAGACATTAGAAAACTGAGAAATCAAAGGACAACTGCAATATTTGCTACTGCTGATAATCCAAGACACCCACCGGTCTCAGGTTCAAAACTTCACGCCTCAAAGGCACACTAAGAAATTAAAATTGCACATTCTTTACCACCCTTCCTACTAAATAGTATATGCTTCTAACCTTGTCCCTGTATATGTTTGTGTGAAGACCCATGCAATTGCATAGAGAGCCTTACGCTTGACACCACATCTTTATTATTTTCCTCGAGATTAGCAGCGGCAAAATAACTCTTTCTTTCACATAAGAAAACCTGAAAATTGGCTTTTTATTGTTCCAATGAAAACAGTTGACTGTATTTTTAATGGAGAAGGGTATAGTTATGTGTTAAAAAAAATAAACCTTTATCACAACCATCCAAGAATGTTAGAAAGAACAGAGCCAATTCATTTCTCCTCAGCAGGTCGTAACACCTTTTACATCAGTTAACTACAGTATTAGCACTCACACATTTTACTTTATCAAGTGTCATTGGAAGAGGTTTCAAGCATGTTTACCTCCTTTCCCTTTTGATTAGAGCATGTGCTGCTTAGGAAGAGGAAAGGAAAACAAAATAACTTACAGAAATTGAAAATGGAACAATTAACTATCTGATGGCGAGAAAAAAAGGCCTCTATCACATCCGCAAGAAACTACTTCAGAGAAGATATTGCAAAACAAAGTCACTCTGTTTTTACAATGATCTAGTTTTCTGTCATTTAACTAATATAAAAATTGCAAGTTCACTTAAACCCCAAGGTCTCAATATTTTAAAATAGCATAGAAACAATATGCTGCAAAGTCTACAAATATTGTTGTCCTTCTAATCCATGTCAATCTTTCTGGCAAGTCTTTATTTGAAATTTTACAATTTTATGGGATGTCTTTCTCTGCGCCTATATTGCCATAACCAAAGATATGAAAGATCATCACTGTAATTGTGACCATAGTAAATGATCCCTCTACACCCTCCTCAACTTCTTTCTAGCTACAAATATGACTGACCATAAAATGCTGCTTTTAATGCTTTTCTGTTATACAGTTTGATGGAATTGTCTCCAATTCATTTCAGTCTTAATTAATTGAGCTAGTTAGATTATCTCCTGCAAGCAATTATCCAAATAACCTAACCTCAGCCCCTTGTCAACTAACTGACGCTTCTTTCTGACATTAATTTCCATGGTGATTTTCTCAGACTGAACTGGATTGCTCATATCTAAATATCTACTCGCCACTGAGCCCATTTCCAACTTCATATATGCTCTTCCACAAGATTGTTTAATTTCAATCCCATTACATTATCCCTAACTGCAACTGACATAGACCACCACTTGATGAATTTCTCTTTAGCAACTCCAGATATCACTGTTCCAGTGGTCACCTTGCAGGGATTTTATTCTTCCACTCTCCATTCCCTACTCTTTAAAAACTTAAGCTTATTTAAAATTCTGCAAACCATACCACATTCTGCACCAAGTTTCAATTACTGGATGTTCATGTTTTCACTAGATTGGCTTTTGGCCTTCTTAAGTTTAAAATGGCCACCCTATGTTTCAGCTCTTCCATGGCTTCAACCTTCTCCATCTGTATAATTCCATCTAGCCTGACAAATATCACTCTGCCCCCAAAAACTCTCTGTTCCTATGATTCCATCAATTTGCACAATACTACACTCTGTTCAGCAAGAAAATATTACAGATACAGGATTTAATGGAATAAAGTATAAAATAGTGTTTATTCAGAAATTTCTTCTACATCATTCCAATCTTCTGTTCTTTACTTGTGATCATCATTAGTTGATACCGTGACCTTTTTCAGAATCACTTCAATGTATTAAAAGCCAGCTGATCAACTGACTTAAGGCAAAGTTCTGAAGTGTGAATTCATGCCTGCCACATCAAAAGCCATGCCACTTCTAAGATTAAGAATGGTACAAGCATCCCAACCCATATCATTTTGATCATAGAAATTCTAAATGTTTTGAATCCACTGAATACTGAATTTTTAATTCTTAAAGCAAACGAACATTTCTTGTCATCATCCAAAAGAGAACCATTAAAACAATTATTTCACAAAGCAATTTGTGCATGCAGGGCCACAATTTATATTAATTATATTCATTACAAATCTTTTTCTCTACAGTTACCCTTAATATCCTAAATATTTAATTGGTTGTTGGAATGCACATACTTATAATGATTTTTACCTAGTGAACAGGACACATTCATTTTCTTACTACGATGTTATTTCTTGACGATAAAACTTAAATGGGACCATTGTTTGGGATTCAAACCATTTACAAGAGAACAGGGAAGATCTTGTAGCTATTTATAGACATCAGCAATGGTATAATGAGATTTTGTCTTAAAAGGCAATGCAATAGTTATTTTACTCAGACGTATCAAAGCAGCTTTGTACAACCATACCATTTGGAAGTAATCATTCTTACTGATAAGTTCTGTTACATTTCTAATTGATTTCTCTGTTACAGAATGAGAACCAACAATCTGCCATTGGGTATTGAGCTTGTCATGCCAAAGTTTGCTTTTGATTTTTCATAACACATAAGCAAATTTTCTATAATATTTAATGCTTAAGTGATTATTAATGTGTAATTTTGAAGCTAGCCTTGCAATACCAGACAAGCAACAGGATACATGCCATCATATTGTATTGCGCTACCACTATATTAAGTGGGCAGATTTTGAACAGTTCTAGCAAAACTGAGCACTATGGTCCATCAGCAGAAGTCAAATTGATTTCTACCACAATCTGTCACCTTGGGTCTAGCACAACTCCACTCTACCATTGTTGTCAAACTGGAAGATTAATGCTGGTTCAATGAAGAGTGCAATGGGTAGGAGGGCGTGCCAGGAGTAGCATGATGCATACTGAAAAATGAGGTGTCAACCTCATGAAGCTATGAAACAAGACTACTTGCGTGTCAATCAATAGACAGAGTTAAACAATCCCACACCCAACAGGCCAGATTTAAGCTCTGAAGTCCTGCTACATCCAGTCATGAATGATAGTGGACAATTAAACAATTAACAGGAGATTGAGATTCTGCAGATATCCCAACCTCAATTCTTAATTGACTGGGGGATCAGATAGTTCTGGAGCACAAATTTTCAATTGACAGATGTTGTTAGGGCCCATAGATTTTGCAGCATTTAGTGCCTTCAGCCATTTTCACATATCATGTGAAATGAATCAAATGTAATGTAGACTGGCATCTGTAATGCTTGGAACCTCAGGAGGAGGTGAAAATGAATCATCCATTCAGCACTTCTGGCTGAAGGTGGATGTAAATACTTCATGCTGCACTGAGTAGAGACAACAAGAGCGACTGAATAAATTAAGGCTAAGGATAATAGTTCAATTCTACTTGACAAACTTTGTATTTTCAGGCACTGTTTTGAAGGATAAAATCTCAAACTATAAGAATTAGCACATATTCTTTGATGCAAGCTCTAAGAAGATAGTACTGGGTGGAATTTTCCCCTCTATGATGTGAATGATGAATGGCAAGAAAGGTGGGAAAATACAAACAAAATGTAAAAAAAAGAGCGATTTTTGTAATTTTCCCCTTGAGTTTCAAATGGCGACTGTAAAACCTCATCATTGGGTGTCAACTACATCATTTTATGCATTTGCATCTTATTAAAGCCCAATCTGTCATATTTGTACATCATTTCATCCAATTCTCCTCTCCTTCCCTGAGAAACAAACTGGCACAAATTTTTGACATCTAAATCAGGTGGACACCTGGTGTCTGCAGCTTACTACCATCCTCACAACAATGCCCCCTCATGCTCTAAGGCCATCACCATCCTCGCCAGTGGGCATTGGCAAACCAGTAGCCAATTACCACATCAATAAGCCTGCTCTCAGATCAATGTCACAAAATTTCAGCCCTTTAACACTTTTACTTGGAGCTCAGGATACACTTAATTGCATGTTTCTGGCAGGTCACTTTATATGTGGGACCAAACACCCATCTCACACATCTGCACAGATCTCCACATCCTAGGGCTCTTAGTTTGCTTTCTGAGCGCTCACTCATTTTACACTTACTTGGAGGCTGCTACTAGCTTCTGTCTATATTAATTTCTTACTCAACACTCACTGACTTCAACACTAAATTATAGGCTCCGTGTGAGTTTTATTGCTGTCTTAATGTAATAGGGTTTTATTCTTTACTCAGTCAGGCTCTGCCACTTGCATTGCTTTTTAATTCAGAGAGAGAATCTGGCATTTTGTCAGGATAGGGAGCACTAAACAGTCAAAGGATGGGCACGTCACAGAGTTGCATCATGCTATGTCAATGTCAAACCTTCAGCATATAGCAGCAGTTTGCACAGCAAACACAATGCATGTGCTTCAAGCAAATAACCCTGTGTGAAAGAGCAAATGCAAAGTAAAACAAAAATTGCTGGAGAAAGTCAGCAGGCCTAGCAGCATCTGTGAAGAGAAAACAGAATTAACGTTTCAAGTCCAGTGAGCCTTCTTCAGAACATGCAGTACTTAGTGGGATGAAGGAAGACTACAGTCAGTTCGGATAATATGTTACAGTCATTCACAAGGCACTCATCTGATTGCAGTCCAGGGGATTTGACCAGTGTCAGTAACACATTAAGTCCTACTCGAATAGGGGAATTGGGCTCAGTCTATCTGACAGGGCAAGTGCAATCAATTTGGGGATTACAGGTCATTTTGATTATTGCAGAGTCATCAGTCTGGGGTTGGAGTGGTGGTGGGATAGAGGGGCAACTTTTCATGAAATTGGGAGGGATTGACCAATGCATTGACAATGGAAGTGGATGAAACAGCCATTAGTGCTAATGCAGAGGTAGGACAGATGACCAAGTGTCCTGAGTAAGTAAATAGGAAGCACAGAGGACAGGAAGGGTTAGTAGTTTGAGAGGATGCAATGGGTGAGAGCTGCTGAGTGAATGTGATGCATGCTGGATGGAGAATTCCAATAGACTTGTTCAGAAGCAAGTGCAGTGACAGAGTTAGAATGAAGGACCTTTGAGTGTGAGGCAACAGAGAAAAAATAGTGGCATTTACCCTTGCAGGGCACGGAAAATCATTGACATTCTTCCTGCTTTCCTGGGCATCCTGCTTTACCTGCGACACAGTACTGACATGGGCTGAAATCTATGTCCAGTCTGCCTTGCTGTGATGGCAGGACCCCTGAGGTGGTCTGCAAAATAAAGGATAGCCCTCCTCTTAACATCTGGTCCACCAGCACCTCTGGGTCCCTGCCAAGAATGAGCTTTTCTTTCCTGTGGGCCATGTTAGGCCAGTTCCTGGTTTGCAGCATATGAAGTGGTATACAGCTGGGCTTTAAGTATGGTGCTGCTTTGTGAATTCAAGAAGGCCCTTGCAGTGGCGAGCACATCTGCCTCTCTGGTCATGTAATTCCCCAAGCAAGGCACCCAGGAACCTGGCTGTGTAATTAGTGAAGTGGATGGTGGAAGATAATGTGAGAAATGTCACTCTGAGCTGTGGCAGACGATGAATTTCATTTAGCAAGACACTTTAACTGAACATAGGGAAATACCTTGAGCGTTGGTGAGAGGGAATTCCTTCATTAAAATTGCCTCTATCATAGGAAAAAATCCACTCAGTATTTTAATTTGAAAAGCATACATTTTCTCATTTTAACTGTTTCATACATGAAAACCCTGCTTACTCAGCATCCTGAGGTAAATTACGGATAAAAGGCATAATAATCTTGGAGATTGTGCACAAACCTAATGTTAATATGTACCATTCTTTCTGACCCATGGGCAGAAAGTAGAAATAACAAGTATCATAAATAACTGGAGACAGACAATTTCAGAGCATTATTAAGAATCATGGAGCCTTGACCGTCAACAACATTTAAGACCCATTTGCACTCCACTCCATGCCTGTGTCTCCATTGGACTCACTGAAAATAAAACATCTTAAATGAAAAGTCTAGAATTCAGAACTGCTGGTTTCAGCTACATTTTATGCCTCACAGGCAATGACATATTTCTTCTTGTCCCAGTCAATTAGGTTGTGCAAGGAGCTCCTCATGTTGTAACAAGTGGGCTGCCTCTGGCACCTAACTTCTCTGACCTAGTGGAGGTTGTCATGGATGCATAGACTAACGTGCACCAAATCACGCAAAGCCTACCTCCATGATATGGACAGTTTTTTTTAAGGGAGATTCTATAAAGTGTTACAGTGTTACATGACTCCTATTTCTGTGAAGAGAAAACACTTACAGCTCTAAAAGTGAATCCAATTTTCTAATATAAAAATACAACATTAAGCGCTGAAAGTAATATGGAGACAATCCAAGAAATCAGAGATTGGATGGGCAAAAGAGGGATATTGTATTAGTGAAATGCAGACTGGGGATGACTTTATCATTGGCAATGGGACTATGAACATGTAAAGCAGGACCAACTTCATTGTATAAATCTAATGTAACATGATTGTATTCATTGGGGTATGTGTTCCCTGTCCTTGCTACATAATTTGCTGACCCAGTGTCAGCCAAAGGGTTGAGTTCTTCTCAATGAATGTAACTCTTTGGGCTTTTTGCTTAGCTAAGTACAAGGCTATTATTATCAATCAGCAACGAATTCCTCCATTAATTAAATGCTGTTAATGAACAAAATAACAACATACAGTGCAACACAGATTCAATTTAAGTCAGAAACAAAAACAGAAGTTGCTGGAAAAGCTCAGCAGATGTGGCAGCATCTGTGAAGAGAAATCAGAGTTAACATTTCGGGTCCGGTTCTGAGGAAGAACAGTTCTGAAGAAAGGTCACTGGACCTGAAATGTTAATTTTGATTTCTCTTCACAAATGCTGCCAAGCCTGCTGACCTTTTCCAGCAACTTCTGTTTTTGTTTCTGATCTATATCATCCGCAGCTCTTTCAGTTTTTATTTTGCAATTTAGGTCAGTTTAGTTAGAATAACTCTCCTCACACCAATCTTAGCAGCGAAGAAAACATTGAGCAGCAAAGGAGCTCTTAGGTATCCATTAAATGCCTTAATAGTATCAACAGTTTAGATTACAAAATAAAGTCTGTGGTTGCTGAAATAGTTGTGGATGGCAGAGGTACAAGGATGATCTGCACCCAGCAATAGCAACTATAATAATGACTTACTGCACATAATGTAGGTCGATACTTGATACTTGTGGATGAAGTGTCAGCAACAAATGTTCAGGTTGGAAGGATGTACAGTGATCAAAGCTTTCAAATTCTTTTCGGAAGGAGGTAACATTAAGTGTTGAGGTCATCTGCTTTATAGAGATCTCTGGCCTTAAACGCTAATTTCTAGCCTATGGAGAAATCAAAATTCCATCTGCAGCAGTAACACTTCATCAATTTTTATAGTCTTCGCAGGGAATCACTCCTATAGTAATGACATTACCCAAAGATACAGCAGAGGTTAGGATTCCAGGCAAGTAGAGTTACATAAACTGCAGCAACAAATATCAGCTCTGAAATGGTGACATTTATTTCCATCAGCTAATTGCAATGTTTCTTTGCACCATATTCTACCACCTTTATGCTCTGAAACATGAAGGACAAGGGAAACAAGACTTGTGCCCAGTTAAGAAACATTTAGTTAGCACCACCCTCAAAAAACCTGTGGGTCTTAACATCCCATATGAGTTTACGTTCAGAAAAAATGTTAATGCTTTAATAAAAATGGTCAAAACAATGAATTCTTAATTAATGTCAAAAAATGATCGATGTTCCTCAAGTCAATTTCTTTGGGTTGCATTGTCATCACACAAAAAAAATTATTGCAACAGACATAACAAACTTTCAGTTGGAAAGTTTAAACCAAGGTGAAGAACTAAAATTGCCTAATATCAGGAAAGAACAATCCAAAGTTCAATTAGTCAGTTAAAATATGATCAGAAGTTGGACCAGGTGATTCATTGTTCGAGGTCAGATGGTGAACAGATTTGTTTATGAGACTATAGTTGAGAACGCTGGTTGCTAGATATGAGACAACATTCTCCATTTTTTCCACAAGTTTTAGCATGTTAAGCGGCAAACAACATGTACTTCGACCACCAGAATAACTCAGCCTATTCCCAGCACTTCAGCTCCAGAATAGCTGTCAGAAAGTGCAGAGGCAAGTATCTCTCCCAACCAGGCACCACAAAACTGATGTACCAGGTTGTCAAACATATGCCAGCAGTTTCTGAATCCTAAAGTTGTCCTTTGAAGTCTACTCTAGAAGGAATCCAACAGCAATGAAGCAAGTCTTTCTTATCTTTGTGTAGTGTGGTTGGGGTTGCAGGAAGAGGGGAGTCAGGGGATTGGAGGAAAGGGAAGGAGGTTGGGTTTTCAGAGGTCATGCCCTTGTCCAGGATCTACGCATTTAATTACTCCCAAATGGGGATAATTGGATACCCGCAACAAACCCAGCTGGTTGTTCCAAAACAGAAATTGCTGTGAAATCTCAGCAAGTCTGGCAGCCTCTGTGGAGACAAAGCAAATTTAATGTTTTGAGTCCAGTGACCTTTTATCAGAAATGGCAGTTTGTCCTGGTTTTCCAGTCTAGACACTTTACCCAAACCGCCATGGAAGCGGGTGATCAGAGAGTTAACAAGTTGAGGATCTTGATTGGCCATTAATTGATCGCTTACTCAGACACTAACTTATTGAATGATAAAGCAAGTTCAAGGGGCTGAATGGGCTACTCCTGCTCCCTTTTCTTATGTTCTAATATTGAAAATTTCAAACATGTGGGATTTAACTTATCTATTTTGTGAATTTGATCTTATATTTTGGAACCTAAACATTACTCCACTTGCTCATAATAAACAGAGTAAAGATCATACTGAATCTATTTGCATAAGCAAAACACCAAAGAAAACATCTGTTGTTAGTTATGATTCCATAACTGGGAAGTATTGCTGAACAATCCAGAGTACACTAATATCTACGCTAACAGCCAATTTAAGATAATCTGTCATATTTGTAAAATGGCTCTTTTAGACTTCCTAGAAGTGGTATATATTTGTATGCAAAGATGTATTCTCTGCAAAGAAAAGGTATAAGTTCAAGCCTTGTGCCTTTTCTCAATTACCTGGGAACCTGAAAAGTCTTTAGTTTTCTATTGCTTTCTCCAGAACAATACCACAGTAAATCAGAAAACTTGCCAAATAATGAGCAGTCTTTCCTCCTGTAATAAAAACTGTTGCAATTGTTTAAAATTTGGCGTGAACATGTTTATCTTAATGAGTACAAATCTTCAGCATCAAGTCTCTCTTTTCAACAATATTCGAGGAAAATAAATTGTTCGCTGAATAGTAATGGGCTGAAGTTTAACTTTTCACATGTAAGAATTTAATATAGATGGTACACAAAGGCGACTTCCCAGAATTTCCCACACTGCTTTTATTGAAATACAGCTGTATGCTCAGAGTACAAATCTACAGCTGGCAGCACAGAGGTCAAAAGGTTGTCAGGATTTCCTGGGCAGGATCGTAAATGTCCAGGCGCAGCTTCTGAAAAGTCACACCTGCAATTCCTGTTGACTTCAGTTTGAAACTGGACTTTTCCTGTGACGTATAATGCTGAAATGAATCAGGAATTGCCTAATTCACAGGGACAGGAAAGCCAGCTATTGTCAGTCAAATGTCCTAAATGTTAAGGATCAGCATTAACGCTGAAACCAAAGAAAAGGAAACAAATTCAGATTGTATCTAAAGCACAAGTAACAGTGTAATGGCCAGAACCCAAAACAAGAAGTCTGTAAATGAAGACAACGTCAATAAAAGGTCAGCCGAAACAATGATACTTCTCTTTGAGCGATATGCACTGAACAGGAACTTTTAAAAATTCACCTAAATCAAGGAAGAAATGCACCAGAATTCATGGGTCAGCAAAGACATGTCCCCAAAAATAAAGCCTTCACAGAGTTTACATTACCATAATTCAAGACCATCGACAAACCAAGGTCAAGCTTGATTTGGGCACCGGAGACCTTGATAGTACTGTACTGTCACAACATGGGAGCTGACTTTTAACCCCTAAATACTAGCAACTTTAGTGTCAAAAATGTAAATGACATATTGACTTAATTAATGACTAGAACAAAATACCCCAGGAATCTACTAAAGTTTCTGGGGTCAAGCAACATACTAGGCAAGGCATCCTAATTGTATGGGAGGTGAAAGGTCATCTTCCCAACAGTGGGGTGAAAGTTGGGAACTTTGTTGGCATTGGATTAAAGGTAGATTGTGTTTCCCAATGCTATTCATTAGCATATCATGCATACTTCATTAGAACATATGGTCATCAGATTAAATTGCACTTTTGTGATTAAACTGGCAGCAAATGACAATCAGGTACTTTTAGATTCATGACTGATTAAAAGTGGCGCACAGCAGGCAGGATAGTCTTCCTGGTGGATTTGGGGTGAGTAGGGGCTTCTTGCTATGTATGAGGACCCTTTGGGAAAAAGGGAGCAAACGCTGAGCTGTTGCTTAAGGAGTTTGAGGTACAGGTAGTTCTGCTATAACGCGTGTTTCGTTAATGCGAATTGGTTGTAATGCAATTGATGAATAGCAGACACTGTTTGGATAATGCTAACTTTCTGCTGCACAGGTATAACGATTTTCTATAGCGATTTCCCTATAACACAATTTTCTGCGGCAATTTTCTATAGTGCAAGGTCACGCAAGAACGCAACTATCACATTATAGGAGAACTACCTGTATAGTTGTCCGTGAAAACAAGGTTGAGGTGTGGTGGCCAGTGGAAGGGTCATGGGTAACAGAGGGAGGAGCTGGATGACAGAGGGAAGGTCAACCTCCACCAAATGCAGCTCAAGGATGATAGAAAGAGTTCAGGGGTGATTAAAGGAGGACTGAGGGAGATTATTGCCGGGTCCAGGGTGTGGGGTCATGTGGCCTAGGTTGCCAACCTCATAGGATTAGCCTAGAGTCTCCAAAATTTGAAAATCAATCTCAGGGATACTACAGTGTGCAACCCTGGAGAATAAAAAAACAATTGGGACATGAATGAAAAGACATATTTTTGTCAGAGATAGTAAGAGCTGCTGAGGCTGGAGTCTGTGATAACACAGCGTGGAGCTGGAGGAACACAGCAGGCCAGGTGGCATCAGAGGAGCAGGAAAGCTGATGTTTCGGGTCGGGACCCTTCTTCAGAAAAATATTTTTGTCATTTTCTTTATTAGATATGAAAATGTAGGAAGTTGAGATTAAAAATGCAATTTTGTTGACAGTAAAGCGTCATCCAATTGAGTAATGAGTCTTTTTATTTTCCAACTGGCTGAGGAAGTCAGTGTGTCATGAGAGTGGATGCGTTGGCTGAGCAATTGCTGATACATAGCGGCAATCATGATAAAACATCCAGAAATACATGAATCATAGTTGGCAGCCCTTTCACAACTTCTGGCAACCAGAAGTAAAAAGGCTTCTGACCCTTGGCATGAACAAGCCCATATGCATGCATCAAAGCCACAGATACTTCTGACTTGGAAGGAGGTTGCACATGTTTCAGTCATGCACATATTCCAATACTGGCAAAGCATTGTTAAGAACTGACGTGTTCACCTGCAAAGTATGGGATGTCTCTGATGCAGATGCTACTGTGACAACAGCTTCTGAGACGTAGTAAGGGGGTGAAAACATAATCAAACAACAAAGAACTGCGGCTGCTGGACAGCTGGCACAAAAACAGAAACTGCTGAAGGAGTTCAGCAGGTCTGACAGCATCTATGCGAAGAAAGCAGAGTTAACGTTTTAAGTCCTGTGGCTCTTCATCAGAACTGTTAGTAACTAGGAAAATATTTATGCTGAAGCTGAAGTGGGTTGGGGGGAGGAGGGGAGAGGTGACTGGATAGATGCAGGCAGAGACTGAAGTGAGAGAGATATGAAAGTGACAGGTAAACAAAGAGATTTGGGATAGCAGGCCAGGGCAGAACAAAGGCTGAACAAGGGATAATAAAAGCTACAAGTAAGAAAGCGAGTAAGCTGTGCTGAATGCAACCCACACAAAATGATAGTAGGCCTAGGAGGACTTGGGAATAGATGATAGTGCTAAAAGCGACTCACGTCATGGCAGGACTAGGTGTGGTGGGGCAAAAAATATGGAAGGATGGAATCAGGCTCAATATTGACTCCTGGAGGCTGCATGGTCCCTGAGTTGGAAATGAGATGCTGTTCTTTGACCTTGCTCTGAGGTTCGCTAGAACACTGAAGCAGGCCTAAGACAGAAAGGACAGCAGATACATGGGAACATCGTCCCCTGCAAGTTCCCCTCCAAGCCACTCACCATCTTGACTTTGAAATTTATCACTGTCCCTTCACTATCACTGGGGCAAAATCCTGGAATTCCCTCTCTAAGAGCATTGTTGGTCAACCCATTCATTGCAGGTGGACTGCAACGGTGCAAAAAGGCAGCTAACCACCATCTTCTCAAGGGCAACTAGGGACAGTCAATAAATGTTGGCCCAGCCAGCGATACCCACATCCCATGAATGAATAAAAAAAATTATCCTCAGAAATGTTGCCTTTCTCCTCATGCACAGTCACTCATTGACTCATTCTCACCTACTCCTAGGCACAACAACACATTATATGTGTTGCATTTAGCAATTCATTTTCTCACTCTTAGATCGTAGTATCACTTTTTCAGTTTTTCATCTATCCTGGCCTGCTATATATTATATACCGCTGTCTGACAACCAATGAATTGTCTGCTGGAGGATTTTCATCTCTCCATTGCAGTCACCAGCCTGTCCACAGATGAAATCATGTGCTAACAGGCTAGCGCCATGGACAAACTCACGGCTTGGGTGGGCTCCTTCCCTCTCTGCAGAAGGAGGATATAAAGCATTAACTTGATGTTAAGTTAATCCCATTGCCCAAGGCAATATCACATGTTTCTTCAATTTGCCCAGTTCTTGACATCAATTTGGAAAAATTGTCAGTCTATTATCATGACATTCAGGCCACACAATTGACAACTGCGCATCCAGCCCATTCCCCAGTAGATCATGAGACTCCTCCTCAGCAGGGCTCACTATGCAGAAATCAAATGTGCTG
The DNA here is from genome assembly GCA_024137785.1 of Ginglymostoma cirratum. Taxonomy (NCBI): domain Eukaryota; kingdom Metazoa; phylum Chordata; class Chondrichthyes; order Orectolobiformes; family Ginglymostomatidae; genus Ginglymostoma; species Ginglymostoma cirratum. The sequence continues at coordinate 36,071,583 of JAHRHZ010000133.1, read as the reverse complement.
CCACCATTCTTCTTGCATTCTCTAACATGTGCAAGCCTAGTATATGTAGTCCGCACATATACTCTCTGTAACTGGTGCAACTTTAACTGCATGTCCTGCCTCCCCTGCACTCAGCCTACATCTTTCATCTGCTATAACAAGGTGTGGAGCTGGATGAACACAGCAGGCCAAG
>JAHRHZ010000133.1:35953344-36051411 GCA_024137785.1 Ginglymostoma cirratum | reverse complement strand
CGCACATCTCAAATGTCCTCATTCTTCAAGGACCGCAACTTCCCCCCTACAGTGGTCGAGAACGCCCTCGACCGTGTCTCCCGCATTTCCCGGAACACATCCCTCACGCCCCGTCCCCGCAACAATAATCAAAAAAGAATCCCCCTCGTCCTCACATACCACCCCACCAACCTCCGGATCCAACGCATCATCCTCCGACACTTCCGCCATCTACAGTCAGACCCCACCACCAAAGACATCTTTCCCTCCCCACCCTTATCTGCCTTCCGGAGGGACCACTCCCTCCGCGACTCCCTTGTCCGCGCCACACTCCCCTCCAGCCCCACCACACCCGGCACTTTTCCTTGTAACCGCAGGAAGTGCTACACCTGCCCCCACACCTCCTCCCTCACCCCAATCCCAGGCCCCAAGAAGACATTCCACATCAGGCAGAGGTTCACCTGCACATCTGCCAATGTGGTATACTGCATCCGCTGCACCCGTTGTGGCTTCCTCTACATCGGGGAAACCAAGCGGAGGCTTGGGAAAAAAAAAAAAAAAAAAAAAAAAAAAAAACGCAACAAACAACTGCACCTCCCAGTCGCGAACCATTTCAACTCCCCCTCCCATTCCTCAGATGACATGTCCATCCTTGGCCTCCTACAATGCCACAGTGATGCCACCCGAAGGCTGCAGGAACAGCAAAAAAAAAAAAAAAAAAAAAAAAAAAAAAAAAAAAAAAAAAAAAAACTCCACCTCCCTAACCTGTTTTTCCTCTCACCCCAAGCCACACCCCCATCTCCTATCTACTAACATCATCCCGCCCCCTTGACCTGTCCGTCCTCCCTGGACTGACCTATCTCCTCCCTACCCCCCTACCTACACTCATCTTTACTGGCTCCATCCCCGCCTCTTCGACTTGTCTGCCTCCTCTCCACCTATCCTCTCCTCTATCCGCCTCCCCCTCTCTCCCTATTTATTTCAGAACCCTCTTCCCCTCCCCCATTTCTGATGAAGGGTCTAGGCCCGAAACGTCAAGCTTTCCTGCTCCTATGATGCTGCTTGGCCTGCTGTGTTCATCCAGCCCCACGCCTTAATATCTAGTACTACAGCTTATGTGGTCAACGGTAATCAATCAGCCTGAAATCATAAAAACATAAAGTAAGCACAAGAGTTGTTAGCAATCTTCATTTTCACTTTCTACAGCTAACGTGGTACTGAAATTATCCATTTCAGTCAGAGTGACGTTCATAGGAACACCATGGCTTCAGGCATCGTTAATACATATAACACTTTTCTTTTTGTAAAGAACTTATCGATCACCTTTCACAACAACCTGAAAGTGTCACCTCGTCCTTTACAGTAAATGAAATACTTTCGAAGTATAGGCTCTTGTGGAAAACACAGCAGCTAGGTCACACCAGCAACAATGAATTTAAATGACCATTAGTTAATTATAACATTGTTTGATGAGCAATAAATGGTGAATAGAATATTTGAGAGAACTCCCACCCCACCCCTTCTTCAGAATGTTTTCATGTTCACCAGTGAGGAGAAAAGGTGTCCTTTAAACATTCAATAAGAAAGTCAATATCACTGGGAACCTTACCACTAAACAAAATCTGAATTTATATTTAATCTGAGCTTGGTGACATTTGCAATACGATTCTCTAGGTCAGTCGTTCTCAAGTACTTTACTTAAGTGACCACTCCTATTCTACGAAATTTATGAACTTTTTGGCCTTATATATAAATGCTGGACTTCCTACTGTTACAATAGTGATTATAGTTCAAAGGTACTTAATTGATGATAAATTATTTTGGGGCATGCTGAGGTCACGAATGATTCGATACAGGCCCAAATTACTTCTTTCGTTCCTTCTTTCAGTAGAGGCATTGAAGTTGAGCACATTCCTGTCTTCATCTGATCTCTCCACGTGTGCACTGTACAGCTGAGATTGTTTGGTTATGATCAGAAGCAGAATTCTTAACTGATAAAATTTCCATATTTTCTCCAAGATGTTAATGTATCAAGGTGTTACTGTATAAATTTTCCTTTTTTTTGCGCAGTGGCATATTGTGTACACTATCACGGTCAAGTTGAAATGTTGTTAACTTAATTGGCCATATACTTATTACTTGATATTCATAAGAGAGTTTACCTTGTTTGTTTTTCTGTCACAAATATCTCATTTACTTCACATGCAGCTGCAAGACCTTTGCTGAAGTATTTTCCTGTTTAGCCAGGTCTTTTCACATAGGTTCAACTAAATCTTTGTGAAAGAAGTTGGCCCCAATTAGCAAACTACTGCGGGCCTTTTGAACCTGATTCTATAACATGTTTATAAACAGTGCAAAGTTTTAAAAATTGAATACTTTGTCCATCGAGAAAACCTATACCTTTGCTCAAGCCTTACCCTGTAACCCCTTTCTAGGACCAAGTTACAGTAAATGTATCTAGCAGGTGTTACTACTATTCCTTTGGATCTGGCCACAACTGAGCTAAGTATCTTGTCAACAGATTTATGCTGGGCTTGAGTAATGCAGTGGTAGTGTCCTTACCTCTGAGCCAGAGGCTGGGGTTCAAGTCCCACCTGCTCCAGAGGTGTGTCATAACATGGCTGAACACATGGTTTTAAAATATCCATTCCAGTTTCGGGTCTTGCAACGCAGTGATAGTGTCCCTATCTTTAGGCTAGAAGTTCCACTTACTCAGGAGTTGTGTCCAAACATGCCTGACCTAGGTTGATTGAAATATTTTGAGGAACTCCTGCAGCAATATCCTAGGACTGAGATCATTGACCTCCAACAGCCATGACCATCTTCCTTCATATTAGGAATAAAAACAGAAGTTGCTGGAAAAGCTCATTAAGTCTAGCAGCATCTGTGAAGAAAAAAAATCAAAGTTAATGTTTCGGGTCCGATGACGCTTCCTCAGAACTGTTCAGAACGTTAACTCTGATTTCTTCTTCACAAATGCTGCGAGAACTGCTGAGCTTTTCCAATAATGCCTTTGTTTGTTCCTGATTTACAGCATCTGCAGTTCTTTCAGTTTTCCTTCGTGCTAGATATGACTTCAACATTTACTACCAGTAGTTTGTAACACTGTCTAATTATTATGCACTATATACAGCTTGACCTGGAGCCATTAGCAGAGGGTTCAATAACAAAACTTCAGAAAACTTGCAACAAATCATGCCTCTACATTATTCGATCATGGCTATTTGATTTTTTGTAAGTCCTATAACATAATTGGGTCAGTGCTTTAGTTGAAGGAACAGTCTATAGACTTTTATGTTTTACTGAATATTTTGCCTATTTTACGTGAGCTTGCCATAATGTTATTTAGTGATATACAACAGGTATCCAGGTTCCTCAGTCAGTCAGTCTATTTCACCAACAATTGACAGACAATCATTCCTCTGATACCAGTTTCCAAAACATTGAACAGGTCTGCTTCAGCCATTCCAGTCTGAAATCAAAATGGTTTTAGACAGCAATAGCTCAAAGAGCCAAGACTACTTACAATAGAGAAAATAGAAGACGATATAAAGAAAATAAAGACTGACCAGACCATCAATTTATTATCTACTTTTAAAACAAAACTCACATAGCAAGCTATGAATTCCAAACACTCAATGTTTAGGAAAATTACATAGACTCATACATGGAAACAGACCTTTCAGTCTAACTCATCCATGCTGACCAAGTTTCCGAACCCTAAACTAGTCCCACTTTCCCGCATTTGGCCTCTCTTCCTCTAAATCTTTCCTGTTCATGTATCTGTCCAAATGACTTTTAAATGTTGTAATTGTACCTGCATCTACCACTTTCTCTGGCAGTTCATTCCACATACGAACCACCCTCCATGTGAAAAAGTTGCCCCTCAGAGAAAAACACACATTTCTCATTTATAATGACATTTTAGTATTTATTTTCAAGCATGGAGCTTCTCTGCATGACAGTTTTAAATATTGTGAAGAATTTCTTTGTTTCCATATGAAAGGATAATGACTTCGAGAAAGCGGTGAGAAAAAAAGTTAAAGTGCTGAAGCAGGATGAATACATATGTTTAAATATACATAAATTGCAGGAGATGGGACCCTATGAATATATCAATGAAAGAATCATAAAGCACGAAGTAAGTTAGAAAGAGATTTTATCCAAACAATGGATGTGGCTTCAGGGTGTTCTTACCAAAAGAGTTAATTGGCCTTGATTATGCAATAGATATACATTAACCAAGGTAAAAACGTTTATTTCCTCCTCCTCAGTATTTTAAAAGCCTAAACCGTAACACTCATTACTTAGCACGGGAATGATCACACCCAGAACATTAAGTTGTCAGCCTCTTATTAGACAATAAACTTCAGTTCAAAAAAATCGGAGTTAAATTAAAACCTTGTTTGATGGATGATTTCATTTTCTATATTATATTTGAAACAAGCATTTCACCCGACAGTTCTTGAACCCAATTAAATAATACATCATACAAATGAGAAGGGCTTCCTGGCTTAACTTCAGCTGTTTCATCAAACATCTGACAGAAATGCAAAATATATAGGTTATGCTGCAGTTGCCACAAAGTACTAGATTTAAATCATTTACCTGCACTTTACAAATCACAATAAACTTTATGATTAAAAAGCAACCTACTAATGAATTATTGTAAGCTCATATCTGAGTACCTATATTTAATCTGTACTTAATATTAAAGAATCAATAGGGGTATCAAATTGAATAGTTCCTGAAACCATGATCAGGGACGACAATGAGTGATTAACCTATGTTTGTTAGTTAAAATTGCATGCCCCTGACCTTCATGGGGCCTCCTCAGCAGAATGAATGCTGCATGCTGGTCATTGGCTGCTTACATAAAAAGGGATCTATAATCATAATATGCAACAAAATACACATAAACAACAAAGCACAACTTAAAGATAGTCTCCACCTCTTTAAGAGGTTAATGGTGGAGGTGTTTTCTACATCACGGCTGCAGCAGATGCAGGAAGTATCCTGGGAAACAGTGAGGAATGAGAATGAGAATAGCTTGGGAGAGAAAGAAGGCTCTAATATGTTCTGGTGCTGCATTGGTAGCCCTGGTGGTGGAGGAGGAGGGAAAATATCGCCTATATATAATAGGGCAGGAAGTCCTACATACACACAGAAAGAAGGCCTTGGGTGTAGATTATTTTAGAGGCCCATATTGAGATTTTAAATATAATGGAATATAATTCTCTGTAAACATTTGATGACTTCACATGAGTTATCAAGGCCAGTGAATGCATCTGCAAATGCCATACCAATTACAGTGCCAAACTTTGCTACTGCTCAATTCACCATACAACATCACTTATCTGCTTACAACTTGTATCAGTCAGGACTCAAAACTAGTATTCATAGCTTCTCCTGACCCATGTACACTCAGCATAGCTGCAAGCCTCACTGTCAAGTTTTACACTTTACCATTTTCCAGCTGTTCAACCATGACAGTGACATCACACACACTATTACACAATACTGACTGACATACTTCACGTAATGCACAATCAGAGATAGAAGATAGTTAACTAAATGTAACAGGCATCTCCACATGCCCGAGCAGTGTGGGGGAACAGTGTTGGTCTTTACTGGAATTGTTATTGCTGAAGTGGTGACCAGTAGTTGGGCCATTGATGATAGTGGTATCTTTCTGATTGCTTCTGCTTATCATATCCCGATTCCCCTTCAACTTGATTTACAAACGGTGGACAGCGTATTCATGCACCTGTTACTTTTCCCTCTTCCATCATGGCATATTTATCCCTATATCTTTTTTTCTTTCAGCTGCCAAGAAGAAAATTCTGGTCCAGTAGTGAGCAAACATCAGGAATAGAAACAGGAATTAGCCATTTGGTCATAGAGCCTGTGCTACCATTCCATAAGAGTGTACCTGATTTGATTGTAGTCTTATCTTCACTTTCCTGCCTGGCCCTTATACACCCAGATGAGAATAATGATGAAGATATAGCATCATCACTTGATTTCATAATCTCAGTTGCTAGCTCTGATACTAACACCATGTGTCTCAGAGATAGATCAGATCCAGAATATTCATATTATGAGATAATTGGTTTGAACAACAGCAACCAGACCCAGCTGCACGAATAAGACAGATGCCACTTCACCAGAGAGTGAGGGAGGGTATTAGACTCCTGAATCAGGACAGTTTACACCTGAACCAGAATGGGACCAATATCCTAGCAGGTGGGTTTGCTCGTGCTGTTGGGAGGAATTAACTAGGTCAGCACCTGCAGAGGACACATTGCGTTAGCACAATAGGGACACCACATAAGGCACAGGAAGTTCAGCCATGTGAGTTTCAAGGGAGTAAGGTGAGGTTGGATGGTCTCTACTTTAATGTTAGGAGTACTATACGTAAGATGGATAATGTTATGGAATGTCACATGCAATTGTGATATTGTTGCCATCACAGAGGCATCGTTGAGGGAAGGGCAGGATTGGCAACTAAATATTCCAGAATATATGGTCTTCAGACAGGACAGGGAGGGTGTAAAAGAGGAGGTGTTGTCGCAATATTAATTAAGGAGTCAGTTACTGCAGTAAGGAGTGCAATATCTGAGAAGAATCTTCAAATGAGGATTTGTGGGAAGAGTTTAGGAATGAAAAGGGAGCAGACACACTTCTGAGAGTGTGTAATAGACCTGCAAACAGTTAGCAGGCAGTAGAGGAGCAGATAAATTGACAATTCACTGAGCTGTGTAAAAGCCATAATAAAGTAATTATATTAGAGGATTTAATCTTCCTCAACATTAAGTGGGATCGTCATAATTTTACGGGTTTAGAGGGGCAAAATTCTTGAAATGCACCCAGAAGAGCTTTTCATCTCAGTATACAGAAGGTCCAACCAAGATGGTCCACTACTGGACCTAATTCCGAGAATGAAGCTGGATAGATGTTTGAGGTGGTAGTGGGAGAGCGTTTTAGTTACAGCAACAACAACACTGCACATTTTAAGTTTATTATGGAAAAGGAGAAGGATGGTCTGCAAAAAAAGGGTTTTAGATTGGGGAAAGGTTGATTTTATTAAAATAAGGCAGGATTTGGCCTGGGTAAATATATGACAGAACAATGGGAGTGGTTGGAGCAGGGTGGGGATTTCAAAACTGAATTATTGAGATTTCAGGACCAAAATGTTGTTTCAGGTGACATATAGGAGCATCAAGCCCAGAGGACCCTGGAAAAGGAGGAAAACAGAGGGTTTTAACTGGTACAAAGGGAATATATAGAAACATGGGACCATAGCAACACAGGAATAGGAGTTGGCCATTCAGCTCCTCGAACCTGCTCCATCATTCAATAAGATCATGGCTGATCTGTGGGCTAACTCTATATGCCTGCTTGGGCCCATGTCCCTTTGATAACCTTGCTTAATAAAAACTTATTTAGCTAAGATTTAATTTTAACAATAGAATTAGCATCAACTGCCTGTTGAAGAAGAACGTTTCAAACCTTTATTATTCTTTGCTTGTAGAAGTTCTTTCTAACACCTTTCCTGTCTGGCTTGGCCGAAGTTCTTTTTCCTGGAGCATCGGAGGCTAAGGGCTGGCTTTATAGATGTTTATAAAATCATGTGAGGCACAGATAAGGTGAATAGCCGAGGTCTTTCTCCAAGGGTAGTAGAGTCCAAAACAAGAGGTCATAGGTTTAAGGTGAGAGGGGAAAGATTTAAAAGGGACATGAGGGGCAACATTTTCACACAGAGGGTGGTGTTTGTATGGAATGAGCTGCCAGAGGAAGTGGTAGAGGCAGTACAGTTACAACATTTAAAAGACATTTGGACAGGCACACAGATAAAAAATGGTTTAAAGGAACATGGACAAAACACAGGCAAATGGGACTAGTTAAGTTTGGGATATTTGGTTGGTATGGATGAGTTGGACTGAAGGTCTGTTTCCATGCTGCGCGGCTTTATGACTTTATGGTTCCTGCTTCTAGACTCTTTTATCAGTGGAAAAAAGTTTATCTGTATCTACTCTGTCTTTCCCTTTTAATATCCTGAAAACCTTAATTAGATCACCCCTTAATCTTCTAAATTCTAGAGAATAAAGGCCTAATTTGTCTAATCTCTCCTCATAATTTAACTCCTGAAGTCGGGTATCATCCTGGTAATCATGTGTTGAGCTCCCTCCAGGGCCAAAACATCCTTTCTAAGGTGTGGTGCCCAGATCTGTTCAAAATACTCTATGTGGGATCTAACTGGGGTTTTGTATAACTGCAGCATACCATCTTTGAAGCCCTAGTGGATAGGAAGTGCAGGGGCGAACTTTAGAAATCAATTAGGAGAGCAAAGAGGGGCCATGACAAAACACTGACTGGTAAGATTGGGAAGAATCCTAAGATATTCTACAGGTATATTACTTGGAAGAAGATAACCAGGGAAAGAGTAAACCTATTAAGGGCCAAGGGACAATCTGTGTGTGGAGCTGGAGAACATTGTCGGGTGTTAAATGAATACTTCACTTACATCTTCACTCAGGAGAAGGAGGATGTATGTACATGAATCAGGAAAAGGAGCTAAGAGGTTCTTTAATAGTTTGGGAGGTATGGAGAGGTATTAAAGGTCTTGGTGGTCTTAATAGGGGACAAAACCCCAGGTTTGGATGTATCCCATCTGCTGTCAGAGATGAGGGAGGAAATTGCAGGAGCTCTGACACAAATTTTTAATTCCTCTCTGGCTAGAGGGGAGGTGCTAGAGAACTCAAGGATAGCTGGAAGGTAGAATAACTCGAGAATGCAGTTCCAATTTTCAAGAAGGGAGGTGGAGATAAACCAAGGAATTGCAGACTAATTAGTTTCACATCAATAGTAGTGGAACTTGGAGAATATTCTGAAGGAGCTAATTAATCTCCATATGGATAGGCCAAATTTGATCAGGGATATTCAGCATGGCTTTATCAAAAGGAAGTTATGCCCACCAAGTGTGATTTAACTTTTTCAGGAGATGACCAGGTGAGCAGATGAGGGCAGAGCAGTAGATGTACTTTATATGGATTTCACAAAAGTCTTTGACAAGGTCCCACATGGGAGACTGATAAAGTGGGTAGAAGTACATGGGATCCAGGGAAACTTGGAAAGTTGGATGTAAAATTGGTTTAGTTGTAGACGGCTGCAGAAGACTGTTTGTGTGACCAGAGTCCATAACGATCAATGCTGGAACCCTTATTAATCGTGATATATATAAATGTATAGAAGAAAACGTGAGGGAACAGGTAAGTAAGTTTGTGGATGACACAAAGATTGTCTGGGTGGTTGACAATAAGGAAGAAGACCTTTGGTTACAGAGGATATAGATGAGTTGATCAGATGGGCAGATCAGTGATTAGGTGGAATTTAACAATAAGTGTTCTTTGGAAGAAGTAACATGACAAAGGGGCGTACAATGTAAGGCAGGACATCAGGAGGCTCAGAGGAATCTTGGTGTACTTGTCCATAGATCCCTGATGGCAGCAGAGCAGGTTAATAGGGTAGTTAAGAAGGCATAAGAGAGACTTGACTTTATCAGTCATGGCATTATTATAAGAGCAGGGAGGTTATGTTGGAAGTGTAAGGGACTTTGGTTAAACCACAAATGGACTGTTCTGGCCACCACACTATGGGAGGATGTGACTGCACTGTAGTGGATGAAGATGAGATTCTCCCAGATGTTCTGAAGAAGGGTCCCTGGACCCGAAACATTAACTCTGAGTTCTCTCCACAGATGCTGCCAGATCTGCTGAGATGTTTTCCAGTAATTTTTGTTTTTGTTTCATCAGGATGTTGCCTGGAATGTAGTAGTTCAGCTATGAAGAGAGTCTGGATAAGCTTGTGTTGTTTTCTTTACAGCAGAGAAGATTGAGAGGTGACCTGATTAAGGTTTATAAGAATATGAGGGGCATAGACAGGGTTGAAAAGAAGAAACTGTTCCCCTTAGTTGTAATGTCAATAATAAGGAGGCAAATTTTACAGTGAAAGGCAGGAGGTTTAGGGGAAATATTTTTCACCCATAAGTTGGTGGGAATTTGGAATGCAGCGTCTGAGAGAGAGTTAAAGTGGAAAATCTCACAACCTTTGAAAAGTACTTGGATGAGCACTTGACATATCATAGCATTCAAAACTATGGGCAAGTGCTGGAAGGTAGGACTATTGTAGATTTAAGGTAGTTTTTTGTTGGTGCAGACTTGATGGGCTGAAGGGCCTCTCTGTACTGTATGATTTTATGATTCTATAAATTTCTCTCTGAACACCCTGGATCCATGTGATTTCCTGTTGAGAACTTTCCCCTCATCCCGACCCCTGCCTTCTGCTTGCTCTGATTTTCAAGGCCTCTATTTGTTCTCCTGCCATTCTGCACTCCAAAGGAAATAGCTATTAATTATTACAAACATGTCTGAGAACAACTATGTAGTGCAGAAGGCTTGAAGTTAGGATAAACTCCTTCAGTACCTGCCAAACTACTCCCTATAGACTTGTGACTTAAAACAGGAATGAGAAGTATCAACTTGTGCAATAGTAAGACGATATTCACTGACAATTTATATGCCAGTAGTTGATAACCCCTTAATCGTGCTGGTGGGTGTCCTTCCTGCTGCTAACATGTGATACACTAAATTGGGAATCAATATTGGCTGAAATGTTAAGTTTGAAAAGGACGCTGCCAATGTCAAATCCTCAGCGCAAACAGATTGCCATGATGAACTGCCCTCAAAGAAATTTGTATGCGTGCGCCAGGTCTGCCAAAACACCCAGCTGAATTTCATACATGAAATATTAGCATGAAGGCACAGTACGTCAAAATCTCCTTGCAGTTTTCCATAACTTCCAACAGAATCAGATTTATTAACTGAGCTCCTGAGTGGACATTGCAGGGTCAATGTTAGTGCCTCCAGAAAGTGTAATTAGATCTTGCCTCCCAGCCCTCCAATCACATCTTCCACCTACACACTTCCTAACTCATGTTAAAATTAGCCTAAATGTAATTGCTGCAGGGAAAAAGGGAAGAAAAAAGGCTAATTATCTCAGGGAACGCGAGGAACTAATTGTTGACAACAAAGTGTTGGTGGAGGTCTTTGAGCATGTTCGCATTATCTTGGGAAAAATATATACAAAAGGTCTCATGGAAAAATAGACAATACGTTTCCATGTGTGGAGGCAAAACATTAAACCAGTCAATGTTTCCATTCAACCAGCTCTCCATCTTTCATTCTAATTAACAGTTTTGTATCTAACATTTGTTGCAAGAGAAGTTTGTGATTTGTACAAGGCTCTGAGGCCCTGAAATCTCATGAGTGATGTTAAAATAGCACAGGTGTGATGGAGTAGGGACCTTGGCTGGCTACAAGATGCAGCCTCTATGCCTGTGGAAATGTAATTTGAAACAGCAAGAATAAATAAGAGATGTTCGTCTTAATTAATATCAGAGAATTACAAATGTGTTCCCATGGCTGGTCAGTGACCTGGGAAGAGCTGAGGACCAACAATGCCAGAAATTAATAATCATTCTAGGGGAGATCAATGACACTTTAGAAAGTTAATCTATCCTCTTTGGGATCATTTACCTTCTCCTTTGTTTCCATTGAGATCCTTCCAAATGCCTCTGTAGAACTCACAGTGATTATCCTCTAACATGAGTTCTATGGAACTATTATAAGGGTAAAATAGGCACAGTTCCCAAGGTAGTCTGAAATCTGACATGCCTGTCTCATGCAGAATTGTAGTAAGACCCTGCCCTATCCACCAAAATTTAGGGTAAAGTTTAGAGGTTAGGAACCTGATGGCAGCTCTTTCCAGCTTCAAGAATTCAAAGTATCAAATGTTTAAAACTCAGCAATATGGTTAACCAATATTTGATTGGAAAATCAAATTTGTTCATTACAATACTTTATTGACCAAACATTCACAAATCAAAACTTACTGTCATTGAAAAAGAATACATACTACACCCAAGAAATAAGGTAACATGTTGCAAAGCAGACATTAATTAACAAGCAACATAAAAGCCACATGAGTTCTTTACAACTAAAACTTCAAACACAAGCTGGATTGGATGGATTCAAACCACTGCTGAGATGGACATGGAAATGGAAGACCAAAATACTGAACATTTTTCATCCTTAGAGAGGTAAGATATGACCTGAGAATAAGAGAAGGTAATGAGTGAAGATAGATAAAGATATAATGATTATTGAACTGCAGTAGTTGCAAAAGGCAAGTCTCTTCTACCTTCTCCAGATAGGTTAGGGATGATCCTTAAATCCTGGCCTTGCTAGTGAAGTATGCATCCCCTGAATGAATTAAAATATTGGGTTGAATTCTCTGACACCCTGAAAGATTGGGCTATGGCTTATGTGAGAAGTCAAGTGAGGCACTTCTTGATGATGGAAGCAAGAAGTTGACTTCCATGCTGAGTTTTGGATGTCGAAATGCTATTCTTGCTATTGAACAGTGAAAGGCTATTAACAAGAATTTATTGCTCAGATGTAGAAGGTGAGGTCAACTTTGAAACGTCCTGAGAGGAATCTTCTGGGGAGCCTGTATGTGATTCTTCCTTAAATTGGTTGCCTCCTGGCAGTGTCCTGTCCTCTTGTGAGGAAATGGCTCATAGAGAGGGCTCAGCATCCCTCATACCCCTGTCTGCAAAGCAGGATACCAATTCCTCCTTTCTCATTCATGTCGATAAGTATCTTCAAATTCACATGGTAGTGCTAAACTGTGAGCACTTAACTGGTGTGCAATGACCTTTAAAGTAGGACATCAGCACCAGAAGTGCCTGTATATCTCAGGATATCCCAGCAGTGTTGAGTATTTCTGACTGTGGTGAGAGGCAGAATCAGGCCACCATTGAAAGAGTGCCATAGGGCGTGGTAGTTAGCTAATGAGGTAAATTTGAGATGATAGTGTGAGAAAACTCACTCGGCCTTGTGGAGGAAAACCTTCCATGAAAATCATTGAAACTGAGACTTACAGTGAGATTCAACCAAACAACATTGCCTAGCATGAGCTGCACGAATGAATATTGATCTCCCAAGTCCCAAAGGAAAAACAACAAAGCACTCAAGAAAAAAACTGCAAAATCTTAATGAACAGTGATATCAGTTTAGTCCAGAAGAGATCTATATTTCTCTTGTTGCTAAGCAGTACAATATGAAGGGAGGCCCCAAAAGTTCATGCTAAAATAGAGAAAAACAACATCTTCATTATTGAAAAAGGAACCTCACAATGCATGCTCTAATAAAGATCAAATTGCAAAGCAAGATTGTTAAGTTCAAATGTCTTTAAAAAATGGTGCTTGTAATAATAGCTGAAAATTGGATTGGAGCAATTACTTAGACAAAGAGTGTCAAAGAGTTGCAGGGTGCATCAACACTCTCATCATGTCAAATTGTTGTGCTAATTTAGCTTCTTCATATTTTATACTCCGGAACTTCTCCAGGGCAGCTTCCCAAATGAATTATTAGCAGCCATTATTTAAAGTAAAACCAATTGATTTGACAGAACAGAAACAAGCTTGAATTTACATTTTAATCATTTTTATATTATGTATTTTTTAAAGGATTACCTGATAAAAATGGTTTAGAAAGTTCAATTTATACACTAAAGAAAATTTTTATATTTATACAATCTTTGATCTGCTGCAATTTTAAACGCATAGCAGCTTTCTTTCTGACAGAAAACAGAAGTGATCATTGTTTTCCAATGCACTTACAGCTGCTTAAGAGCTTAGCATTTTTCTTCACAAAGTACCTGAAAGGTTCAATCTTAAAAATTAAGTATTTATTTTTCAGTTTTGAAGGGTGACTATTGTCAGTCAGGAATCAGTCAGTGTTTTTGATCTATGCCATTATTTTCAATAATAAACTTAAATGAAACCTAAAGCTGTGTTTAGAACTGTACAACCATCAGATAAAGGAAAATTCATCACATCAGTCTTCTGAATTCAAACATACATTCCAGACTTAAAAGGACACAAGGTCAATTGTGCATGAGGAGTTAAAATAAGTTACTTTTAGATAGTAATCACCAACCAGTTCAAATATGCTACCACCAAATTTCATGAAGTTACGTTTGGATGTCTGTAACCGACTCACTAAGTCAGGACCTTAACTAGTGCAAGTCTGTAGATACTTAGGGCAACAACTGATAATTTTATGAGTTGTTATCTTCAAATTTAATAGTTCCAACTTGGGTTCAAAGGTAAAAGGAAGCATAAAATGTGTGCAATACTGAAGGGAGCTTAAGCCCCACCCACTATGATGATGTCATATGGATCTGGCAGGAGAACAGATTAGGACCTTAAACAGTAAGGCCAGCATACCCTCATTGTCTCTGTAACAATATTTAGCACACTGTGCAACTAGTACCTGATTGTTACCAAGCAATGGACTACATTTTGTTTAAGACAAGTATCTGTTCTTATTAAACTAGCAATTAGTTTTCCTCTACCACGTCAGACCAGTGGGTTTTGTAGATCCCTATGCTGAAAGAGGGTGGTGGCAGCAAACCTACCCTATAGTGAGCAATAGTGCAGGCCGCCTTGAACAACATAGAGAGCAGTGGTGCATATTGTTTGTACAACATGGTAAGCCGTGGTACATATTCCATTTAGCTGCCTCATGCCACATGCCAGAAGCAGAAGCAGTCTGAAGATTTCTTTAAGCACAGCTTTAAGAGCACTGCTAATGTAAACAACAACAGGAAGAGCTGAACTTTCAAGTACCCTATAGAAGAAAACATTTTAGCAAGATTCAACAAGATAAAAGCTACAGCCAAGGGGATAAGCATTTCAGATCTGTAAGGGATATGTTTTAGCTGCTGAATGTTAGGGAATTCCATCAAGTCGAAGTGTTAAATGCTCCAAGAACGTTACAGATTATATTGTGTGCCAATAATGATTTGTAGGAATGGTCCCAAATTGGAGAGTGAATGGACATTTGATGTTCTACATGTAAAGCTAAAATCCCTGATGGGAAAGGGAAAGCTTTAGGAAGAAGGGCAGAATTACAGGCTAGGAAAGTAGAAGTAAAGAAAAGAGGTTATACCTCAGGTCAGCATTTCTGACATAACATTTTGGTCTCATAAGGCACAACTACAATAAGCGAATTCAGGGGTCATTAAAGAATTTCAAACTGAGGGCACAGACCCAGAGATGTTAATAAAACTGCTAACATTTTTCAAGGTCTTCAAGGAATTAAATGCTAGTTGGGATAATGCATTGATACATGGCAGAACAGTTGAAAAGCATGATCAGAGAATGCATACAGTTACAACACTCATAGGCAGAAGGACCCACGCTTAATGACAAAAGTGAATTTTCTGAAGAATCCACTTGCTTCCCAGGGCAATTTGTGATGGGATAATGGCAGATTTGCAGGAAATTGTTGAGTTTCCTAGTCTGTTATCAGCTCCTGACTTGCAAAAATCCTTAAGATGGTAACCCACTTGGTAAAATTTTGTTTCATATGTTTTGTTTCAAACCTTTGAGATACTTCCCAAAGAAGATGGAAATCTGGGACTGAAACCATATCAGGAGGCTGTGCATCGAAGGATTAGGATGTGATGATCTCCATGGGTGACAAAGCCCATTTGAATCTGTCCTACCCAACCACTATAACTGCTGACTCTTCAGCGATAGACTAGGAGCAGTGTTCCTCCAGGTTCAAACAGATAGGTTGTATGTCAGTCTTCTATACATCACAAGCATGTCAAACATAGAAATATGGTATGCCATGATTGAGAAGAAAGTTCTCTTGGTTATATAACTTTGCAAGACATTTTCAGTAAAATCTTTGAACATAGAGATTGACCACAAACCTCGGGTCTCCCTGTTAGATAAGAAAGAATTAACAAGGATTATGCCATGAATACCGAGATTTCAACTCTGTCTTATGATGTTCCCCATGAAACAATATATGTGTAGAAAAAACTGCAGATGATAGTTGATGCATTCTGCAGAGATCTCCAGGTAAATACGCTTCCAAGGCATTACATTGAGCTTGCTCACAAAATTGTTTTATGTATTCAGTCTTGTAACAGCAGTCAGCAAAACAAATCGGTTTAACCCAAAATGACAGGAGAAGATGGAAACCGAGAATGTCTCTGTCAATATTGTTTTGAAGTTTGATGAAACAAAGGCCCAGTGAGTTGGCATGAAAACATGTTTTGAGGACCAATATCATTTCACAAACTTGGAAGACTTATGGATATATGATGTGTTATGATTCTGACAGGAAGAATGCATTGGTAATCAAGGTCCACTACTCCACATGTTGTATTATTAATGCAAACGTTTCACATCTATCCACAAAATGGCTACAATTTTCCTTTATTACTGGCATCTAGAACTGTTACTACTGTGGTCTAATTGTTTTTTTTTATACAGTCAGAAGTAACTCATTTATTATAAACATAATCTATTCTTTAAGCAAGTGGCAAAACTGGCTAACACTAAGTTGTATTCTGTAATTAAATTATATCTCCTTAATCCCAAGTGGACTCACTCACATCAAACAAGTTGTTACATCAAGTATTTTGAAATAGCTTCCTAACTTCCAATTTAATAGCATTGCATCTAAATAAGTTTAAAATAAAATTTTCTATTAAAACAACTTTTTCATGGGATATGCCATCATTTTTGTCCATCCATATTTGTTCTTGAGAAGGTGTTGGTGAGCTACCTTCTTGAATTGCTGCAGAATTCCAGAATTTTGACCTACCAATACTGAAGGAAGGGCAATGTGTTTCCAAGCGAGGATGGTGAGTGGCTTGAAAGGGACCTTGCAGATCATGATATTCCCACATATGTGCTACCCTTGCTCTTCTAAACGGTAGCGATCACGGGTTTGGAAGATGCTGTCTAAGGACCGTCTGTGAATTTTTGCAGTACATTGCGTAGATGGTACGCATGTCTGCCATGTGCATTGGTGATAGAGTCAGTGAATGTTTGTGGTTGTAGTGCCAACCAAGAGGACTGCTTTGTCTTGGATGGCATTAAGCTTCTTGAGTGTTATTCGAGCAGAACTC
The DNA here is from genome assembly GCA_024137785.1 of Ginglymostoma cirratum. Classification (NCBI taxonomy): domain Eukaryota; kingdom Metazoa; phylum Chordata; class Chondrichthyes; order Orectolobiformes; family Ginglymostomatidae; genus Ginglymostoma; species Ginglymostoma cirratum. Next base: position 36,034,374 of record JAHRHZ010000133.1, on the reverse strand, counting down.
TTCTAGGCAACTGGGAAGTATTCCATCATCCCCCTGTCCTGTGCCATGTGGTTTTGTGGGGAGTCAGAAGTGAGTTGCTCACATTCCTAACTTCTGGCCTGCTATTATAGCCATAGTGTTTATATACCTAGTTCAATTCAGTTGTTGGTCAATAGCTTCCTCCATAATGTCGACAGTGGAGAATTCAGTGATGGTAATGCTCTTGAAGGTAAAGGGGCAATGGTTAGGTTCTTTCTTGTTGGAGATGGCGTGGCGCAAATGTTACTTGTGACTTTTTAGCCAAAACCTGGATATTGTCCAGGTTTTCTTGTATTTGGACATGGACTGCTTCAGTATTTGAGAAGTTGTGAATGGTGCTGAACATTGTGCAACCATCAGTGAACATCCCCAATTCTGACCTTATGATGGAGGACAATTCCTTGATGAAGCTGTCGAAGCAGTTGGGTAAAAGCAAAATACAGCAGATGCTCGAGACCTGAAATTAAAATGCAAATGCTGGAGGAACTCAGCAGGTTTAACAGTATCTGTGGAGAGAGGACCAAAGGTAACATTCTGAGTACGACGTGAGTCTTTTTCAGGATGGAACAGAATTGACATTGAAATCCCCCAGCTCGAGTACATTCTGTTCTCTTACCATTCTTAGTACTTCTTCCAAATCATGCTCGATGTAGAAGAGCACAGAGTTATTAGGCTAGGAGGGTTTGGATGGTAATCAACAGGGAATTTCCTTGTCCACGTTTGACCTGCTGCTTTGAGACTTCATGGGGTTCAGAGTCAATGTTGAAGACTCCCAGAGCAACTCCCTGCTGATTGTATACCACTCTGCCTCCACTCAAGTTAGGCATGAACTGCCAATTGGACATGGATGGTGATGGTTGCATCTAGGATATTACCTGTAAGCTATTCTGTGTAAATATGACTATGTCGGGTTGTTGTTTGATCTCTTTGTGGGGCAGCTCTCCCAGTTTTCGCACTAGACACTAGATGTTGCAGTTTGTAGCATTGGCAGGGCTGAATTTGCTGTACTCGATTACGGTGCCTTAGTCAATGCCAGGAGGTCCATCTGGTTTCATTTCTTTTTGAGACCTTCTAGAAGTACATACAACTAAATAACTTGTTGTCCATTTCAGGAGTCAACCACTGTGCTATGGATCTGGAGTCATGTGTAGGCTGATCAGACACTTTTCCCTCCCTACAGGGCATTATTAACTAGATTTTTTTAATGACAATCAATTGTTTCATGGCTATCATTAGACTTTTATTTCCAGATTTTTTTAAATTGAGGACAGTCATGGCCACCAGTTAGCAGTCTGGACATGTGTCAGCTGGTCACTCTAGGTGGGTGGGTCATAGTCATTCTGTCACCACTGCTCACCACAAAAATTAAGTGTGAAAAAGGGCTGGGAATTGGGGGAGTGACAAGGAACCAAGCATAGGCACATGTACATGGCTTGGGTGATGACCTGGGGAATGTGAACTGAGTGAGGGTTGAAGAATAGGCACCTAGAAAGGAGTGAGTGATGTTAGGGGTCTCAATGACGTTAATGCTTAGGCAGAAAGCCAGTGGCAGAGGACCGCTCGCTGTCATTTCCAACATGAAGAGTATGGATGGTGGTTATAAAATCTCTCAGAATAGCTGGTATAAGTGAGCTGAGGTGTAAGGCAAAGTGGATAGGCCTTTGTGGAGAGAATATTGACTATGAGTATATAAGAACTTGGTGACAAAGGCAGTCAGAGTGTGTGGTCCCTGGCAATCATGCAGCATTGGCTTTCTCTGTGTGTCGCACCTTTCTGGCAGCTTCACTGCTTCACTTTGGGCATTCCCACACACACAGCCAGCTGAATAATGGGCAATCATGAAGGGGAGATGAGGGAGGTAGCTAAGGCATTGGACTGTTTACCATGGTGGAGCCAGTTGGCCTTGAAAATTTGCCGGGGAAGCCCCTGGTGTTTGTGTCCAGACAGGCAGACATACCAAGGGTCTTGTTGCCTAAGGCAAAGTGATCCTTCCCAGCCTGAACTTCTAAGGGTTGGCGGAGGGCAGGCTGAGTGGAGATAGAGGCTCTGGCTGATTCTGTGTTCTTTTGATTGGAAACTGCAGAGGGACATGCATGTTCTTTGACCAATGGGATTCCTCTGGACACTATCCTTGGCATCTGGACTGTGGTCAAGTCTCCCAGCCTTCCTTTCACCCTGACTTTGATCTTGAGGACCAATGCCTGCCGTCATAGCATTGAATGACTCTCCAATATCCCCGGAGAGTGCTTGACCTGTCTGCATTGCAGCCGCCAGCCCAGGGTAGATAACCATTTCCTGGGCTGGCTCTGTCGCTCCAGCATTACAGTGATGAGGGCCAATACATCCTGAATGTCAGCAAGCCACTATTGCTTCTCCTTTAGCATGTATATGAAGTCCCTCATGCCATGACCATGGGTCATTTCCTGCTGCTGATTGGCTGATTGAGCAGGTGCCTGGTCTCCAACACTCCTCCAAATACCTGTGGCCTCAGATGTTTCTCGCTCAACCATGTATACAACAGTCAATGTCAAGTCCTCAACAGCCTCCATTTCCACACTCCCTTCCACTATTGACCCCGCCAACATGTCAGTCTTGCAGCTAGTGGGGAGTTCAGCAGGCAGCTTTGTTAATGATTCCCCTACACTGGATGGTGTTGACCTCTGAGGTCAAGGAGGTGTCATCTGGGGACGATGGTCACTTCTAGGCTGATGTGTTCGGCATGCTGGATACAGCTGTGAGATGTGAGAGGCAGAAGGCCTTACAGCCACTCATTACTGTGGTCCCCATTGCTGGCAAATTTCAGCTTTTTAGCACTACAACAAGTGGTATTTATCCAGTTTCTGGGACATAGATGGCTCTGCATTCTCAGAGGACTAGTCCTGATCCTCTTGTGCAAGGACTAGTATCCTCTCCTCATGTGAGATAAGGGTTAGGAAATTGCCCATTCATCCTCCAAAACCCCCAGTCCCCCAGCCTAGGGTGTGATTGCTCAGCTCTGTTCTGGGATGTCATCTCCTGAATTGACATAAAGGGGTAAATGAGTTAGACAAAAGATGGTGACACAGCTGTTAGTGCTGATGTATGTGGGAAAGGTGTTGAGGTGTTCCAAGGGATTCAGGATCAGAGGTATGTGAGGATAGGTGGGGTGTGATAAGGAGAGTGATTGAAGGAAAAATGTTGCATACAACAGAGGGGTTGTCAGAGCAAAAACTTTGGTGCAGCTGAGTTGAATGGCACATATAGAGTGAGTGTAAGGTAGCAAAGTATGGCACTTACCATGGCTGAATGGAGAAGATCATTGACCTTCTTTCAACACTGCTGCCCAGTCCTCTGAACCCGCACATGGCATTAATCTTTGTCCAAACTGGCATCATGCAACGGTGCAGCCTCTTGCAGTCAGTCACTGGGATTACAGTTGTCCTCTGCAAATCCATCAACCAGGGCCACAAAGAGTCTGTCAGAGACTGAGGCACTAACTTGCCCTTTTCTGCCATCTCTTCCAGTCCCCAGTGATGAGCAAAGCAGTTGCCAGATGTAAACGTTCTTCCTGGTGTGTTGTGGGATTTTAAAAGATGGCATGGCTGCAAGGGAATCTGGTCTAAGAACGGATATTTAGTGACTGGAGAGTTCTTCTGGGAATGACTCATAGTAAGGTGGGGAGAAAATCAGATGTAATACTCACCACTGGGGCAATCACAACAATTCAGGCTGTGAGTTCAGTAAAATTCAGAAAGAAAACTCACTCGATCTCATGGTATAAAACACTCCACCAAACTCAACTTACCCTGCACTTAGCCAAACAAAAATATAAGAGTTAGTTTCTTGCACGTTTCTAAATTTACAGCTATAATCTCTTTAATGATTAATTCCAACACTTTCTCAAGGGCAGACATCAAAATAACCGGTCTGTGGTCTTTACTTTTATGAATGCCTCCCTCTTAAATAGGGGCCTTGAAATTAATAACAATGCATCTTCTACCTCATTAGTTACTTCTTTTAATGCCTTTGGATGAAATCCATTTTGTCAGCTTGCAGCTCCATTGGTTTAAACACTACCACTTCCTCTGCAATTATAATTTCACTACTTTCCTCTCTCCCTCACTTCCTGATTACTGGAATGTATTTTGTGTCCTTTATAGTGATGACAGAAGCAAAATATTTCCTCGTTCATTCATTGATTCCTTACTATCTACTATTAACACACCTCCATTCTCACTCTCTGAAGGATCAACAACTGACTACTTTTTTTTCTTTTTAACTAGCTGTAAAAAAAACTATCCATTGCTATCCATTTTTACGTTCCTTGCTAGCCTCTTCTCAAACTTCAGTTATTTTATCAAAATCATATGTTGTTACTGGCAATGTATCAACGTGTGAAAAGGGAAAAATGTCTTCCCTGTTGGGTTCTCTCTGTAATGGGTACAACAATATAAACACCGCATCAGCATTACAATGATCTTCTGATTATCTGTAATAAAGGTAGTATTTATAACAGACACAAATAAAGTCCATCATTGCACTTGGGCTGCAATTAAAGTGATACTAAGGATTTTAGATTCAAAATTGCCTTCAGTGTCTTATGATCAGTTTCAATTGTGGAACTATAATCATGCAAGTATTTACAAAATCTTCTTAATCCAAAAATCAAACACAAGGGTTTTTGTTCTATCAGAGCATAATTTCACTCACTGCCATTGAGGGTCCTCACCATTATCCAACACATGGGAGATCATGGCATCTGGTCCATATAGAGAAGCATCATTTGCTGTCTTGATCTTTTTGAACACATCATAATGTACAAGGATTGTATGGAATTTCAATTTACTTTTACACTGCTTGAATGCTTCATCACCATCCTATTCCAAAATCATTCAATGGATGTAGTAAGGTTGCCAAATTTGATATGAATTTACTATAAGAATTCATGTGACACAAAAAAAAATCTGAGAATTCTGATGGATGCATGATGGATCTCTTATTGCTTAAACTTTTCACTGAGTAGGAAGTAACCCATCAATTTTATCACTATGTCAACCCATTGTTAACTCCGAGTCCTCTTGAATCACGTTCCACCATATCCATGGCCAGTGCTTTTGGCAAGTTACATAGAAAGCTAACTTTGGAAATGTCAGCAATTTATTGCAAATGCATTCTTTTTTTTTTCAACTTTACTCAAATCTATCCTGTTATGCTCTCTCTTGAAATTTTCCAAAATTACAATGGAAGGACAGCTTTTCAAAGTCAAGATAAAATCTCCAGGAACTTCACTATGCAACTGATTACTTGGTTCAAGCTGACAATTTTCTTCAAACTCTAATGACTTGGGACTGTAGTTCTAGACTCTGTAGCTAAGCTCATTTGCAACTTTACCTCTTTGTGAACTGGCTCTAGTACCGTTTCTCACCACACATGCTGATCCTGGTCTATACTCTGGAACCCTGTTATAACCTGGCTCTTTGGATCCATATTTCAAGACCACAACATAAGTAAGAATACATTGTAATGCTATATTGTTGTGTTTATCCTATGTGAGATTTTGAAGAGATAAATTGTTACTTTGTGCTTTAATGGGTGTATGGGAACCCCACACTCTTGATTGAGCAGGTTTGAGATTTTTGTTACGCTGCCCAGTTAATGCATTCCTCCAACAAAAATAAGAATCTCCATAGATATGAGAGAATTGCACAGATTGCTATCATCTGTGCTGCTTTTCACCCTTGTAAACATTTTAACTCAAGTCTTTATTGTTAAAGTTGGGGGTTGGGTAGCCATCTGGTAAAGATCAAAAAGCAGACAGAATTTTCTAAAAGGACAAACTTCTGGTTTTGATGTGATTTTTAAACCCAGTGCAGCTGTCAGTATTTGTGATAATTCCTAAATACAAACACTTCAGTAACCTGGAAAGGAGCATCCCATGTTGAACAAGGAGACCAAAATTGTTAAGCATATTTCAAAACATAACTTTATCCACAAAAAAAGTACAGAAATTATGCATTTTTAAAAACTTCATGTCAATTTTTAGTAATGTATGTCTAAACTAGTGTTATATGACAACTGCAGAGATACATTTAAATAAAAATCTTGGATTCCAAGGTAAAGATCTGCGCTATGACAGACCATACTACAGTGACCTCTCATTGTGCTACACTGTAATGCATGCTTAGTGTTAATATCTGAGGGAGTGGCTTAGGTTGACTGAACAAGTGATGGTTTTTCTTCACCAACTGTCCGGACTTCATGGTGCACTGCTTTGCAAGTGGCAGTTCTTGGGTATCTGAGAGCAAAAATGCAAAAGACAAGGGTTCAGAATGAGGATAGAGAGTTGAAGTGGGAAAACAAGGGGGCCATGGAGGCACCATTAGGAAAGAAACATAAAGCAGGAACATACCATCATTCTAAAAGTAATTTGTGATGCCAGATGCAACAATCTCAGCATCTGAAGGTCTTATAATATGGAGAATTCTCCCCTCCCAAAGAATTCAGGGAATACAGGCATGCCCATCCTCAGCATGTTCTGTTTTTCTCCTTCCTGTTATGGACCACCTTGTCTAGAAGAGACAGGGAAGAACGTCAGTAATTGTTTTACAATATGTTTGGGTGATGTGCATATCACAGCAGAATAGCATGAGTTATGTGGAAACATTGGGAGCTGGATGTGTAACTAATATTATTGGAAAGTATATGAAGATGAGGTAGATAATTTAGATTTTAGGGCAAGATGTGAGGGCCAGGGACTGCTGATGGGTGACTGATGATGATGAGATATTTTAAATAGCATGATATTGGAGATTTTGGAGATTGGAGATTTTGATATAACTTATGCAAAGATGACCTTCACCACAAGTCTAATGTTGTTGTATTTCTTTTAGATCTGCCTTAAGTCCTTGAGGCTAGACTTCAGGAATTGATCTCCTTGGTCATGTGTTCCTAATCCTGTTTGAGGGTGCTTGTTCTGGACATTTTGATCCCACTACCACAACATGGTATTCCTCATCTGGACCAGCTCCACCACCAATGCCTCCAGCACCACATCAGTGAAACTAGGAGCCCCTCATTTCCCAGGGGTCTGTTTATACACTCTGTTCCTACATTCAGCCAGTGTCATTAAAGGTAACCAGCAGCAATTCCCTTCAACTGAGCTCCACAGCGCACCAATGAGGAGGACAACAATAGCACGGCATTGATGAACACACCCTGTCACTTGAATCTGACACCAGCTGAGATATTGATTGAAAAGCAAAATTCTGCAGATGCAGGGAATCTACAATAAAAACAGAAATGTTGGAAAGATTAAGCAGATCAGACCACGTCTGTGGAGGGAGAAATAGGATTAATGTTTAAAGTTGTTGACTTTTCATCAGAACTGGGAAAAGTTAGAACTGTAATAGATTTTGAGCAAGGGGTGGATGAAGGACGAAAGGAAGGTCAGTCATTGTGTGAAAACAGGAGAGATTGGATGCTGGAAAAGGTATTCCTCTGGGGCCAAAAAGAACGGTGATGGGGAGAGAAAAGAAATAAAAGAACAAAAGGTATGTTTGCAGGAGGTGTGCTGCTAATCAAAAGCAACAACAAGAGAAAAAGAAAACAAAAAAGTGAAGGAAATGAAGCAAAATAGAGGCTTAGATTACATTCTAAAACTGCCAAACTTAATGTTGAGCCTGGAAGGCTGCAAATTGACCAAATGAAAATTGAAATGGTGTTCCTCAAACAGTGCAGTGCACCGAGGACAGAGATATCAGTGTGAGAGTGAGGTGTGAAACCAAGATGACAGGCAAATAACTCCAGAAGCCCAGGGTTATGCTTGCCCTCAGCAACATTACTCGTATTCATTTGTTTCTCAATGAAAATTCCCTGTTCTAACATGTCTTAAGAAATGAGGAAAATGGTAACTGAGGAGTCCTCTGCACCTATCCATAGTCTTATGCATTCAACCAGAAAAGACTGGATTTCATGTTTGTAATTAGGGATTACAGATTCTCCTACTTCCTAAAGACATAGGATTAAGGCATGAAAATTCTTGACTGTAAATATTACTGGATAGTTCTTCAGACAGCTAAAGGGAGGTAGACTGCTTGATCCAGCTTGATCATGCCTCCCTTCACTCTGCACTTGTGCTGTATCTATAGCCATGGGCTTCCCCAAGCCACCATCTCCTAGTTCCTGCATGTCTTTCAGATTCCTCCCTCCTCTGAAACCCTTTGCAGTAATGTGAAAACTGCACCTACCTCCAACACCAACTCTCACCAATGCCTGCAATTTCTTATACCCATCTCAACATCTCTGATCACTGCCCCAGCCTCTAATCTTCCCTACCAATGCATCAGATCTTGCAGCACATCCTGGTCACCAACCAATGTTCTTCCTGTCTTCCCTTGAACTTCCAATCTCTCTCCTCTATCTGAGCAACTCTGCTCTCCCCTTTAGAATTTATGTTCTCAATCCCACTCCATCACCTCTGATCAACTCTCAACCTCAATTTACCAGTAAACCTAACCCTCCCCAGAACTTCCAATCTTCGCCCTAACCCCCATCCCCACCACAAAATCACCAACTCTACAATCTATTCCTCCTAACTCTGGCACATATAATCTCCTCTCCAGCCTCCCAACTCTCGTTTGCCTCTGATCTTTCCTCTGGCTCCCAATTCCCTAGCCTTCACTTTGACTTTTCTGATCTCGCCCTACTTCCTCTCTACCAGCTGCATCCTGGTATGTGCCTTTCAATCTTTCAGTATGTGACTGGAAAACAGAGAAAAATATTAATCACGTTCTGTTAACTTTGGCAGAACCTGAATAAAATTTATTCTTTCCTCCAACCTGCATCTACTTCTCCGCACCCCCATCACTGAGCTAATATTGGGACTGTAGTTATTAGTTCTCTTGGCAGAGGTGTCAACTGACCAGCTGAGTATTTCCATCTTATTCATTTCAGATTTCTTAAAATTTAGATGAAAGTCGGATATTTTCTGGCACAGGCACTGTGGTCTTCTTCAGTACAAAAATAATCTTGTGATTCTATTATTCTTATGTTAACAGGACAGGAGTACTAGCCACACACACACACACACAAATTCAGTGACCACTGCAATTGATGAAACAAGATATTCTTAACTAAATATATCCAGCACAGATGTGGATTATTTTTACTTTCCTGAAATAGTATGGATTTGGAAGGATTACAATTGACATTGCATACATGTTGTTTCTTTCAATTTGGCAATGACACAGGAAGATCATGAGGCAGTGAAAGATTATCCAATGACAGTCTCATCCAGGAAATATCAATAATGCTCAGAAGCCTGACATCAACAGAATACATGGATTGTCTAATTCATAAAAGTACTTTCAGCAAAATAGCCTTTAGGATAGTTCCATTCATTTAGCAACAGCTGTAATCTATCCACAAAAGGTTTAGATGATGTCGTGAACTGCAAAAGTGGAAATGATCAATATTTACTGAAATTAAATATTAGGTTACTGCCCTTTTTAATGTCTTCATAATGTTTTGTACTGCTTCTTATCAAAAAATAAAAATAAGTTTCACTTCTTAATGTTGTGTGGAGAGTTTGACAAAGAGTTTGACTTACACAGCAATGCTGTGTAAACTTGCATTCATTGGTGGGTGTTCAGCTCTTATGTCTCAGCTGAAGTAATATAAAGAAACGATTTGTGCTGGACTAAAAGAAGCTCTGTATACATTATTTTGTTTCTGGGTATGCAGAGTGAGATGCATTTGAACAGCAGGGAATATGCGCTCAATAAGATTAAATGTGGAATACGAGAAGACTGCCAATAAATATTCTCTTACATAGGCATCCAAGTTCAGCATTGCTTATCAAATGAAATATTTTATAGACTTAGTTAAGTTGTTAGTTTAGAAAGAACCCTGTATTTTGATGCTGTGGAAAAACACAAGCAGAAACTTAAATTTGTACAAATTGAATAGTTTCAAATTGGGGGGATGAAGAGGAAAAATATCAGTTATTCAGTTTTTCAAAGGTTCACTCTGAAAAGTAACTAGTGAGTGATTCCATCATTAGGAAATACATTCAATGTTTCAAAGTACTGAAAGCAAAGAAAATGCCTTTCCAATGTTGTTATTGCATGGTGCCACCAATACTGGTAGCTTCTGATACAGCTGATACCCATGCATGCTCATTGATCATTAAACATCTATGGTAGCTTGATAGTGACAAGAAGTTAGGCTGACTTGTTTCTTATGCTCAGCCAATTGTAGTACTGTTACTGACATTAATCAGTTGTAAATCCACCAACTGAAATCAGATTGTGACTGTTTGCATAGCTCAGTTCTACAAGAAGTTATGCTTTAACTCAGTAACTAGGCCTTCTGTGTGTTTTTCCTTTACTGCGTTAAGAGAGCTGTATTGTCTTAAACTGTGGTGTTTTTAAAACTCTGTTTTTCAATGAAAAGTGTTAGGCCAGTTGGAAACTTTTCAATGAGGGTCAATATTTGCAATGATAGACTCCAACCAAAGAGCATTGCGAACCTCACCAGTCTCAAAAATCTCCATACTCAATTCTCTCATCCGTGGTCTCAGAGAACAACCTCAAAACTTCTTCACCAGGAAGACCTGTTTTCAGACTGCATTATCTCATCATGGGAGACAGCTTTCTGAGCTGGCTGGCTGACAGACAGTAGCAAGGACACTGCTGGGAATGTGACTGTTGTGATCCTGGGATATGCAGGCTATAGACAGCTGCTGTCACTCCACCAGGCAGTAACTCAGTGATCTAGCCATCTGTAGGAATTCAGATTGTGGGCCTGCTGTCATGCAAAGTCATGTGCCAGCAGTCCAATCCTACACTGCAAGACACGAACATTGTGCGGCTGTTGTTTCTGTTGAAATGGAAGCTAAGATAACGACCACTAATCACTGCAGTACCACAAACATGGTACCACAAACAAGTTGCTAGAGCTCGTCACCATATTAGAAAAGAGGAATTCCTAACTCTAAGCAAAGAACACATCAGCCAGACTCCGCCATATTCCTTGACATAGATCGCAGGCTTCATGGGAGACCTGTCAGTGCAACAAACATTTCAGCCTCTACAACCATCAGGCATTTTTGAAGCCTAGCGCACTGAAGTTGTCATCTAATTGCTTTGTAGAAGAACTCATCTACAGCCTCACCCATCAACAGACTTGTACCTGCAGTATCATTGTCATCTGTCTGTCTGCTTAGTATTTGTTCCTGGTGTCTCCATGCAGATCTTGCCTCCATGTTATTCTCAACATTATCCTTTAAATTATGTGGAATCTCAGTAACTGAACTGGTGACTGCTATTGTGAAGTCAGGTGATAGTTTGTCTACATTATCACTGGCTTCTTATTCTTCTCTCAATTTGTTCAGGTTGCTGTTCTGTCATATCTGCTGGGATAAAAAGGGCAAAATAAACTGTTTGGAGTGGAGAGAAAGAAGTGAGTGCAGGTTGCAAATTAGAACAGATTGTGGGTGAGTGTACTTTAAGGAGAATTTATAATAAGAATACTGTCATCCTTAATGATTTGAGTCTCACCAGTGAATATAGCCTCAGCAATTTCCTTCCCAAAATAGCTATTACTCTCTCTTTGATAGGGTTTAGGACATGCAGCCACACCTCACCTTGTCCACCTCATGTTGTCTTTAGTAATGTAATACTTTTCCGTGCAAGTGTGATAATTAGTGTTTTGCATTGTGTATGGGTGATGTGGCCATCATGGTGGTGCATAGTATAAAATATGGTAATGATGATAACAATATTGCTAAGTCTGTTATAATCTCCATTGCAGCCAGTAACTTTTAAAAATGCTTGAATTTTCAGTTATTAATGAAAGGAATGACACAACAGATTCCAAATTTTAAACCTTCTATTGTAACAAATGGCTAAAATCTAAACATTATTTTCTTGTGTAGGCAATTGATACTTCCAAATTACTTAAGAGGAAGGAACATTCTTCTTATATACTTATTAGCTATCACTCTCCATTAGTTATAGTCCCGTTAGCAAACTGTCCACAGTCATGCTCGTCTTCCAAAGGGTTACGATATCCTCATTTTATCAGTTAGAGTGACTGACTACAGATCCATTCTCCAGTTTCCAGAGTTTCTTAAATCCATCATCATCAGTAAAGGCTGCCTGATTATTTTTCTTGCCCCTGGTTATGTCAAGGCAAATCTCCAGATTTCCTTAGATAGCTACATGATGCTTCTCTTTGCCTAGAGACCGGCATTCTTCTGCATCCAACTATGGTAGCTCACAAAGCTAAGAAGCCTCTGCTGTTTGTCATCCATAGAGAATATCTGCTGTCTAAATGTTGTATTCAGTGATTTATAGGGAAGCCTGTACCCTGATCATAAAAATGGCTTCCTCTGTCTTCCTTTTTCATGGCAATATGAAAGACGTTAATTTTACGCATAGGTAGAAATGCTAATTAGCCAGCCTTGATCCTGCGTCCCTTCAGTCTTCGAAATGAGTAGACAATTTACTGTGTAACTGTTTACAACCTCGCATCTTCAATACCTTTCTTGGAATTTAGGAGGCTTACAGTTGAACACATTTTTAACTCAGAAACTATACCTTGTACTTTCTTCTCACTTTCTTCTAGCTGAACCTTCCTTTGATCTTGAATAAACAAACCACTCAGGTTTATGGCCAGACAGAAAGTACAACAGGTCACATGATTCTTTTCATTGACTCTAAATTTAAAGTTAAAGTCCCAAGTAACATTAATCTTCTAAATCTCATATAGTGTGTATGAGGAGAAGGTGCAGATTACTATGAATGCTTATTGAGAGAGAATATTGATGAATAAGCAATGGGGATGTGGTGAACTGTTTTGTCTAAGGTTAATCATGTAGTTGGTGCGATATAGTGCTGGAATTTTCATTCATTGACAACACTACATCTACATCCTTAGGGCTAAACATTTGTCATTGATCTCCATCGTTGACTATTCTACTCCCTTGTCATCATGTGTGAGGAAGGCCTTCTACAGGACATTTCAGCTCCACTGAGAGCTCCAGTGCAGCAGCCGGAAAAGTTTGTGCACTCTGTCCTATTGTCAGTCTTCGTTGTTCATTGCTACTATTCCCAATGATTTCAGAATCTGTTCGTGCCACAATGCATTTTCCCTTTAAAAATTGCAGACTCAGTTTCATGGGGCTAGCAGCATGCAGAGAGCATAACAATGAGCTGGCAGCAGGAATTTTATATCTTGCCTGCATTACATGGAGTGGGCATATTGTGATCTCAAATCTGAATCTCCATATTCATTTTCAGCGACCATATAATTTAATATCCAGTATTTCAGAGATTTATCAAGTAACAAGCAGCTTTGTTTTACGCTCCTTTAGTGCATGGAAATAAATGTATTATTAGAAAGAAATGTAAGTTGAGTTACCGCGCAGTTTGAATAAATTCTGGCAACAGTCCATTAAACATTTGTATTTATAGATTGTTACAATACTGTCAGAACCCATTATATGGCTGGAAAGCAGCAGCAGAACTGCAAATGCTTGTAAACACCTACATGCCTGACTGCTAGTATGTAGTTAATAGCTATTAGGAAGTTGAATGACAGCGCAAAGGGGAGGGAAACATTCAACAAGGGAAAAAACTCACTGAAACACAACAGTGACAGTTGATACCTCAAACAGTGGTTTATTTAATGACAGCATCAACTACTGGTGGCCCAAATGCAAGATCTCCAAACCATAATAAATGAGGAAGAAAATCAGAGCTTTATTATTTTCTTGGAATGTCCCAGGGAACTTTACAACTTGATTATCGCTTTGTAGGCAAACATGAACAAAAATTGCTAAGGCTATAATGCTCTACAAAGGCATATAAAAGTAGTTATCAAAACCAGTAACAATATTTCCTTGATTACTAAATGTGCAAAGGAGTAGATGCATCTGCTAAAGAACTAAAGAATGCATACCCAAAAATCCCAAGCATGAACTCAAGTCAGTTGATCATGACTGGTGAAGTCATAAAGTGATACAAATAGCTTCTATGTTTTTCAGCAAGAAAACGTCTAACTGCTTTTCCTGCTCTTGAATAGTGTTCAGTAATGTTCAACCATAAAGTGAACTTACAATGACATTGGGTGAGAACAGGGTAGATCTCAACTAGAAGTGTCCAAGACTGATTACCCTGCCAACATCTATTGTAGAAATATCTCTCGCATTGTCAACAACAATATCTGAGGAGATGCATAAAACCAACTCTTCACTTTCTGAGACATTTTTACAATCTTAATTCTCAAAAGTGATGCAAAGGTTTTAGTTTTGAAATCAACATTCCAAATGTCAGACTACAGGAAATTGAAGGATAGATTTTAACTTATTAGCCCTGATATTGGAACATTGCTAGGGGAGGTGGTAGAGGATGATATGTTAGCAAGGTTTAAGAGGCATTTAGACAGACGCATGAACAGGCAGGGAATAGAGGAAAATTGAAAATGTGCAGGCAGATCGGATTAGTTTAGAATGGTATTCTGGTCAGCACAGACCTGTGCTGCACTGTTCTATGTTCCAAATTCTATGTTCCATTACTAATTTATGATTACTTTACACAAACAAAGTGTAAAATATGGATTTTGGGGAGATGGTGAAATAAAAAAGGCTGCTTGACAACACCTGTATTGTTTGATTTCAACTTGATGTATAGCAAGACTTCGTTAAGGAGACCTATTATACCAACATTTTCAAGAAATGACACCATTTGAAATTGGACTTGAATGAATAATTGGCATTGCAGACAAATCATATAAATCTGCTGGAAATATCTTCCATATCCATTCTCTGGACTTCAATATCACCCAATATTATGGAGAAAGCAATGAATATGTTCTCCTTCAGAGACAAGACTATCTTTACACACTTCCTTGAAAATGTCAGCACTCATATTCTAATATCACCTTATCCAAAAAGAACCCAACAAACTAACATTGTCTGTGCGCATCCATGAACAAGTATCACTGCCAAATCATTTTAATTGTACCCACAGAACAGCCAACATTCTAACTTTTGGCTCAATATTTCTCACTTCTATTGGTTATTGATCTTCCCAGTCACTCAAAAACATCTTTTCCATTGATGCCTTAGTCACCAGTATACACTTCACTCTCACACTCATTTAAATGATGCCCCTGTCAAACTCCCAGCCTTCATGAACTTCAGCTTTTCCAAAATTCAGCTGTTTGAATCCTAACCTGCACCAATTCCCATTCACCTCTCACTCTTGGGCATTCTGACCTACAATGGTCCCAGGACCATCAAGAAATCCAATTAATTTTTTGCTGTCCTCCCCAAGTCCCTTCATACCCTGTCCCTCTGTGACCTCTTCCTGCCCTACAACTGTCCAAAACTGCTGTTTTAAGCTTTACCATTTAAGGATGCAGAATCTTCCCTGTACCAATTACAAAAATTGACACACTCAAACATCTAGATTCGTGACCTTCTAAGTTAGGCGCATGCATATCAACCCCCCTCCCTAACCCTTAGCTTGTTCCACCATTGGGACTTGTGCCTTCAGCTTTCTTGCCTTAGATCTGTAATTCTACCCAAAATTCTTTCTTACTTTATGACCTTCTTTAAATCTATTTCTTTGACTGAGATTCCACAGGCACACATCTAGGAAGTGCCTTTGAATGTTTTTCAATGCTTACGTCTTGAGATCCTTGCAGATTTTTGTCCTCCATTTAGTGTCATCTGTAAGAATATACTTGGAAATTCCATCAACCAACTTATCAAATATAAGTGTTCCTGTTCTTTCTTTGATTGAAAATATATCTGAAAATAGAGGCAGATCTCATGTTACACACAGCTTTCATCTTAGGCCATGCTATTTCCCTTTGATGAATGTAAACCTAGTCAGGAACAATGGTCAAACGCCCAAAATCAGCAGTAAATGTAAAGACTCAGATAGCAAGAACTGCCGATGCTGGAGTCAGAGATAACACAGTGTAGAGCTGGATGAACACAGCAGGCCAGGCAGCATCAGAGGAGCAGGAAAGCTCACTTTTCGGGCCGGGACCCTTCTTCAGAAAATGTAAAGACTCATTATCTACGAAAGGACTTCAAGAAGATCATGAACAGTGAGTGGCTGTCAGAAAATAACTATAGTAGTGATTTGATATGCTGATGCTGATTATAAATAAATTGAAAATTAAATATCCTCTTGAGTCATTATCAATTAATGTTGGATATTGAGTGAATTTAATAAATACTTAGGTCAATCCTTTGTGTAACTCTTTACCATTTGGATTAATTGGATATTTCTAAGTTAGCATAGAAGACTAATGAAAAGAAAAACAGTCTGAAAACCACAGATAAACTATTGAAACTCAATGGCTGAAATTTTATATTTATAAAAAACAATGAAGTTAATAACACTCAAATATATTATGGAGTAAATTGGACTTCCAGAGTATGCATATGTGCAGCTAAATGTAGAATTCAGGTAATAATTTGAGTTTTGTTGTTCTTCACAGTTTGGGATATAATTGAACTAACCAATGGATTCAGCATTAAAATTAAGTGAGAGCATCAAGTTATGTAACCTACCCATTAGTTACTTACTAAACAAGCCAGTAAAAGTAAGGGTTGGTGTATTCACATGAAAGTTAATCTTTAATGACATGACCAAATCATAAGTAAAAATTTTACATTTGTGGATACTCATTGCCTCAGAATTTAATCCGTATTGATTTTTCAAAGATCTTTTTAAATCTATTTTTAATTCTGCCTTTCTTTCCCAATTCTTATTTCACTTTCTACACATGATTTAAGTCTCTTTCACAATTCCTCATTAATACTTGCTGGTATAAACTCTCTGGGAAGAATCCTATTTGGGTCTGAGTGATGTAGCCTATGGCAAGATATGTAGCAGAATTGGATGAGACATCTGGTGACGCCCATCTCAATGTTAAGATCATCACAGTCTATCCTTTATATTTTTCAAAAGTGACATGATGAGATTCACACTATGTGGCGATGGTCATTATTGTTAAACACCTTGTTAATACTACAACTTGCCTCAGTAATATTCAGTGTCTCAACTTACCAAACTTGCCAAAAAAGTTAGATATTAGGAAACGCAACAAGCAAACTAGAGCAGGTACCTGGTAGATTCAGCTCACCACTTGTGCCAAGCAACATCCATGTGTGCTGACCATACTACAACACTATCACAATCCATAGGCACCAGATGCACTCACTCTTCTCCCACCATCTAGGAATTAATTCTCCTATGCGATGACAGTGCACTGTGGAAGCATTGGGTTACATCAGCGACTAGCATTAGAAAACTGCAGTGGAGACATCTTGTGCATGGACAGGCCACCTCCTTGCAGAACTGGACCAGGCTGTATCTCAGGATTGCTCACTTTGTCTTTCAGCACTCAATCACATAGCGCCAACCTGGATGGCCTCAGCATCACTTCATCACCTTGCTTGTCTTACCATGCCAATTTGTGCATTCATAAAATCAGGCAGCTGACCTTTCTGATAGACAGTCCTTAGTCTTGGGGGCATATATCATGCAGAATGACAATATGGGGCATTAATTTTCACAACTGCTGCATGTGCCAGCAGTTTACATGGCAAACACATTGCTTGAGCAACAAGAGGGCAGCCATGTCTTGGGAAGTAGTAATCACCATCAGAAATAGGTCAGCAAGATTCCTTTTGTAACAATTAAAGAATTAATTTATTGCAAGTAAAACATATTCAAGGAAAGATACAAAGGCAATTAATAAAGCGTTTGAAATGTACAAATATATACAACTATGGTTCTTGAAAACTTTCACTCACAAACACAAAACCTCCAAGTCTGGGGAAAAAGAAACTTGGCAGAGCGTCATCTTAAAAGTTCTTTGGCCAAGTAACAATTAAATTCAGGAAAAATGATTATTCACAGATTGTCCAAATGTAGCGCTACATCCAAAGTCATGTTGCACACAAGCTATTGATACTGGAATATGTTCCTTGGTCATTTACGGGTGACCGAATTCACTTTTCTTGACATGATGGTATAGATTCCAAATTGTCTTTTAGTAATTCTCCATTCATGATAATGAGGTTTTTGGTGGGTTTACAACTCACAAACATTGATGAAAGGCATTCTGAAGAATTGTCACTGGACCCAAAGCATTGACTCTGCTTTCTCTCCATGTATGCTGCCAGACCTGCTGAGTTTGCCTCGCAATTTTTGTTTTTGTTTTGGTTTTGGTTTTAACGAAAGGGTGGTACACAATCAAGCTCATGGATCTTCTCAGGAATACAACAGAGAACATAGAACATTACAGCGCAGTACAGGCCCTTCAGCCCTCCATGTTGCGCCGACCTGTGAAACCAATCTGAAGCCCATCTAACCTATACTATTCCATTATCATCCATATGTTTATCCGATGACCATTTAAATGCCCTTAAAGTTGGCGAGTCTACAACTGCTCCAGGCAAGGCATTCTATGCCCTTACTACACTCTGAATAAAGAATCTACCTCTGACATCTGCCCTATATCCATCACCCCTCAATTTAAAGCTATGTCCCCTCGTGCTAGCCATCAACATCCAAGGAAAAAGGCTCTCACTGTCCACCCTATCTAATCCTCTGATCATCTTGTATGTCTCTATTAAGTCACCTCTTAACCTTCTTCTTTCTAACGAAAACAGCCTGAAGTCCCTCTGCCTTTCCTCATAAGATCTTCCCTCCATACCAGGCAACATCCTGGTAAATCTCTTCTGCACCCTTTCCAATGCTTCCACATCCTTCCTATAATGCCGTGACCAGAACTGTACGCAATACTCCAAGTGCGGCTGCACCAGAGTTTTGTACAGCTGCAACATGACCTCACGGCTCCGAAACTCAATCCCTCTACCAATAAAACCTAACACACCGTACGCCTTCTTAACAACCCTATCAACCTGGGTGGCAACTTTCAGGGATCTATGCACATGGACAGCGAGACCTCTCTGCTCATGCACACTACCAAGGATCTTACCATTAGCCCAGTACTCTGTATTCCTGTTACTCCTTCCAAAGTGAATCACCTCACACTTCTCTGCATTAAACTACATTTGCAACCTCTCAGCCCAGCTCTGCAGCTTATCTATGTCCCTCTGTAACCTGCAACATCCTTCCGCACTATCCACAACTCCACCGACTTTAGTGTCATCTGCAAATTTACTAACCCATCCTTCTACGCCCTCATCCAGGCCATTTATAAAAATGACAAACAGCAGTGGCCCCAAAACAGATCCTTGCGGTACACCACTAGTAACTGAACTCCAGGATGAACATTTCCCATCAACCACCACCCTCTGTCTTCTTACAGCTAGTCAATTTCTGATCCAAACTGCTAAATCACCCTCAATCCCATGCCTCCGAATTTTCTGCAATAGCTTACCATGGGGAACCTTATCAAACGCTTTGCTAAAATCCATTTACACCACATCAACCGCTTTACCCTTATCCACCTGTTTGGTCACCTTCTCAAAGAACTCAATAAGGTTTGTGAGGCACGACCTACCCTTCACAAAACCGTGTTGACTATCCCTAATCAAATTGTTCCTTTCGAGATGATTATAAATCCTATCTCTCATAATCCTTTCCAAACACTTTACCCACAACCGAAGTAAGGCTCACTGGTCTTTAAATTTGCAGTATCCAAAGATGTGGTGAACATTGTCAACAGCAAAGCTGCCTCATTATATTTCACATTCCAGTACTCATTTCTGCTATAATTTGTTGAAAATATTTGCCTCATGCCATTTCAGGTTAAGAAGAATTGTGAAAAATCTCCTTTTGACTCTTTCACCAGCATTAACCCTTCAATACTTCAGACAGCAAGGAAACTGAAAAGATGCCCTGAAATGCTTGGGCACTGTGTTTGCCAGCATTGAACCTATGAGAGGCAGCTTGTGCTGCTTTCCTCAGAAGATAAATGATCAATGAATGATAGTGGACACGAGAAATGTTCTTGGTCTTGAATAACAGTGTGCTGCCTCAAAGAGATGATACATGGAATGAACATTTCCCTGAAGAGGTGTGTGAAATCATCATTGATTACATTTACTCTCATTTATAAAGAGGATGCAAATGTAGAACGACGTACGTAGGCCAGGCCATTGCACAATCCCTGAACATTGTATCTAACCACAGTATTGTCCACATTAAAGTGCAATGTCTTGGTTGCAGTCATCAATGCCATGGTTGAACCATCCCTAGAGACTGATGCTATCTGCAGTCAAGCAGTCAGTTGCTTGTGGTTGATGAACAATGTTTGGTCATTACAATTTGTTTTATCTTTGGAATGTCTGAATAGGCTGCTCATCTTTCATGTGACTTAACTGGAGTTGACAGCAAAAATGACTCTAGAGAGACAGAATGCAAATGAACATATTGTGTATTTACAAAAGTGCAAGTGTATTTACAATTATATGTCACCCGTTCTGCCTATATGCGCTCAGTAAGATTTCTCCTTCTGCTCCCTCCCCATTACATTTAACTGCAGCCCTGACTTCAGCAGCTGGATTGAAGGCAGCCTTCTTTGTAGTTGTCCCTGTTGGACTGGATGTCTTGGGCCATCACGCTCAGGATCATTTATGTCTAGGAGGCCCAGGTCTGTTGGATGTCTCTTGCCAGCTGCATGCTTACCTTTCTGGGTTTGGATCTCTGCAGGCTTTGGTATCATAGGCAGAGAGGAGGTGGAGGGGCTGCACACCTCTGGAGTGTTCTGAGAAGAAGCTTCTGTGTGTCCTGTGTGTGACTCCTTCTCCCTGTGGTGCCTCCTAGAATCAACCTGTCTCATGGGAGGAAAGGACACCTGAAGTGAGACCAGTGTCCCTTGTCTCCTTGTCACATTGCTATTGATGCTGAGCACCAATCCTAGATTTTTGATTTGATTTATCATTGTTACATGTTTTGCGTGCAGTACAGGCAGACCATACCATACAAAGTGCATAAAGGTAATATAACAGCACGAGGAGTACAAGATTATGGCTGCAGAGAAGGTGCACAAAGAGTGAGGTCAACATTAAATTTTAAATTTGTGAAGTCCATTCAGAAGTCTAAAAGCAGTGGGGAAGAAGTTGTTTTTGAATTTGTTGGTACATATGTTTAAGGTTTTGTATCTTCTGCCTGATGGAAGAGATTGGAAGAGATAATAACTGGGGTAGGAGGTGACTTTGATAATGTTGGCTGTTTTTCTGAGGTAGCAAGAGGTATAGATGGAGTCAATGGATTGAAGGTTGGCTTGCGAGATGTTTTCACAACTCTCTGTAGTTACCTACAGTCCTGGGCAGAGCAGTTGCCATACCAAACTGTGATACACCTGGATGGAATTTTTCTATGGTGCATCTATAAAAATTGATAAGAGTATTTACGGACATGCCGAATTTTCTTAGCATCCTGAGCAAGTAGAGGTGTGGTTGTGCTTTCTTGACTGTCACATCAATATGGGTGGACCAGAATGGATTGTTGGTGATCATCCCTCCTAAGAACTTGACGATCTCGACCATCTCCACCTCAACTCCATTGATGTAGATAGGGTCGTGCCCTCCACCTTGCTTCCTGAAGTCAATGATGAGCTCTTTCATTTTGCTGACGTTGAGGGAGACATTCTTATCTTTATGCCATGCTGCCAAGCACTCTATCACTTTTCTGTATTCTGTCTCGTCATCGTTAGAGATCTGGCCTACAGTGGTGATGTCATCAATAGATGGAGTTAGGATGAAATTTGGCCACAAATCTTGGGTGTACAGGAAGTATAGTGAGGGGCTGAGTATGTGATGTGCTGGTATTGAGGTCAGTAGTGGAAGAGGTGCTGCTGCCTATTCTCACTGATTGCAGTCTGTGGGTCAGTAAGTCGAGGATCCAGTTGCAGGGGGCAGAGCAGAGACTTAGGTCTCAGGGTTTGGAGATTAGTTTGGTTGGAATTACAGTGTTGAAGGCGGAGCTGTAGTCAATGAATAGGAGCCTGACATAGGTATCCTTGTTATCCAGATGTTCCAGGGATGAGCGTAGGGCTAAGGAGATGGTGTGCAAGTACGTGCACATACTGACTGTACTGGACCTGGACCTCCAATGGCAATTGTCAACCTCATCAGGGAGGCAGCCAAAAGCACATAATAGAGCCAGTATAGTATTGATAGCATCATTGGACTCTGCCATTCTTTGATCCAAATTACAAACTGCCTATGACAAACCTGGTTATAGTTTTACACGTTCTGATGAAGTCTCACTGAACTTGAAACATTAACTCTGCTTCACTCTTTACAGATGCTGCCAGAGATGTTGGATTTTTCCAGTTTCTATATGATACTGTTTCTGTGCCTATCTGTAAATTTTAACAAAATCATTAACGGCTGAGACCATGGGATCATCTTCTGCCTGGTGCTGAACAGATACCTGGTCTCCAGTAGTTCTGAGTAAGAGAGACTTGGGGCATTTCTTCCTCAACCAGCCTGCAGAGATGTGTCAAGAGATGCTCTAGAGATTGTACTCCTGAACTCATTTTACGTGAAGTATCCACTGGGGTGAAAATCTCTGAGCTAATGGAATGTGCAGGTGAATACTTTGCCAGTGATCCTCTGGGGTTTCAATGGCTTCCTCCTCAGTAGTGGAGCTGAAAAATGTTGATGCTGGCCTCTTCCATGCCAAGTTTCACAAGGCGCCACCATTGCTCGGAATTAGCTAAGAGAGGGACCAAAGGTCTATTTCTGCTCCTATTATTTGTTTGTATATATGTTTGTATTGCTCTTCCCTAGCAAAACCAAATATTTTCTCCTTAAAACAAGTGAGGATCCTAATGCCTACCACTTCACTGCTGTTGGTCTTGGTTCTCTCAGCCTGGAGTGGGCCAGTTTTTTTTCTGCAATGAGACAAAGGGAAGGATTAAGCAGGATGAAAGTGGGTGCAAGTATAGTTAGTGGTAATGTATGAGCAGGAGAGGTGCTGAGGCATCTGGAGTGAGTGAGTAGGAAGGTCAGAGGGCAGATACATTTAATAGTCTGGGAGGGTGGTGTGGTCAATTGCCGTTAAGTGGTCATGATGCGTATTATCATTGTGATGAAGGGTCAGCAAACTCAAAATGTGAATACGGTTTTTCTCTGCACAGATGCTGCCAGACCCGCTGAGTTTCTCCAGCACTTTCCAATTTTGTTTTTCATGATTCTTGGTGTGATGCATATGAAATGCAATGTTAGAGTGAGTGGAGGCCCTATGAATGTGTGGTAGCAGAGAAGAGATTGTTGCACTTAGTATTTTGTGTATTTCATTTAACTTGGGACACAGCACTAACCCAATATTTGCTATTCTAGCTGGCTATACCTGGAGGGAGTCCGCAGGAAAATAGATGCTGCTTTCTCCACCACCTAGTCCATCAGCATTTCTGGGTACCTGCCCACAAAATGGGGAGCTAACTTGCCTTTCTGGGCCATTTCCACCGGGGTAACAGTGTAAGAACACAGTGTGAGGCCTAGTTCCTGGCCTGAAGCATCTTAAGTGGTATGAAACTTGGTTTAAATATGGCATAATGGGAGGAGGAGCATCAAGATCAGGAACATCACACTGGCAGCTAGTATGAAATAGGTGGAAGTCCAACTGATACAATATGGGTGTTTCTTTAATTCATTCATGGGATGCGAGCTTCGTGGGCTAGGCCAGCAGTTATTCCTCATCCGTAATTGCTTCGATGGCAGTTAAGAGTCAGCCACATTGCTGTGGGTCTGGAGTCACATGTAGGCCAGATCAGGTAAGGGTGGCAGTTTCCCTCCCTAAAGGATATTAATGAACCAGATGAGTTTTTCTGACAATTGACAATAGATTTACGGTCATTGTTAGACTCTCAATTCCAGATTTTTTATTGAATTCAATTTCCACCATCTGCTTTGGTGTGTCCTCAGAACATTACCAGGTTCTCTGATTAACAGTCCAGCGTGATACCACTAGGCCATCACCTCCGTTATATATGGTCCCAGATCTCATTTCAGTCACTATTCATTGTGTTATCATCAGTTCCTCAATTCAATTCCCCTATAAACAATAATGGATATTAGTCGGGATGGCCAGCTACTATCATGCTAAAGACTGGAAGGATCCTCTATTACATTTTGCTTTTCTTAGATAATTCTAATGTGCTTGTTGTTGCACAGAATGTTCTCAAATCTCAAGGGGCTTCTGGCGATTTTACTTTTCAATGAAAGGAGTCCTTCCAGCAATCCCACTCTGATTAGATTGAGAGATAGTGAGTCAGGATTAAGAGGAATGGAGAGTATATTGCAGCTACAAGATGAACAAATAAATTGAAGTGTATTTTCAGATTTCCTTGCATCACAACAGATATTATAGGCCTAGTTTAACGTATCTGCATTTCTACAGGAGCAAATACAAAAATAAACTGCGCTTCTCTTGGGAGGACATTACAGTGTTGTGTCCACTCCGCTGAGTTCCAAATAAAAATTCCACACAGGAATTATATTGGACTGGAAACACTAACTTTGTTTTGGTCACCACAGTTGTTGCTGGACCTACTGAGTTTGTCCAGCACTTTCTGTTCTTATTTCAGATCTCCAGTATCAGCAGTTCTTTGTTTTATTGTATGAATAGTGTCACGCAAAGAGGTTATTGGTCACATGCTTAATAGAAATTAGCATAGCTGACGATGCAATAAGTATCTTTTGGTTCCTGAAAGAATCATTTGCATAAGCATTATGAGTAGTGATAGACTTGTCCATCATTGTTAGATTGCTTTAAAATGCAAATATTTTAAAAATTAATTGTTTGGATATGGGCTTCTCTGGCAAAGTTTCCTTTACTGTCCATCCTATGAATAAAGCTGAATGTCTTGCTAAACTACTTCATAGGGCAATGAAGAGGACAATGAATATTGATGCCAAAATAGGAAAGGGCAACGGATTGCCTTCCCTAAAGCACTTTAATGAATCAATGAGACATTTATAATGACCTGAAAGTTTGGTCACTTTCTTAGCTATGTGCACTCATATAAATACTGATTTGTGATTCAGCAATTTTAGGGTACATAGATCACCAGGGGCATTGGCAGAATTATTGTTATAACTAATTGCCCTTGAGAAGGTGGTGGTGAGCTATCTTCTTGAATTGCCATAGCCCATGGGGCAAAAGTATTTCCAATGTATTGGAAACCAGGGTGCTCCAGGAATTCCAATTCCAGTAACAATGCAGGAATGAGAATAAAGCTTCAAGTCAAGATGGTATGTAAGCTTGCAGGGTGGAGGTTTCTCCATACATCTAGTGCCCTAGTCCATCTAGATGATAGAGGTCTAGGATTTTGAGATGCTGTTGAAGGAACTTTGGCGAGTTTCTGCAGTGCATCTTGCAATGGTGGTGGAGAGATAAAAATTTAAGATGCTAATGGAGTGCCAGTTGGATGGACTTCCTTTTGTTACAATTTATTAAATTATTTTGATTTGGGACTGTATCTTTATATTAAAATGAAGGGGTCAAGCAACCTTTTCTGATGTCTGCCTGGCAACAGGTCAGGGTGATGGGGTTGCTAAAGATTAAGGGATTGTATAGATTATTTTACAAAGTTTCAAGGTAGGCACATTTGTAGAAAATGTTTCAATGTTAGTAGACAGACTGTGAGTCTCCATATCTCGGGGAAGTATTAAGAATGCGAGAAAAAAAAGGACATGGTTTGAGCTATCCATTTAATTCCAGAATAGGATGGAGTTGGGGTCTAAAGAGTAATTACAGAGTCATACAGCAGAGAAACAAACCCTTTGGTCCAACTATTCCACACCTACCATGTTCCCAAACTAAACTAGTCCCACCTGCCTACGTGTGGCCTATATCCCTCCAAAACATTTCTATTCATGTACTTATCCAAATGTCTTTTAAGCGTTGTAACCAGCACTTCCTCTGGCAGTTCATTCCACACACAAACTACTCTCGGTGTAAAAACATTGCCCCTCGTGTTTTTAAAATCTTTTTCCTCTTAACTTAAAAATATGGCCCCCAAGTTTTGAACTTCCCAACCTTAGGGAAAGTACCTTTGGTATTCACCTTATCTATGCCCCGCATTATTTTATAAACCTCTATAGGGTCATCCCTCAATCTCCTACGCTCCAGTGAAACAAGTTCCAGCCTACCCTTATAACTCAAACCCTCCAGTCCTGAAAACATCCTGGTAAATCTTTTCTGAACGCTCTCCAGTTTAGTAATTTCCTTCGTATAACAGGGTGAACAGAACACACGATACTCCAGAAGAGGCCTCACCAACATCCTATACAACCTCAACATGACTTCCCTATTCCTATACTCAAAAGATCTGAGCCATGAAGGCAAGCGTACTAAACACCGTTTTAACCAACCTCTCCACTTCTGATGCAAATGTCAAAGAATTATGTACCTGAACCCCTAGATTTCTCTGTTCTACAACATTACCCAGGGCTCTACCATTAACAGTATAAATCCTGCCCTTGTTTCTTTTACCCAAATGCAATACCTCACATTTATCCAAAATTAATCTGCATCTGCATCTGCAAAATTAAAGGCATAAGTGGTCTGATCAGTAAGTTTGCAGATGACACGAAGATTGGGGGAGTAGCAGCAAGCATAGGGGATTGTCAAAGAATACAGGAGAATATAGATAGACTGGAGAGTTGGGCGGAGAAGTGGCAGATGGAGTTCAATCCGGGCAAGTGTGAGGTGATGCATTTTGGGAGGTCTAATTCTAGAGCAAACTATACTGTAAACGGAAGAGCCTTGGGAAAAGTTGATGAGCAGAGAGATCTGGGAGTTCAGGTCCATTGTACCCTGAAGGTGGCTGCACAGGTGGATAGAGTGGTCAAGAAGGCATATGGTATGCTTGCCTTCATCGGACGGGGTATTGAGTATAAGAGCTGGCAGGTCATGTTAAAATTGTACAAGACTTTGGTTCGGCCGCATTTAGAATACTGTGTACAGTTCTGGTCGCCACATTACCAAAAGGATGTGGAAGCTTTGGAGAGGGTACAGAGAAGGTTTACGAGGATGTTGCCTGGTATGGAAGGTGCTAGCTATGAAGAGAGGTTGAGTAGGTTAGGTTTGTTTTCATTAGAAAAAGGAGATTGAGGGGGGACCTGATTGAGGTCTTCAAAATCATGAAGGGTATAGACAGGGTTGATAGAGATAAGCTTTTTCCCAGGGTGAGGGATTCAATAACGAGGGGTCACGCGTTCAAGGTGAGAGGAGAAAAGTTTAAGGGGGATACACGGGGAAAGTACTTTACACAGAGGGTGGTAGGTGCCTGGAACGCGTTGCCAGCAGAGGTAGTAGAGGCAGGCACGGTAGATTCATTTAAGGTGCGTCTGGACAGATGCATGAGTAGGTGGGGAGCAGAGGGATACAGATCCTTAGGAATTGGGTGATAGGTTTAGACAGTGGATTTGGATCGGCACAGGCTTGGAGGGCCGAAGGGCCTGTTCCTGGGCTGTAAGTTTTCTTTGTTCTTTGTTCTTCTTTATCTGCCACTTCTTAGCCCATTGACATAACCAATCAAAATATTTTTGTAATCTTAGACAACCTTCTTCACTGTCCACTATACCACCAATTTTGCTGTCATTCACAAACTTACTAACCATGCCTCCTATTTTTCTCATCCAAATAATTTATATAAATGACAAACAAAAGTGGATCCAGTACTGAGCCCTATGGAACATTGCTGGTCATTGGCCTCCAGCCCTAAAAGCAACCCCCCCAACACCACTCTATGTCTCCTTCAGGCTAAAGGGATCAAAGGGTACAGGGAGAACGTGGGGATAGGGTACCGAATTGGATGATTTACCATCATCATATTGAATGCTGGAGTAGGGCTTGAAAGGCTGAATGGCCTCGTCTTGCTCCTATTTTTATGTTTTGATGTCCCTTGGGATGGATAACAAATCCTGGCCCAGCTAGCAATGCCACATCCCAGGAATAAAAAGAAAAAAGTACTGCAGCGATATTGGACAGATGTGTACCAGGTCATGACAGGTAGACTACAGCTGTTCTCATTAGCTGATGGCTTGAGGTCTGGGAGAGACAGATTTAAAGTTTTGGGCAAGAAATTCAGGGGAAGTGTGAGGAAGAACTTATCCACAGCGAGTGATCCTCGGTGCGCACAAGAGCCTGGAAACAGAGACTATAAATGACTCTCAAAGGAAACTGGATGATGACTTGAAGGAAATTTAATCTGCAAAGGTACGGGTTTGATAGGGTGATTGACTGGATTACCCACGGGAGATACAGCAGCTTCTTGATGGGTCGAATAGCTTCCTTGTGAATGAAAGTTGATCAATGTTTCTACCTAGATACAAAGGCCATGTGATTTACATTGTAATGGGAAACCTTGCAGAGGAAGCCATTACATTATAGAATTTCCTAAAATATCATTGAATATCACAACCAGATGGTTTAGTGGGCTTGGGGTCCAGGAGACAGAATGCAGCTAGAGTCCAAACTTTTCTAAGGCTCATAATGCTAAAAATGGGTAAATGTTTGAGGTCAGATTGAAAGCAACAACTTTGTGAGAACTTTAAAGATTCTCCAAGGTTGCAGTAGACTATTAAAGATAACAAGGTGTAGAACTGGATGAACACAGCAGGCCAAGCAGCATTAGCGGAGCAGGAAAGCTAACATTTCGGGTCTAGACCCTTCTTCAGAAATGGGGGAGGAGAAGGGGATTCTGAAATAAATAAGGAGAGGGGGGAGGCGGATAGAAGATGGATAAAGGAGAAGATAGGTGGAGAGGAGACAGACAGGTCAAAGAGGCGGGGGGGGGGATGAAGCCAGTAAAGGTGAGTGTAGGTGGTGAGTTGGGGGCGGGGAATAGGTCATTCCAGGGAGGACGGACAGGTCAAGGGGGCGGGATGAGGCTGGTAAGTAGGTGATCGGGGTGGGGCTTGAGGTGGGAGGAGGGGATAGGTGGGAGGAAGGACTGGTTAGGGAGGCAGGGACAAGATGGGCTGGTTTTGGGATGTGGTTGGGGGAGCGGAGATTTTGAAGCTTGTGAAGTCCACATTGATACCATCCTGCTCTACACCTTGCTATCTCAGATTCTCCAGCATCTGCAGTTCCTACTATCTCTTGCAGTAGAGTATTGACCTTTAGTAATACTCTCACTGTGAAGCACGGGCAGGGACAAAAATCAGAGGTCCCAGAGCTTCTCCTGGCCCCGGCCCATGCCTCTGATGAGCAAATAGGCTCCCTCAAACTTTAGTCCTCAGTTATTGGGCCCTGACATAACCCTATCCTAGGATTTGCTATGAAGTAAGTTCCATGTTGCGAGTTACTGAGAAAACAAAAGAAGTTGGGAGCTTTGGGAGTTAAGGACTTTGGACTATTTCAGTAGTATTGAATGTAACTACTTAAAGAATTGTATTGTCTATACCTGTGAAATGAGTTCACTCAGTTACGTTAAAATCAAGGGATGTATTCTGTTCTGTGGTTTAAAGTGTAAATTTCTTGTCAAGATAGTGTTTAATTAAAAAGGTTTTATTACAGTAAATGTCTACAAATATAATATGGTATCTTTTCAGTTGTTTGATTTCATTTTTAAAAGTTATTGGCCTCTAAGGAGATTATAATACATTTCTGCATGGTGTTGAGGATGTAGACAGTCAGTCATTGGAACTGCACTTATCTATACAACAGGAGGATATTTCCATCATCTCCCGGACTATGCCTTGAGGATGTTGAATGGCTGAAGGGATAGTCCAGAGATATAGACTTCCCAGCATCGATCTTTCTCCTGTTTTGTTACTATTTATGTGTTAGCCCCAATTCGGTTTTGAATCAATGGTGGCCATAGAATATCAATGATGGAAGATTTTACGATCATAATGCAACTGAATGGCATAGGGAATGATTACGTTGTCTCTTGTGTGAGGTTGTACTGGCTTGCACTTGCGTGACATAAATGTTACTATCCAGTTCTCACCCCAAGTCAGGATGTTATGCAGTTCTTACTACATATACACAGGAACTGCTTCATTATCTGAGAAATTGAGGCATAGAACTGAGCATTAAGAAGTTATCAGCAAATATACTGCTTTCTGACCATATTTTGGAGACAAGGTGGTTGATAAAGCATCCAAAGATGGTTGGGTACTACCCCGAGCAGCAACGAATCAAGGCTGAGATGATTGGCCTCCAACAATTATGTTCTTGCACTAATTAGGGGTCCAGCCACTGGACAGTTATCCTCTTGTTCCAATTGATTTCAGTTTTACTGAGATCCCTGATGCCATTCTCTGTCTCCAAATACTGTGATGTGGAGGGCAGCCATTCTCACCAAATTGCTAAAACTCAGCTCTTTATCTGTGTGTGGACCAAGACCGTAATGATGTCAGTGGTGGGGTCTTGGCTCAACTCAAAATAGTATAGGTGAGTAGGTTGTTGGTGAGTAAACACTCGATGATTTAGGATCATTGGTAGTGAAGTTATTTGACTACAAGTTTAATAAACTGCATTTGACATCTTGGTGCCTCAGCATTGCTGTCTCAGATTATACATTATTATCAAGAAACTAATCTCTCTGGGGCTGAAAATTCTATTAGGGTCTAGTTTTCATTTCTTTGTAGAAATTGAGTTATGTGGTCATTTCAAGTCAACAATACCATTTTGCTGCATTTTAATTTACTGCGGAAATGTTGCAAAACCAATCCATGTAACAGAAGCCATCACTCAACCTAATTACAGAACATTACTTCGGCAAACATCCTTTGAGTGTTGAGGGCATGTTATTACATTTATTGATTTTACTTTAATTTGTTTTGGAAATTCTGTAGCAAATTCACCAGGTTTGAGTCACCACTCATGTTGGACTAGCTTACATTATTTTGGAAGTACCAGGCAATGTAGAAGCTTTTTAACTAACTTTACAAACTACGTGGCTTACCTTTTTTAAAATAAGAAACAAACAAACCTGAATTGTACTCAAAACATTATTCCGTGTTTAATATTACGAGATGCGTACAATTCCAGTTGCGAAAACGATTCACATTGTTTTTACTGTACAGCTTTTTACACGCGCATAGCTTATCAGAAAACTCTTTGTATATACTATTTATACAGCGCCTTTCACGTCCATCGGACGTCCCAAAGCGTGTTACAGACAATGCAGTACACACAATTAAACCCAACAAAATTTATAAGCTGCCTGAGAGATGTAAAATCAATTACGAATTGAATTTTTTTAAAAAAAAAGCCGTAAACAACAGGTCCAGTCAATCGATTGGCTTTTAAACCAGTGGTCATGGGTTTTTAACTTCTTTATTTTAGTTTTTTTCCAAAATAAAATGCATTATGTCTTGCCAAGTAATTTATTTTGTAAGGAGCCATGGCCTGTTTGCAAAATAATAGTTACGACGTATTTGAACGCTAACTTAATCATGCGTTTGGTATAAACAACCGTGGATTCCTGAAATAGGTATTACATTACAGTCTTGCGGAAGATCAGTATATTCGATCTTTGACACACGTGTAATAAGAGCCATATGGCTCCTTATATCCCGGCTTTGGCCCTGCCTAGTTAGTGCACCTAGGAACCATTTCCATCTGACTGAGTTCAAATAGACCTTTGCCCTACGCTTATACACTGTTTATTAAGATCTGGCCATTTTGACGAATTTGGAAAGGCGTGTCCAGAGTCAACACTCACTTGACCTTAGTGACAGTTTAAAGTGCTCACGTGTAACGATGAGCGGTGATTCATTTCACATAAGGCGTGACTCCACCACAATGTAAAACAAGATGAATATGATTCGTTGTGAAGGAGAGTGCTGCTATTGGGTTTTCTCTGACGAACGCCAGCGGGCTAACCGTTCAAGACTCGCGCAGCGAAAGCGGACCAACAGCTCGAAGCTCGCGGACCTTACCACGGCCGCAGCCACGAATCCAACGAGCGCACGTGAGCCCCCTGACAACCCCATGCTTGAGGAATGCCGCTCAGCGTCAGCCAACGAGAGAAGCGTTACCACCATTAGTCCTCACCCTGCAGGATAACCAATAATTACTGGTCTTACAATTGAAGTGGTGTTACCATAGCGGCGGCCCCTGGGAATTGTAGTCCTATTTGATTGGCTGGTTTCCTCGCTCGCTGCTTGAACACTGCGAACTACATCTCCCACGATTCATTGCTGAAGCCGAACCGATAGGGTGCATGCGCACGAGATCTGCTGCTGTCTTCGGTGGGGTCGGTAGGATGATGTCACCTGCAGTGAAAGGAAATTGTTAAACTGAATCCTTTTGTAAAAGAAGAAAGAAAAATATGGACGTTGCTGTACGGATGGATGGAATTTGTTGGTGAGCAATCTCTGTTGTTTTATTTTGCCCCGAGGGAAATAAGATTTGCGGCTGGGTTAGGTTTGATTGATCGTGTTCGGCTGGTTCATCAGGGGGAAAAGTGTGGGGAAATGTTCAGGTTAGTGCAAGGGTCCGGGTGGGACCGCCACTGACCGGACCACTGTGTTTGCGAGCTATTTATTGTCAGGCGAGCCGGCAACAAAAGGAGACGCTAGGAGTTTGCAGGGTTGTTTCTAGTCTGCCTTCCACCACTGGGGGAGGCTTTTTCTCTAACCAGACTCCCTAAATCCCACCCATTCGCAGCTGTTACTTTCATGCCGGGAGAGCAGTTCGGGGGCGATTTTGCGCCGGAGAAGCTGAGATGTAGCGAATAATGTTGTCAGTTGCTGGTCTGATTTCCTTCTGCTGGTTCACGGAATTAAAACGCCAAGCCCACATGTCAGAAATCATCAATCTTTCCCAGTTCTATCCTGCGCTTCGCCTTTTGTTTGTCAGCCTTGTGGCTTTTTTAAAAAATTTTAAGGGGAGGTTGATTTAGGTGGGAGGGGTGGTGTCTTTTTCCCCTCTAATGTCTGTGAATGGTAGAAAGAAGATGACAATAATATAAATGTGTTGAATGTTTTAAAGCTTGCGGCGCGTTGCTGTTCAATATTCCCGAGTGGGGAGACCTAGGGGTTGAGGACTGGAATTTTGAGGGCAATCACCTGTAAAGGGATTTCGTGTTTCTGCATCCACCCTTCTAAATGTGAGATGTTTAATGAAAAGGCATATGTTTTAAAAAGCTGCGAGGGTTTGGTTTGGGGTTTGCCCCGAAATATTTAATTTCGTCAGACTTGCACGTAACAATATTGAGGAAATCGGGCAAACACTCGCTTCTAATCTGCTACCACTAGAAATACGATTGGATATGAATTCAACTAGAACACGTACGATTCCGTCCGCAGTTTTATCGTGGAATGGGGGTGGTGGTGGGAGACTACTGGAAGCAGAATGACTGCAGCTGAATGTGACTGAGAGGCGTGTGCTGTTGAAGCGGCTGAGAGGTTGACGGGGATTGACGTGCGCATATATACTGCG
Organism: Ginglymostoma cirratum; assembly: GCA_024137785.1. Classification (NCBI taxonomy): domain Eukaryota; kingdom Metazoa; phylum Chordata; class Chondrichthyes; order Orectolobiformes; family Ginglymostomatidae; genus Ginglymostoma; species Ginglymostoma cirratum. The sequence goes on along the minus strand of JAHRHZ010000133.1, from coordinate 36,000,964 downwards.
ATAAGATATGTTTGGATCGTAATCGAATGGTAATTTTGGGTGTGTCCGGTTTTATGCGTGAGGTCATTGGAGGAAAAAGTTACAGGATCAATAGACACAGCTTCATAAAGGAGAGGTAAGAATATACTGCTAAACAAGGGTGGACATTCTAGCTTTCACCTCTTTATCCGTATCGCCTTTACGCAGTTATGTTGAGAATTAAAGCGATGACTGACTATGAACACAGGATGCGATATTACAATTGATGCGTGGGTGAAGGTTTTCAGTCTAACCGGGCAGATTGTGAAGATTGTTTACCTTGGTACGAGGAACAATGTCAAATTTAGTCGATACCCAATAACATTTGTCTCCGTATACAAAGCCAACATCATTTGTTCCAGAGCAATTTTGATTTTCTTTTTCAGCAAGAGATGACAGCATACATCAATGCATTGTTGCGTTACCTGACACATCACTTGAAGATTTTAATCTGTACGGCATTATATCAGAACTGCTTTTTTAGCTAAATTTATGTCGTCTTGTTAAAGGAAAGTGCAATCTTCCAAATTTACCCATATTTTCAATATCAATGTACAGGTTCTTGTCTTTTGTAATGTTTTAAGGTGTTTTGACAAATTAGTTCTGACTAATCCTTTCACATATACAGTTTTTTTAACTTTGTGCTTTATCATTATCAACATCATCCCATAATTTTTAATGAAGTACAGTCTGCTTTTGTCCCAGTATTTCTAGTATCTGATTTAATGATTAAAGTATTTTTGACTTTGAACATGCACAGTGAACACAATTGTGATGTGATGCAGGATAAGAGGCCATCCTGTTGATTGAAACACTTCCTCAGCATATGACAGTGTGACATATAATATTAGTCAGAAAATACAGCCACAATTTGCAACGTGCTCTTTAGTATTCAGTTTATTTTTAAAAATAATGGCAAAACTTTAGGATACTATAGAATTATTTATTTTTTGTGGCATATAGATGTGCAAACTGTTACATTGCATTGAATGTTTCGTATGGAACATATTTCATATATAGTCAGTGTAAAGTACTGTTAAACTTCAGTGTGCAAATCAATGTAGTATCTTTCAGAGCATTTCTAAAGAGTTACAGAACACTGGGCAAAGGACTTGGGCCATCAAAAGTAATTAAAACAGTCTGATTATACTAGAACTGAATGTCCTATAAGTTTTTGTTTCATCTTCTCAGGGAAGTTAGACCACATTCAGAAAGACTTCTTCTAGCACATCACATAATAATGATTGGAAGTCTTTGACTTAAGATCTGTTTAGGAGTAGTTGCATCCTGATTATGATTAGACAAGTATATGCCAAATGATATCATGGTCTGTTTTCTTTTTTAAAAAATGTGTGGCGTGGTAACATAAGGACTCTAGAAGTACAAATTTCTTTAGTTTTTAAACATTAAGCATCTGGAGCAAAGCATGGTGTTACTATAATTTACAGTTATTTAGATTCTTCTCTTGGAGATGCTGATTACCAGTATTCTTTCCGTCAGTTGTTTTTGTTTTATTGCAGGTGCTTTTTTTTCCATTTTGAACTTTGGCTCCTTTTTACTTTATCTATTGCATAGACTGTTGTATGAAACAAAATTGAGTTTTTCTGCATCTTTGTTCATGTCTCGATACTAGTACAGTTTGTAAGCAAAAGCTGAGAGTTAAGCATGCATAATTGAGGCATGCAGATGCTGTCATCTTATTTATAAATCAAAAATATGTTTCTGTTCTTGTATTAATAAACAAACATACTACTTTTCAAGAAGACTTTTGGACTTGAGGTGCAATTAATGCTGTCTTTTTTTGAAAAACTTTTTATAGACAGAAATATGTTTGTTTGCTTTCCTGAAGATGAAGGCTAAAGGTTACAGATTAATTATGTTAAGGTCAAGTTCACCTCTCCCCTTTTGAGCATATCTTGGTTTTATTGCATGAGTTGTCCATCCAAGCTTATTTTGATGGGAGGGATAAGGTGTAGGGAGTTGTTTGGCTACTTGGGTTGAGGCATGGTCATGTTGTTGCAGCCAGTACATCCTGATGAAACATTTGGACAGCACTTTACTATGTTGTATTACCAGTTTTGCAACTTGTGATTGCTGATCAAGTTCCTGATTTCAGTCTTTCATTTTTTACATACTTTTGTGATGCCCATAGGAAAGTAATGCAGCCTACAAAGAACAGCCACAATGGCTGTCTAGTAAGGAAATGCTGCAGGGAGACAGGGAAACAAAATGTATCTTTATGGAATAACCAACTTTCTTATGGTAATCAAGGATGCAGTTAATGTCTCTGATACTTAGTATAAGACTGTTCTTTGTTCTTTGCACATCAATGCAAATGTTGCTGTAACTCAGATTATCAAGTACAGTGTACTTTGAAATGCAAGGCTCGTCCAGAAGGGCATTTTAATCCTTTACTTATACCTCTTTTGGAGTTCTAGGGTTGGCTTGTAGTCAGTACCGGGCAGAAAGTTTTTTTGTGAAGTATAGTGCAGGTTTCCTATCGATGCGATCCTTTGCATGGGTGCAGTTATTATAAGAGTGGCAGGGCATTCTTGGTGTATTTATGTAGCAGTGACAAAAACTGAGGAAATTCACATTCATTGATATTTGAATATATGACTAGTATAAACTGAAACTGACTCTGGATTCTGTTTATCTTCCCATTTGCATTGCCAGACTTAAATATTCGCAATATTGCAATGCCGCCACCACCCCCACCAAAAAAGATCTTTTAAACTTTTCGTAAATGTAATTTTACTGTCCCTTTTATACTGTTGAATAACCTATATGGTTGTTCATCATGTATCCTTTGTGATTAGTGCTGAGATTGTGATTTGTTTCCTGTGCCTTTTTCTGCTTGTCCTGTTTCTGCAAAATTGTTTACTTGTCTTTTTCAGTTTTTAGAGATTTTGATGAAGTGAAATGCTAACTGACCTGTTGCATACTTCATTCTTTTGGTTCTGTAAGTTTCTGCACGTAATATCATTGGAGCAAAGTTCGTCTGTGGTGAATTATTTAATGCATTTTAACAGAACAAATTTGTCACCTTTTTAGAAGTAGAATGTTTTGTAGATAATTCAGTTGTTGGTTGATTGCTTTAATATTTACCATTAATCAAATGAATTATAATGTGCCTTGTGAAGAGGATCAAAGTATAGTATTTCATGTTCAGAATGCTAAACTTTTGAGATGTTCAGAATTTCTTTGGAAAAAATTCTGAATCAAATTCTTGAATCAATGTGCCTTCCAAAATTTGAAGACAAGTAAAAATTTTTGCCTTAAACTTACTTAGATCTAATGTTATTACATTGGGGTTTGCAAAGTGGCTTTGAGATACTTGATGTAACTTTCACTGAGAACACGTGCTTTAAGGTTTTGTTCACTTGATTTGGCAACACTGGATGGAATTTAATAATTTTATTATTGTACTAAACTTGTTCAGGCGTCTGTGACTATTTATAGTGCAGGAATGACAGCTATTCAGTGACACAGCATGATCTGACTGTCAGCAGAACAGGTTGCATTTTAGTAGTAAAATGGGAGAAAGGATAATTAATCAAAAATTAGTTTGGTCTTGCTCAAAGTATTCTCTGAATTGTGTGACTATTTCAAAGTCTGCTTCCCTACCCAAAGACTTTCTGTAAGATAATGATGCACGCAGCCTTGCTAATGGGAAGTAGTGTGATGTGGAAAATAATCAATGACAGGAAGGATATATTTCATGAGCTTGAGCAGTAAACAAGTTGCATGCTTCCCGTTGATGGCACATAACACATTTAGGTGCCACTTAGGTATTTCTGTGTGGAGGTTCTGATTTCTGGTGACAGTGTTGAGATGCAGCTTCTCATTTTCATTCGTGTTAAGGCCAATTCAGCTTTATCAAAAACTCGTCAACTCTAATTTCTAAACAAAATTTTTTTTTCTTTGTTCAGTGTTTGAAGCAGGATCCGTTGCCTGCATTTTCAAGACATGCTTGTCAGGACCTGAGTTGTGTAAATGCAGAGCCCTCTACCGACAGCAAAAGCATGATTGAATATCTTTCAGTAACAGAGTCCCTCCATGTGCTAACAGGCCATTTGGCCCAACAAATTCACAGACTCTGAAGATGTTCCCACCCAGATTTGTGCCCCCCCGCCCGACCTCCGTAACCCTGTATTTCCTGTGGCCAAGCCACCTAACCTGCATATCTTTGGACTGTAGGAGGAAACCAGAGCACCCACAAGAAATCTGTGCAGACTCCAACCTGTCGCCTGAGGCTGGAATTGAACTTGGGTCCCTGGTGCTGTGCTGCCATGCTGCTCTTGGCACATTTTTCTAATCATAGAATCCCTGCAGTGTGGAAGCAGAAAATTCAGCCCACCAAGTCCACACTGACCCTCAGAGCATCCCACCCCAGACCACCCCCTACGCTATCCCACTAGCCTTGCATTTCCCGTGGCTAATCCACCTAACCTACACACGGTCACCCGAGGTTGGAATCAAACCCAGGTCTCCGGCACTCTGAGGCAGCGGTGCTAATCACTGAGCCACTGTGCTTCCCCAGAGCTTATATCTGTGAATTCCATAATCCCAGATTAGTAATACAGTAAAATTATACAAATTAGTGAATTACACTTCATAAACAATTTGCTATATTATCATTATGCTGAATGATGCAATCCAAAGTCAGGAATTTGATGCACAGAGAGATTGTGTGTGTTCAGGTCCATTGTACCCTGAAGGTGGCAATGCAGATCGATTAGTGGTCAAGAAGGCATACAGCATGCTTTCATCGGACAGGGTATTGAGTACAAGTTGGCAGGTCATGTTGCAGTTGTATAGGACTTTGGTTCGACCACATTTGGAATACTGCGTGCAGTTCTGGTCACAACATTACCAAAAGGATATGGATGCTTTGGAGAGGGTGCAGAGGAGGTTCACCAGGATGTTGCCTGGTATGGAGGGTGCTAGCTGTGAAGAGAGGTTGAGTAGATTAGGATTATTTACATTAGAAAGATGGGGATTGTTGGGGGGACCTGTTTGAGGTCTACAAAATCATGCGAGGTATAGACAGGGTGGATAGCAAGAAGCTTTTTCCCAGAGTGGGGGACTCGGTTACTAGGGGTCACGAATTCAAGGTGAGAGGGGAAAAGTTTAAGGGAGATATGCATGGAAAGTTCTTTACGCAGAGGATGGTGGGTGCCTGGAATGTGTTGCCTGCGGAGGTGGTAGAGACGGGCATGATAGCGTCATTTAAGATGCATCTAGACAGACGCATGGATGGGCAGGAAGCAGAGGGATACAGCTCCTTAGAAAATAGGCGACAGGTTTAGATAGAGGATCTGGATCGGTGCAGGCTTGGAGGGCCGAAGGGCCTGTTCCTGTGCTGTAATGTTCTTTGTTCTTTGTTCTTTGTTCTTTAGTACTTTCCATATTATTGATGCTTTTATTAGGCCTTACACCTGTATTCAATTGATCATTTGGAGCCTTGGAATCTGATAGATTATCACGCTTTGTACAATTCTGTGGCTCTCCAGTTACAGTGCTGAAGTGATTTAGTGCATGTGTGTAAATATTTCATATTTCTAAAGGGAGATTTTTCTAACTTTAAGGTTTGAATGATGGAATGTGATGTGGGGAGAGTTTTGGATTAGCTGAATTTGTAGGGTGAAGGAATTTGAAACCAGTTAAGATGAAAAAGGAATAAATTAGATTTTACAACAATACGTATGAAAGTTTCATTTGATTGCCTGATGCGTTAAGGTGTGTGCAATTTTTATCTCTCTTTTTGCAGAAGTTAGAGGTGTTGGTTGGTTTGCTGAGCTGACTTGTTTTTTGTGCAAATGTTTATTTCCTCCTAAGTGATATCTTCAGTGCTGTCTAGCCTCTGTTGAAGCACTTCTGTTCTGTTCTGTTCTGTTCTGTTCCATTCTGAATATATGGTCCGATCTGTTCCCAGTTTTGCTCTGTAGTGGTATGTAGATGGAGTCTATTTCAACCATACCACCCTACCAACCTCCATCCAGCATATCATCTTCTGCCACCTGCAATCCGACCCCACCACCAAAGACATTTCACTCCCCACCCCTACCTGTCTTTGTGCGGACCACTCACTCCTCCTCGACTCCCTCATCTGCTCCAAGTTCCCCACGGGCAGCACGGTGGCTCGGTGGTTAGCACTGCTGCCTCACAGCGCCAGGGACCTGGGTTCAATTCCAGCCTCGGGCGTCTGTCTGTGTGGAGTTTGCACATTCTCCCCGTGTCTGCGTGGGTTTCCTCCCACAGTCCAAAGATGTGCGCGTTAGGTGGATTGGCCATGCTAAATTGCCCATAGTGTTCAGGTAGGTGTGGGTTGTCAAGGGGGGTAGGTCTAGGTGGGATGCTGTGAGGTTCGGTGTGGACTTGTTGGGCCGAAGGGCCTGTTTCTACACTGTAGGGATTCTATGAATTCTATGAACCCCATCACACCCAGCACCTTTCCCTGCAATCGCAGGAGGTGCTACACCAGCCCTATATCTCCCCTCTCACGTCCATCCAAGGCCCCAAACAAACTTTCCATATCAGACACTTGTTCACCCGTCTATCCTCCAACCTGGTCTGCTGTATCCGTTTCTGCCGATGTGGCCTTGTCTACATTGGTGAGACCAAGCACAGATTTGTGGAGCATCAGTGGAAACGTCAGTTTTCCTGTTCCCCTGCTGCCTGATCTGTCATGTTCCTCCAGCTTCACACTGTTGACTCTGATTCCAGCATCTGCAGTTCTTACTATCTCAATTTCAACATGTTTGTTTATGGTACCAGCGGCTGAAAACCAGGCTTCCAGGATTTCTCATGCTTGTCTTTGTTTTGCTTATCCTTGTACTGTAACTTTGTCCCAGTTAAACTGATGTCCTTCTTTGTCAGAGTGAATAGAAACAAGGGAGAGTTGGCCGTGCCGTTTTGCTGCAAGTTGATGTTTGTGTATCCTGGTGGCAAGTTTCCTGCCTGTCTGTCCTATGTGTTGCTGTCTGGTATTTTGTATATCACATTTGATGTACAAACCAGAAATGGAGCTACCCACCATAACAGACTGGACCATCTAAATTTATAGAATGGAACAGAACAGTGCTTCAACGGAGGATAGATAGCACTGAAGATGTCAAAAGGGGGACGAAATGTTTGCATGAAAACCAGTCAGCTGGGCGAACCAACCAACAACTCCAGCCACAACCTGAGCTACAGATCTCGACTAAACATTTTGCAGAGGATATGGGGTTGTAAACTCGTTTTAATGTTGAACATTGTTTGTGGCAGTTGTACACAATTTGGTTCAACCCGAGTCAGTTACCTGGGAAGGGCTTGGTGGTAAAGGAATGGAATTTGTGTTGTGGATTTAAAAAAAAAAAAAGAATTCAGTCTTTCTAAAGATTAATTGGAGAAGGTGAAGACTTGCCAAAGGTGCAGAAAAATGGGAGGGATTGAATACATCGCTAATGAAGTAGCGCTAGGAATTACTGCGTGCAATTCAATATCTCTGGATGTTATTTACAAAAGGCAATATGCAGATAAAGATGAAGGGACCAACAGTCAATAACAGACATTATTTTGAGAAGTTGGGTGTTGTGGCATTGGTGGATTAATTAAGTTAGTATTAATAAGGTGAGTCCCATTGAGCAGGGCAGAAGAAAACATTGGAATGTGATGATATGAACTTTGGCTGCAGAGCTGACAAGGTAGCGTTTTTGTTTCACAGCCCGAGTATTTGTTCATGACCCAGTCACGGCATTAATGTCATATGACATTTGGTCACCTTAGCGCATCTCTTGTTTTTGGCTTGTAACCTCAAGCTGCAAGTCGGATAGAAATACCTCAATCAGTAATGCAAAACAAACACTTTTTTTTTGGGAATAATTTCTGGTGTTCAAAACGTTTGAAGGGCATTTTATTTGTAGGCAGAGGAGATTGTCCTTGCGCCAATATGTATTGCAGTGGGCACTTACTGTATCTGATATCAGGCTGTGCAACTGCATTTCCTGCAGCACTTTAATTTTTTTTTTTGTGTATTCGTCGTGGGATGTTCAGTTTACTTGTCCATGATTGCCATCGAGAAGCTGGTGGTGATCCTTGAACTGCTATGGTTCAGATATGCTTACAATGTTGTAAGGTTGAGAGTTCCAGAAATTTTAATCCAGCAGCAGTAAATGATATATATCCAGGTGGGGAAGGTTTGTGGCTTGGATTGCTGTTTCAATTCACACCTCCTTAGGTAGTCAATTCATGAGTTTGGAAGGTGTTTTTGAAGAAGCTGCAGAGTATCATGTAGATGGAGTCCACTAATGTCGCTAGTGGTGTGGGGAGTGAATGTTTATTGCGTTGGATGCAGTACTAAATGTATTTAGAAACTTTTTATTTAAAACAATATTAAGTGATATGCAATTGAAGTATTCAAGATAAGTGAGTTGATCCATTCTGGATGATGTCATTGTCATAGGGATGTACAGTACAGAAACAAAATCTAATCTCCTCTGGCAGCATTTGGCCTATGTCCCTTTAAACCCTTTCTATTCATATACCCATCCAGAAGCCTTTTAAATGCTGTAATTGTATCAGCTTCTGGCAGCTCATTCCATAGATGCACCACCCTGTGCATGAAACAGTTGCCCCTTAGGTCCGTTTTTTAAAAAATCTTTCCTGTCGCCTTTTAAATCTATGCCCTCTAGTTTTGGACTCTCTTTCACCACTGTCCCCCTGTCTCCGAAGACCTTGTCTATGCACCCTTTCCTTGCCCCTCATTATTTTCTAAACCTCTGTAAGGTCACCCCCTCAGCCTCTGATCCAGGGAAAATAGCCCCAATCTATTCACCCTCTCCCTATAGCTCAAACCCTCCGACCCTGACAACATCCTTGTAAACCTTTTCTGTACCCTTTCAAGTTTCACAGCACTCTCCCTATAGCAAGGAGACCAGAATCGCACACAGTATTCCAAAAGTGGTCTAACCAATGTCCTGTTCAGCCGCAACATGACCTCCCAACTCCTATACTCAATTCACCAACCAAAAAAGAATATTGAGTCACAGCTGCACTTGATAAGGCCATGCAGAAAATTCCTTAATACTCTGACCTTTGTTCATTTTAGATGGTGGGCAGGGTGTAGAGAGTCAGTGGGAAACTCCTTTCAGAGTTCCCAATCTCTGACCTGTGTTTGTAGCCGCAGTATTTAATGACTGATCCAGTTAAACTTCTGTGCATTGGTAACCAGTAAGATGTTAACAGCAGGGAATTTGATCTGTGATAATGTTTCGTGTAAATGGAGGTAGTTAGATTCTCCGCGGTTGGAGAATCTTGTTTCCTTCTGTCCCGTGAATGTTACTGGCCTGTTATTAGCTCGAGTCAGAATGTTGTCCAGGTCTTGTTGCATATGGTCACAAATCGGTTCATTATCTGAAATTGTGCATGACAATACAAATCATCAGCAAACATTGTTATATCTGACCTTAATTGATTGAAACAACTGAAGATGTTTGGGCCTTGGACCTGAGGAACCTAGGGCTCTTTACGGTACGATGGTAGTGTAGGAGGTATTTCTAAGAAGCCCAGGTTTAAGTCCTACACCTGCTCCAGAGGTAGGATCATAGAATCCCAATAAGACAAAGAGGCCATCAAATCTGCACACTGATCCTCCAAGCCCTCTAGCCTATCCCCGTAACTCCACATTTATCACGGCCAATCCACCTAACCTGCACATCTTCGGACTGGGAGGAAACTGGAGCACCGGGCGGAAACCCACGCTGACACAGCGAGAATGTGCAAACTTGATACAGACGGTTGCCTGAGAGTGAAATTGAACCCAGGTTCCTGGTGCTGTGAGGCAGCAGTGCTAACCACTGAGTCATGATGCTGTCCTGCAGGTGTATAATAACATCTCTGAACAGGTTGGTTAGAAACTCTATCCTGAGGAATCTAGATGTCCTAGAACTGACGTGTTTGGTCTCCAAGCACAACCATCTTCCTTGTGCTAGGCATGATTTCAGCTGTAGAAAATTTTTTCTTTTTTTTTTAATCGGCTTCAATCTAATAGGGCTCCTTGATGCCACATGCTCTGTCAAATGCTGTCTTGGAAGTCAGCATCATCAGTTCACCTCTGAAATTCAGTTCTTTGGTTCATATTGAGAGTGGACAGAATTAGCTGAATTGGAATTTTTCTACATTTTGTGGGTTGTGCATGCTTGGATTCTGATGTTGTCGGCTAGGTGCCAATATTTTTATTGCTGCACTGGAGCAGATTGGCTAATAAAAGTCTGTTTGGTTCTAGAGCAGTCTTCAGCATTAAAACTGAAAGTTGTTGGGGCCTATAGCCTTTGTTATATCAAAGTGCTGCAGCCGTTTTTCTATCTAGTATACTAAATTGACTGAAGACATTTGTGCTGTGGAACTCAGATGTGCACCATCAATGTGGCACCTCCTGGCTGAAACCGTTTGCAAAATCTTCTGTCATGTCTTTTGCATTGAAATGTTGGATACTGGCATCATTTTGAGAATTGGAGTGAATGCAGAGCTTGTTCCTCCAGAATGGGCAACCACCTTTTTAGTGACTAGGACTGCAGAGCTTCGATCTTATCTGTTCATGGCTGGCTATCCTGGCTGAAGTAGCATTCTGTTGATAGTTGTTTAGCATGCATGTTGTCCATCTGTAGCTTTACCAGGTTGGCACCTCCTTTTAATGAAGCATGCATTACTGTTGGCATGCTCTGTCTCAATCTGTTTTCATCCCCTGGCTTGCTGGTAATGGTATCGTGAGGACTATGCTGGGCCATGAGATTACAGATTGCTAATTTACAATCCCCTGGGACCATTCTAGAATCTTGTAATTTTGAAAAATTAAAGCCCTCATATCCTCTGTCATTGCAGCTGAAAGGTGAAGTCAGTATAGTCCTAGCAGCCCTATGGTCTGCATCTCATTAAAGAGAGGTAGTTTAGGGTCTTGACTCTTCAGTAAAAGGGTAAAGCTGTGAAGGTAGGGCCTTCATGGTGACCTGACTCAGTGCAAGCATCGAACCTGTGCTGTTGGCATCACTTTGCATTGCAAACCAGCTGCCCAGTCAACTGAGCTAGTTATCTCTTTTTAGAACCCTGAAATTTAGATCATCGACTGTTAGCATGTAATTTTGTTAATGGGGTATTGAGTACCTTGAAATTAAAATTTGGTTCCTGACAGCAGTTTTTGTCAATTAGGTAATTGGATTAAAATGTATTAGGAAAAGTCAGCACAGAGGACTGCCTCTTTAAAAGTACAGATCAGCTGGAACTCTGCACAGTTGAACCAACAAATGCTGAAATTTGCTTTTAAAATCAATTTCTCTTGGATGCTGACTTGAAGCCAAATTAAACAACATTTTAATTTTTTTTTTTTGTCCACTAAAATTGAGCTCCAAGCTGAGCTTGGCACAGTGTCCCTCAAAGCATAACAGTACCCTGACTAAAACGATAATATTTGAGTTAAAATGTATATATTTTACCTAATAAAAGGCAGTTGCTGCAAGTTTCCTTTTTTTTTTTAGTTAATGCTTATCCAATAACTAGCATGTGAATTGGGATTTAATCCCTTTATAGATGCAGGCCATTGGAAAGAATTTATTTTGGTCTTTAAATTGAATCTCTTAAAATAAATTGAAGAACACTTGCTTTAGTCAAAAAATGTTGGGAATATTGTTCACACAACCACCAATTTTTTTCTTCTCCTGCCTTCTCCCCTGCATATCCTTCCATTCTGGATAAGCTTAGTACCCTTTTTGAATACTTTAATTGAAACTGATCCTGCACAATCTTGGGCAGTACATTCAAGACCTTAAACACTTTCACGCAGCGTGTTTTTTTTTCCTTTAGTCAGTTTCATCCTGTAAGCAGTTAATAATATGAATTGGACAAACACTCACTGTAGAACATGCTCCCATGAATGACTTTATGCTATGTGTAATATGCATTTAATAAATGTGAATAACTGCCATAATCACTGACATTTAGAATAATAGTTGGGGGGGGGTGAAATAAAGGTATTTAACATTTTAAGAGTATCTTCCATTCTGCTGTTACAAATATCTAGTTCATGTTTTGAGTGTTTAGTATGTATTAAAACTTAATTTCTAATTATAATGGGAGGAAATGCAATGTGCACAACTGGAGCAAGTATAATGTCCCACAAAGGTTGATGTCATACTGATTTCACGAGATTAGCAGCTAGAATGGTAAGAGCAAGCCCGTCTGTTTCTGACCTGGAGATGTCTAAACTGCTTGTAAGGACAGTCAGTCCCGAGAGAGTTTTGGGCTTTCATTTTGGGAGTTAAAACTAAATTCGTTAAAATCTCTGTGAAATTCTGAGGTGTTTAAAACCCATTTCATTCACCAGATTGAAAAAGAAATTGTAAATAAGCTAAAAGTCAAGCTAACGATAGCCCAGAGTAGGCTGCGTCATCATGGAGATAGGTGGAGCTTAAGGTTATCTCATTGCAATTTATCATTGTTGTCTGGGAGAGAAGGTAACTTTAGCTTGAAAGAGTGTTTTGAAGCAAGGTGATGGCTTCAGGCAGAAGAAATGGTACTGTTAGCAAACTCTAGGCATTTAAGGCTCAAGCTAAGTCTTCGGTTTTGGTGCATCTGTGCTATGATAAAGATTAGAGCTAGCAATAAACCTTGGGAGGCATTGATAGTGAAAGAACCCCATAAGCAATATTTGTTTATTATAGTTTAGAAATTCAGCTTGTTGAAGTTAGTTTGATATTTTAAAGTAGAATTGCGATACTAGTTACACAACAGAGCTGTTTCAGTAGTCCTTGAGATCTGACTTGGTGGGAGCAGCAAGGAAAACACTACAAGATCTGCACAGTTTTTGAGACAGTCTGAGTACGCAGTTTTGATGTTGTTCTAAGGGGAGACCTTTTTTAAAGTGAAAAGTTGGAACTCCCTTGCAAAGGTGATTGAGTTTTAGTGGGATGTATCATGAGCACCTGGGTGGATTTGTCTTGATTACACTAAAATGCGGTGAGATTTCCATTCACTCTTTATCTGTTGTTATTTATCTAAATTTAAATCCTGAATGTTGGAATCTAAATTTGGTTAGTTTAGGATCATTTATCTTGCATATTCAGTGAGCAATTATAGTCACTATTGCGTTTGTTAATTTGAATAATAACATTTTTGTCACTTCAATTCAATCCTAGAATCCTGCTTCTTATTTTCTTTGCCTGTCTTCCAAGCGTTCTGTTGTTAAAGAATATCTATCAAGCCAAATCATAACAAAGATCTGGTTTATCCAGTATACTCAACTGGGATCACAACTCTATTGGACTTCTTAGCGATGTCTTGTTCTGCCTTTAGAGTATGACAGATTGGTTTATATCATGAATTTTTTAGTAATCACTTACAGTAACTCATTGGAGGTTAATAACTGATTTTTTTTCTTCTGGGGACTCCTGAAATACTAGGCAATGAGGAATGAGCAGTAATTCAGTAGTCACATCTGAGCATCATAAAGTTTATGTGGCTCTGAAAAATCCAATGGCAGCACACTGGTATTATGAAAACACAGGATAAAATATTAAAGCATAGCATAAGGAATAGCTTTTAAGAGCAATGTATCATGGAGCTAAACAGAGAACAAGCTATCTTGGAGCTGCTATTGGGTATTAAAAGAGGTTTAATAAATTATTGCCAAGTAAAAAATTCCCTAGGAAGTAGTGATGATAATATGAGAGAATTTAATATTTTGTTTGGAAGTGAGAAACTTTGCTCAAAAACAAATCTTCAGCTTAAAGGAAATTACGATGAAACGAGGATGGAGTTAGCTAAAGTGAACTTGGTGGATTGATTAGCAGGCAAGACAGTAAACAAGTAGTGGCAGACATTTAAGGATTTAATTCATGTCTCTTAGCAAAAATATGCCCCAGTAAGGAGGAATGATTGAGAGGATTAAACCAACCATGGTTAACTAAGGAAGTTAAGGAGAGTATTAGAATGAAAGAAAAAGAGCATGTATAGAAGCTAAAATAGTGTTAGTCCCAAAGACCTAAGATAGATTCAGAAATCAATGGTAGACTAAAAAGATGATAAGGATAGAGAAAACAAACTACAAGAGAAAACCAGTGAGGAATTATAAAACTGATATTAGCTGCTTTTAAATCTATGAAAATGAAGTGAGACATCAAAGTGGGCATGTACCCATAAAGAATGAATCTGGGGGAGACAATTTCAGGAATCGAGGAGTGGCAGAGGAGTTTAAACAGTCTTTGCATCAGTCTCTATGATGGAAGGTACTTCAAACATCCCACTAATACTAAAGAATATGGGGGAGCAGTAAGTACCATCGCTATCACTAAAAGTAGTATGAGACAAAATTAATGGGGCTAAAGGCAGGTAATGCCCTGGCCCTGATAGTTTGCATCCTAAAAGAGGAAGCTACAGAGATACTAGATGCATTGGTTGTAATGTTTTTCCAAATATTGTTGGATTCTGGAGAAGTACAACTGGATTGGTACATCCCTTTTTAAAAAAGGATGGAAGCAAAAAGCAGGTAACTATAGGCCAATTAACCTAACGTACAAGATTTTGGTTATGTCACTTTTTGAATACTGCATTCGATTCTGGTCTCCTTGATTTTAGGACAGATATTGTAAAACTTGAAAGGGTTCAGAAAAGATTTACAAGTTTATTGCCAAGGTTGGAGCCTTTGACCTTTTAGAGACAGGCTGAATCGGCTGGGGCTATTTTGCCTGGGGTATCGGAGGCTGAGGGTTGACTTTGACGTTTACAAAATCATGAAGGGTATAGATAGGGTGAATAGTTGAGGCCTTTTCCCTGGGGTAGGGTAGTTCAAAACTAAAGGGCATAGGTTTAAGGTGAGAGGACAAAGATTTAAAAGCGACCCAAGGGGCAACTTTTTCATGCAGAGGGTGGTGCATGTATGGAATGAGTTGCCAGAGGAGGTGGTGGAGGCTGGTACAAGACAGTATTTAAAAAACATCTGGATGGGTACATGAATAGGAAGGGTTTAGCAGGATATAGACCAAATGCTGCCAAATGGGACTAAATTTATTTAACTTTTCTGGTCAGCATGGGCGAGTTGGGCAGAAGGGTCTGTTTCTATGCTGTACATCTCTGACTCTGTCTATTGTTGGAAAAGTATTGGAATCAGTTATTAAGGAATTAGTAGAAGAACATTTGAAAAATCCTAATCTAATCAAGCCGAGTCAGAATGGCTCAGTGAAAGGGAAACTTTCTAATTTGAGTGTTTTTCTTTAATTTGAGCATCTCAACCAGAGTGGATCAAGTGGAACCAGTAGCTGTGTTGTATTTTGAGTTCGTGAAGGCATTCCGCAAGGTACCTTGCAAAAGATTGTCATAAGTTGAGCCCATGGCGTTCAAGGTAGTATATTGTCAAGGATAGAGAATTGGCTCATGCACAGGAAACGGTGACTTGGATATAAGGGGTTCCTTTTTCATCTTGGTGACCTTTAACCAGGTGGGGGTTCCATAGGGATCTGAGCTGGGACTGCAGCTGTTTACAAAGTATATTAATAACTCAGAGGGAGAAAGCGAATGTACTGTAGCCAAACTTGCAGACAACAAATAGGTGTAAAGGTAGGTTGCAAGAGGGGTACACACAGCTTACAGAGATATTGATAGGTTAAGTAAGTGGATAGAAAGTTGACCGAGTATAATGTATAATGTGAGAAAATGCAAAGTCATTTATTTTGGAAGGGAAAACAAAAGAACGGGAATATTATTTGTATGAAGGGAAATTTCAGAAAGCTGTAACATGAAGGGGGTTGGAGGCACTTGTGTATGAAACACAAAGTTAGCATGTGATACAGCAGGTGATCAAGCTAATGGAATGTTGGCTCTTATTTCAAAGGTGTTGGAGTAGAAGAGCCTTACTGCAACTATACAAGGTGTTGGTGAAACCACACCTGGAGTACTGTGAGCAGTTTTGGTCCTCTTATTTCTTTTGGAAGCTGTTCAGAGGAGATTCACTTGGATGATCCCCGGTATGGAGGGATTGTCTTATGCGCAACAGTAAAACAGTTTGGGACTCTAATCACTGGAGTTCAGATGAATTAGAGGTAATCTCATTGAATCACATAGGATTCTTAAGGATCTTGACAAGGTAAATCCTGAAGATGTTTTCCCCTATGGGAGAGTAGGACGAGGGAGCATAGTCGTCGTCTTATGGCCTTCTGGTCAGGATTTCGTAAATATGCCATCAAATTTTGCTAGACATATCACAGGTCTGGCAGTGGGGAAATCCTGACCATTAAGTAAACCTGTACCTTTATTTCCAATTACCAACGTTTTAAGGACAATTCTTAGATTGCGTAGGACCTTTAACTATAACCAGAAATGGGAATCGGTGTCTTTTTAATGATTATGGGCATGTTAACAAGATTTCCTAAAGATTGCCTTTGGGGAAAAAAGTACGGCAAAAATGGTGGTGCAGTGGTTTTCTTTGATCAATAGCTAAATCAAAGAAATACTATAGATCAAAGTTCAAATTTAAAAATTTGTGGCATAGTTTGGGGGGAAAATTTTACATTTACATCTTATCATCCACCATCTCGGAGCATCAAGGTTGGCATCACACTTCAAAGACCATGATTCAGATTTATTGTCAGGAATGTCCCAATAACTGATTTTAAAAAATGACTCCTTTTTTGTTGCTTATTGCCATTAGGGACTCTTCTAGCTTTTGACTTGGTATGACTTGAGGTGAGGAGATCATGTAAATTGATTATTGTAGATTGAAGACTATATTTTTGAGTTTGAAAAGCCAAAGCTTGGAATTTTTCTTTCTGGAGACCTTGAGGTGATTATTACCTGCATCTGAAAAATCATTATAAAAAAAAGTTCACTGAACCTTATCAAATCAAAAAGAAACTCAATGTAAGAAATGATTTTTCTTCCAATCGAGAGTCCTCAAAACAAGTGTCATGTTAATATCTTGGAGACATTGTGATATTGACAAAAGTAGAAATGTGTTTATGGAAGTGGAAAAATCAGATGAGATAAAAATGTCAGACTTGGACAATGAATCAGAAATTGAAAATTCAAAAGTTGATACTCCACTGATTTGGTTAATACAGATATGCTTAACATTTTAAAATGGAATTCAGTCCTATTTTCAGTAAACTACTGAGGAGTCTTCCAAAGGCCACTACAGACTCCTAAATTAATGTCTATGGAAAATGCTTCAGTCATACGTGCTAATGCAGGGGATGTGTTATCTACAAAGCAAAATCCTCATGCTCAACCTGTAGAAGTTAACTTAAGTGAGGGAAGAGAAGTTCATATTCAATTACTTTATTGAACTGAATCATAACTGGGACTTGTCTAGCATGATGTTGCCGAAACCTGATGAATCACAAAGCTTCTGCATTGATTATTGCAAAGTCAACACTATTAGGATAATTGGGTTCTAGCCAATTCCTTGACTTGTCATTGAAAGAATTGGACATGTTAATTTTGACAATAAATCATACTTGTTAAAATTGACATTTCTTTGGCTCTGTACCTCTGAGTGGACTTTACCAATATAAAGTCATGCTGTTTGGAATGAAAAATGCACCAGCAGCTTTGCAACAATTAACCAACAAAGTGATTGAAGGACTACATAATGTTGACTTTGTATTCAGCTAAAACTGAAGAACATTTTATACCACTTGATTGAACTGTGTGTTTGGCTATGAAGAACCATTTTGTTCATAAATCTAGCTAATTTTTGGGTCGTACACGGCCACAGCCAAGTACATATTTGAAAGTACGGGGTATTTTAGATTTTCCAGAGCATAGGCAATATATGAAATTCAGCCATTATATTGGCACAAGTGGACTCTTTGAATTCCAGCTGATAACGTTCTGTTTTAGCAGCAGCAAATCATAAACCACTGATATTGCATGATGTCAGCAACATCAGCATGGGCGGTGATTTTGCTATAAGACGACGAGTAGGGATTGAATGGTTATTTTTTTACCAGAAATTGGAAGCTGGGATATGAAATATTTCAACAGTGGAGAAAGAGGCACTGATTCTTGTGTTAGCTCTACATCAACTTTATACTTTATGCAGCAGCTCTGAACAGACTTTTACTTATAATGACCACTATTTTGTCGGACACTTTTGAAGACGAGAATTCAAGACTGTTTGGAGCTTAACATTGCAGCCATATAATTTAAAAATCATTCACTTAGCCAGCAAAAGCAATATTGTAGTGGGTGTTTATTCAAGAGCACATATGAAGGAAACAATACAGTGATCAAAATGTGAAATTATGGTTCTTTCAATTAGTCATAACATCATAAAGGTGTACAACATGGAAACGGAACCTTCGATCCGACTTGTCCATGCTGACCGGATATTATAGATAAATCTAGTCCTATTTGCCAGCATTTGGCTCATATCCCTGTAAACCCTTCCTATTCGTGTACCCAACAAGATGCCTTTTAAAGGCTGTCATTGTACCAGCCCCCACCACCACCTCTGGCAGCTCATTCCATAAACGCACCACCCTCTGGGTGGAAAATATTGCCCCTTGGGTCCCTTTTTAAATCTTTCCCCTCTCACCTTAAATCTATGCCCTTTAGTTTTTTGATTCATCCACCCCAGGGAAAAGACCTTTTGCTGTATCCATGTCCCACACTATTTTTATAAACCTCCGATAAGGTCACCCCTCAGCCTCCATTGCAGGGAAAATAGCCCCAGCCTATTCACCCTCTCCATTATAGCTCAAACTCTGTAAGCCTGGGCAACAACCTTGTAAATCTTTTCTGCACCCTTTCAAGTTTCACAGCATTCTCCCTATAGCAGGGGGACCAGAAATGGACGAAGTATTCCAAAAGTGGCCTAACCAATGTCCAGTACAGCTGCAACATGACATCCCAACTCCTGTGCTCCATGGACTGGCCAATAAAGGCAAGCGTACCAAATGCCTTCATCACTATTCTGTCTACCTGGGACTCCGCATTCTAGGAGCTCTGAACCTGCTATCCAAGGTTTTTGTTCAGCAACACTCCCCAGGACCTCACCATTAAGTGTAAACGTCCTGCCCTGATTTGCCTTTCCAAAATGCAGCACTGCTCGTTTTATCTAAATTAAACTCTATCTGCCACTCCTCAACCCATTGGTCCATCTGATCAAGATTCCGTTGTTCTCTGAGGTAACCTTCTTCGCTATCTGTGACACCTCCAATTTTAGTGTCATTTGCAAACTTACTAACCACACCTCCTATGTTCACATCCAAATCATTTTATATAAATGATTAAAAAGTAGTGGACACAGCACTGATCCTTGTGGCACTGCTGGTCATGGGCCTCAAGTCTGAAAAGCAACCCTCCACCACCCTCTGTTGTCTTCCTTCGAGCCAGTTCTGTGCCCAAATGTTTTTTTTCTCTCTTATTCCATGTGATCTAACTTTGCTAACCAGTCTATCATGAGGAACCTTGTTGAATGCCTTACTAAAGTCTGTATAGATCATGTGCACCTCTTGTTTGTTATCAGTCCTCTTTGTTACTTTTTCAAAAAACTCAACTCTATCAAATCAGTGAGTCACAATTTCCCACACGCAAAGCCAGGTTGGCTATCCCTAATCAATCCTCACCTTTCCAAATACATGTAAATCCTGTGGGACAGGATTCCCTCCAACAACTTGCCCACCACTGATGTCAGGCTCACCAGTCCGTAGTTCCCTGGATTCTCCTTACTCCCTTTCTGAAATAGCACTACATGAGCCAACCTCCTGTCTTCAGGCACCTCACTTGTGGTTATCGACGATACAGATATCTCAGCAAGGGGCCCAGCAATCATTTCCCCAACTTCCCACGGAGTTCTCGAGTACACCTGATCAGGTCCCGGGGCTTCATCCACCTTACGCTTTTTAAGATGTCCAGCACCACCACCTGTGTAATATGGACACTCCAAGATTTCTGTTTATTTCCCCATATTCTTCTCCACAGTAAACCCTGATGGAAAATTTCTCATTTAATATCTACCCCATCCCCTGCAGTTCCATATGTAAGCAGCCTTGCTGACCTTTAAGGGGCGCTATTTTCTCTCTAGTTAACCTTTTGTCCTTAGTGTATTTGTAGAATCTGTTTTGGATTCTCCTTTAACCCTCCTGATTTCCCTCTTAAATATACTCCTGCTTTTATGCTCCCTTCGAGGGATTCACTCGATTTTCTGCTGTCTGTACCTGACGCAGGCTTCCTTCTTCTTATTCTTGACCATAACCTTTAATTTGTGTAGTCATCCAGCATTCCCTACACCTGCCAGCCTTGCCCTTCATCCTGGCAGGAACATACTACTTGTTTAATATTACTGTCAAGATAACAAGGGAATGGTGTTATGAAGCACTTATTAATACCTTTTTGTATTTTCTTGTGAAATGTGATATAATGTATGAAATATTTTCGGAGTTTGATTTATTTTTATAACAGAATCCAACAGATATAGATTAGAGCTGTTATTTTTTTCAAAAAGAAAAAGTTATTCTGTGGCTTCAATGCACCAATACCAAGAAGATCTGTGACTGCAGTCACGTGCTGGAGAGAACCCTGGGAGTGTTAATGGGTTAATATATTATTTTTGGGCTTATGGCTTAACATGGTTATACTGTCATTTAGTTTTGACTTGTGTTCGGTTCAGAAAATGCCAGAACTTTAAGAATGAAGAGTTGAGTTCAAATGCAAGTGTTTAGTTCCTTCCCTAATAGGTTTTAGTTCTGTTCAGAAGAAAGCAAAAGCAGTTTTTTTATTGTCTAGTTTGTGAAATTTCTAGGCGAGGAGAGTTTGGCACACCAATCTTCAGGTTAGAATGGAGAAAGTTTTTAATCCATCACTGAGAGGTATCATAAATTTGTTCCTCTAGTTTAGCAAAGAGAAATTTCAAGTTTTGAAGTAAAACAGTATGGTGAATGAGATATGAGTGGAGTTTAATTTTTCTGGATTGAATGTTGAAATCTCACTTTGAAATCCTCACTTGTGTTTATCTTTCCAACTGTAATATGTTTGTAATTTTTGTGTAATAAGCTTGTGTTTTGTTAGCATCTGCAACCTTGTGAATATTTTTGTGAACAACCACTAGATTAACTATCGAAACAACAATATTTAAACCTACCTATTAAGCCACATTTCATTTTGCACTTTTTGGTTAGCAAGTCCATCAAGAGAGTTCAACTTACCTCTTACAGGTTAAATGTAAGTGCATTAAAAGTGACAAAATAAGGCTTGTCCAAACTGATTTAAATACAGTGGGTGCTTGATTTGAGGTTGTTCCCACTTTCAGTTAATTTTTTTTGTGCAAGCAATGGAAGCACCATGTATTTTTTGGAAAAGGCCACAATTTTTAAAGCCCAAAGTACACCAGCTCCACTATTTAACAACCTAACTGACATTTGTAATCAAAACAGCATTCATGCAGCAAAATCGTTTTCACCATTGAAATTTTCACCATTGGAATTGTTGTATAGTTAACAGATCTGAAGGAAATGCTCGAGTTGTGTAAACATTGCAGGCAATTATTGTATTGTGCCAACAGTGGCATAAATCAGTTTGCTTATGCTGTAATTTCCTGGGGTCAGTACAACTCTGATTTGTTGCTCACTTGGGCAACAGCTTTGCAGCGGACTTGTCTACTGTGGACTCTTCCTTTTTGTTATATCCTTTTGGCTGTGTGTGTGTGTGGTTTTTTATGTACCATGGACAAAGAGGGTTCTTTTGGTCCAGTGGGAATCTCCACACCTTTGAGCTAGAGGCCTGGGTTCAAGTCCCACCTTCTGCAGAATGTGCGCAGCATTTCTGAACAGATTGATTAGAAAATATTCCTTAATTAGAAAGACTGAAATTGCTTGGTTTATTTTTTAAAAACAGTTCGTGCTGTAGCTGGTCCAAGTGTGGATGTCTGATTTTTCATAATATTCTACACTGAAATTTGTTAGTGTTTGCTGCTAGACTTGGCTTCCTTAGAAGTGAGTGAGTGAGATGACTAAGTTGGTCACAGTTAATCCATTTGTTCTTCATCTATCTAGACTCAAACTATCATCGCTCCTTCCTTTCTTTTGTATGTGAACATTGCTAATAAGGCCAGCATTTGCTGTCCTTTGATTTGAGTTGCTTGCTTAGAGATTTGAGAGTCAACCGCATTACTGTGATCCTGGATGATGGTCAGATAAGGATGGCAAATAATCTTCCCTTAAGAACGTTAGTAAACCGATAGGTTTTTATGACCATTAGTGATTGCTGTCATCGTTGCTGTTACTGATGCTAGTTTTATGTTCTAGATTTATTGTCATGGTAGAATTTTATATCCATGTCTCCACTGCATTACTTAGCCTGGGCCTGTGGAGTTTTAGTGCAGTGACACCCACCATCTCCTCCCTTTTTATGCAATTACTGGTAATATTTGTTTTATATAATAATTGCTGATTTCTTTCTTTTGACTGGTGTGAATCTGCATTTTGTTCTATTAATTTTCAGGAAGATTAGTGCTCAGTACCAGCATTCTAATCAAGTACCCTTAAATTGTTTTGGTTTGGAAGGACTTGAAGGGCAGAAGAGGCAGCAATGTTGTTTATTTTAACGTTAGTAACTTTTGTGAAGAAAACATGGGCTTCTACTCATTTCCAATTGTTTTAAATGTGTACCTGACCAGAAGTACTGTAATGTCATCGTGGGTGATTTAACAAACTGGATTTAAATACTAATTACTGTATTATCTGGGAAATTCTTTATTGGGTCATATGAATTTTTTGTATGGTTCTATTTCCACTATATCATTCAGTATTGTTTTTGCCTGATTGCTAAGTGGAAAGAGTGGTGAAGGTAATGTTTCCAGGGGAAAAGTGGTAAGCTAAAACATGGATTACTGCTTATACTTCGTAAAAACTGTTCAATAGTGATCCAACGTATCAGTGCCCCAAATATTGTCATGGAGTATTAATACATGGGCTTGTGCTTCAGATACTGATCTGCATCGTGGTTTTACGAACAATCATTAGACACCATTTTGTTCATCAACCCAACTTTTCATTTTGCTTTTGTACAAGTTTTACATGCAGGATAATATTTCCCTAAATAGGTCTGCTGAGCCACAGTTAGATCAGTGGCCTCTCCTATTGTTCTGCTAAGTGTAATGAAATAGTTTTATGTATTGACAGGATGGGCTGATCATCAAACCTTTTTGTGCTAATCAGCATGCGATGCCACCCTATGTACTAGATTATGGCATAACTCTCTTTTTAAACCTTGCTGTTCTGTCTAAACCATCCAGGATTATCCTGGAGGCAAGGATGCAAGTTATTTTTTTTTCTCTCTGCATGCTCTTAACTTGTGGACTAATATAATCTTTTGGCTGGATGCCTGCTTTAGTCTGATTTTTCTGAAAAATCCTTGTCCTTGTATTTATTGTACATTAATTGTGTTACATAAATGCATGTTGTTACCTTGCTTTGAGACTAAAATAATTCGGCATTATAAACGCAGACTGGTACAAATGGCACGATGCAAAATACCACAGTATCCAATGTGTTTTACTCTTAACATTAAAAACATCAAGATTTAATTCTGATTTTATTATTGTCACGTCCCTAGGTGCAGTGAAAAGTTAGGTACAGGCAGATGATACCACACAGTGCATTAGGGTAATAGAACAGAGTGAGGAATGTGGTATTACGGCTGCAGAGAAAGTGCATAAAGAGCAAAGTCAATAATTAAATTTAAAATTTGAGAGGTCCACTCGGATGTTTGATAACAGCAGGGAAGAAGCTCTTCTTGAATCTGTTGGTACGTGTCTTTTAAGCTTTTGTATCTTCCTGATGGAAGACATTGGAAGAATTTATAACTGGGATGGGAAGGGTCTTTGCTGCGTTTCCGCAAGAATGGGAAGTGTAGATGGAATCAACACATGGATGGTTGGGTTGCAACATGGACTGGGTTGTGTTCACAACTCTCTCTGTAGCCTCTTGCGGTCCTGGGCAGGCAGTTGCTGTACTAAACTTTGTATCTGGATAGAATGTTCCTCTGGTGTATCTATAAAAATTAAAACTTTCTGGACGTGCCAAATTTCCTTAATCTTCTGAAGTAGTGGTGTTGTGATGCTTTCTTGACCATAGCATCAACGTGGGTGGACATTGTGTGTATTGGATTCAGTTAGAACAGACTTTTTGTGCTGAAATGTTTCCTGTTGGCAGAAATGGAAAGCAGCTGTGGCATTCTCCTCAAACAAACTAGTTTTTACAGAGTAGGAAGTGGAAGGGTAGTCTGAGTTTTATTTGAAAGGCAGAAATGGTTTTGATCATGCATGCTTGATGTTCATTTTGTTATGTACTCTTAGCTCCTACTTGCGAGGTTTGGATATGGCTTTAATTATGTAAGTTAACCTAGATTTATGGTTGTTGGAAAAGTTGTCTGTCTAAAATTTGATTAGGAACACTTAAACCATTCTTTTATATCTCATTCGAGCTTCCTTTTAGAATGTGTTAATTTACTACAGTGCTAATAATATCATCCAGTTTAGGCTGCTTTTTTTTTTGAATAAAAAAGCCAGTGTATCCACTTGAAGTTTTTTTTTTTCTTAAACTATGCAAGACACTTTGTCCTCTTTGCACTGTAAGGCATGTGTTAATTTCTTGCTCATTCAAGTACTTCATGAGGCAATAAGTGGCTTGGTATCTTGGTTTATAGTACGTTTTGACATGGTTACAACATGTCCTGTTTCAAGGTTGATTATAATGTACAAATAATATTGTTTTTTTTAAAATACAACTGACTAGGTTGTTTTGAGTTTGTAGTGGAAAGTTTGCTTTTAATTTGAGATTTTAGAACCTGTAAAAGGCGTGGTAGGTGAGTGTAAGCAGAAAATTCTTAGACGTGGTGTTAACTGAGTCCATAACTATCTATCAAATGCACTTCTTCAATGGGTATTATAGCAAATGATTCTGGTCCTTCAGTTGTTTGTTCGTAGGTTAAGTGAAGATGGAGAAACCCAATGACTTAATATTGGCATTTTAACTATGCTTTTAAGCCTCACTGAATAGAAAAGGTACTTCTGGTCAAACTTAATGGGTAATTTGTAATCTGTGCATTCTAGATTTTGGGGAAAAAAAACTTCATTCATCAATAATTGTAAATGGATAATTTAAAAGATGCATGTATTCTTGAAACATGGTGCACTCTTAAGACACTTATGTTGCAGAAAACTGGTGTCACCAAGAGAAAATGTGATTTTATTATCATCTTATTACCTTAGCTCTTTTTGGCAATTGTGGCTGCAAGGCAATCTTGTTGCATCAAACCTTCTATATTATGAAAGTTGACATACCCTATGTGGTGGATATGCAGAAACATGGAGAGGAGAGGTGACCCGTTATCTTTTTTTCAGTTTTCTGTTACTTTTCATCCTGGCTTGAGCGCAGTTGTCACATTTTATGTGAAAATGTAGCTCAACTCTGAATATTATGCTACCATGATCCTCTTTTACATTGCTCCAACTACTGTAAATACAGCTTGCTCTTCACCCAGAAATGGGTTAATAAAACCAGTAGTTACCATGACTAAAGGGTGGTTCTTAAAGAATGAGACTGCTATTAGGATTATTTTGGAAAAATTCGACACAAATGTCTTGGCATAGCTATTGATCATTACCCGTTCATAATTGTTCGATTGTTTGAGGAACTGAGCTGCTGCTAATTTTTATTGTTGCAAATGTAAGATGGGATAGTTACTTTGACACTCCATCTGCAAAATTGTAGTTTTGTGCTTGATAACAGGTTTTGGGATGTTCAATTCCTGAATATTATTAAAGCAAGGAGTTGGCTAGCTCAGTTAGCTGGATGGATGGTTTGCAGTAGCGCCAACAGTGGATTCAGTTCCTGTACTGGCTAAGGTCATTATGAGGAACTCTCATCCTCAACCTCTCCATGTGACCCTTCGGTTAAACCACCAATGGTTCTTTCGCTGAGAGAGCAACACTGGTCTGGTGGAACAATGGTGACTTTACCTTTTTTGTTGTAAAAGCTATGTCAACCTTTCCCTTAGATTTGTGCTCTCCCTCCTGCTTCACAAGAATACATGTTGCCATAAGAATGAATTCCATTTAGGATTATTATTATTAATAATAATAATAATAATAATATTTAAAAGACCATCTGATGTAGAAGCAGAAATGGGCCATTGAACCCATGAAGTCTGATCCACCAATCAGTAAAATCATACCTAATCCTCACTCCACTTTCCTGCCTTTCCCCACAATCCTAGATTCTCTTGCTAATTCTAACAATCTGTCTCACCAGCCTTGAATATACTTAATGAAACTGCCTGAACAGCTTTCTGTGGCAAAGAATTCCACAGATTCACAACCCCAGGGAGAAGAAATTCCTCTTTTGTCTCTGTCTCTGTTTTAAATGAACAGCACCTTATTCTCACATCACATTCTCTGGTCCTAGATTCTCCCACAAAGAGAAACTACGTTTCTGGATAAACCCTATCCGGTCCCTTAAGAATCCTATATATTCCAATATAGTTGCCTCTCATTCTTCTAGATTCCATTGAGTAAAGGCTCAGTCTTTTCAACCTGCCCTTTTAAGACACTTCCTCAAATCTGGTATCAACCTGGTTCACCTTCTCTACACTGTCTTCAATGACCTATATCTTTGCTTAGATAGGCAACCCAAAACTGTTCAGTGTCCTGGCTTGCGTCTTGTATAGTCTTAGTGAAACCTGCTTATACTCATTCCCTTTTTAAAATAAGGGCCCACTTTCCATTTAACTTCCCTATTACCTGCTGAACTTGGAAGTTAGCATCCTGTGACTCATTCATGAGGTCCCTCAAAATTCCTGTTCTGTAGCTTTCTGCAGTTTTTGTTGAAACAATATTCAGCTCATCCTATTCTTCCTGTAACATTGCATAACCTCATTTTCTCACGTTATGTTCTATCTACCAAACTTTTGCATACTTGCTTAACCTGTCTCTATCGCCCTGTAAACTTTGCTATCTTCACCTATTGTCTTCCCACCAGTATTGTCATAAGCAAGTTTTGCCATAGTACATTTACTTTCCTTATCCAAGTAATTAATATGGTAAAAAATTGTGACCTCTGCACCGAATCCCTGTGCACACCACTAGTTAGGGATTACATCCTGAAAATGCCATCTTATCCCAACTATCTTTTTTCATTTAATTAGTCTCTATCCATGCTAATATTACTTCCAACACCATGGGCGCTTATCTTAAGTAGCCTAATGTATGTTCCCTTTATCAAGAACCTTCTGAAAATCCAAATATATTACATCTGCTTCCCTTGTTTTTTAATCTATCCAGTTTCTTAAACTTAATAGAATTCTTTGAGGATTTATCAGGCATGATTTCCCTGTCATGAAACCATGCTGACTCTACTTGATCATGGACTTAAAGTAAGGGGTAGAAAGTTTACAGCAGATGTGAGGAAAAACCTCTTCATCCAGAGGGTGGTGAGAATCTGGGACTCTCTGCCTGTAAGGGTGTTAAAGGCAGAAATCCTCCTAACATTTTAAGAAGTATTTAGATGAGAACTTGCAATGGTGAGGTATACAAGGCCATGGACCAAGTGTTCAGAAGTGGGATTAGAACAGTTAGGTGCTTGTTTTTGACCAGTGCAGCCATGATGGGTCAAAGGACCTTCATCTGTACTGTAGATCTCCATGGCTCTGTAAATACTTGACTATTTATGC
Organism: Ginglymostoma cirratum; assembly: GCA_024137785.1. Taxonomy (NCBI): domain Eukaryota; kingdom Metazoa; phylum Chordata; class Chondrichthyes; order Orectolobiformes; family Ginglymostomatidae; genus Ginglymostoma; species Ginglymostoma cirratum. The sequence goes on along the minus strand of JAHRHZ010000133.1, from coordinate 35,973,247 downwards.
CTTTTCTTTGTATTAAACTGTAACATTTTTCCAATAACGTTAAGCTAACTGGCTGATGGCACACCACAGTATGCTCTTTTACTATGTCTGTAACGACCACAAGGCTGTAAGGTATTGGCACTCTTTCTACCCTATTCTGTACCCATAGATTCTTTTCTGATTTAAAGAAACTTATTGTAGCCAGTGCAATTCCTCTTTGGTGGATTGAGTTTTTTTAAAAGAGGAAACCAGAAGTTGGTTTATGGCATTTCAACCTTCTATTTCTTTAGAAGATCATCTTGTGTTGATTTTGACTGATTTGGCTTCTTAGGAGCAAACAGTGGTAACAAGGTCTCCTCCCATACCTGTTAACAAAATCCCATTTAAGTAATTTACAAAGAAATATTTCAAATATTTAATTGTATTGAAATTACAAGTTTAACTCTTGTGAATGATGATCCTTGGTCTTGAAATGAAAAGTAGGAGATTCAGGTGAGTTTTGATTTGTGAGACTTAAGTTTGTGGAAACTACATTTAGAGCGGAAACATGCAACTTTTTGCTTTGTTGTTTATCTGACTTTTGGGGTTTTTCTTGAGTTTCTTGGCAGCATCAATTCTGCTCGGAAAGTAAGTTTTTATTGACAGATTATTTGGGCCAACTTTGATTAAACAGACTTTGAATTTATTCATTTAATATATTAACTGAAGTATAAGGTTGGGAAAGCTGACGACACAGTGTGGAGCTAGAGGAATGCAGCAGGTCAGGCAGCATTAGAGGAGCAGGAAAGTTGATGTTTCAGAAAAGAGTCCTGACCCAAAATGTCAACTTTTTCTGATGCTGCCTGACCTGCTGTGTTCCTCTAGCTCCACGCTGTTGTCTCTGACTCCAGGATCTGTAGTTCTTGCTATCTCTGAGTTTAGGAAAGCTGCTCCATTTTTTTGATTATGGACAACTTTGAACCAGCCAGCTCTCCTGACTTTTCTTCCTGTTACCAGCTTGCAATTTGTAGAACAAAGAACAGTACAGCGCAGGAATAAGTCCTTTTGGCTCACCAAGCCTGTGCTGACACTCGACTCCTTTCTAAATTAAATCTCTTTGCCTCTAAATGGTCTGTATCCCACAACTGCCTGGCTATACACTCATCTGTCAAGATGCCTCTTAAACATTGCTATTGTATTTGCTTTTACTACCTCACTTGTCAATGCATTCCAGGCACTTACCATCATCTGTGCTTAAGAAAAAACAACTTGCCTCTTTTACATCTTTTTAAACTTTCCTCCTTTTTACCTTAAATCTATGTCCCCTCATAACTGGCATTTCTGCCCTTGGAAAAAGAGTTCGACTCGTGTCTGAGATAACAAGTGTGGAGCTAGATGAACACAGCAGGCCAAGCAGCAGGAAAGCTTGACGTTTCGGGCCTAGACCCTTCATCAGAAATCGGGGAGGGGAAGAGGGTTCTGAAATAAATAGGGAGAGAGGGGGAGGCGGAAAGAAGATGGATAGGTGGAGAGGAGACAGACAAGTCAGAGGTGGGGATGGAGCCAGTAAAGGTGAGTGTAGGTGGGGTGGGGGGGTAGGGAGGACGGACAGGTCAAGGGGGCGGGATGAGGAGGTGGGGGTGGGGCTTGAGGTAGGAGGAGGGAATAGGTGAGAGGAAGGACAGGTTAGGGAGGCGGGGACGAGCTGGGCTGGTTTTGGGATGCGGTTGGGGGAGGGGAGATTTTGAAGCTTGTGAAATCCACATTGATACCATTGGGCTGCAGGGTTCCCAGGCTGAATATGATTTGCTGTTCCTGCAGCCTTCGGGTGGCATCCATTGTGGCATTGCAGGAGGCCCAGGATGGACATGTCGTCTGAGGAATGGGAGGGGGAGTTGAAATGGTTCGCGACTGGGAGGTGAACTGACTAGAAGCAAGACTGGATCGGTGTAAAAATATTGTTGCTGCAAGAGGAGGTCAGGTTAAAAATTCTGTGAATGCCCCTTGTCTTCCCAGCATCTGATCATTATTGACAATGGACAGAAGTGTGATTGGAATGGTCTACTTATCTGGATGGATGCGGCTCCAACAGCACTCTAAGGTAAATCCCATCTAGTACCTGGTTGATTTGGTATCCTGTCCACTACCTTCAGTGCTCATTCCCTCACCACTGATGCACAGTGGCATAGTGGGAGTTGTTTACAAGACGCACCAATAACTTGCCAAGCCTTCATTGACAGCACCTTTCAAACCTGTGATCTTTACCACCTAGATGGACAAAGGCAGCAGATGCTTTGGGACACCACCATCTGTAAGTTCTCCTTCTAAGCCCATATCATCCTCACTCAGAACTCTATAGCTGTTCCTTCACCATTAATGGGTCAAAATCCTGGAATTCCATTCTTGGCAATACGGTGTGTGTATCTGCCCACCATGAACTGCCCTGGTTCAAGAAAAAAACTCAATAACACCACCTCCAAAGGCAATTAGGGAATGTTAATCTTGTTAGAGATGCACATGTCCAATAAATAAAACAAAAAAATCTGTGCAGTGACACTATTTCTGTACAAGAGCCACCAGGATTGAGAGGTAGTAACTGTAGGATTGTAGTAAATTAGCAGGAAGTAAATTTAGTTTTGGAACAGGGCATGGAAGCAGTGTTTGACTTCACCTATTGCCTTCAAAGCGAAAAAAAGTGATTTGGAGCTAATGGACTCTTCAAAAGATCTCCTCATATTTAAATATTTAATTCTGAAGTGATAGTTCAGTTTTTAATCAATAATTCAATTACTGTTTTAGCAAAATGTCAAAAGCTTAAGGCAAGTGAAATTGTGGGATGTAGTTTGAAATGAAGGAGGCAAGGATAGATTTAACCCCACAAAGGAGGGGATCCTAACTTTTACTTGATGACGGGGAATTGTTGCCTTCAGTACTGTTTTAGTAAGGATTAAGAAGGTAGCTACAAAATAAGTGCATTTTCGGGATTCTAGTAGGAGCTGACGAATAGAGAAAGGAAGTATTATAAGTTATGGTATACAAAGACCAGATATATAGCTATGACCATATGTACCAAGTATGTTCAATTATAGGTGAGAGGGTGACTGAGCTCTGATTGTAGATCAAAGATGTTATGAAGTGCAGAGAAAAGAATTTCCTTCTGTTACTCTTTAGAGAACATGTGGAGAGTGTTCAAGGAGCCATAGATAAAATTTATCGTGAGGTAAGCCAATGTTTGTTTTCAAATACCTAGAGTATTTTGCTTGGATTAACACTGATCAGAAGAATTAGCTCTGTAATTATAAATAATAATCACCAGATTCTTCCTAAAATATAATATGCAGTATTAGAAGCCAGCAAGTACATAACTGGCCTAGAAAAACTACAATGAGTAGTTTGAGGCTATCAAATAGGATACTCTGAAGGACAGGGACTCTTCATTGGGCAAGATGAGATGGGGTATGACTTTTTTCAAATTAGTAAGGCTCAAAGATGTAGAAGCTGGTCAGGTTACATAAATGATCAAAAGGTAATAAGAATACGGACTTTGGATGAGATGCAACAATTTCGGTTAACTTTCACAGCAGCTTGGGTAGAAAGTAAGCAAAACCTGAAATTGGTGAAACTCAGGTCTGGCAGCAGCGCAGATTCTGCAGTTTCTTCAGTGATTTCTGTTTTTGTTTCCAGTTTCCAATTTCCAGCATCTGCAGTTCTTTGCTCTGTTTTCTTTTGTAGGTAGACTATAAGTTGCTTAGATCTTAACTTATAAAAAAAGAGTGCCAGTGAGAAGTGCCATCACATGGCCATTTGCTGAGACTTGATGCAACAATGTAAATTATATATTAAGCACCTGTTTCCTGTCCTTGCAACCTTCGCTCATCTACACATTTGCTGACTGACAAACCCACAACTGGTTGAACCATCTATGCTGCATCTCATTTTTCACTCTGTTGACCTATTCAACCACTTGCCATCTCCTTGCCCCATATGGAGCAATCTTCCTGAGCAAAATAGATCATACCAGTGGATCAAGGATTTGGAAACAGAGTCATTAACCAGTTTGTTATAACAGGCAACATCTGTTTAATGGCACACTTTGAATTACTGTGGTGTGTATGATCCTTGTTAAGTTCTGGACAAGCCAAGCGATCTGTGCAGCCAGTCTCTGCTGCTGGCCCCTCCCCACACTATTGTCCTTATGGCTTTCATGATTGTATAAACCTCTATAAGGTCACCCCTCAACGTCCAGTGAAAGATGTCCTAGTCTATCCAGCCTCTCCTTATAACTCAAACCCTGTGGTCCCAGCAATACCCTTGTCAATCTCTTATGAGCTCTCTCCAATTTGCTAATGATATTCCTATTAGCAGGGTGACCAGAACTGTGTGCAGTACTCCAAAAGTAACCTCACCAACGTCTTTACCAACGTCTTAACCTCACCAACCAGTAACCTCACCATTTCTGATGAAGGGTCTAGGCCCGAAACATCAAGTTTTCCTGCTCCTATGATGCTGCTTGACCTGCTGTGTTCATCCAGCCCCATGCTTGTTATCTCGGATTCTCCAGCATCTGCAGTACCTTTTATCTCTCACCAACGTCTTGTACAAGTGTAAAGATTCAGCACTTTTGATGGTGTTGCGTTCACAGAATCAAATTTTGAGATGCGACTAACAATGAGAGTTGATTGGAGAATTGCATCTTGCTGGAGGATGGTGTTCTATCTGCAGGATTCCAAATTATCATACGCAAAACAATGCAGAAAGCCTTCATATCTTATGAAGCTCTAGGTGGGAACAAAGAATTGAAAGCTTAAAACGAGATAATTCTATACTGGATCAGCATCTACAAAGATGTGGAAAGAATGGTATCTACATGCAAATGTGCCAGAAGTATAGAAAAACAAAACAAAATGGAAGATTCTAAAGTACCATCCAAACCAGGGCCTACTATATGAACTAATTTGTTCATACACAATTAAGAATGGTATTTCAGTTGCAGACTATTGCTCAAAGTTCCCAGTCATTGGAAAGTGAAAGATTTGAGAGCTGCAACAATCATCTTAACATTACCAGTGTTTTGGTTGCTGTGCAAGGTAGTCCTTAATTGTAACTATACAATAACGAAGTAGACGCAGCCAGTGACATCACTGAGCTGTGACAGGACAAGCAGCAGGAAATGTGCAAGCTGCGGTGATGACTGTTCTCTGCTCAGTGATATTGCCATTGGTGCATGTACCTCTGACAGTGTTGAGGAGCTGAGGCAGAGGTAAGGATCCTGGTGAGAGCCGGACAGAGGCCAGTACTGAGAACAGACGGAGACTTGTGCTGTTTAGGAGTGTTTTTTTTTTGTTGTTGAGTGAGGGGAGACTGTGAATGGAGTAGGAGAATAGTAGGAGAAGAGGAGGCTGCTAGGATAAAATGAATTCTCTTCTTTTCTTTTTGTCAGGCAGACTATGTTTAAAGTTGGCATTGCAGAATGTAAAATAGACAGACATTTGTTTCTGTTGCTTGAGAATGGTGTCAGTTTTCCTTTACTTTTTGCACCACTTAGAGATGGTGTTCATAGGAAACTGAGCCATTCCTGAAAGAATAATGTGATATCCTGGGCCTCCTGTGATGCCACCCGAAGGCTGCAGGAACAGCAAATCATATTCAGCCTGGGAACCTTGCAGCCCAATGGCATCAATGTGGATTTCACAAGCTTCAAAATCTCCCCTCCCCCAACCGCATCCCAAAACCAGCCCAGCTCATCTCCACCTCCCTAACCTGTTTTTCCTCTCGCCTCAAGCCACACCCCCATCTCCTATCTACTAACATCATCCCGCCCCCTTGACCTGTCCGTCCTCCCTGGACTGACCTATCTCCTCCCTACCCCCCTACCTACACTCACCTTTACTGGCTCCATCCCCGCCTCTTCGACTTGTCTGCCTCCTCTCCACCTATCCTCTCCTCTATCCATCCTCTATCCGCCTCCCTCTCTCTCCCTATTTATTTCAGAACCCTCTTCCCCTCCCTCATTTCTGAAGAAGGGTTTAGGCCTGAAACGTCAAGCTTTCCTGCTCCTATGATGCTGCTTGACCTGCTGTGTTCATCCAGCCCCATGCTGGTTATATGTGATATGGGAACTCCGTTTAGCCCTAGAGAAATTGAGAAATTCTCTGAGCAGAATGGCTTCAGTATCACCTTGGCACCACATTACCCAAGAGGACATCTTTTTATAGACCTGTAATATTGACAATGCATAAGATTGCAGACACCATGACTGGAGCCAGTTTTATGATTTGGATTAAAATAAATGCCGTTTTATTAAAACTATAGCTTTTTTTTTTATAGGTGTTCTGGGGATGCCATCTGGGTTCCAGTCTCCATTGATTCGATCAATGTGGCAACAGAACAGTTTGAATCCAGTTGTTACATAGAATGTCAGTACATTCCTGGGATTTGTAAGGTGTTTGGGATTGCATTCTATATTTCATCTGGTTAAATAAATGCATTCTTCAATTTATGGCAGTTAAATGCAGATTGCATTTTTTATTCCAAAATGATTGTAAGTCATTTTGAGGAACTGCGTTCTTTGTGGCCTTTTTGATTAGGACAGGCAACTGAACATGCTTGGTAATTCCTTTTTGATTGCAAAAGCAGTGGCTTAATTTAAGGGACCATCAAGAGCTGTCCTTTTTATCACTGGTTGCTGAATGTACTGTGTTTCTGATCCCATTCAACAAGAATTCAACTTGGTGGTTTGGTTGAAAATTCTGATACAAACAGCTTCGAATTTATTTTCTTAACTTTTTAATGGTGCTTTTATTACAATATGCCAATATAAATTTTAATTATTTTAATTTGCAGTAAAATTTGACATCTTTCATGAAAATGGTAAATAAAGAAATTTGAGCTGCAGTCATATTTTTCTGTACAGAAACTAGTTCGACTATTTATTCTTATTTACCTACTATAGTTAGTCATTCCAAGATTGTGCAAATTTGCGCGCAATGCACCATCAAATCTCACACACATCTGTTCCTTGCTCTAAAATCTGGGAAAGCCTTTTGAGTTGTACATCACACCAAGAATGCATACAAAACAGTATAATTTAAGATCAGTGTTAATCCAGCATGCATGTTCTGTTTCTAAATATTTTTAAAATCAGGATGTGCAAATACGGAGTATTATCTAAACAGGTTGAAATTTTCACAGAACCAAATATTTGTCCTTGTTTATCTAAGTTGTACTTGTGCCCCATTGGATTCTTTTATCAGGTGAATGACAGGGACTTATTTTAAGTCTAATGGCCATTGAGTTCATGAAAATGCATTTAATTGATGTTTGTATGGAGAGCAAGAAGAACCAGATGACTAATGCATAATTTCTTTGTAATCTACACATAAGGACCCAATGGAAGGTTTTTGATTTTGCATCTACATGTCATGTATGTGTGAACAAAGTGCAAGGAGCACTTTTGGTTTGTTTAAAGCCATTTAATGAAAATTGGGCAAAACTAGTTACAATAGAGTGATAATTATGTTCAGATTGCTATGGGTAGAATATACTAATATTCTTTCAAAATGGTAAAATAGACAGGAGTTATCATGCCCAGAAGTATTTATTTTCTCTTCCCCCCCCCCCCCCCCCAGGAACGCAGTCAAGTTGAATCTTGTGAGGCCTTCAACTTGCCTGGTCTCCTGCACAGCATTTTTAAATGAACTACTAAACACGATTTAGAATGTAGACACCTCCAGGCTGTGCAGTAAACTTTCTTTTTCAGACCAAAAGCAATAGATTAGACAAAAATCTTTGTATTCCTCACTGAAGAAATTCTAATTCTAGTAATTAGAGAAAAGAGCTGCAGTTTATTTGTGGGGATGAATATAGAATCCCATCTGTGCAGTTCTTCTTCTTGACTGCATGCTATTCACAGGGTGCCAACAGATGTGTCTATATTGGCCCTTTTGTGTTTCCTGTGCAAAAGAAAGTGGCTGCCATGAGCTCAATGAAGTATGTACATTTGATCAGAATGTTTAATATCAGATTTAAAGGATAAACGCTGAGTGGATTGTTATGCCAGAATGTGAGGTATGAGAGGGTTTTTTCACTTCAACTGTAATAGTGAAGAGATGCCAGTCACTAACTGGTCACGTTCAGTTCACCTTGGTATTCTTAGGTAAAGAATTTCTTGCATCTTAACATGAATTATTTGTGTGGTGGAGAATGAGAGATCATGAGTTTGTGAATATTCAGCTTTTCTTAATTTTGTTTAGCAGAAGTCTAAATCATCAATCCAGATGAACGTATCATGAAAAGTGCTTCAGCTCCAGATTTCTACGATATAAGATAATACCTCTAGATTGATAAATAGCTAGGCAAACAAACTTGTTAATTTAATAATCTTTCAAATGTTACATGAAAATTTTTTACAGGAATTTAATTACTTACATGGAAAATATGTTTGAATATATTGCATTCTGTGAAGGTAAAGATGATTTATATCGACTTTGTGTCAACTGGAGTTGATAATTGCTGGCATCAGTTGTGATTTACTACTTGATGATGATGAAGAAGAAGAAGCACAGCAGCTATAAATTTAACTGTCTTAGAAAGCATCATTTAAATTTCATTGTTGCAATGTCAGATAAAAAAAACTTTGATTTATTTTCATGTTGGCAAGGAGTTTGATTCTGCCAGCCTGTTGCTGTTCATGGGTATGACAAGTATATTAAAGGAACTACATACCTAACAATTTGTTTGTGGAACTAAATTCAGAGTTCCATATTCATAAATGAATTCATAAGAGTGGAGAATTCGTAAACCAGTACTAGTTTATTTTCCCTTGATTTAACTTCAGTTTACGCCAGACTTATTGCCAAATATTTGAGTTTTCATCTCATTATAGCCTGTCATCTACATTATTATATCTCATACTATTTTCAACATTGATGCTAAGATGATTGCACCAATATTGCTAGGTTAAAGACTGCTAGTGTTCAGATGTCAGTTCAGATGCACTTTCGCCAATGAAGCTGCCAGTGTTTTTAATGAAATACAGTTAGACTTTTTTTATTCATTCACAGGATGAGGGCATTGCTGGTTAGGCAGCATTTATTGCCCATCCCTAATTGCCCAGAGGGCAATTGAGAGTCTACCAAATTGCTGTGGGTCTGGATTCTCATGTAGGCCAGACCAGGTAAGGATGGCAGTTTCCTTCCCTAAAGGACATTTGTGAACCAGATGGGTTTTTCCAACAACTGGCAATGAATTCACAGTCATCATTAGACTCTTAATCCCAGATTATTATTGAATTCAAATTCCACCGTGTGCCATGGCAGGATTCGAACCCAGGTCCCCAGAACGTTACCTCGATTAACAGTCCAGATTAATACCACTGGGCCGTCACCTCCCCCGTATCCTGCTTGTTGTTCTTAAAATAGAAAAAAAAAATCTGGTCTTTTCGGCCAGTCAACTTAGTTTTCTATTTACCCTCAAGTTTTTTTTTACTGGTTTGATTTGTTTGGAGAATTGGAAAGAAAATTTCTGAAGGTTCTTAACAAATCAGCAAATAAAGACAAAATCTGAATATAAAAGGTTTGTTACTCTGCAGCTTGCGATTTCTAAAGTAGGTTAATTTTAAACTTTTTAATAGCTGCCAGTAGCCCAAAGAACTGACTTGTCCTTGATTTTAAAGTTTGGGCCTTCCTGTTTAATGTAGTGTGCCTTGCTTTTCCACTGTTAGATCATGATTAGAGGGAGAGCGTTGACAGTGGGGCCCAAGATCCCTAGTTTATATATTTTTTTAAAAATTTGAAAATGCTGGAAGTATTAAAGTCTGACAGCATCTTTTGACTCTTTCTCTCTTCAATGTTTTAGGGCCCTGCCCTTTCACCAGAGCTGGGTAAAGCTAGGTTTGTATGTTTTGAATAAGTGAAGGGACAGGAAGAAAAATTAAAAGGAAGGCCTGTGATAGTGAGGGTAAGAGAGGATAGAAGACAGACTGTTTCAAGGTGCAATAACAAAAGGAACCGTAATGGCTCAAGAACACAAGATGTGTCCTTTTCTGATGAAGGGTTTAGGCCCGAAACGTCAAGTTTTCCTGCTCCTATGATGCTGCTTGACCTGCTGTGTTCATCCAGCCCCATGCTTGTTATTTCGGATTCTGCAGCATCTGCAGTGCCTTTTATCTCCAGAGGCATGAATGTTGGGATTCTAAATAGCTGTTGTGTGGATGCAAATGAAATGATGGAAGTAGAAGGGGAGAAAGAGAGAGAGTTGCCCAAAATTATGGGCCAGAGATTACAGTCTACAATTATTGAACTCCATGTTGTGTCCAAAAGGTTGTAAAGGTCCATTTGAAAGATGAGCTGCTGTTCTTCAAGCTTGTACTGAGCTTCATTGGAATATTGTAACAGGCCAGGGACAGAGCAGTCAGTGGGTGTACGGTGAAGAATTTACCATACTGGGAGCAGCAGGTCATTAATGGTTTGAACATGGGTGTTCCATAAAGTGATCAGCTCAACTTCATTTGCTTTTCCTCAATGTAGGAGAGGCCACACTGAGCAGGGAATACAAAATGATTATACTGGGGAGACCGGGTAAAGTGTGGGGCCACTTCTTGTGAAAGCCTCCATTCAGTTTGCAATTTTAGGCCACCTAATAGTCACACAGCATGAAAACAAACCCTTCAGTCCAACTCTTCTGCACCAGCTGAACATCCCAATCTAACATTTACCAGCTTTTAACACCAATCCCCCTCAACCCTTCCTATTCATATATCCGTTCAGATGCCTTTTAAATGTTATAATTATACTAACCTCCACCACTTCACCTGGCAGCTCGTTCGATACACAGCGTCCTCTGCGTTAAAAAGTTACCTCTCCGGTCCTTTTTTAAAAATCTTTCCCTCTCACCTTTAAACCTATGCCTTCTAGTTTCGGAGACGCCACCATAGGAAAAAGATATTCTGTTCGCCCTATAATGCCCCTCAATTTTATAAACCTCTATAAGGTCACCCCTCAGCCTGTGATGCTGCACAGTGCGGAATAAAGCACAAGCCTATTGTGTGCCTCCCTATAGGTCAAACCCGCCAACCCTGGCAACATTCTTGTAAATTTTTTCTGAACCCTTTCAAATTTCACAACAGCAGGGAGACCAGAATTGAATGCAGTATTTCAAAAGTGGCCCAACCAGTGTCCTGTACAGACTTTATGACTTCCCAACTCCTGTACTCAATACGCTGAAGAACAAAGGCAAGTGTACCAAATGCCTCCATCACCCTGTCCACCTATGATTTCACTTGACAGGAGCTATGCACCTGCACCTCTAGGTCTGTTTGCAGCACTGCCCATGGCCCCACAATTAACTGTATAAGTCCTGACCTGGTTTTCCTCACTAAAATGCAACACCTCATGTTTATCTAAATTAAACTCCATCTACCGTTCCTCAGCCAATTAACCCATCTGATCACTGTCCGATGTATTCTGAGAAAATCTTCTTCACTGTCCTACAGTATGTACTTTGGTGTTATCTGCAAACTTATTAACACGTTCATGTCCAAATCATTTATATAAACGAATAAATGCAGTGGACTCAGCACTCATCCTTATGGCACACTGCTGGTCAAAGGTATCTAGACTGAAAAGGTATACAACTACAACCATCCTTGGTCTCCTAACTTGAAGCCAATTTGGTATCCACGTGCCTCCCACGCCCCCCCCATCCTATGTGATCAAACCCCTGTAACCAGTCTACCGTGTGGAACCTTTGAATGGTTCAAGATATTCAAAATCTACAATGTAGATTCACTAAAAGAATAATAAAATGAGAGAATTGAAATACTGGGACCACTCCTACTAGACCAAGGAAGATAATAAAGCAACAGAAGTGTGTTATGAATTGTGTGGTCTTACCTACCGCTGGATGTTTCCCTCTGGCAATGTTTATGCTGTCCCTCATTATGTAGGCCGGTGTGGATATCATAGTATTGAAGAATCTAATAGAAACTTACCATAGGTAGCTGCATACAAACATTACCTTCACAGATACATAAGTGTCTGAGCTAACCTTGAGCTGTTGGATTATAAGAGAGACATCAAACAGTGCGTTTCTAATATAGCGTCATGGTTCAAGTAATCCCCAGCAAAGATTATGTGAACTTTTATATCCTCATCTTGCATAAGATTGTGAGCATGTCTTTTAGAAGACAATGTTGACCACCTGACCATGAGATGCAATGCAGTATTGAACAAAGAGAAGTTTAGATTCTGAATGTTCCAGTCAAGGCTGGCATTTAAACCTGATGAGTCCAATGTTGTCTAATTCTATTCTGATCACTGGAATTTGGTTCAATGTGCTCATTAATAATTTAAAATATGATATTGACAGCTGATTTTAAAACTGATAGCAATAATGTGACCATATAATTTGTTGACTATCTCCAACAAAAAATAATCTGATCATTGTCCCTTGATATATAATGGTGTTATCATCACAGCCCTCCATTATCAATATCCTGGGAGTTGACATTGGCCAGAAACTGAGCTGGACCAGCTATATAAATGCTATACCTACTTGAACAGGCCAGAGGCTAGGAATTCTGCAATGAGCAACTTGACTTCTGTCGCTCCAATTCTGTATTCCATCTACTAAACACAAGACAGCAGTGTGGTGAAATCTCCTGTACTTGCTTGCAGCTCCAACAACTATCTCCAACAAGTCTCTCACTTTATTATTCTTCTAGTGAATCTACACTGTAGATTTTGAATATCTTGAACCATTCAAAGGTTCCACACAGTAGACAGGTTACAGAAGATAGATCATGTAGGATTGGAGAGGCGGGTGTGCACGTGGATACCAAATTGGCTTGCCATCCAGAACAAATGAGCTCACTTGATTCACATCTTACTCATCACCTTTTTTTAACATTACTTGCTTCACGCCAAGTGCACGCTGGCAATAATCTGCAAGAGGTACTACAGTTGTTAACCAAGCCTTTAATGACAACACCTTCCCAAATTGGGACCCATACCACCCCAGGGCAGCAGAATGTGGGAGCATCAGCATCTGGATGTTCCCCTCCAAGCCAAACACTATCCTGAGTTGAAACTATAACCACCACTTTTGATCAGCTGAAATCCTGGAACTCCATTCCTAACAGCAGTGTGGCTGCACCTACACTCCAAGAATTGCATTAGTTCAAGAAGATAGCTCACTAATGCCATCTTTAGGGCAATTACAGTTGGTCAATCTCATAATCAATTAACAATTTTTATCTTGAAGCACAATAACATTGTACCTTTTGGGTTAAGAAACTCCTGGTATTCATACTTGGAGTACATTTATTTGTTACAGCAATCAGGGTAAATTTTGGAGGTAATAATTCAATGATTTAAGATCCAAACAGTGTGAAATGGATATACGTAAAGTTTAAGTGCAAAATGAAGGATACTGTCTTTAAATTTATAAAGCCCTAGAAGAACCACTTTTGTTTTGTAGTGCTACCTGATATGCAGGCTTCAGTCAAGTTGCAGACAATTGTGACATGGTTAAATAGAAGTTAATGCTATAATGTTCCTTGGAACTCTGTTTTGAGAACCTACTTCAGCACAAAGGAAGGCTATTTGGCCCATGACAGGTCCTATAGGTACTAAGGTTATCCCTCCTCTGTTTTTTCTCTGGCCTACGACTACTTTCTGTTCAGGGAAATATCCGACGTTCTCCTGAACACCATGTTTTGAATCTGTCTGCCACACTCTTAGACGGTGCGTTCCAGATACTAATTATTTGCTGTGTAATAAAACAAAATCCATGTGTCACTGTCTCTTGCCATTCAGCTTAAATTGATGTTCCTCTGACTTGTGAAGTACTTTCTCCCTATCTATAATGTTCAGACTCATAATATTGTTATCTATGAACATCTGGGGTTTACCATTGATCAGAAACTGAACTGAACCAGTCATAAGTACTGTGGCTTTCAGAACAGGTTGGAGAGTAGGAATTCTGCAGCATGTAATTCACCACCTGTCTCCCTAATGCCTGTTTACTATCTACAAAGCATAGGCCAGAAGTGCATTAGATTACTCCCCCTTGCCTTGGTCAGTGCATCATCAACAGCACTTAGGAAGATTGACATTAACCAAGACAAAAGAACTGCTTAATTGGTACCCCATCCACTACCTTCAGTGTGCATTCGTTTTACCACTGCACAGTGGCAGCAGTGTGTACTAGCTACAAGATGCACTGTAGCAAAGCACCAAGGTTCCTCTGACAGTATGTTGCAAACCAGTGACCTGTGCCTTCTAGAAGGATGGGGGACATCAGGTCTATGGAGTAACCTTGACCTACAATTTCCCCACTGAACACATACCATCCTGACATGGAGCTATATTGCTCCTCCTTTGTTGCTGGGGCAAAATTCTGCAACACCTTTCCGTTTCCTTCCCCCCCAACCTCCCTTTTTAACAGGTGTGAGTGTTCCCACACCCTAAGCAGTACAGCAGTTCAAAAAGGGGAGTCACCACCTTTTTCCAAGCATTAATGAACACATCCCATGACCAAATAAAAGCTTTTTTGACCACCTCTGTCAATATCCTGTCAAGCTTCTCCTTTTTAAGGAGAACAATCCTAGCCTCAGCAATATAGCTAAGTAACAGAAATCTCATACCTGTACCATCCTTGTAAATCTTCTCTGCATCTTATGGTAAAGTTTTGACAATCTTCCATTTCAGTGCACTATATACATTTTTTGGAAACAATACTCCATTGGCAGAACAACTGTTTTACAAAGGTTCCCCACTGTTTGTTCTCTAAGCTTGTATTTATGAAGCCTATATGCCTTGTTACCTGGTTTGTCAAAATGCTGTACCTCCCTAAATGTGTGTTTTTTTTTTTTGTTTTTTTTTTTAAATTCATTTGTGGGATGTGGGCATCGCTGGCTGGCCAGCATTTATTGCCAGTCCGTAGCTGCCCTTGAGAAGGTGGTGGTGAACTGCTGCCTTGAACTGCCGGAGTCCACTTGTAGGTTGACTCTCAATGCCATTATGGAGGTAATTGCAGGATTTTGACCCAGGTGACAGTGAAGGAAGATGAGTGGCTTGGAGGGTAACTTGAAGGTGGTGCTGTTCCCACATTTTTGCACTTGTCCTTCTAGTGGTTGTGGGTTTGGAAGGTGCTGTCTGTAGATCTTTGGCGAATCTCCGCAGTGCATCTTGTCAATAATACACTAAGTGCACAAATACACCAAGGTCTCTGTTCTCGTGCACTGCGTTCAGAACTGTAACCAAATTTCAGTTCACTATTCTCCACTTTAAATTTTTCCTACTACGAATAAATATATGCTCCTTTTCTTGAGCTAAGAAATTAGAATGTCTGCTGAAATCTCAAATGTTGTCAGTACACATGCACAGTACCCCTGCCAATGATATTCTGTCCCATTCACTCATTTATTGTGGGTATTTGGGCACTGCCTTCTTTTTAAACTGGCAGACCACTTCACAAAGTGTACATGCTCAGATCTTTTCATATGCACAAATTTTGGGGTGGCGGCGGGGGGAAGGGAGGGGAATGAACAAATTTGCAAAGAATTTAGCTGTGGCTTCAACAGTCTTGAGTCTGTTTGCTTCTTCCTGGAGCCTTCATACAACTGAACTTAAACTTTTGAGCTCGTAAGAACTGCTGATGGTGGAGTTGGAAATAGCATAGCATAGCATAGCATAGCATAGCGTGGAGCTGGAGGAACACAGCAGGCCAGGTAGCATTAGAGGAGTAGGAAAGTTGACGTTTCGGATCAGGACCCTTCTTTTGCAGCTGAAGATATCCCATTCAGTGTTGTAATCAAAGACTTCTGGTCTGGAATATTCACTGAACTCCTTGCACTGTGGTAACCTATTTCTTGACAACGCTAATCTCTTTTCAGGATCAATTTTACATCCACCTTCAGCCAAATATCCTGCAGAACTGCCCGGACTGAAACATAATGCAGCTTTTTCTCCTATCAGTGTTTTTCCCTTAACTGAAAAAGAAATTCCTGACCACCTAAACCAGTGCCTAATGCACACTGTTTATCTTGTTCGCTCGAAATTCTCCCAATATAAAAGCCTATTACTATCTAGGAAGAAGAAAAGTTGCTCGAAAAGCTCAGCAGGTCTGACAGCATCTGTGAAGGAAAACACAGAGTTAATGTTTCGGGTCCGGTGACCCTTCCTCAGGACAGTTCTGTTAACTCTGTTTTCTCCTCCACACATGCTGCCAGACCTGCTGAGCTTTTCCAGCAACTTTGTTTTTGTTCCTGATTTACAGCATCTGCAGTTCTTTTGGTTTTTATTTACTATCTAGGAAGAGTTTGCCCCTCTTTTTTTGCCTTTTTAAAGGAAATCGCCTTAGCTACAGAAATACCAACAGGTTAATCGTTAAACCATTTCAAACCTACAGAAAACCCTATATGCTACTATTTTAAATTCAAAGATCCAAACTCAAATATTAAAACATTTATAAATCCACGTGTCTTGCGTTACAGTATAAATCATCATATCATAGAATCCCTCCAGTGTGAAAACAGGCCCTTCAGCCCAACAAGTCCACACTGATCCGCAGAGCATCCCACCTAGACCCACCCCCCCTATAACCCACTTAATCTATACACCCCTGAACACTATGGGCAATTTAGCATGGCCAATCCATCTAACCTGCACATCTTTGGACTGTGGGAGGAAACCAGAGCACCCGGAGGAAATTTTAGGGGACTGTAATCGTATGAAAAGGTTTTGGGTTACTATTGAAATGACCTGGAACCATCCAGGTTGAGAATAAGTGGAAAAGAGCAAGCTTCAGTAGGGGTGAGAATGGACTTGAAGTAAATTGAAATCAAAAATTGGCATGTAAAATTAACTGAACAATAGATTGCCTTTATAGAAAAGCTATATCTTGACTTGTATCAGAACTCCTCCTGGATGATGATCGAATAGGATGAAATAGAAAAGCTGTGCTTATGAGAGATGCCAGAGAGAGAACATGGTTGAGAATCAAGTACAATATAGAAGTTTCAGAAGGAATCTTTAACCAAAAACAACAAAATGGAGTAAGAGCATCAGAAGAAACTGGCAGCTAATGTAAATGAATCCAAAAGTCTTCTGTAAGCATAGTAAAATAGTAAAGGGTGGCAAAAGGAGGAGTGGAGCCAATTATGGACCCCTTAAAGGAATTGTGTATAGAGGAATGGAATTTAAGATATTAAGAGGACGCTGCCCAAGTCATGGTGAAAGAGAATGCAGTTGAGACATCGAGTGGGTTTAACTTTGAGGATGTTGCTGTATTTGTACTTTGTGATCGGGACTTTGTGAAACTTGTTAAAGGATACTGAGGAAAGGGAGGAAACTAAGGAGGTACTGACCATAATCTCTCTTTCGTCCTTGGGTGTAGGGTTAATGCTGGAGAATTGAATCTGAATCTGTAACACCCTTGCTCCAAAAGTAGTGTATGGAATCTGACCACAGGCCAGTCACTTTAATCTCTGGTGAGTAAGTTTTTAGAAACAATTAGTTTTGTCTCAACTTATAGTCATTTGGGAAAATGTCAGAAGTTATCAGGATTTGAGGGCAAGTTATGTTTAGCTATCATACTTGAATCTTTTGAGTAACAGAGCGGATTGGAGAATGCTGTTGCTGTGGATTTTTTTAAATGGGATTCTGGACGAAGTACTCTCTCAGAACAAAGATGCACAAAAAGTTTATAGGAAACTTTTTTGTGTATTAATTACTTGTAATTGTGCCCAAGTTTTGGAAGTTTTCCAACAACACTAGTATTGGAAATGGAGTCAACGCAGAGTAAGATGACAACCCTATCATTATGGGTGTACCTTCACCACTGCCTTCCCTAAGGCAAATAGGAATTGGCAACAACACCAATATCCCCATTTCAAGTTTTTTTTTTTTTGAAACAGGCTGGAGTGGACAATTGTGGCAGATAAAATTTGACTCCTGTTGTAACGTTCTTTATTTTGTTAGGCAAAATGGGAAAATTTTGAACTAGGTGGAAGGGATGTTTGTGCTCAGATCTTTGAAAATCGACAACTTATTGACAAAGCAGCTAATAAAGCACATGAAGTCCTATACTTAAAAGAGGCATACAGCACAAAGATCAGGGTATTATACAAATGTACATTAGTTCAGTCCTTCTGGAATATAGTTTCCCATTCTGATGTCACAAATTAGGAAGACAGTGAAGGCAAGGATATGGATATAAAGATCTTTATTGGGATGGTTCCAGACCTGAGGGATTATCATGCGGATAATCTATCTGTCTCTGAGCAAAGGAGGAGATTTGGTCAAGATGTTTAATGTCATTAGTTCAGATATAAGTTGTTTCAAGCGATTATTGACTCCACAGCCAGAGGGTACAGATATGACCCAGATATAAGAATTTTCATTTTATGCAAGAGGTGGTTAGATTTTGGCATGTGCTGCCATGTAAGTTGGGAGACAGATTCAATTACAACTTTTCAATAAGAATTGGTAAATACTTAACCAAAAATTGCAAAGATATGAGGAAACATCTAGAAGTGAGACTAACTGGATAGATCTTGGAGTGAGCCAGTGCACTTTGTGGGTAAATAGCTCTCTCCTGTGCTGTACTAGTCTATAATTGTGACTGATGTTGTTAAGCATCAGGTGAAGAGAGAAATCTGTTCATCTCTTCATACACTCAGCCCCCAGTTGTATTCTTTTAGTTATCCATGCCTTGTGGTATTGCAAAAGTATATAGACTGCATGATAATGAAAATTTACAACATTATCATGCCAGTGTTCTTTTCATAGCAAATACAATAACAGAGCCACTAACTAAAAAGGTCAGAAGAGTATGCCTTGTTTTTTTTCTCTTTCATTTTCTCAGGAAACAGGAGTATAGTTAAAAAGTAGACGGATTGGTTAAAATAGCAGTTAATGGACTGCAATAAATGTCTAAATGGCCCTGGTATTCAGAGGGTGAGAGTGGTTTCTGTGGTTTAGACTGCAGTTGTGCTGTGGGACTGTGCAAAATCCCCACAAAGCTGACTCTGGGGGAATTGCACAAGTAATTGGATTTTCCAGTGGGCAATTTCCCTGAATTCTCTAAAATAATCCATTAAAATAGGTGAATTCTGAGGGATGCTTAGTAGTTCCGCAGGAAAACATTTAATTAAAATTTACCGTGACCCTGGGATAGGTATTAAACAGATCTCCCCCGCACCCCCCCCACCCCCAAACGTGGGTTACCAACTGCTGCGAAAGGGGCTGGTTTCCACATCGATTCTTTCTACTGTTGATTGTGTGGATCCCTGGACAAGATTGCAAAAAGAGGTCCCTATGTGGAAAATGTCTCAGGATAAACGGGTAACATTTTAAATCTAATCTGATTCAAAAGTCGTTTCTGACCTTGGGAATATCTGGGCCAATGTTTTAATTTGTATTTCAGCATCCCTTTTCTGACTGTTGTGATGTACAAGTTGCAACCTTGTAGATCAGATTTTAAAACTGAACTCCTTCATATGCCATTGAATTGTTGCTAAATACACTCCAATAAATGAGTTTCTGCCCTGAATTTTCTTTTCCATTTGTTTTGTTGCTTAGGCACACAGGTACAACATTTACTGTCGTCAACCTTGCCATTAGAAAAATGGATAGTCTGCTTTAGAAGAAGTCTTAGCCCCGATCACTTGGGCATTTCAGAGCAATATTGATCAAGATCTTTGGCTCAGCAGGCTCCCATGAACTTGAATTCATGTGAAAAATGAACATTTCATTGAGGGGAACTGGGGAATTGTGCATACTTAGACGTAATGTTGTTGCTATATTGCTTTTATAGTCGGTGCTTTTGAGAAGAATGAAATCAGGGCATCGAAGCATGGTTGATTAGTGATAAAAGGTACTGCAGATGCTGGAGAATCCGAGGTAACAAGGCGTGGGGCTGGATGAACACAGCAGGCCAAGCA
>JAHRHZ010000133.1:35908297-35948344 GCA_024137785.1 Ginglymostoma cirratum | reverse complement strand
ACTGGGAGGTGCAGTTGTTTGTTGCGAACTGAGCGCAGGTGTTCTGCAAAGCGGTCCCCAAGCCTCCGCTTGGTTTCCCCGATGTAGAGGAAGCCACAACGGGTACAGCGGATGCAGTATACCACATTGGCAGATGTGCAGGTGAACCTCTGCCTGATGTGGAATGTCTTCTTGGGGCCTGGGATTGGGGTGAGGGAGGAGGTGTGGGGGCAGGTGTAGCACTTCCTGCGGTTACAAGGAAAAGTGCCGGGTGTGGTGGGGCTGGAGGGGAGTGTGGCGCGGACAAGGGAGTCGCGGAGGGAGTGGTCCCTCCGGAAGGCAGATAAGGGTGGGGAGGGAAAGATGTCTTTGGTGGTGGGGTCTGACTGTAGATGGCGGAAGTGTCGGAGGATGATGCGTTGGATCCGGAGGTTGGTGGGGTGGTATGTGAGGACGAGGGGGATTCTTTTTTGATTATTGTTGCGGGGACGGGGCGTGAGGGATGTGTTCCGGGAAATGCGGGAGACACGGTCGAGGGCGTTCTCGACCACTGTAGGGGGGAAGTTGCGGTCCTTGAAGAATGAGGACATTTGAGATGTGCGGGATTGGAAAGTCTCATCCTGGGAACAGATGCGGCGGAGGCGAAGGAATTGGGAATAGGGGATGGCATTTTTGCAGGAGGGTGGGTGGGAGGAGGTGTATTCCAAGTAGCTGTGGGAGTCAGTGGGCTTGAAATGGATATCTGTCTCTAGGTGGTTGCCCATATGCCTGGATTAAGAGTTCAGCTTTAGGATATATCTTGGAAGAAAGATGGGTAAAGAAAAATGTTTCGGGAGGGAAACCATAGTTTATAGTTTTAAAATTTGGTCTTTACCAGCCTTATAACTATCATTCATTAGTGGACTGGGGGAAGCCAATAAAAGTCAGCAAACACGGGCAATTAAAATCAAGATACATACAGAGCTTTGGGTGAACGTTTTGTTTATGGAGAGCACAAACTATTGGAGGAGTCAAATCTAGAGTCAACAAATGTACAGATTAGTGAATGAGCTGCAACTGGGGTGAAGTCAGGCAACAATATGGAGATGTATATAGACAGTTTTTGTAATAATGCAGGTATGTGGCTGGAAGCATTTCTCTGCTTGAAACTGACTGCAAAGGTGCTCCATAGAAGGATGGAGTCTTTTCTTGTGAGCAGAGATTTTTGCAGGGACTTAAGTCAATGGCTTTTATATTCCTAATATGCAATTCAGGATTTTGGTTGAGCAGTCTAACCATTTTAGACATGTTGGAAGCATCAAGACAGGTAGGACTGACATTTGGTGCATGTGGAACCTGAGGTGTTTTGGATGATTGTCACTCGAGAAGCGGTATGTAGATCATTGGGGTCTTTAACAGAAATCACCATTTTGTCTGTTTTTTTTTCTAATCAACGTGTCCAGAAATGTTACACATTTCTGGAGCAAGTATGACTTGAACCTGGGGTGGAAACACTACCACTGCTACCAAGGTTCTATTTGTAAAGCATCTTCAATATAATGAAACCTCTGAAGGTGCTTCACAAGAGCATTCTAAAACAAAGTGACATTTGAGCTGCATATGCAGATGTTAGGTCAGATGTCTAAAAGCTTATTCAAGGATTTAAGGAATGTCTTAAGAGGTCAAGGCAGATGAAGGAATGGCTGCAAATAGTGGAGTAATTAAAAGTGGGAGATGCACAGGGTACCAGAAGTAGAGGTATGCAAACAAGAGGGTTTGTGTATTTGAAAGTGTACTTCGAGAAATATGGAGAGGTTTGAAAACAAAGATTTTAATATCAAGATGTTGCTTCATCAGGCACAAATTTAGGTCAGAGTGCAAGGGTGATGGGGAGTAGGAATTGCTGAGACTTGAAGTGTCACTTGAATTTTGAATCACCCACACTGTGGAGGGTAGAATGTTGGAGGTGGCAGGAGTGCTTTGTACTTTGGGATAGCTGAGTCCAGAGGCTTAAAAAAAGGCATGAGTGGTGGTTTCAGCAGCAGATGAGCAGAGATGGAAATAAAATCAGATGTTACACAAGTAGAAATAAGAGATTTTAGTGATGGTATGAATGGAGTTGTAAGTTTCTCAGTGAAATATGACAAAGGCTCTGTACAGACGGCCATCACAGCCAACCCATTTTAAACTGTTCACAATAGTTTCAACTGTTGAAAGGCAACAACGTGTTTGAGGACTTGGCAGAGGAGGGGAAGTTTGAAGATGGTAGTTTAGAAGGATGATGGCATCACGATTAACTTTTTGAGGAGAGGAGTGATGACACTCTTTTAAAGAGAAGGAACGTATCCAAAAAGAGACCATATTAGATAGTGCAGGATTAACAGAGTGTACTTGGGTGATTGCTTTACTGGGGATGTGAAGTGGATGAACTTAGGACATAAGGACTTGGGAGTGAGACTTAAAGAAAGTTACTTTGAACATGCTAAGACAGCAGGGTGTATAAAAGGAAGTTTTTGGTCAGTCATGCTTGTGGAAGGGAGGCAGAATCAGCTAATGGAATCTTCTTGATCTTGGCAGCAAAGGAGAACATGAGCTCCTCTTATTATTGGAAGTCAAGCTGAAGGGTTTAAGAAGGCAGTTCGGAATAGAGACAAGAAGCTAAGGTTTTCTTTTGCTGTCAAAGGTGATCCTGGAATGTTTAATGATGTGAGCAGGACCTGGTAGTTTAGCTGGACAACTTAAAACACTATATGGGTAGATGGTTAAACAGTTAGCTGCCATACCCTTTCAAATCTTTGTTACTTTGACTAGAGAGGAGTTTGTACTGGGGTAAAAGCCAGGAGTGGGAATAATATAGTTTTACTAGGGAATGGGATGCCAAAAAATTGGGGCACTCTTAAGTGTGGTACATATTAGCATGGACGTAGGAAGGGAAGCTGCTGCAGGTGGTTTCTTGAATATGACTGAATAGATGAGAATGGAACCAGGCATATGTAGTTTCACCCAGTTGTCAGATGGATTGGAGAATGTTGCTGTGATAAGCAGTGGTGAAGACTGAAGCTAGGTTTAAAAAAAAGTTGCAGAAAGTTAATATATCATAGTCACTAATGTAGATTTTTTTGAAGAATATCTTATTTTGTTACTGTGGCAGGCTTGGAAACTTGATTAGAGGAACTGTGTTCTGGGTTGGCAGAGATTCATTTGGAAGATGGTAATATGATGGAATGGGTAACTGAAACCCTAAAATTGTAATGCAGTATATAGAAACATGGAAAAATAAGAGGAATAGGCTGTTTGACTATTTGAACCTGCTCCACTGTTGACTATAATTATGGACGATCATCAATTCTAATCTTTTCCTGCACTTCTCCCTGCCTTGCCCAAATCTTTTGCACCTTTTAGCCCTAGGTGCGATATCCAACTCCTTGAAATCAGCAGGCCAAGCAGCATCAGAGGAGCAGGAAGCTAACGTTTCGGGCCTAGACCCTTCAGAAACGTCAGCCTTCCTTCTCTGCTGCTTGGCTTGCTGTGTTCATCCAGCTCTACACCTTGTTAAATCAGATTCTCCAGCATCTGCAGTTCCTACTATCCTTGAAATCATACAATGTTGTTGCCTTGACTGCTTTCTGAGGTAGCCAGTTCTAGAGGCTCCCTGCTTTGTGGTTGAAGAAATTCCTCCTCATCTCAGTCCTACATGGTTTACTCTGTATCCTTAGACTGTGATCCCTGGTTCTGGACTCTGCCATCATCAGGAACATCCTTCCTGATTCCTACTTGTCTACTACCATTAGAATTTTGTAGGTTTGAGATTTTCTGCCTCCACCCCATTCTTCTCAACTCCTATGAATATAATCCTAACCGATTCAAACGCTCGTCATACGACAGTCCTGTCATTCCCAGGAATTGGTCTGATGAAGCTTTGCTGCGATCCCTCTATAGCAAGAACATCCTTGCTCCGATTCGGAGATCAAAACTGCACACAATATTCCAGGTGTAGTCTCACTGACAGTGACTGTACAATTAGAGCAAGATGCCCCTGCTCCTGTATATATTCTCTTAAAAATCTTAAGCAGCATTTATGCTTGCTTCAAGCATTACATTTCAAATGGTGCACTTCTGTATAAGTGCTGGCTTATTCGCATATCACACTGGGGGCTTTGCTAATCATAAAATTTTAATAGTGATACTTGAATTTGGATAAGCCAGTAACATATATTTGGAACAAATGAGAAATGTCAGGTACTGCTTGACCTGAGTATTTGCAGCCTTTTCTATTGTCATACATACTTGAACTTTTACTGGAGGGGATCCTACCAAAGGTGGCATTGTTATTTTAGTACAAAGTAAAAATGCTCAGGCAAGTCATAAACTTTAACTTGTCTGTGGATTAGATGTAAACTGTAATTGATCTTGTAGTTAGGACCTGGTTTGTCCATCCTTACTGTGTACGTTTATATTGTTTTGGGACTAGCAATATGTAAATTAACTAATCAAGTTGAACAACATTCTTAACATTGAAAAAATATTCAAAGTTCTTGTAAACCAAGGACAGTGCTGCGTTATTTGTTTCAAGATGAAACTTGATCTGAAACTAACTGCACTGCAAAACGGGTAATCCTATGTGAGGCAGAGTTGCTTCTTTTTCAAAATAAAGCTGCACAAAACTGACTCTCAGAAATACATGGAGATTTCTGCTTTGGGTGGAAGATACTCGTCTCTCAGCATTCTATTGCCTCTTAGCATTCTATAGCCACTTAACACCTGATTTTCCAACAAACTACAATAGCAGTAACTCTAGTGGTATTTTGTTAAATTTTAATCACAGTTACTGAATTCAGAAACCAGTTTCCCTATAAATTGTGTTTCAGAAAGTTAGTTCCTCTGTATATATAGTTGAAATGTCTCCTACCTTGACTTGGCCTTCTCTCCCCAGTCCAATCCCTGTCCGCGTACGTCTGTGATTCCTCTGATGCCTTACACTGGTTTCAAAACTTCCAGGATCCAGGTTCCAGCCGCTGCCTCTTTTACCATGGATGTGCAATCCCTTTACATGTCCATTCCCCACCTGGAGGGTCTTGGGGCTCTCTGCTTCTTCTTGGAGTGAAGACCTGAACCATCACCACCCACCACCGTCCTCGTCCTCGTCCTCGTCCTCACCCCCTCGAATCCTGTTGCCTTCTTCAGGTAAGATGGGTGGCCATGGGTACCCGCATGGGCCCCTAGTTCTGCCTGTTTCTTCATGGAGTATGTGGAATGTTCCTTGCTCCAGTCCTATTTTAGACCCCACCCACAACTCTGTCCAATATATTGATGACATCATCGATGCTGGCTCTCACTCTCGCGTCTGGAATTGGAAAAGTTAATTTTTTTTTTTCCCCCGCTTCCAATTTCCACCCTGCTGTTGCTTTCACCTGGTCTATCTCTGACGCTTCCCTGCCCTTCCTTTTAATGTTTCTGTTTCATTTTTTTTAATATCATAGAATCCCTACAGTGTGGAACAGGCCCTTCGACCCAACAAGTCCACAGCGACCCCCACCCCGCCGCAAGAGCGTCTCACCCAGACCCATCCACCTATAACCCACCTAATCTACACATCCCTAAACACTGCGACAATGCTAAATTGCCCAATCCACCCAGCCTGCACATCTTTGGACTAAGAGGGGAAACCAGAGCACCTGTAGAAAACCCACGTCGACACGGGGAGAACATGCAAACTTCACACAGACAGTCGCCCGAGGGTGGAATCGAACCTGGGTTCCTCGTGCTGTGAGGCAGTAATGCTAGCCACTGAGCCACCATGCCGCCCATTTCTGTAGATAAACTGGCCACTAATATCCAATATAAACCCACAGACTATCAGCTACCTGGACTATACATCCTCGCACCCTGCTTCCTGTCAGGACTCCATCCCATTCTCTCAGTTCCTTCGTCTCCATCATATATGTTCATTTTGAGGCTAACTTTGACAAGGGAAATGTCCACCTTCTTCCTCAACTGAGGATTCCCTAGCACCATTGTTGACAGGGCCCTCAAACAGGTCCGACCCATCTCCCACATTTTCACCCTCACCCCCCCCCCCTTCCCTCCCACAACAGTGATAGGATTCTCTTTGTCCTTACCTTCCATCCCACCAGTATCCACATCCAGAAGATCATCAGATGCCATTTCTGCACCTCCAGTGAGATGCCACCACCAGACAAATACTTCCGTCCCCTCCCTTGTCCGCCTTCTGCAAGGACCATTCCGCCTGAGACACCCTGGCCTACACTTCCTTCACCCCCCCCCACCCCCCCAACCACCCTCCCACAACCCCACGGCACCTTCCCCTGCAACCGGCAAAGGTGCAACACCTGTCCATTTACCACCTCCCTCCCCAGTATCCAAGGGCCCAAACGTACCTTCCAAGTGAAGCAACACTTCACCTGCACTTCCCAGAATCTAGTCTATAGCATTCACTGCTCTCAATGTGGTCTCCTCTACATTGGGGAAACTAAGCGTAGTCTGGGTGACTGCTTAGCAGAACATCTACGCTCTGTTCGCAAAAAAGACCTCCAGCTACCTGTTACCTGTCACTTTAACACACCACCCTGTTCCCTGGCCAACATCTGTCTTTTGGCTTGCTGCAGTGTTCCAGCAAAGCTAAATGCAAGCTGGAAGAACGACACCTCATTTTCCGTTTGGGGACCCTGCAGCCCTCCGGACTCAATGTCGTGTTCAATAATTTTAGGACCTAAACTCTCCATGTCCCAGCCCCCTAACCCGCACACCAAGCCTTGTTACCACATAGCCTGCCATTATACCGCGCTCTCGCGCTCTCTCCCTATTGTCTGCAAATAAACCGATGTTTTTCCAGCTATCATCAGTTCTAAGGAAAGGTCACTGGACCCGAAACGTTAACTCAGATTTTTTTTTTCCCTCGCATGCTGCCAGGCCTGCTGAGCTTTTCCAGCAACTTTTGTTTTTGTTCCTGGTTAAAGCATCCACAGTTCTTTCGTGTTTTTGTTGTGTTGAAATGCATCAAGTATTTCTGTTTAGAATTTTTGGTTGATTTTAAGTTGACATTAAATTGAACATTTATTTCACATCAGCTAGTCCTATTCCAGTTTGTCATGGCTCCATTTAGTGACATAACTGCAACTATTTTAATAATGCTCTAATTTCGTGTAGCCATGAATATTTTGTGGTTGAGTCCTACATTTTTGTGTACTGTATTCTGCTGCCGTAGTTTTTGTTTGGTGTGGGCTTGTGTAGTATTTGGCATGTTTCTCCTTTTTTAGCATTTGAGAGACAAATTGGATCTATTATTGGTACTAAAAAAAAAAAATTAGTTTTAGATTTCTATTTCCTTCCACAGTCCAATGTTTTTAACTTCTCAGCAATTTACTTTTATTGCCCTGGAAAATGCTTAATCAACATTTCTGCCAACAAAATATGTGAATCTTAAATGCTTTTTGAGTTTCATGAATGTAAATATTTTACCTCAGATATTGAGCAATAAGTTGAGAAGGCTTGGAACAAGGCGCAACATTTGGATTAGGATTTGGATTTGGATTGTGTTGCATTGGTATTTTGCAAGAATATAATTAACCTAGCTTACTATGGCAAGTTTTATAGTGATTTGAATTTAAAACACCAAATATTCACGTGAAACAACTTAGTAAGAGTAGGCCAATTGGGCCCATTCAGTGATCCGATCATGGCGTTGACCTCACTTTCCTGCCTGTCCCCATAACCTGAGACTTTCTTGTAGATCAAAACTTGGTTGAATGGCTGTCTACAGTGTTCAACTGTATGTATGATGAAGCTACATATCGCCAAGCTATAGTAATTACTTGGCCAATGGGGCAGATCCAAAACCTACTGCCAAGCCTCTGCCATTATTGCTGTCCATCATTTAAGAACTACCCTGATATAACTTGCATCCAACACTTTTCTCCCTCCACAGGACAAATGCGTCAGCATTTGTGCAAATTTCCAGCCTATCATTTTGCAACATTTTGAAGACATTTATACTGCTGAATTTCTGTAATTTGGGAACATGTAATGAAATACAATACACTGGAACTCTTTGATGGAAAGCTGACAGTTGTTATTGCTGTTGATTATCCCTCTTCCAATTATCAATATTAGAACAAAGCATCGCAAATCAATTTGCACATCCTGTTTTACTATTTCCTCCATTGTAACATAAATTCAATCACATGGGAGGCTGTATTAACTTTTGCATGTTGTCATTCCTGTACCACTGGTGTAGTGATACACACACAAATGTGAACTCAATTCTTGACTTAATCCTATCTGTCTTTGTTTTGCACAAGAGACCCATGTATCTATAATACGAAACTGAAGGATCCCTGGCAATTACTGGTTTACCCCACCGTCTGGGATTTACAAGTTTCTTGAATTTTAAACAATGTGAAATTGAATTTTTACAAAAGGACTTGAATTTTGGAATTAGTATTTGTACATATTACATTTATTACAGAATATATAAGTTAATGTTTCAAATAACAGTAGAGCCTGAGTTTAGAAATTCTGTTAGAAAGGAATTGGATTAATGTTTGTAAGGGTAGTAGAAGCACAGTTCACGTTAATGCTTCATGCAAATTTTCAAGGATCCAACAGTCCGATCAAATCTGATTTACATTTCTAAATGTTACTGGAACAGTATATGCCTACTCATTATCTAATGCAAAAAATTAGAATATAATCTTGATTTTTATTCTTTGTTTAAAGAATAATGCACATTAAAACAGAGGTTGCAAAATAAAACCTATTAAAATTTCCACTTTTTTTTGAAACAAAGCAATGTTTACTACGTGCTAATTGTTTGTCTTAAAAGGCTAAGTAAAGTTAATGTATTTTTAAGTTATTTACTTGACTTTACAGTTCAAGAGATTTGTGCATTTTGACTGCACCCACATGGAATGTTTTATTGCAAAAGAAGGTAATGTTGCGCTAAAGCTAAATTGTATGGTGACTACAAATTGTCAACATTTCTGATCTCGAGTGTTCAGGTTTGGAGCATGATATGGATAAATGTGAATATCTATATTCTTCATGCTAAAATGAACCAAGCAGTATACTATTTAAATAGAGCTTTAGTTGGGGGCGTATCTGGATGTCCTGGTACATGAATTGCAGAAAACGAGTATGGAGATACGGAAAGTGATTAGGAATGATGGAATGTTGTGTATTGCCTGGGGAATGGAATGAAAAAACGTAGGAAGTTTTACCGCAGAGGGGAACAGGGTATTTGCAAGGCCTCATCTGAAGCACTGTATATAGTTTTGGTCCCCTTATGTGGGGGAGAGAAAATGGTGCTTTAGAAACAGTTCGGAAAAGGTTAATTCAACTTATTTCTGGGGTGATGAGCTTGTCTCATGAAGAAAGGCAGTTGCAATGTAGAATCAGGAATCTTTTTGAAATGCAACATTTAGAAGGGACCGGATGAGGTGGATGAAGGAGGATGTTCCCTCTTGTTTTGGGGAGACTAAAACTAGCAAATGTAATTTAACGTATTTCCCTTTTCAGGACAGAACATGAGAACTTTTTTAAAGAGGGTGGTATGTGTGGAGCTGGAAGGTAATGGAGGCTGGGCCTTTTTAAGGTTAGGCTCCGATGAAAGAAGAGTTCAGTGGTCTTGTGTGAAAGTCGAACTTCCGCACGAGATTCAATATAGTTTTAGGTAGTTGAGTTGTAGTAATTATAACTTAGCCTGCTGAAAATTTGGAAATGAAATTGCTGCCTAACATATTGACTTGGCTGATATAGTGCAGTGGTTGGTAGATTATTGATGTCAAGTTTTTGACTGTTCAGAAAATTTATCTTTATTTCTATCTGATTACTAGACCCATTTGTGAACTATTCTTCCAAATATACATGAAAATTTGAGTATATTTTCATTTATCTAAATAAAATGTTTTGTCATGCTGTAAGCTGTGCTAGCAGATAGAAGCAGACTGAGCTGATACAGTATACAAAAATTGCAGTATTAAATTGAAAAACTTGGCAGCTAAATATGCTGCTTGACATGTTGAAGTTATGACTATGCTGGCACTATTTTTAATTGGTATAATTGATCCTGCAAACAATCCTTGACTACCTTGTGAAAAATAATTGCATTACTCAAGTCCAGCCATTTGAAATTTTAGTCCTGAAAAGGTTGATTTTAAAAAAAAAAAAGCACTGGTAGTTTTTCTTGAAAATAAAATGTGTAAGTAGAATGTTTGTAATTTTCTTCTGCCAACATTAACTTGAGTCAATCATGTTGAATAGTCAAAACAGTGCATGTGAATTTTGAGGTAACTCTTTCTGTGCTAATATAATTATCTCTTTTCAGTTCTTCAGGCACCATTAGCTGTGATAAGTAAATAAAGAAATATGAACATGGCCCCTCGAAAAAGAAGTAGTCGGGGACTTTCCTTCATATTCTGCTGCTTTCGAGGAAGTGACCACCCAGAGATCACGTACAGACTAAGAAATGACAGCAATTTTGCATTGCAGACAATGGAGCCAGCATTGCCCATGCCTCCAACTGAAGAACTGGATATCATGTTCACTGAACTTGTGGTACGTACATGGTCTTCATAACTGATATTTAACAGGAATCTTTGTTTCAATATGCACATCAATGTGACTTCTACCAACTCTTGGAAACTGACATTTGTGAAATCCTGTTGCAAAGGAACAAAGATTTGCATAAAAGAGGAATAATTGTTTGACTAGACGTCAGTAATGCATGTGCTTGCGTCGTCCTCTTGTAACAATGAATTTCCTTTGCCAAATTAGTAATCCCACCTGAGATTTTAAAATGAAATGTAGCTTCTTGAAAGAGAGAAAAGTAAAATTTGGGGTTTTTAACCACACCCACTTTTTCAACCCTTTTTATTGGGTAAGACCTCTCAGCAAGACACCTTAGCTCCTGTACTTGGGATGGGATGTGATGAGAATTGGTAAAGACTAAAAGTCAGAAATAGAGGGAGGAGGAGAGCTGATCATCTTATATCCATCACATACTAAATTTATACAAACTACTGCTATTTTGTACGAAATGCATTTTGTTCTTTGTCTGCACATTTGTATATCTGGTAATGCTAGCATTTACCTACTTATTAATTTATATTATGTTCAATATTCTCCCTCCTTCTCCGTCCTTCATCCGTCCTCCTTCCTCTCATCCTGAAGTAGCAGACTCTGCCACATAGAACATTACAGCGCAGTACAGGCCCTTCGGCCCTCGATGTTGCACTGACCTGTGAAACCAATCTGAAGCCCATCTAACCTACACTATTCCATTATCATCTGTATGTTTATCCAACGACCATTTAAATGCCCTTAAAGTTGGCGAGTCTACCACTGTTGCAGGCAGGGCATTCCACACCTTTACTACTCTGAGTAAAGAATCTACCTCTAACATCTGTCCTATATCTATCACCCCTCAATTTAAAGCTATGTCCCCTCGTGCTAGCCATCAACATCCAAGGAAAAAGGCTCTCACTGTCCACCCTATCCAATCCTCTGATCATCTTGTATGTCTCTACTGAGTCATCTCTTAACCTTCTTCTCTCTAACGAAAACAGCCTCCAGTCCCTCAGCTTTTCCTCATAAGACCTTCCCTCCATACCAGGCAACATCCTGGTAAATCTCCTCTGCACCTTTTCCAATGCTTCCACATCCTTCCTATAATGCGGTGACCAGAACTGTACGCAATACTCCAAGTGCGGCCGCACCAGAGTTTTCTACAGCTGCAACATGACCTCACGGCTCCGAAACTCAATCCCTCTACCAATAAAACCTAACACACCGTACGCCTTCTTAACAACCCTATCAACCTGGGTGGCAACTTTCAGGGATCTATGCACACAGACACTGAGATCTCTCTGCTCATGCACACTACCAAGGATCTTGCCATTAGCCCAGTACTCTGTATTCCTGTTACTCCTTCCAAAGTGAATCACCTCACACTTGGCGCCTCACCTCACGCGGCGCAACATCAAGGGCCGAAGGGCCTGTTCTGCGCTGTATTGTTCTATGTTCTATGTTCTACTTCTCCGCATTAAACTCCATTTGCCACCTCTCAGCCCAGCTCTGCAGCTTATCTATGTCCCTCTGTAACCTGCAACATCCTTCTGCACTGTCCACAACTCCACCGACTTTTAGTGTCATCTGCAAATTTACTAACCCATCCTTCTACGCCCTCATCCAGGCCATTTATAAAAATAACAAACAGCAGTGGCCCCAAAACAGATCCTTGCGGTACACCACTAGTAACTGAACTCCAGGATGAACATTTCCCATCAACCACCACCCTCTGTCTTCTTACAGCTAGCCAATTTCTGATCCAAACCGCTAAATCACCCTCAATCCCATGCCTCCGTATTTTCTGCAATAGCCTACCATGGGGAACCTTATCAAACGCTTTACTAAAATCCATTTACACCACATCAACCGCTTTACCCTCATCCACCAGTTTGGTCACATTCTCAAGTAACTCACTAAGGTTTGTGAGGCATGACCTACCCTTCACAAAACTGTGTTGACTATCCCTAATCAAATTATTCCTTTCGAGATGATTATAAATCCTATCTCTTATAATCTTTTCCAACACTTTACCCACAACCGAAGTAAGGCTCACTGGTCTATAATTACCAGGGTTGTCTGTACTCCCCTTCTTGAACAAGGGGACAACATTTGCTATCCTCCAGTCTTCTGGAACTATTCCTGTAGACAATGACAATTAAAGATCAAAGCCAAAGGCTCTGCAATCTCCTCCCTCGCTTCCCAGAGAATCCTAGGATAAATTCCATCCGGCCCACGGGACTTATCTATTTTCACACTTTCCAGAATTGCTAACACCACCTCCTTGTGAACCTCAATCCTGTCTCGTCTAATAGCCTGTATCTCAGCATTCTCCTCGACAACCTTGTCTTTTTCCTTTGTGAATACTGATGAAAAATATTCACTTAGCGCCTCTCCTATCTCTTCGGACTCCACGCACAACTTCCCACTACTGTCCTTGACTGGCCCTAATCTAACTCTAGCCATTCTTTTATTCCTGACATACCTGTAGAAAGCTTTAGGGTTTTCCTTGATCCTACCTGCCAAAGACTTCTCATGTCCCCTCCTGGCTATTCTTAGCTCTCTCTTTAGGTCCTTCCTGGCTAACTTGTAACTCTCAAGCGCCCTAACTGAGCCTTCACGCCTCATCTTTACATAAGCCTCCTTCTTCCTCTTGACAAGAGATTCAACTTCTTTAGTAAAAGCACGGTTCCCTTGCTCGACCACTTCCTCCCTGCCTGACAGGTACATATTTATCAAGGACACGCAGCAGCTATTCCTTGAACAAGCTCCACATTTCAATTGTGCACAACCCTTGCCGTTTCCTTCCCCATCCTATGCATTCTAAATCTTGCCTAATTGCCTTTCCCCCAGCTATAACTCTTGCCCTGCGATATGAGGTGGGTGGGACTGTGGACTCTGCATGGTTATTCCACTGCTTGTGCCTGGCGTCCACTTGCTCCACTTTATAAATTGAAAAATAATAATGCTTCTTGATGTTATTAAAACCATGAAATTTAAAAATAAACTGACCTCCGAGATCAAAATGTAACAGCTTGGATGTGTACAATTCATTCAGCTCTTAGTATTGAAATCTCTTGTGTAGAGGTGCCTAGCAAACTCCATTTGATACAATTGCATGTTATGTTGATCTTATGAGCAGTATTAGTGTTAGAGAATTATGTACGTTTGAGTAATTTGGCAATAATTCAGGTGAAGCATTTGTAAATGGCTTATAAATGACATTTACTAACGTTCAAAATACGTAAAGAGCATTTTTAGAAAAAAATACAGCTGTTGCTATTTAAGCAATTATTTGTTTGATGGGAAGGTACTTAAAGTTTGGGTCTAATTCTGTTGTCCATCACATGAGGACACATTTGTTTGACAGTATGTAACTTGCGTGTGAGGGTTGCATTTTGTCCAATCCAACATTATGTCGGAGCCAGTCGGGGCATAGTGGGATGAGTGACCACCTTCTGTTGTGAGATTCTGATTTTAAAGGTTAAAGTCGGAATTGCAGCATTGTGTCAATGAGGTGCCATGCTGATGTACAGGGAGTCTATCCTCCACACTATCAGTACAAATGAATCATTAGCGTGAAGCTCAAGTGTTTTGCATCAATGCAACTGTTACAGTTAATTGCATCCTTCAAAGTACCTGAGATTAATGTCATAATGAATTTTCATAGTATTTTTCATAGCTACTGCATGAATGCAAAAAAAAGACTCATGACTGTCAATTTATAATGGACTAAAATTCTTTCATGTTTTTAACGAAAATCTGTATCTCCCTGTATGTGGTTGGTTCGCCGAGCTGACTGGCTTTTGTGCAAACGTTTTGACTCCCGTCTAGGTGACATCAGTGCTGTCTAGCCTCCGCTGAAGCACTGTGGTTCTGTCCCGCTCTGAATTTATATGGTCCGGTCCGTAATGATGGGTAGTCTTTTTGGTTTTGTACTGTAGTGGTACGTAGATGGGGTCTATTTCAACATGTTTTTTCATCACGCTGGTGGTTGAAAACCAGCCTCCAGGAATTCTTGTGCTTGTCTTTGTTTTGTTTGTCTTAGTTTTGCTTGTCTTAGTACTGTAACTTTGACTCATTTTTTAAACTGATGTCCTTCTATGTCGGAGTGTATTGAAACGAGGGAGAGTTGGTTGTGCTGCAAGTTGGTGTTCAGGTTTCCTGGTGGCGAGTTTCCTGCCCATCTGTGCCATGTAGTGTTTCTCGCAGTTGGTGCATGGTATTTTGTACATCACATTTGCCCTGCTCATTGTGGATAACCAACAGCCACACTTCACCAGTTACTCTTAGACAAAAGACCCCATACCCACAATGAACAGGGCAAATGTGATATACAAAATACCATGCAGCAACTGTGAGCAACACTAAATAGGATAGATGGGCAGGAAACCCGCCACCAGGATACATGAACACCAACCCTCCCTCGTTTCATACACTGACCTAGAAGGGCATCAGTTTAAAACTGGGACAAAGTTACAGTACTGAGACAAGCACGAGAATTCCTGGAGGCCTGGTTTTCAACCTCTGATGCGATAAACAAACATGTTGAAATAGACCCCAACTACATACCACTACAGTACAAAACCAGA
Source organism: Ginglymostoma cirratum (assembly GCA_024137785.1). NCBI lineage: Eukaryota > Metazoa > Chordata > Chondrichthyes > Orectolobiformes > Ginglymostomatidae > Ginglymostoma > Ginglymostoma cirratum. The sequence goes on along the minus strand of JAHRHZ010000133.1, from coordinate 35,933,213 downwards.
AACAAGACTACCCAACCATGACAGACCAGGCCATATAAACTTAAGGCGGGACAGAACAACAGCGTTTCAACAGGGGCTAAGCTGCACTGAAGATGTCACCTAGAAGGGAGATGACTGGTTCCTACGAAAACCAGTCAGGTTGGCAAACCAACCAACAACTGACTAAAAGTCTGAAAAGCAAAATAAGTTACTTTGGCAAAAGAGCTACACGTTGCCAAAGGTCTTAGATTGTTCCAGCATAGAGCTATCTCAGAAATGATGGGCTGAGAGACCTCCTGTTCTGCAAACCTTGTTTAAATATTCTTTCATAATGTTTTTCAAAGCTGTTAAACTGCAGTGAGAATCTTTTTATCAGGACATTTTAGTATAGTTTACATATAACCATGCAATGCATAATACTTGTTAAAGGTATTTAATAGTTTTCTATTGTGGAAAACCTAAAGTAAAGACTGTTTTGGCTTAGGTAATTTTAATAAGAATTTCTCTAGGTGCTGCTTTGAAGGGTGATTGTTTGTGGAAATGTCTTCATATTGAGTATATTCTGTGTTTGTGTAGCAGTACCATGGCACTGAATGAGACAGGTATATGATTTAGTAACTCAAAACTGGGCATCCATGAGATGCTCTGGGGTATCAGCAGAAATGTATTCAACCTCAGTCTGTAACTTCGACCCAGCATATCCTTCACTATTACCATCATTACCATCAAGCCATAAAATCAACATTGGTTCAATGAAGATTGCCAGCAACAGCAGCAGGAATATCAAAAATTAAGTGTCAGCCAAATGCATAAATGTCATAAGCAGCAAGCGAGAGACTGAGCTCAGCAATTTCATAATCAACAGATAAGATCAAAAGTCTGCAGCTCTGCCTCATCCAGTTGTGAATGGTGGTAGACAGTTAAACAACTCAATGGAGGAGGAGGCTCTACAAATATCCCAATTATTGATGAGGGAAATTAACAAATCGGTTGAAAAAATAACAAATAATAAAGCTAAAGCATTTGGAAGAATCTCCAACCAGAAGTGCCGTGTGGATGATCAATCTTGACCTCCTACAGAGCATCATAGATGTCGCTCTTTAGCCAGTTAGTCTCAAGCCATGTGATAAAGAAACTGCTAGAGGCACTGGTTACAAGAGGTCATGGGTCCTGATTACATTCTGGCAATTGTATTGAAGATGTGTTCTCCAGTATCTGGTATGCCCCTAGCCGAGCTGCTCTAGTTCTGCTGCAAACTGGCATCTGCCTGACAATGCGGAAAATTTCTCGTATGTCCTGTACATAACAAGTAGGATAAATCCAACCTGGCCAATTACTTGAGTCTGCTGTTGGCCATCGGTAAAATTCTGGAAACTGGCATTTTACAATGCCATCAACCTGCATTTACTGATCAATAACCTGTTCGCTGATGCTTGGTTTGCATTCCACAAAACCATTCTGCTCCTGGGGACAGAGTGTACATTTTCACTTTGGAATCATACCTAGCATAAAGGAAGATGTTGGTTACCGGAGATCGATAATCTCAATTCCTGGGCATCTCTGCAGGAGTTTCTCAAGGTGATGTTCTAGACCCAACCATCTTTGGCTGTTTTGTCAATAACTTTCTCTCCTAACTTTATAAGTGGGGATGCTCTTTGTTTTGTTTTTTGCACGACGTTCAGCACCATTCGCCACTCCTCAGGTACTGACACAATACAGCTTTATATATAACAAGATCTGGACAGCATCCATATTTGGGGTGACAAGTATCACTTCATGCCACACAAGAGCCAGACAATAAATATCCCCAACAAGAGAAGTTAATCATGACCCCTTGATATCCAGTGGCATTGTTATGACCAAATCCCCAACTATCAACACTCTAGAGGTTACACTAATCATAAACTGAGTGGACTATCATGTCAGAGGCTAGGAATTCTGCAGCTGCTAACTCACCACTTGACTTCCCAAAGTCTGTCCATCATCTACAAGGTGCAAGTCAGTGTGATGGAATACCTCCCACTTTTAGCTGGGTAAGTGCAGCTCCAACATCACTCGGAGCTTGACACCATCCAGGACAAAGCAGCCGTCTTGATTGACACCACCTCATCCACAAACATTCAATCCCTCCTCCACTACCAACAGTGTGTACCATCTGCAAGATGCATTGCAAAAATTTACTGAGGCTTCTTAGGCCACTACTGTCCAGAATGACACAAGACAGCAGATACATGGGAAACGGATAGCATGACCTTAAGTTCTCTTTAAGCCTCACTTGGAAATATATTGCTATTGCTTCAGTGTTTCTGGGTCAAAATGCTGGAACTCTCTGAACAGAACTGGGCATGTACCTACGCCAAATCGGCCGCACCGCTTCAAGAAGGTAGCTTGCTAACATCCCAGTGGCAACTAATGACTGTCAAAGTATGTTGGCTAAGCCAGTTATATCCACATTCCATAAATGAATAAATAAAATAAATCTAATGCCCTTCCACCTGCAACAATTCTCCAGTCACATTGTGTTTAATTGATCAATTCTGTTGTCCATGGTCTGTAGCATTTGGCACTGGGAATAGTGGGATATTGCTATGAGGTCCTGCTTTTAAATTTTCCTTCCTAACCTGTAAAATCTGCTTTGAAGACCTCATCATCCTGCTTCCTCCTTATGTCTTTGATACTAGTGTGGACCCTGACCATCTGGCCATTTGCTCTCCCTGCGGGTGCTTTGTGACATCTTGGACCCTGATACCAGGGAAGCAACACCCCATCCTAGAATCACGTTTACAGTCACAGAAATGATTTCTGATTCACTTGACCATGGAATCACCTGTCAGTTTTGCTCATTGTCGATCATCTTCCCTTCTGTTCAGTCCACTCCATGGAGCCAAACACTTGGCTGTAGCTGTGCTCCCAGAGGAACCTGTGCCTTCACTGGTGACCTGAATGGAAAAAGCAGTGGATAGACTTGGGGAGTTCCTGCATTGTCTAGTAGTCACCCATTCCCTCTCTGCCTATACATTCCCAACATGCATTGTGACTACTTGTCTAAATTCATGTAATTAGTTTCACAGAAGTGACTCCAGCTGCCACTCATGTTCTAAAACTTGGAGCTCAAGCTTGTATAGTTGGTATACCCCCTGCAGATATATTCATCTAGGATGCGTTGTACGTACTTGATTTTCCATGTGTTGCAGGATGTTCATTGCGCTTTGCTGAGCTGACGTGCCCTACTTTAAAAGTTATTTTAAAAGCTGTCTCATTGCAGAGCTTTTCTTTCCTTACACCCCACACCATGCATTTTTATGTCCTGCTGTCCTGGAGGCTAACAAAGTTAATAGAAGAATGGCTGAAGGCTTGGTTACTAGTTGTGTGATTAATTGGGGTTTTGGGAGCAGCTCCATGAACAACTAGAAACATTGGGTAATAGTATTCCAAGTGAGGAAAGGGAATCACAGAGGTGTGGCAATAAGAAGCAATTGGAGGATTTGAGGACAAAGACAGATTTTTAAATTAATGTATTGAGTAAGGGGGCCATTTGTAAGTCACTGATGTTGTTGGGAAAGGATCAGTGTGGCAGTGTTTTGCATATGTTGGTGCTTCTGTGGTGATTGGAAGTTGAGAGACCAACAAGTAGTATGCTGGAGTAGTTAAGAATGGAGGTGAAGAGGCGTAGAAACGTAAAAACATGAAGAGTAGACAATTTAGCCCTTTAAGCCTGCTGTGTTATTCACTATGATAGCTGATTATCCAAATCAGTAACCTGTTCCTGCTATATTTCCTCTCCATCCTTTGATCCCTTTAACCCCAAGTCCTATGTCCAACTCCTTGCTTTTTTTTTTTTTAGGAAATTTATCCTCTTCTCAGTCCTAAATATATCCTTACAGTATCCTTAGACTGTGACCCCTAGATCTGGACTCTGTTACTATTGGGAGCATACTTCTTGCATCTATCCTGTCTAGTCCTGTTAAAATTCAGGGTTTTTGAGATTCTGTTCCCCCGTCCCCACATTCTTTTGAACATTGAATACAAACCTATCTGATTAAACCTCTGTTAAGTCAGTCCTGCCAAGCCAGGAATCAGTCTGGTAAAACTTTACTGTATTCCCTCAATAGGAAGAACATCCTTCCTCAATTTAGAACACCAAAACTCCATATGCTACTCCAGGTGTGGTCTCACCAAGGCCCCATCCTCCAGTATGTGCGTGCTTAAAAATCTTGTTTGCAACAGTATGCTTGCTTTAAGCATTATAGTTTGGATGGTGCCTTCAGCATTTTTAAAAGGCTGTTTTCATAACTACTTTTTTACAAAAAATACAAATATAATTAAGAATGTTAATATTAAGACATTGAATCCAAAAGCAAACAAATAACATGAAACTGACGGTAAGAATTTGTAATAACATTTGTAATTGAAGCTATTCTGATGTTTAATTATACTCTCTAACATTATTTTTACAATGAAAGCTCAGCAGGACCATAGGAAGAATGGATAGCACACTTCTAAAAATGTTAAGAAAATGCAGCACAGGTGCAGAATACGAATTTGATAATTTCTAATATACAGGGTCAAAGAGGGTAATCTATGCTGGTTCTGTTGATCATTTTACCTCCAGGGATATTTTACCTGATCAGATGATACTTGCATTATCGCCTGTGATATAAGAAACTGGGTGTGAATATCTTGATATTGAAGAATCCAACAGATTTTTTTTAAAAACTTCACTATTATGTACAATACTACAATTAACCAGTAGGCTTCCAGTATCATGCATCATACAACAGTTATCAAATCTATAACAAGGTGTTCGGATGGTAATATTGGATAAGTTATCCCAATGTGCAACTTGGCTTGATAGATCATAAGTTTTATTTTTCTATTTGCTTACTGTGTGGTGGTCAGTCACTGAACCTATTCACAAAAGGCTGCTAATATATTTTTAACAAAGAACCATAAAAGTTTATTATACAAAAGAAAAAAAATTATACTATATGAAATCTATTTGAAAGTATTTTAGCACAAATATTACAAAAGAGATTCAGCCCGTTTATCTTCAGCAACAGCCTTACAGATACTCAAACCTGAATGAAAGCTTACCACTTAGTCATACCAACTGATCAAGGAACTATAATTGAGTCAGAGGCACAGTTGTACAACATGGAAACAGACCATTTGGTCCAACTTGTCCATGCTGACCAGATATCCTAAATAAATCTAGTCCCATTTGCCAGCATTTTGCCCATATCCCTCTAAACCCCTCCTATTCATATACACATCAGGTGTTTTTTAAATGTTGTGGTTGTATCAGCCTCTGCTACTTCCTCTGGTAGCTCATGCCATACGTGCACCACTCTCTATGTGAAAGAGTTGCCCCTTTAGGTCCCTTTTTTTAAAAATCTTTCCCCTCTCACCTTAAACCTATGCCCTCTAGTTTTAGACTCCCTCATCCTGGATGAAAGACCTTGTCTATTCACACTACCCATGCCCCTCATGATTTTATAAACCTCTCTAAGATCACCCCTCAGTTTCTGATACTTCAGAGAAAGTAGCCCCAGCCTATTCAGCTTGCCCCTGTAGCTCAAACCCTCCAACCCTGGCAACATTCTTGTGAATCTTTTCTGCATCCTTTCAAGTTTCACAACACCCATCCTATAGCCGTAAATGCTTTCCGAGTAGGCAAATCAGTTTTCGTACCCTCCGCTTCTAACAGTTTTCTGTTTTTGGAGGTTTTCTCTTTAGCCACTCAGCTTTTCCTCATCCTTGATCCTTTGGAGTCTCTCAATTAAATTGAAGCACTTTTTCAGTTGACTGGTATTATATATGCTACCTAATCTGGGTAGTTTGGTCTTTCTATGATGCTGGATTCATATTGTGAGGTAACAAGCTTCTTTCATTCTTCCTCCTTTTTTTAAAAAAATAATTCACTGTTCACCTGAGCTTTTAAAGACCTCATTTCAATGCATGTAAATGAAACCTCAGAAGCCCCATTACCACAGAGTTCAAACATAAATGTAAAACTATGTTCTCCCTTTTTAACTTGTGCAACACATAAATACAAATTAAACATAAATTCATACATTGTTCTTCCACTTTAGAATCCAGATTTCCAAATAAGAACTTATTACTAATCTGCATTACGAAAATTACAAACTTAGGAACTTTCTTTAAGTGGCTGCTGCAGAAAAGTCTCTAACATTGCTTAATAGGGAATTGGAAGATTTAAAAAGGAAAAGTACAAATGCAGAAATGTTGTTTTTCAATAATTAATCATTTAGATTTTAAATGAATGATGAATTAACTTGTTTGTGATTAGTTGTAAAACATTTTCTGCAAGGAAGAATAGCCATATCGCCCAGGTCGAAAGTAACATCATATTTCCTTACTTAAGGAAAGATATCATTTTCATTGGAGGCAGTTTCGGAGAACGTTCACTAGGATGATCCTTGGTATAGAGGGATTATCTTTGAACAAAGGCCAAACAGTTTGGGGACTCTTCGCTGGAGTTTCCAAGAATGAGTGGTGATCTCATTGAAACATATAGGATTCTTAAGAGGCTTGACAGGGTAAATGTTGAGAAGATGGTCCCCTTGTGTCAGCCTAAGACTAGTGGGCATAGTCTGAGAATAAAGGGGCACCAATTTAAGACTAAGAGGAATTTCTTTGAAAGTCGTGAGTCTTTGGAACTCTTTGCCACAGAGAGCTGTGGAAGCAGAGTACTCGTATATATTTAATGCTGAGATAGGTGGATTGATTCTTGATCAATAGGGGAATTGAGGGATATGGGGATGGGCAGGAAATGAGGAATGCTGGATCAACCATAATCTTATTGAATAGCGGAGCAGACTCAAGGGGCCAAAATGGCCTATTCCTGTTCCTATTTCTTATGGCCTTGTGGTCATAGGTTATGGTTTTTGTGGCCCAGGCTAATGTAAACTTGAAATGTGAAAATGTTTTGAGGTAAAAGGTTTTTATTCAAAGACAGTTATATTTTAACATGGTTTAGTTTTTCACAATAAGTATCAGATGTTTTTCCATTAGTTTTGTATAGATATCTTGATTATTGTTTTAGGCATCAGCAGTTATTCTGAATTCACACGGGGTTCTTTCAAAGACTATGACGCTTCGGGGAACATTCATTTATTTATGAGCTGGGACATTTGGGATGATATTATCACTTGAGAGATGACACTACACACTAGAAACAAACACACAAATTGTTCTATTGGTCCAATCTGTCTTTGACCAGCTAAGACCGACAATCCACTGCAAATAGGATGCTGTTACGAAGTGAATGATTGCCAAATCAGGAATTAATTGGGAACCACTGAGATGTGATGCTAGGATGACCATTAGTTTTCTTGAAAATAATCATGAATTGGGCAAACACTAACTAGCCAGTCCAAGATTGACTATGAATTGTTTATGCATTAATAAGATGATTAGATTTCAAGACATCTGATCTTGTATGGTGATAGGGACTAGCAAGGATTAATAAACAGTGATTCTTCGTGTTTTGGTGTGCAAGAAGACCTTGTGCATCAACACCCTTTTAGCCAGTGAATACTAGATAAAAAGCACCCTCTGGTTGAACCTTTTTCTCTCTCCTCGCTTCTAAACCTCTACTCTTTACTTTAAAACTGTGGCCCCTAATTATTAACTTTTCCACTAAAAGAAAAGTTTCTCCCAATCTGCTTTGTCAATGCCCCCCTCAACTTTGTGCATCTCACAGGTTCCCCCCAGCTCTGTATAAAATAAAGAACTACAGACGCTAGTGATCTGAAACAAAAATGGAAATTATTGCTGGAGAAACTCGGCGTCTGGCAGCATCTGTGGGAAGACAGCAGAGTTAACATTTTGAGTCCAGTGACTCTTCAGTGGGACCCCCCTCAGCCTTCTCTGCTGTAAGGAAAAACAACCCAAGTCTTTCTAGTCGCACTTCATAACTGGATTACTCCAGCCCAGGCAACACCCTGGTGAATCTTCTCTGCACCCCACCTAGTGCAACTGCACTTCATCTAGTGCAGTTCTGAAGTAGGGTCACCAGACCTGAAACATTTAACTCTGCTTTCTATCCATAGATGCTGCCAAACCTGCTGAGTTTTGTCAGCAATTCTAATTTTGTTTCACATCCTTCCTATAGTGTGGTGGGCAGAACTGCAAACTGTACTGCAGCTGTGGCCTAATGTTACAAAGCTCTATCATAGCCTCCTTGCTGTTGTATGCAATGGCTAATAAAGGCAAGTATTCTGTATGCCCTTTTACCATCTTATCTGTTTGCCTTATTGCCTTCAAGGATCTTTGGACATAAACACCAAGGTCCGTCTGCTTTGTATTTCCTTGGGTCCTTCAAAGTGTACTCCTTTAGTTTGTTGGTCCTCCCAAGATGCATCACCTCACATTTTTCAGGATTAAACTCCATTTTACCACTGCTCAGGCCATCAATGTTGTCCTGTATTCTAAGGCTTTCCTCCTGCCTATTTACCACATTACAAATTTTCATAACTGCTCCAAACTTAATGATCAAATCTCATACATTTATGTCTAAATCATTTAACGTTCACAACAAACAGCAAGGGGCATCACTGAATCCTGTGCTGTGACACAGCAGATGCAGAAACCCCCTTCAACCATCACCTCCTTTTAGCTACTAAGCCAATTTTGAATCCAGTTTGCCAGATTGCCTTGGATCCCATGGGCTTTTGCTTCTTAACCATTTTGCCATGAAAGACCTTGTCAAGAACCTTAGTGAACTCCACCTAGATCGCATCGACTGCACTATCCTCACCTACACACCCTGTCACCTCTTACAATTAATTTTTCAGTCGAATTTGTTAGATGTGATGTCCCCTGACCTGTGTAAACTGGTATCTCAAAGCGGATAGAAACTTAAATAATGAAGTAACAATCCTTTTTGTACTTGATATTATAAATTTTAATTCCACAAAATTTGTGATAACCTATTGGTACACAGATAAGGACTTCTAACTAATCAGGAGTTGTGAGCTTTTAGGTTACAGAGCCGTGGAAATTTGGCTGAGTTTGAGAAAGTCAATCACTGTAATTGACTTAGGTGAACGCTAAAATCTTGCACGTCTGTGAAAAGTGGAAGGGTATTAAATGTTTTGTCTCCATTGAAAAGCTACTTTGAATGCAGTGGACAAAATATCCTCATTTGCTGTAGTTTTATTATATAAATGCTTCTTAGCAAATATTAAATGTTATCTTTTTAATTAAAATGCTCCTTAGTTTTACTGTTACTACAAATGTCTTGCTGAGCTCTACTTCTCCTCACTCGTTACTTTAAACAAATCTAGCCCAATCTCAAGTGTGGATTATTTACTTTAGAAGCCGGACAACACCAGATTATAGATATAAAAGGTACTGCAGATGCTGGAGAATCCAAGACAACAAGGTGTGGGGCTGGATGAACACAGCAGGCCAAACAGCAGCATAGGAGCAGGGAAACTTGACGTTTCGGGCCTAGACCCTTCTTCAGAAATGGGGGAGGGGAAGAGGGTTCTATAACACCAGGTTATAGCCCAGTAGGTTTATTTAAAATCTCAAGCTTTCGTAGCGTTACCCCTTCATCACCTCTTAAAGTTGGTGATTTCAAATAAACCTGTTGGGTTATAACCTAGTATAACAAGGTGTACAGCTGGATGAACACAGCAGGCCAAGCAGCATCAGAGGAGCAAGAAAGCTGACGTTTTGGGTCTAGACCCTTCTTCAGAAATGGGAGGAGGGGAAGGGGATTCTGAAATAAGTAGGGAGAAAGGGGGAGGCGGATAGAAGATGGATAAAGGAGGAGATGGCTGGAGGGGAGATAGGAAATGGATAAAGGAGGTGCTTTGTGGAACACCTACGATTGGTTTGCAACAAACAACTGCACGTCCAGTTGTGAACCATTTCAACCCCCCCCCTCACACTCCTTGAACAAAATGTCCATCCTGGGCCTCCTGCAGTGCCACAACGATGCCACTCAAAGGTTGCAGAAACAGCATCTCATTTTTGCTTGGCAACCCTGCAGCCTGATGATATCAATGTGGACTTCACAAGCTTCAAAATCTCCCCTCCCCCAGCCACATTCCAAAACCAGCCCAGCTAGTACCCCGCCTCCCTAACCTGTCCTCCCACCTATCCACTCCTCCCACCGCAACCCCCGCCCCCATTTCCTACCTACTAGCCTCATCCTGCCTCCTTGACCTGTCCTCCCTGGACCGACCTATCCCCTCCCTAACTCCCCACCTACACTCACCTTTACTGGCTCCAACCCCACCACCTCGACCTGTCTGTCTCCTGTCCACCTATCTTCTCCTTTTATCCATCTTCCATCCGCCTCCGCCTCCCCCTCCTATGTATTTCAGAATCCCCTTCCCCTCCCCCATCCCTGAAGAAGGGTCCAGACCCGAAACGTCAGCCTTCCTGCTCCTCTGATGCTGCTTGGCCTGCTGTGTTCATCCAGCTCTACACCTTGTTATCTCCAGATTCTCCAGCATCGGCAGTTCCTACTATATCAGATTATAACCTGGTGTTGTCTGACTTGTGACCTTGCACCCCCCTCCCCCCCCCCGCCCAAAGTCCAACACCAGCACCTCCAAGTCATTTTTTACTTCAGATAAGTGTTTTTTGTCTATCCTGTAATTACTATACTGATGCATTATACTGCAGCTTTGAAGCTGGTAGCTGCAGTCTTCCAGACAGTGTACCTCTTTTACATACCTGACTTGAACTGAAATTTGACTGCTCAGCAGAGAATTCTGTCCATGGCTGGTTACACAAATCCAGAGATTCTCTTGAGTTAAAAATTGAATCTTCTGGAATTTTGGATGGAAACTTCTGCATGTTTAAAAAGTTTAAGCTCTTAACACATACATGGGAGAATTTTTAAATCGGGTTTGTGGAATGAGAATTAAATTGTTTGTTGCAGTTGGAATGTAATTCTGCAGTTACGAACAGACCTATAAGAGCAACTTTCATAGAATATCATGGAATCCCTACACTGTGGAAACAGGCCTTTCAGCCCAACAAGTCCACACCCACCCTCTGAGCATCCCACCCAGACCCATCGACCTATAACCCACCTGATCTACACATTCCTGAACACCACAGGCAATTTAGCATGGCCAATCCACCTAGCCTGCACATCTTTGGACTGTGGGAGGAAACTGGAGCACCTGGAGGCACCCCACACAGACATTTGGAGAACGTGCAAACTCCACACAGAGCCACCCAAGGGTGGAATCAAATCCGGGTCCCTAGTGCTGTGAGGCAGCAGTGCTAACCACTGATCCTCCGTGTATTGCAGCAGTCATGAAGCTGTCTTAATTTAGGTGTGATCCTGTTGTCTTTCTCTGAACTGTCAGCATGATTTCAATGTCTGTCAGCACATGTTTGGGATCACAGTTGCAAGTATGGACAAAATGTAGTTGTTTAGAATTCAAACATTGTGCAGCAAACTTTTTATTAAATGCCATCCATAAGACCAGGAGTTGATCAAATATTTTGGTTGATCAAGTCCACATAATCAATATAAAAATGCACTGTAAGTAATAGAAACATAATGCAGGTGTTGTACACATTACTGTTATACTTTATTTATGGTATAAATCACTTTAATAATGCAACTTTGCCTTAAATAAAACTATCTGGCACATAGCCTTCTCACCCACACCTTCAGCGGACGACTCGGACATTGCGGTAGATTGTGGTATTTGAAGAGAAATTCACTTGAAATTGAATTAAATATTGATATTTTGTGTAGCCATCTGATTTTGTAAATTAGAAACTAATAATTGGACAGAATAATAGCGGCATTTGAGGTATCATCGACCTAATCCATGTGTTATAACACAAAATGAAAATAGATTTTCCAGTTACCCAATCAACTACCTTCTGTTTCGAGGTTTTTGTTTAAAACCATCAGTCAGGTTTCTTAATGGAATTATGGATCTATTATCAAAGAAAACTTTCAATAAACATTCAATAATTGAATGTTATTCAATATAGACATTTATTTACTTATCCTCATTAATGTCCTTAACAGGAAAAGAGAAGAGAGAATACTTTTTCTGCAGAAGTTAACTTTCTGATGAAAAAAGCTTTGCTGAGGAGTGAATTTTGAAGGCATAATGATAAAGTGTAAGGTGCTCCTTAATCTGTTGCTCTAATGTTCTAGAAAATGTAATCAAGACACTGATCATGCATGGTTGTCTTTGAAACATTGCAGGCACAGCTTGCTCACAGCTTGATGATATTGCAATCGCACTTCTAAAAGAACCATGAGGGCTTTCTTTTCAGAAACGGATGCGATCAGCTGGGCAACTTGTTCGAAGCAGTGTTCTGCTAGCTCAACTAGTTCTTAGCAGGCTTTCCTGTAATCGGAGAAAGTGAAAGAAGAGACTTTCTAACAGTCATTGTTCAGAAACAGCCCCAGCAGAGTCTACAGCAAAGCAAGCAGTTATTGCCGATCATGTGATTTCTAGTCTTGTCTAAAAGAAACTTCTAAAACAGTAATGTGCACAGTGAACTCAATGATCTCTTGTAATAGTTTCTTTACGGGTGTTTTCCCAAATTGAATTAAAATCCTTTAAGTTTTCTAAACTTTAGTTCTCCAAGTGGTATTCAACACATAAAAACAGAAATTGCTGGAGAAACTCCTGTAGGTATGACAGCATCTGTGGAGAGAAAACATTTCAAGTGATCCTCCTTTGGACTTTTTTTTTCCACAGATGCTGCTGGACCTGCTGAATTTCTCCAGTCGGTGGTTGTTTGTTTCAGATCTTCACATCCACCGTCCTTATTTAACTTTTAGTATCAAATTTACAATGTAATGAATTTGTGATGGATGTTCAGAAGAGTCCACACAGATTCTTCAGGTTCTTATCTTTTGCCGATAGCACATTTGAGGAGAAAGAAGAAGTAATTTGACGTTGTGACTTTTTTTCCTTTATCCTTTATTGTCACGTGCTCAAATGAGTGCAGTGAGAAGTTTGTAATATTGCCTCTCGACGCCATCTTAGGTACAACGAATGTAGGTAGAGATACTTAGTGGTTCACAGAAATGAAGTAGTAAAGAAAAAGATTAACATTGGAATAGAGTTTAGAAGTCCGGAGTGTGAATAAAAAGTATCTATAAAGTACTCAATTTCACCTTGAGTATTTATAATCCTTCTCCAACATACGCCTGTGCCTGCAGGGCTTCAGAACAAGACGCTATGCTGCCTTGATGCCCTGGCTTCTGTCCGGACTTGCCCCGCTTCCCGCTCCGGGATTCGGCCCGCACTTGCCCCCATCCTCCAGGTAGGATAGGGTAGTTTACAAAGTTGTGGGTGAAGGTGGGGAGGGAAAGAAAAACCACTGCAAAGCGGAAAAAATAAAGGAAAAGGAACTAGTGAGCACAAGAGCTCCAACTGGCGCATCTCGCTCTGCCATCATCTTGTCAAACGGACAGACTTCACTAGGTTCATTGCTGAGGTTCCATTCCCAAATCTAGCTGCACAAGTGTCCTGTCATTTAGCATCATTTTAGATAGCCAGTCAAATTGCTAGGAACTAAGAATAGATCAGTACGTGGATGGTGTTTTAGACCAATTGTTAAAATAACTTTAATTCCTTAAGGGACGAATTGTAAAACCAATTAAGGATAATAACATTTTACGTGGAAGATTCCTATAAATGACCACTGGTGGCATTTTAGTGTGCTGGCGCAGAATAGCGAAGTGTCTGTCTAGCCCTTATTTAATTGACCAGTCATGTTGCCAGAATCTTAAAACTAAATCTATACATGCTACCTAGTGTCAGATGAAAGTCATATTTTTGGAGTTCAGTCGCTAAAATAATTAGGTTCCACATTGGCATTTCTACATAACTAATTAAAGATGATGATATTGTTCCTAGAGTATTTTTGTAAATTTACAACTTCTTTGCATGCTACATTCCGAATGAAATTAGCTCAAGTGACATGGTTACTCCTGCACTACCTCTGTGGCTAGATAGCAGAAGTGAAGTTTATCTCTTGTATGTTTAGTAATTTAGCTGCAGAATGAAACACAAAAAAAATTAACTGAAAGACCTTTGTTGTCTTTCCAAATATTATTGTTAGTTTGAAGGTAGGCGATGAATTAAGTGAGAGAGGAAAGATTTAAAAAGGACCCGAGGGGTAACATTTTCACGCAGAAGGTGATGCATGAATGGAGTGAGCTGCAAGAGGAAGTGGTGGGGATGAGCCCAATTACAACATTTAAAAGGCATCTGGACGGATAAATAAATAGGAAGGATTTGGAGGGATATGGGCCAAATGCTGGCAAATGGGACTAGGTTAGATTAGGATGTTCGGTTGGTGCAGAAAGGGGTCTGTTTCCGTGCTCTATGACTCTATTAGGTGGCAAAAAATTGCAAATTGAATGGAGGTGTTCACGAGTGGCCTCAGCCTTCCCTAGTATAATCACTTTGTATTCCCTGCTCAGTGTGGCCTCTCCTGCTCTGAGGAAGAGCAAAAGACATCTAGATGATCACTTTATGGACCACCCATGTTGAAACCATTAATGACCGTCTGCTCCCAGTATGGTGAATTCTTCACCATACACCCGCTGACTGCTCTGTCCCTGTTACAATATTCCAATGAAGCTCTGCAAACTTGAGGAACAACAGCTCATCTTTCAACTGCAACTTTACTGCCTTTTGGACACAATGTTGAATTCAGTAATTGTAGACTGTGATCTCTGGTCCATAACTTTGTCCCTCACCCACTCTCTCGCCCTCTTTGTCTTCTATCCTCTCTTACCTCATTCCATCACACATCTTTTGTTCTTTCCATCCCTTTACTTGTACAAACATACAAACTTAGCTTTACCCAGCTCTGGTGAAAGGGCAGAGACCTAAAACATTAACTCTATCTCCCTTCAAAAGATGCTACTAGAGTTTAAAACTTCCAGCATGTTCTTATTTTTCTGTATGTATAAACTAGGGGATCTTGGGTCCACTGTCGATGCTCTCCCTCTAATCATGATCTAACAATGAAAAAGCAAGGCACACTGCATTAAACAGGAAGATCCAAACTTTTTTAAAATTAAGGACAAGCCGGTTCTTTGAACAATTGACAGCAAGTAAAAAGTTTAAATTAACTTTATCTTTCAGAAACTGCCAGCTGCAGACTAACAAACCTTTTTATATTGAGGTCTTGTATTTGTTTGCTGATTCGTTAAGAGCCTTCAGAAAATTTCTTTCCAATTCTCCAAGTGCATGAGAATCCAAACAAGTAAAAAACACCTTGAGCGTAAATAGGAAGCAAGTTGACTGGGCTGAAAGACCAGATTTTTAAGAATGACCAGCAGGATATGGCTAACTGGCTATTTCATTATTAAAAATGTTGGCAGCTTCATTAGCTAAAGAGCATCTGAACACTAGCAGTCTTTTCTTTAGCAATATTGGTGCAATATCTTAGTATCAACATTGAAAATAGTATTAGATGTAATAATGTAGATGACAGGCTGTAATGAGATGAAAACTCATTTAAATGTTTGGCAATAAGTTTAGTGTAAACTGAAGTGAAATCAAGGGAAAACTAAACCAGTACTGCACCCTAATGAATTTGTTTGTAAATTATGTGGCACTCTGAATTTAGTTCCACAAATAAATTGGTAGGTATGTAGTTCCTTTTAATCATGGGTCAATACTTCATTTTAACCTTGAAATAATCAACTCCAGTTGATACATAATTGATACAAATCTCCTTTGCTATAACTTTGGCAGTCATCTTCCTTGGTAAATACATAACAATGTACTCGAGCAAATATTCAGCCTATACCTATGAATCTCCATTGTGGTTTCTAATTGATCCCACTGCTTCTCTGAAAATTCTTTGCTGACATGCCTTTTTAGAAGTTCATTATATTCTCATGCTGTGTTGGCTACCAGCATGACCTTGCGCTCAATTTGTTTTTTTATTCCTTTTCACTTTTCTATACCTGCTATGTTCAGTATGATTGTGTTATCAAGCTGACATCTGTCATGCTGTCTCCTTTTATTTTCCAGCTTTGTTCAGTTATATTTCCGTTATCATCTAGGGAGTTCTGACCTGGATTGCACTTTGTTCCTCCTGTGGTAATGCACTTGGACAGCACCCAAAACCACACTCGAAGGCTGACGATTGCTCTATTGCATTTCTGCCTGATAGTCTTTGACTCCAATTTACCTGGGCCAGAACTGTCTTTCCGATTCTGTGAAGGTAGCTGCATAGATGTGGAATTCCAATTAAGTATTCATCTAGTTTGTTCTTTGTCCGTCTTCATAACTAATATAAACTTGCTATCCTCTAGATTTTCACCCGCTGTGATAGTATCAGCTCATTCCCCAGGATTGAATCTAGCTCAACCTTCCTTCTCATTGGGCTGTAAACAAATATACCAAAATGTTCTCCTGAACGTACATGGTTTCAAGTGTACAACACAGAAATGAAGTTTAAGATGTTGGTCTATAGACTGTGCGCACCTCATATGAGGTCACAGCTATGGCATCCTCTTGTACATAACATACATAATAATCCATATTTCATTTTCTTTAGTTACTCAAATTACCAGCTATGTATACTATTGTTCTCATGCCTCGGTCCTACCAGTCTCTGCATATGATGTGAATGTGTTTTGTTGCCATTGGTTGTTTAGGTGAAGGTGCTTTGCCAGGGAGTGTCATTCTTGTCAGTTGTTGCTGTGGCAGCTATCATTTTATTCCTGCTGCTGGGTTGTTGTAGACTTTTGGATATTTTGGTCAGTGCATGTTTTCTCTTGATGGTTTGTCACCCCTTCCTGATCAGCTGCCTGCAGTTGAGCTTATGTGCCTGAGGTTTTGACAATATAGCTGGTCATTCAGTTTTATCATGTGCAATCAAGGTGACACCTCTTCCACACAAGTCTCTGATTTGCCACTTCGACTGTCTCTTGTTGAATACATGTACTCTGATTGCCAGAGTTTTAATATTGCAGAGTCAATGGTTAAACTGTCTTGTTTTAAATGGAATTTGGCTTTCTGCTTTTCATTATGATTATTTCACTCATACCTGTTTATATCTTCTGGATTTATTTGCTTTTTTTGCTATTATAAGAGTAGTTTGTTGTCTTCACACTGGACTGCAGTCCATGCCTTCAGTAGGTTCTTCTCCATTTGAAGATTGCCATGTGCACATGTATGGGATTTGTTTGGTTTTTGGCTTTTTTGGTGTTTGGCTTTTTTTACTGCTTCCTCAGCTTGTCCATTTGAATGGGGTTAGTGTGATGTGTGGTGTTGAATTTCCCAATTTTTCATAAAGCAACTGACTTCTTCACTCGGATAGCAACAACTGCAGATGCTGAAGTCAGAGACTACAGTGTAGAGCTGGAGGAACACAGCAGGCCAGGCAGCATCAGAAGAGCAGGAAAGTTGATGTTTCGGGTCGGGACCCTTCTTCAGAAAATCTTTCCTCCTGCTGTGATGCTCCTTGGCCTGCTGTGTTCCTCCAGCTCCCCACTGTTGTGTCTGAATTTTTCTCGCAAACCTGAAGGTCGCTGTCACTAATGACAATGTTGTACTGCCATAATGGCTAATGTGTACTTTCAAGCATTCACCAACAGAGATGGTTGACATCGACATTAAATGATCCACCTGCCAGTGGTCAGAATAGCAGTCTACTGTGATGACCTAATCAGTTCCTGCAAGTGTGAAGCATCTGCTTCCTGCTTCGACCATGGTATGTTGGGGAAGTCTTGTGTTTTCAGTGGCTCTCTAGCTTGGTACTTCAAACAAACACTGGACTGTCTGATTGTGGTCCTTGATTTTGTTGCTCATGTTTTTAGAAGAACATATCTGAGCCCACGAACCCAACTGTGCCCACAGATGGGTGACGTGTGGCCACTTGAGACTCAGGTGGGAAAGAGGGAAGAAGAAGAGACAAGCAGGATATAGAAAGGGAGAGAAAGATAGGAACTCGAGATGGCCATAATGGGGGAGGGGAAGAATCAGGTTGATTTGTTAGGGTACATGGTGGGGGGGGGGGGTAGTGGAAGGGGAGAGGTGGGCAGCTGCTGGCGTTAGTTAGGATTGGGGCAGACGGGAGATGGGGCTGTCACAAGCCAAAAAAAATGGGGCGGCACAAGGGTTAGCACAGCTGCCTCACCGTGCCAAGGACCCAGATTTGATTCCACTCCCTGGCAACTATCTGTATAGAGTTTACACATTCTCTCTATGTTTATATGGGTTTGCTCCTGCTGCTCTGCTTTCCTACCACAGGCAAAGATGTATAGGTCAGGCAGATAGGACCGGCTAAATTTACCGTCCTATCCAGGGATGTGTAGGTTACGTGGATTAGCCATGGTAAATGTGGGGTTACAGGAATAGGATGAGATGTTCTTCGGAGGGCTGGTGCAGACTCAATGGGCCAAGTGGCCTTTCTCCGCACTGTAGGGATTCTATGATTCTATGACGTCTCTTTCCTCCATCAGACTCAATTTTTTGATGGCTTGCATAGATGAGCTTTAGTATCTGGCTTCTCAATTCCTTTGGGATAATTATTCTATTTCCTTTGTGCGATCTGCCATTTTTTTACTGACAATTCATCTGTCTGTAACTATCCCTGCTGTGTTGATGATTTCCAGAGCATCATGAGTGCTGCTTCGCACACTGTAGTATGCTCCACTTTCTTCAAGAGGACTGCTCTCGATAGCGTGTCTGCAATATGCATGTGTTTTCCCTTGCTTGCGTATCACATCCAGAGTAACCTTCTTTGCAGATGCTTTTGGAGTAAATAGCTGTGTTTTGAGGAAAATGCTTTGAGGTGGTTTGTGGTCAGGCTTGACTGTCTCTTCCAAGTAAGTATTGACAGAAATATTTGTGAGCAAAAGTGATGACTAAACTTTTTCCCAATCTGGGCATAATGTCTTTCTGTTTGTAAGTGTCCCGGATGCAAGTGCCAGCAGTTATTCTTGTTATATTAGGGCTGCTCCCAGCGTTAGACTGAACGGTGACTTCAATATTTATATCCCAGCATTTCAGCATGGAGTTACTGCCACTATGTTTAAAGTTTAGTGACTCTTGTTTCTTGTTCCATGTCCCAGGTACCACTACATGTTTTTGGCTTAATAGTTCACACTCCAGTGACAAACTGGGCAAGAATTTTGCCAAATAGTTGACGAATCCAGCAAATCATTTTTATATTCACATGGATTTTGCATCTTGGTTGCTGTACTGCTGCTATAGCTTTCTCCTTTTCAGGATCCAAGCAAAAATCTTTCTTGCTGTTGGTCAAAAGCCTAGGGTTGTATTTCGGGCATCTATAATTATAATTTTTTTTCCCTCATTTAAGCTTCAGGTTCACCTGATGAACTCTATCAAGCAGTGACTCTAGATTTTGATTATGGTCAGCAATGGCTTCTTGTTCCATTCTGTCTCTGCAACCAAAAACTAGCAGATCACCCACTTTAGCTTCCGCTTCCGGACGATCACTATCTATTTCATGTATGCATTGATATTCTTCAGGGCAGTGAAACTGCCAAATGGTGTGCACAACCACTTATATCTGCTAAAGGTGTTCAGAATGTACTTATCTGCTGTTTTCATCCAGCTTCACTTGCCAGGTAGTGAGATCTCTTCAGGGTTTTATTTATATTATTTGAGTAAATGCACATTCACATCTTTCCAAGTTGTTTCACTGCTGTTGTGCTGCTAATGCATTCCATAGAAGTTGTCACTTTCTTGATTACTCTTTTCTAGCTGATTTGGAACTCAAGAACCTTGCTCGTTTCATTGCTACACGAGTCAATAGCAATGTCCTTTCAGCACAAGTGTCGTGTCATCTTTATAGCCTTAATCTGACTTGCAAGGGCTTCTTTTTTAAATTGTCATGTTGAGTCACTTTGTATTGATCTGTGAAGTTGTTGCAACATAATGTTGCAAACCATGTCTCACCAATTGACTTGACTGAGCCAACCTAATTATTTGGTGTATAGTGACTTGTCACAATCTTCAGCCAGTATCTCAAGTGGCTGTCTGTACTTGTTATGCTTCCTTTTTGCAATACCTTGTAGGCAAAATATTCAGCTCTTTGTAGCCAGAACATTGCTATCCTCCTCTTGTGTGATGTCTTCTGCAGTGAGGATGTCATGCTGTTTAGAGTCATAGATCTGTACAGCACAGAAACAGACCCTTCAGGCCAACTCGTCTATGCTGACCAGATATCCTAAATTAATCTAGACCCATTTGCTGACATTTGGCCCATATCCCTGTAAACCCTTCGTATATGTGTGCTCATCCAGATGCCTTTTTAAAATGTTGTAACTGTACCAGCCTCTTCCACTTCCCCTGGCAGATCATTCTGTACATGCACCACCCTCTGTATGAGAAGGTTGACCCTAGGTCCCTTTATGAATCTTTCCCCTCTCACCTTAAAACTATTCCTCTAGTTTTGGACTACCCCAACCCCACACTGGAGAGAAGATCTTGTTTATTCTTTCTTTCCATGCCCCTCATGATTTTAGAAACCTCTGTAAGGTTACCCCTCAGCCTCACATCCTTCCTATGACCAGGAGATCAGCATTATATGCAGTATTCCAAAAGTGGCCTAACCAATATCCTGTATAGCCTCAACATGATTTCGCAACTCTTACACTCAATGCACTGAAGGCACACACAATAAAGGCAAGCATACGAAATGCTGCCTTCACTATCCTGTCTGTCTGGGATTCCACTTTCAAGGAACTATGAATCTGCTCTCCAAGGTCTTTGTTCAGCAACACTCCCCAGGATCTTCCCATTAAGTGTATACATCCTGTCCTGATTTGCCTTTCCATAATGCAACACCTCATCGTTTATCTAAATTAAACTCCATCTGCCACTCCTCGGCTCATTGGTCCATCTGATCAAGATTCCGTTGTACTCTGAGGTAACCTTCAGTGTCCACTACACCTCCACCTCCAATTTTGGTGTCATGTGCAAACTTAGTAACCATACCTCCTATATTCACATCCAAGTCATTTATATAAATGACAAAAAGCAGTGGCAGTGGCAGCAGCACCGATCCTTGTAGCACACCGCTGGCCACAGGCCTCCAGTCTGAAAAGCAGCCCTCCATCACCCTCTGTCTCCTACCTCCGAGCCAGTTCTGTATCCATGTGGCTATTTCTCCTTCATTCCATGTGATTTAGCGTTGTTAACCAGTCCACCATGGGGAACCTTTTCAAATGTCTTATTGAAGTCCATATAGATCATGTCCTGTCTGATTTGTTTTGTCCTGTGTGTTTGGAGTACCTGCCTGGTCTGGTCTGGTCTGGTCTGGTCTGCTCTGCTCTGCTCTGCCGTAAATATGCTATAATTATTGATTCACTACCTGTGCACTTACACCCAGGAGGCCAATTAACTGGTGCAGAAGTTTGCCTTCATTATTTTTTGACTGCTCATTTCTAATATAATCTTTGTCTCTAATTAGCTTATCCTTTATTTATGCAAATTTGTAGGTTTCTGGAAGCTGAGTTCACAATGTTATGTATTGATGAATGGATTTTTTTAGACTTGTTCCCTAATCTTGACTTCATTCTGTTGATGTGCAACTTTCATTTGGGGCTGAAAGCACGCCTGCAAAGCTTTTAAAATTGCTGGGTTTTTTTTTTTTTGGCTCTTCAGAGAGATTTAGGATGGAATACATCTTGAAAACAAGTCACTTCTCAGCAGTGATCAGGGTGGCTCAGTGGTTAGCACTGCTGCCTCAGTGCCAGGGTCCAGGCTCGATACCACCCTTGGGAGTGGAGTTTACACATTCTGTCCATGTCTGCGTGGGTTTCTTTCAGGCGCTGTAGTTTCCTCCAACAGTCAAAAGTTGTGAGGTTAGGTGGATTCGCCATACTAAATTGCTCCATAGTGTCCAGGGATATGCAGGTTGGGTAGACTGGCCATAGGAAATGCAAGGTGATAGGGTGGGGGGATTGGGTGAGTAGGGGAAAAACTGTAGCTATTTCTCTTAAATGTTTTTCCACTGGCAGCTCAGCTCTGCAGCAATGTACACAGCAGCGTGTTTAACACAAGACCTTTTATTGAAGTAAAGCTTAAGATATCTGCCTGTAGGGTGGTAAAAGGGTCTAGGCCCGAAACGTCAGCCTTTCTGCTCCTCTGATGCTGCTTGGCCTGCTGTGTTCATCCAGCCCCACACCTTCTTATCTTAGGATATTGGTAGTGATTTAATTTGAATTTGAATTCGAACAGATCCTCCCGCACTTTACCCTTTAACGGCAAGAATCAATGTTCCTCACAAACAACAGGTGGTGATGTCTGTAAATACAGATCGTGAATGTTGTTGAAGTGTGTACATGGCTTCTGTTTGTAAGAGTGTAGTATAGTGCTGTGTGAGGTGTAAAATTTGTCCAAGTGGTTACACTGGCAGATGTGTCTTGTACTGGTAATTTCCTGACTTTTCTATCCATTGACCTATTTGATAAAGAAACAGATCAATATTGTTTCAGATATTGGCAGAATTCCAACTCTTTCATCAAATGGTGCAGTACAATTTTAATTATCCACCTGAAAAGACAGACTGAATCTCTCCTTATTGACTTGAGTGAAGACAAAGATACAGCAAACATTTACTTACTCCTGATAAAACAATACTATCTATTCCTATATCCCTTTTGAACAGCTGCATTTGTAGAATTTTTGTTTATGCATTCATAAGGTGAGGTTTCACTGGCTAGGCCAGCATTTATTACCCATCTCTAATTGCCCAGAAGACTCAATCATATTGTTATGGGTCTGAAGTCATAAGTAGGCCAGACAAGATTTCATGGTCATCTATTAGACTTTTAATTGAATTCAAATTCCACCATCTACCATGGCAGGATTTGAACTCCAATCCCCAGAACATTACCCGAGTGTCTGATTTAACAGTCCAGTGATAATACCACGAGGTTATCGCCAAATGCAACAATTTAAGTTCTGGTTGGTACAAGGCAAATTGATTAACGGAAACTTAAAGCTCCTTCTACAAGAAAATTTACAGTTGTTATCTGTGCTTTGTTTCCATGTCATTGATCTAAAGAAGATAGAACAGTACAGCACAGTACAGGCCCTTCGGCCCGTGATGTTGTGCTGAGCTTTTACCCTAAACCTAAGGTCTATCTAACTTTTCTATCTAACTATCTATCTACTATCAGCCATATGCCTATCTAATAGCCGCTTATATGCCCCTAAAGAGGCCGACTCCACTACCCTCTCCGGCAATGCATTCCACGTCCCTACCACACTCTTGAGTAAAGAACCTACCTCTGATCTCTCCCCTATATCTACTTCCACTCACTTTAAAACTATGCCCCCTTGTAATAACTACCTCCACCCTAGGAAAAGGTCTCTGGCTGTCCACTCTATCTATACCTCTGATCATGTTGTACACCTCTATCGAGTCAAAATTGAAATCTATTGAAATAGGTTTTTGTTTAGGTTATTTCAAAAGTTGAAGAGCGTATTCTAACTAGCTGTGATTTCCTCATTAGGATGAGCTGTCAGGAATGAAATAGTATATGCATATTTTTACAGATGTATCTTGTTACTGTTGAGTGCAGATGTGGAATTAAAACTCCATCACTTATCTCTCCAAAATATGTGTTTATTAAAAAAATTGAGTTTTTTTTCCTTGCCTTTGCAGGTCACCACTGCCTTTGCAGCTAACCTTAAACATGTGACTATTTGAATGTTGCTTGTGCTTCATTTGGAATTAGAATACAAGTGCTTCTAACGGGCAACTCACTGCTCCTGTGATCAAGTAGCTGCCTTAGATTGAACTTGGAAGACTGAACAAAAACAAAGGTGCTGGAAAAGCTCAGCAGGTCTGGCAACATCTGTGAAGGGAAAAAAAGTTAATGTTTCGGGTCCAATGACCCTTCCTCAGAACTGATGGTGGCTGGGAAAACGTCAGTTTATATGCAGAAGATAGGGAGGTGGGTGGGGTAGGGAGTAAAGGGTAGGATAGAGCCCAGAGAGAGAGAGACAGACAGTTGAACAGACAAAGGAGTTGCTAACGATCAGGCGGGGAGGGTGAGTAGTTGTTAATGGGGACTGTTAGTGACTAACAGGGGGTGTGTAATGGCAGGCTATGTGGTAACAAGGCCTGGTGTGTGGGGTGGGGCCTGGGACATGAGAGAGTTTAGGTCCTAAAATTATTGAACTTGAAATTGTGTCCGGAGGGCTGTTGGGTCCCCAAGTGGAAAATAAGGTGTTGTTCCTACAGCTTGCTTTGGGCTTTGCTGGAACGCTTCAACAAGCCAGAGACAGATGTTGGCCAGGGAGCAGGGTGGTGCGTTAAAGTGGCAGGCAACAGGTAGTTCAGGGTCTTTTTTAGCGAGCAGACCATAGATGTTCTGTGAAGTGGTCACCAAGTCTACGCTTCGTTTCCCCAATGTAGAGGACACCACTTTGCGAGCAGCGAATGCAGTAGATTAGGTTCTGGGAAGTGCAGGTGAAGTGTTGCTTCACATGGAAGGTATGTTTGGGCCCTTGGATACTGAGGAGGGAGGAGGTAAATGGGCAGGTGTTGCACCTTCACTGGTTACAGGGGAAGGTGTCGTAGGGCTGTGGGGAGGTGTTGGGGGTGAAGGAAGTGTGGACCAGGGTGTCCCGGAAGGAACGGTCCCTCCGGAAGGCGGACAAGGGAGGAGAAGGGAATATTTGTCTGGTGGTGGCATCTCGTTGAAGGTGGCAGAAATGGCGTCTGATAAACATAAAAGGTTTTGCATGAAAACCTAATTGTAGTGTTTGTTCTTTGAGGGAAGAAATTATTTGTCCTTGCTGGGTCAGGCTTATTAGCATTTACAGTCCAACAGTGATCACTTTTTAATTTCTCGCTGAAATAGCCTGACATCACTCAGCTTCCTCTCTGGGGAACTGGGAATGCTAATAAGATAGTAGGTTCTGCAGATGTTGGAGAATCCGAGATAACA
>JAHRHZ010000133.1:35892401-35902673 GCA_024137785.1 Ginglymostoma cirratum | reverse complement strand
TCTGCTCCCAAGATGAGGCATTCCACTCCCGTACATCTCAGATGTCCTCGTTCTCGTTTTTCTAGTCCTAGTTTTTCAAGGGCCGCAACCTCCCCGCCTCCAGTGGTCAAGAATGCCCTCGACCGTGTCTCCCGCATTTCCCGCAACTCATCCCTCTCACCCCCTCTGCGCAATAACAACCAAAACAGAATCCCCCTCGTCCTCACGTGCCACCCCACCAACCTCTGGATCCAACGCATTATCCTCCGACACTTCCGCCATCCGCAATCCGACCCCACCACCAAAGACATTTTTCCCTCCCCACCCTTATCTGCTTTCTGGAGGGACCACTCCCTCCGCGACTCCCTTGTCTGCTCCACACTCCCCTCCAGCCCCACCACACCGGCACTCTTCCCTGCACCCGCAGGAAGTGCTACACCTGCCCCTACACCGCCTCCTCCTCCGCCTCCTCCTTCCCCCCACCCCCATCTCAGGCCCTAAGAAGACTTTCCACAACAAGCAGATCTTCACCTGCACGTCTGCTAATGTGGTATACTGCATCCGCTGTTCCCGTCGTGGCCTCCTCTACATCGGGGAAACCAAGCGGAGGCTTGGGGACCACTTTGCAGAACACCTGCGCTCAGTTCGCAACAAACAACTGCACTTCCCAGTCGCGAACCATTTCGACTCCCCCTCCCATTCCTCAGACGACCTGTCCATGCTGGGCCTCCTGCAGTGCCACAACGATGCCACCCGAAGGTTGCAGGAACGGCAACTCATGTTCCGCTTGGGAACCCTGCAGACCAATGGTATCAATGTGGACTTCACAAGCTTCAAAATCTCCCCTCCCCCTACCGCATCCCAAAACCAGCCCAGCTCGTCCCCGCCTCCCTAACCTGTCCTTCCTCCCACCCCTCCCCACCTCCATGCCCCACCCCCATCTCCTATCTACTAACCACATCCCGCCCCCTTGACCTGTCCATCCTCCCTGGACTGACCTATCCCCTCCCTAATTTCCCACCTACGCTCACCTTTACTGGCTCCATCCCCACCTCTTTGACCTGTCTGTCTCCTCTCCACCTATCTTCTCTTCTATCCATCTTCTATCTGCCTCCCCCCCACCCCCCTATTTATTTCAGATCCCCCTTCCCCTCCCCCATCCCTGAAGAAGGGTCCAAGCCCGAAACGTCAGCCTTCCTGCTCCTCTGCTGCTTGGCCTGCTGTGTTTGTCCAGCTCTACACCTTGTTATCTCAGATTCTCCAGCATCTGCAGTTCCTACTATTTCTGCACGCTAATCATTTAGTTATTGTGCCTACTGCTATCTCCAAGCTTATGTCATGCTTTGCCTAGAATGTTGGGAAACACCGCCTGGAAACACCTGCTGAATGTATGGTCAGACATGTGGCTCTAGGATTGGGCTCATCAGACCCAAAAAACACATGACTAGTGATGCAAAATTCCTTCGATGGACAATCACAACTGTCACCTTGTGATTGCTGCCACTGATCAGAATATTAAGCTATATCTTCAATTTTTTTTTTTTCATTCTTTTCTCTATTCATTGGCTGCCGTCCTACTTCCTTGTTTTTGCACCATGGTCACTGACTGGCCATCAATTTTTCACTGAACTGAGCACTTTTTAAAAGGTGAGTGATGCCAGTGAGTATTAATTGAGGGAGTTCATTCATGTCCTTGCCCAGTGCCCCAGCATGTGATTATCTGCTGAGTCTTTGAATTGTGATGCAGAGGTGGAATTCAAGATGCTTTCTTTTCCCTTCCAAAAGCCTGAGAATTATGACCTCCATATAAATATCTCAATTGGCTGTATTAACTTTGTAAAGGTAAGATAATCACCTAATCTATGATTTAATCCCAAGCGTAATAACGTCATGACCACTACCTAAACAGCTCAGTAGTTCTTTGTTTTGTGGACTTTTATACATGTCCGTTCCACCTCAATGCAGGCTACGATGTTTGTCTTAAAATGTTGCGATTTCAGGTACATGTAGTGTAATTTTGATTTTATGGTCAGCAATCAATGGCAGGTTCTGTTTCCAACCCCCTTGAGTTCAGTTTAGTACAAGGTGAAGCTATCGTAAGCAATGTTACAGGAAAGCGTTTGTGATATTTAAAGGTTAACAAGTTAGATGCTACATAAAATTTATCCCCCCCCCATTCTCCCATGGTTTTTTTTTGGAAAAAACCTAGTGCAGTGAATCGGATTCAGAAATATGTTCTTACTTGTAATATGCTGCCACATCTTAACCTGCCGTTCTTAACTTTTCGTGCTGGGCCCTAATTTGCGTGGAATTATATCTAGTGTTGTAGCTTTGGAGTAGGCTGAAATTTTTCTAAAACATTGTTTTTCTTCAGTTTAGTCAGCCCAGGCCATTTTACTCTCTTTTTTTGGTACAAGAAGTGTTGTGTTAATGAAAGACTCCGGTATATAAATGTTTAGACTATTAATGACAATGACACTTTTTGGCAGTGGAAGTGCACAAATATTTGTACTTGGTTACATTGTATTTTCTAAGATTTGTAACTTCGTATTTTATCTTCCTAGGATGAACTTGACCTTACTGATAAACACAGGGAAGCCATGTTTGCACTTCCTGCAGAAAAGAAATGGCAGATATACTGTAGTAAGAAAAAGGTAAGAGAAATCACTTTGTTTTTTTAAAAAAACAAAGCTTTTAAAAGTAGATGTTACCGTAAGTCCGAGTATAGGAACTTGAATTCAAAGGATACTTGTCACATGATTTTCACATGAATGTTAACTATTGCTTGCATGTGTTTGCCTGTTTTAATGCCTTTGTTTCCTGCCACTTTTTCAAGTAGGGCACTGAATAATGACCTACTTTGTCCCAGATTCTGTTGATGCCCCTCTACGTAACTATTGTAACTGTCTGAGAATAGCACTCAAAAGATGACAACATATGGTATGTTTTCTTCCCTGCTGTTGAGTAGGAGCATCTGTGCTGTACTTGATTTCTTCTCCTTGATTCTGATTTCTAGAACACATTGGATATTTACAGCAAGTGAAATAATACTCACGATGAGGAAACCAGGTTGGAGTTGGTTATGCTGGCAAATTATAAATGGCTTTCTCTCCTAATCTCTGTTGTTTGAGGGGGAAGAGAGAGAACCAGTGCAAAACATAAAGCGCTTGCAATTTTAATTTGTGCTTGGGAAAAGGATTTTTTTAGAAAAGCCGAAATCATAAATATCAGTATACAATTATCTATTGATCACTGAAAATTATATTTTCATTTTCTTTAATGAAAGACAGCGTTGAAAAATTAAATCAACTCATTCTATTTACAGTGACAAATTTTGTGTTTCTGCTGGTTTAATAGCTTTGACTGTTTGAGAGTATTATTCAGTTTAGAATTGTTTTTCTTTCTTTTGCTTTTGTGAGTTAGCTATTTCTGTATTGTACAAGCAGCTGATATTCATCTGTGCATTGATTTCCAATCAGCTAAATATTTCCTCTCTTTTTGTCATCTTCTGGGACAGTCTGTGTTTTTAACAAAAGTCACACAAAGGAAATTAGACCTTGTTGTGATGAACACCTGAACCAGGCGTTAATTTCACTTAAGGTGTGGAGCTGGATGAACACAGCAGGCCAAGCAGCAGCATAGGAGCAGGAAAGCTTGACGTTTCAGGCCTAGACCCTTCATTAGAAATGGGGGAGGGGAAGAGGGTTCTGAAATAAATTGGGAGAGAGGGGGAGGTGGATAGCAGTTGGATAGAGGAGAGGATAGGTGGAGAGGAGACTGACAAGTCAAAGAGGCGGGGATGGAGCCAGTAAAGGTGAGTGTAGGGAGGACGGACAGGTCAAGGGGGCGGGATGAGGTTAGTAGCTAGGAGATGGGGGTGGGGCTTGAGGTAGGAGGAAGAGATAGGTGAGAGGAAGAACAGGTTAGGGAGGCGGGGATGAGCTGGGCTGGTTTTGGGATGCGGGTGGGGGAGGGGAGATTATGAAGCTTGTGAAATCCACATTGATACCATTGGGCTGCAGGGTTCCCAAGCTGAATGAGTCGCTGTTCCTGCAACCTTCGGGTGGCATCGCTGTGGCGCTGCAGGAGGCCCAGGATGGACATGTCGTCTGAGGAATGGGAGGGGGAGTTGCAATCTGACCCCACCACCAAAGACATTTTTCCCTCCCCACCCTTGTCTGCTTTCCAGAGGGACCACTCTCTACGTGACTCCCTTGTCCGCTCCACACTCCCCTCCAGCCCCACCACACCCGGCACTTTTCCCTGCAAACGCAGGAAGTGCTACACCTGCCCCCACACCACCTCCCTCACCCCCATCCCAAGCCCCAAGAAGACTTTCCACATCAAGCAGATGTTCACCTGCACATCTGCCAATGTGGTATACTGCATCCGCTGTACCCGTTGTGGCCGCCTCTACATCGGGGAAACCAAGCGGAGGCTTGGGGACTGCTTTGCAGAACACCTGTGCTCGGTTCGCAACAAACAATTGCACCTCCCAGTCGCGAACCATTTCAACTCCCCCCTCCCATTCCTCAGGCGACATGTCCATCCTGGGCCTCCCGCAGTGCCACAATGATGCCACCCGAAGGCTGCGGGAACAGCAAATCATATTCAGCCTGGGAACCCTGCAGCCCAATGTTATCAATGTGGATTTCACAAGCTTCAAAATTTCCCCTCCCCCAACCACATCCCAAAACCAGCCAGTTCGTCCCCGCCTCCCTAACCTGTACTTCCTCCCACCTCCATGCCCCACCCCTATCTCTTACCTACTAACCTTATCCCTGGACTGACCTGTCTCCTCCCTACCTCCCCGCCTATGCTCACCTTTACTGGCTCCATCCCCATCTCTTTGACTTGTCTGCCTCCTCTCCACCTATCCTCTCCTCTATCCATCTTCTTCTACCTGCCTCCCCCTCTCTCCCTATTTATTTCAGAGCCCTCTTCCCCTCCCCCATTTCTGATGAAGGGTGTAGGCCCGAAACGTCAAGCTTTCCTGCTCCTATGATGCTGCTTGGCCTGCTGTGTTCATCCAGCTCTGCACCTTGTTATCTCAGATTCTCCAGCATCTGCAGTTCCTATTATCTGATTAATTTCACTTACCCTGTTTTGGAGCTTTTACAGCTATTGATAATCAATCGTTGTGTTGTTTTGTTTTCTTGTTGGATGCATTTCTCAAAAATACTTGAGGATTGGAAAATGATTTCAGAGACTAATATGATTTTGCGTTGCACAAATTCCCTCTCTAAATATGTGCTTGCAGTTCACCTCGAACAAGAATTTTGAACATTCCATCTCAAAAATTTCCTCAGAAGAAAATTCAACAGTGGTTGATCAATTATAGTATCTATTTTTTGCTTTACAACTCAGTTATTAATAGGTGCCAGCATACCACAACCACATAATTTTTATATATGTAACAAACATGATATTGTCTGCATGTATCTCTGAATCAATCTGAAATAATCTATTGACATCATTTGGGAAAGGAAACAGATGTGTCTGTCTGATATGTCTTTGTGTCTACTTCAGAAAGATCAGTCACTTCGTCTGACACTGCTATTCTTCCTTTGCTTCTGCATGTTCTGATTTGAATATTAAACTTTTTTTTGATTAAGTCCTTGACTCTTGGAACAAAAGAAAGTAATGAGTAAGTAAGGATCTAATACATATGTGAACATTTTGACATGTCTTGAGCATCTCCTATGATTTCAAGATCTAAGTGATCTTTTGAAAGCATTCATCTGCATGTAATAAACCTCTCATTGGCCTTGCCTTATCCTCTTTTTCTCTGATTTCTTCCAGCACAATGCTGGCTCCCATAGTGTGTTCAGCTTGTTTTGGCCTTAAGCAACATAATGTCTGGTAAACAGAAGATTCATATCTTAAAATTTAGTAAGCATTTTAGTAGCATATGTCCTGAGCCTAAGGACTTCATATTTGCCCCAAAGTGATCACTGCATTTTAACATCATAGAAAGAAATCTTTGTGGGAGATGGGTCCTCAAGCTAGACACTAAACCTACAGTTTTGCATAATGTACTTTCTGGTTAATTTTGCAGGCAGTGAAATGCTCAAATCAGTTTTCCAAGCTGACTTCAAAATCTGGAATATGCTCAGAAATGACCCATAGTGTTTAAGTATCCCTACTTATTTTGTGTGCTAAGCTCCCTGTCCAAACCCAGGGAAGAGTATGGAGTTTTTTGACCGTGAGACGAAAAAAATCTCCAAGCCCTCGTTTGTGCAACATATTTTTGAAGTTAAGACAGTGTTTCAATTACTGAAGTTGTTTCCAATCAGTATAACCTTTTTAAAAAGTTTACTAATTTGCGCTGAGCGTATAGATGGGGTCATAATATTTATTGCAAACTGCTGACTGCGACACCATCTGATTCTTCAAAGTATGCTTGAAAGTGGTGTGAACATTAAAACAGGAATTGGCAATTTGACCCTTGGGCATGTGCCTCCAATTTAGATAGATGGTTAATGTGTGCCCCAAATTTATTTTTCAACAACAAAAACACAAGTTGCTGGAAAACCTCAGCAGGTCTGGCAGCATCTGTGAGGAAAAAAAATCAGACTTAACGTTTTGGGTCTGCTGACCCTTCCTCAGAACTGATGGTAGCTGGGAGAACGTCTGTGTACATGCAGAAAATCAGGAGGGGGGG
Source organism: Ginglymostoma cirratum (assembly GCA_024137785.1). Lineage (NCBI taxonomy): Eukaryota > Metazoa > Chordata > Chondrichthyes > Orectolobiformes > Ginglymostomatidae > Ginglymostoma > Ginglymostoma cirratum. Next base: position 35,896,030 of record JAHRHZ010000133.1, on the reverse strand, counting down.
GTGGTGGGGTAGGGATTAAACGATAGGATAAAGGATAGAGGTGGAAGAGAGAAGAGCAGTTGGATAGACAAAAAGGAGTTGATAACAATCTGGCTCGGAGGGTGAATAGCTGTTAATGGGGACTGTTAGTGACTGACAATATACCTATTGTGTGTAATGACAGGTTGTCAGACTCCTTTTGTCTATCCAACTGCTCTTCTCTTTTCCGCCTCTGTACTTTATCCTATAGTTTGCTCCCTAACCATCCCCCCCCTCCTAATTTCTGCGCGTACACCAGCGTTTTCCCAGCTACCATCGGTTCTGAGGAAGGGTCACCAGACCCGAACCGTTAACTCTGATCTCTTCTTCACAGATGCTGCTGGACCTGTTGAGCTTTTCCAGCAACTTTGTGTATGTAATAACAAGGCCTGGCGTGTGGGGTAGGGGGCTGGGACATGGGAGAGTTTAGGCCTTAAAATTATTGGACACAGTATTGAGTGCAGAAGGCTGCAGGGTCCCTAAGCAGAAAATGAGGTGTTGTTCTTCCAGCTTGCGCTGATCTTTGCTGGAACACTGCAGCAGGTCAGAGAGAGAGATGTTGGCCAGGGAACAGGGTGGTGTGTTAAAGTGGCAGGCAACTGGAAGCACAGGGTCTTTTTTGCAAGCAGGACATTGGGTGACTGAATCGCAGAACATCTGCCTACACTTCATTTCCCTAATGTCGAGAAGACCACAATGTGTGCAGCAAATGCAGATTCTGGAAAGTGCGGGTGAAGTGTTGCTTCATCTGGAAGGTATGTTTGGGCCTTTGGATACTGGGGAGGAAGGAGGTAAATGGGCAGGTGCTGCACCTTGATGGTTGCAGGGTACCTGCAGAAGGTAAACAAGGAAGGGGAGGGGAATATGTGTCTGGACGTGGCAGAAATGGCATCTGATGATCTTCTGTATGTGGGTGCTGGTGGGATGGTAGGTAAGGGAAAGGGGAACCCTATCGCTGTTGCGGGAGAGGGGCTTGGACCTGGTTTGGGGCCCTGTCGACAACTGTGCTGGGGAATCCTCAGTTGAGGAAGGTGGACATTTTGGAGGCTCTCTTCTCAAATGTAGCCTCGTCTGAACACATGCGGCAGAGACGGAGGGACTGAGAGAATGGGATGGAGTCTTTACAAGAAACAGGGTGTGAGGATGTATAGTCCAGGTAGCTGTGGGACTCTGGGTTTATAGTGGATATTAGGGGCCAGGCCAGTCTATCTGCAGAAATGGAAACGGATGTTGAAGAAAGGAAAGGAGGAGTCAGAGATAGATCAGGTGAAATTGGAAGCGAAATCGATGAACTTTTCCAACTCTGGATGAGAGAGGAAAGCAGCACTGATGCTCTTCTTCGACCGAGGATTCCCCGGCACCATTGTTGACAGGGCCCTCGACCAGGACCGACCCATCTCCCACACTACTTCTGTCTTCACCCCTTCTCTTCCCTCCCGCAAAAGCAATGGGGTTCCCTTGTCCTTACCTACCATCCCACCAGCATCCACATCCAGAAGATCGTCTGATGCCATTTCTGCCACCTCCCAGTGACATGTCACCACCAGACACCTATTCCCCTCCCCTCCCTTGTCTGCATTCTGCAGGGACCGTTCCCTCCTGAGACACCTTGGCCCACACTTCCTTCACCCCCAACAACCCCCCACATCCCTGTGGCACCTTCCCTTGTAACCAGCAAAGGTGCAACACCTGCCCATTTACCTGCTCCCTCCTCAGCATCCAAAGGCCTAAACAAACTTTCCAGGTGAAGCAATACTTCACCTGCACTTCCCAGAATCTAGTCGACTGCATTCGCTGCTCATAATGTGGTCTCCTGTACATTGGGGAAATGAAGCATAGTTTGGGTGACCACTTTGTGCAAAAAAGACCCTGAGCTTCCAGTTGCTTGCCACTTTAACACACCACCCTGTTCTGTGGCCAACATCTCTGTCTCTGGCTTGCTGCAGTGTTCCAGCGAAGATCAACACAAGTTGAAAGATCAGCACTTCATTTTCCTCATCGGGGGCATTGCAGCCCTCTGGATTCAATAGTGTGTTCAATAATTTTAGGGCCGCAACTCTCCCATGTCCTAGCCCCATACCCCAGGCCTTGTTATCACATAGCCTGCCATTACACACTACCTATTGTTAGTCACTAACAGTTCCCATTAACAGTTATTCACCCTCCAAGTCAGATCATTATCAACTCCTTTTATCTGTCCAACTGCTCTTCTCTATCATGGGGCTTTATACTTTATACTATCGTTTACTCCCTACGTCAACACCCCCCCCCCCCCCACCTCCCTATTTTCTGTACGTAAACTGGTGTTTTCCCAGCTACCATCGGTTCTGAGGAAGGGTCACCAGACCCGAAACGTTAAGTCTGATTTTTTTTTTCTGCACAGATGCTGCCAGACCTCCTGAGCTTTTTTCTGCAGCTTCTGTTTTCATTCCTGATTTGCAGCATCCGCTGTTCTTTCGGTTTTTATTTTTCCGCATTTTTGTTCTGTATTCCTTGATGAGATGACCTAACGAACGTCTATCTCAGTTTTGAAAGCTGTAGTCGTCTCAAAATCCAAAGTCATTTGAGAAGATTGTTCAGTTTTGTAAAGGAGTTCCCATATCTTGTTAACCAAATATTGTCAGTCTTCGCAAGTGTAGTTTCTTCATCAGTTTTAAGTGATTACGTATTTAATTGTTCCTTCCTATCGAGCTGAAGATCTTTAGAAGCTGTGACTGTCTTCAGTTTAAATGCAAGATTGTGTTTATTAATAGATATCTAATTGATTTTTCTTTACAAGCCTACACCTTCAAGGTTTTTGAGCGCCATATTTTGTTTTTGATTTTAGAATTGAAACTGTACAGGTTAATCTGTGTGTAAAATGATGTATTGTTGTGGTGTGTTGTTGCATAGCTCCAGTCACGAGCTGGTACATGATACATGTCTGTAACATAAGTCTGCTGATTCCATTTGTCAGTTTAAGCCCTATTACCAAATATTATCAGCATTCTCCCATTAATGTAATCCAGCCTTTTATAAATACATCTCTTGTCCATTATCTTCAGTCCCTAAAAAGTAAATTGTTGCATTTCCTTTCTTAAATGTACATCAGCCCTTTGTGATATTTTTAACTTACAGCTTCAGTTGATTTACCTTTCATCATTGAAATCTCATTAATTCTGTTACTGGTGATTTTCTTCTGTGATGGCACTTCCAACTTGCTCTTCCTTAAATAATTGCCCATTTCTCGCAGATCAAAGCTTCCCCAGCCAACAGCTTTCTCTTTTCAATTTCCAGTTACAATTAATCTTTTTATTCTCCATATGATTATTAAAATGTATTTTTCTTATTCTACCCTTTCCTCTTAAGTGTATTCTTTATTATTCTTCCTGCTCATTGTGCCACTTTTCATATAAATTAAAATTACTGATCTTAAACAAATTATTATTAAACCAGAGATAAAAGTTACTGCAGATGCTGGAGAATCCGAGATAACAAAGCGTGGGGCTGGATGAACACAGCAGGCCAAGCAGCATCATAGGAGCAGGAAAACTTGACGTTTCGGGCCTAGACCCTTCATCAGAAATCAAGTTTTCCTGCTCCTATGATGCTGCTTGGCCTGCTGTGTTCAT
>JAHRHZ010000133.1:35859505-35892001 GCA_024137785.1 Ginglymostoma cirratum | reverse complement strand
AGGAGCAGGAAAACTTGACGTTTCGGGCCTAGACCCTTCATCAGAAATCAAGTTTTCCTGCTCCTATGATGCTGCTTGGCCTGCTGTGTTCATCCAGCCCCACGCCTTGTTATCTATTATTAAACCATGTCATTCCTGGAGCATTAATGAATTATCCTAAGTTTATTTTTTTTTAAAATCTTAGTTTTAACCTTTCATTAATAAAAGATGCACTGCCCTATGGCTATTTTTTAATAACTTGCTTCCATTTTAAATAAGGTTATATCCAGTCTTTACTTTTCATGATACCAATCTTATCTGGAAATTGTATTTCACCTTAAATTAAATAAAGCCATTTTTGTAGCCTGGTATCAAACTTCTAATACTGTATTACATCTCTTCTAATTTGCCTTGTGAAATATAATGAATTGTTCATTCATAATTATCTGTAGAAAACTTTGCACTAAGCATGCATATTTTTTCACAACGAACCTCCTTACTTTCCCATTGTAAATTTCTGCATCAGCACTTTCATTCCGATACGCTGTCAAGGTTATTGTACAGCCTTGGCTGTTGAGTGGGGCAACTAATGCCATATCACTCAACTCTATACCATCTTATTGCAACTTCTTCCTGTTCTGTCTACGTCATGCCTATCAACGTAATCTGCAGACTATAATTGCTTTATACTGTAATTGCTTGAATCTATTCTAGCCCCAACCTGTTCCTCCCCTTCATCTGCTTGTGTGTCCTGTTTCTGAAACGCATTGGTTATGAGATCAGGGTGATTTGTTCTTCCGGAAGAGTGATTGAAAAGGTTTCTCAGTTTCAAGTCTCCTGAGCCAGCTGTGTCCATAGACAACTGTGTGTAATAGCAACTTGAACGCATGAGAATATCAAATCAACAGACTCTGGAACATTCTACACCTTCATCCTTTTTGCCTTCAAGAATAGCAACCTTTAGCCAGCAGGTATTTCTTTTCTTGAAATTGAAGCCTGGGGAGAGAAATCATTTTTTTTTTCCCCCCCATTTTACCCAAAATGTTTGCTTTGAATTATTTATAGGAGTAAGCATTTATATTTTCATATGACAAATTGTAAACAAATCTGAATTTTTGGATTTGTTTTATACTAGATCAATAATTTTGTGTTTAAAGAAGCCAGGTTGATTGCTGTTTTTTGTTAATTCTAACATTTAATGTTTTCTCAATTTTATATTGTGACCTGTGGAGCTGTGGGATAGGAGTGACAGGACAGTCCTCCCATCTCAACTGTCCTTACCATCCTTTTGTATTATTTTGCTGAATGGGTGTGAACTGATTTAATCAACAGTTAGTTGGACTATGTTTGTTTGTTCTCCTTTTTTGTGGGCAAAACATGCCTCATCACTCTTTCACTTTGTTAAATAATGGCCAATGTTGTAACTGTATTAGAACACATTGAAAAAATGCCTAGTTTGTTCTGGAGTACGTCTTCAGTACAACCAATATGTTAAGGCCGGTAGTCTGCGTTGTATGCCTTTATGCTGAAGCCTTAAAGAATGATTTTTAGCTTGAAGGTCCTACATAATGGGTACCCAAATGCTATATACTTCTAAAGTCTGAAATTTCCAAGGATTATCCTCTCTGGAAAGAAATATCAGTTCTGTACTTGAATCTTCAGAAATTTTGTGATTGCAGAAAATAACACTGTTTTTCCGAAGGGGTTGGAGGGGAGGAATGGGCAGGGGTAGAGGGAAAATAAGCTGGATCTGTTTTCCTTGGAACAGATGAGGCCATGGGCCTGATGGAGGTATACAAAACTAGGCAGCATAGACAGTAGATCGTGAGAATCTGTTCCCCATGGTAGACATGTCTAAGACTGGAGGATGTATGTTTAGGTGAGGGCTAAGTGGTTTAGAGGAGATCTGAGGAAAAATGTTTTCATCCAGAGTCTATGGAATGTGCTGCCTGAGAAGGTGGCGGAGACAGGTACTCTCGCAACATTAAGAAGCATCTGGATGAGTACTTAAAATGCCAGGGCACAGCAGGCTATAGACCAAGTGCAGGTAAAATGGGATTATAGATTTTGTTGGCTGGCATAGAAACAGGCCTTTTGGCCCATCGTTTCTATGCTGCATGAATCTATTATTACTGGTTGTGTGCTACAAGAGAGTCGAAAAGAAAACAGACAAAGGGAAGAGTACATGTCCTCCAGTTCCTGTTTACAAATCCATTTGCACTCTCCGTTCTGCCTAGGTAATTGTTTGAAATTTTGTGAATTCCTATATCGGGTTCAACATGGCCTATAGATGCATTACATTTGAAGGAACTGGGTGAAATTTAAAATGGAATTGTTCAGTGAGGGGCAAATTCCACCATGGAAAGGAGGGTGGTGGTTGAGCCCTGGGTGGCACTTCGTTCAAGGAACAAGCAGGGATTCTTTGAACTATTCTCGAGAATGTTGCAATGAGATCAGCCGTCCACTGTAAAGGGGGGACAGGGCCAGGAAATTGAAAACTTGTGACAAAGGAAATTAGTGGAACTGTTAATGTATGTTGAGAGATACTGAACAAGGCTAAGAAAGTAAAGTCCAAGTAAAAGAACAAATTAGTCAGATGGGAACAGGTCGAAATGATGAATCTACCAGTGCAGACCTGTTTACGGATCTGGGAAGGAGATGCTGAGTTGTATAGAGTTGGTGATTGAGTAGGAAACTGTGTGGAGGAAAGATCTTGGGAAACCATGAGGTCATGACTGTTCTTGAAACAATCCCTTGATAATTGGTGGGATCATGGTTCAAGGAGAGTAGGACGAAGTGTTGGAGAGTTCGGGTTCAGCCTGTGCTAGGTAGAGGTCAGTTTGCCAGACAACAGCAAATCATTATCAGCAGGTTTGATGATATCAGGGTTAGCCCTGAAAGAGGTGTGCAGCAGGTTGAGAGAGAATGGGTTCGTGTGTGCATGAAAGGAGCAGAGAAGTTGAACATAAATGTTTTATTAGTTATTGCTTTCGTATAAATTGTTTGATTTGAAAATGAGGAACTCTTGAACTGGATCTATAAACTAGTTGCAGGTTAAAACTGAAGAAAAAAATCAGCATTAAGGAATAAATCTCATTGTATTATGTTGGTCACCCCTCATCTGAGCAGATAATGCTAGAACTGTCTGTCATTCGACACTTCAGTCAAATTTGTGTCACGGCTACTGATGTCTTCTAAGTTCCAGAGTAAAATTTTATTTCTAAGCCAGTATGTATCTTGCCTTTCTAATATTTTACATATCTATTTATTGCATCTATTTATTGAGTATAGGTATGTTTTTTATTTTTCAAGACCTCAATTAAGCTGTAAGCATTCAGGAATATTATATAATCTAACCAATATCTAGTGGTCAGTCAATAACCTTCTTGGCTTGTTGCCATTCTTATTGAAGTTCCCGTGAGAGGCCACATGCTCATTGAGTTAATTCAAACAATTTAGGCTTCAATTGCAAATTATTTTTGGCAAGTTGTAAAGATTGGCTAAACGAGTAGATCTCTGTTCTTAAGGGAGTACAATGTGTGTACCATTATTATTCGAAGAACAAACACCTCGTGTGGTCTTTTGCTATGTTTACAGAAGCTAACCTGTTAAAAAATAAAAAGAATCTTTGAAACATTACTTCTTGAATAATAGTTGAGTTCCCTCCAGCAAAGAAAGAAACTCGTGGAGATGAGAGGAAGGAAGTATACTTTGGTTGACCTCCAGTGTCATTGCACACGTTAAACGGGGGAGTATGGTCATCTTTCTTACTATGGGTGTCTTTTTCTCGCTATTCATCTCTATTATTACCTTCTTTATCTCTTGTCTCTTTTTGTGTTATTTTAATTTTCTGTGGGTAACATTTTGCAGAGAAATGAATCACCAGACTGCATTTAGATGAGGTCAGAAATCACACGACATCAGGTTATAGTCTAACAGGTTTTTTGAAAACACAAGCTTTTGGAGCCTCGCTCCTCATAGAATCAGAATCCCTACAGTGTGGAAACAGGCCCGTCAGCCCAACAAGTGCACACCGACCCTCTAAGCATCCCATCCAGACCAATCCCTACAACCCACCTAATCTACACATCCCCAAACACTACGGGCAATTTAGCACGGCCAATCCACCGAACCCCCACATCTTTGGACTGTGGGAGGAAACCGGAGCGCACTGAGAAGAAGGGTAGAATTGAACCTGGGTCCCTGGTGCTGTGAGGCAACAGTGCTAATCACTGAGCCACCGTGCCACCCCTCCTTCAGGTAATGAAGGAGGTAGTATCAGACGTAGAATTTATAAGTGAAAGATAAAACGGTCACACCACTGATGAGGATGTATTAAGCAAACCTAAGGTGCTGTTAAAAGCTGCTAACTGATTAAAGATTTAATTGATTAATATGAATTCAGGGATTTAAAAATACCTTTCATGTCACTGTCCTGAGAGAACTAAAGGTCTAATCAGTGTAAAGAAGAGGTGACAGTTTTTAGGTCAATGCCTGTTAGGTGTGAGGCCATGTGTAGAATCTGAGATAACAAGGTGTGGGGCTGGGTGAACACAGCAGGCCAAGCAGCATCATAGGAGCAGGAAAACTTGATGTTTCGGGCCTAGACCCTTCATCAGAAATGCATCTGCAGTACCTTTTATCTCATGTTTAGAATCTGTTTGGTTTGGAGTAGACAGGTTTTATTTCCGAAGTAGAAATTTCTAAAATGCCACAATAACTTTCTATAAATTTTGCTTTTGGGGGTGGGGTGGGGAGGGAGGGTGTGAGTGGTGTGGAGAGGGTGGGTGATGGCAAGGAATCACTGAAACAACCTACATAACGATATCAACAAGTTTCATCTCACCATGCGATTTACCACGCACTACTTTTTAGAATCAGTCTCTTTCTTGGACACCGGCATCTCCAGGGACGGACAGGTCAATACCTCACTCTACCATGAGCCTACAGGTAACCTCATGATGCTGCACTTCTCTAGCTTCCACCCGAAACACATTAAAACGGCCATCCCTTATGGACAAGACCTGCGCATGCACAGGTTCTGCTCAGATGAGGAGGAACGAGACGGACACCCTCATGGGAACAGGATACGATGCACAGCTCATCGATTGCCAGTTTTGATGTGCCTCAGGGAAAAACCGTAATGACCTCCTCAGAAGACAGACATGGGATATGTCCAATAGGGGGCCCTTCATCATCCACTACTTCCTGGGAGCGGTGAAACTATGCCATGTTCTTTGCAGACATCAACACATTATTGATGACTATGAACACCTTGGCAAGATCTTCCGCACACCTCCACTTTTCTCACCTTCAAACAACCACCAAACCTTAAACAGACCATAGTTGACAGCAAACTACTCAGCCTTCAGGACAAAATCGACCACAAAGCTGTACAACCCTGTCATGGCAACCTCTGCAAGACTGTCAGATCTTCGACATGGACACTACCATCACACGAAAGGAACACCTCTGACAATGTGCACGGCAGGTATTTGGCCACTGTTGTGTTTCGTATGCTGAGGCAAGGATACCCCGAGGCATGGATATATTGGTGAAACTATGCAGACACTATGACAACGGATGAATGGACACCACGCAACAATCGTCAGACATGGATGTTCTCTCCCAGTGGGGGAACACTTCAGCGGTCAAGGACGTTCGGCCTTGGAACTTCGCTAAAACGTCCTGTAAGGTGGACTTCAGGGTACGCAACAACGCAGAGTTGCCGAACAGAAGCTGATAGCCAAGCTCATTATCCATGCAGGGGGCCTCAACTGGAATCTTGTTCATGCTGTATTACAGGTAATCCCAACATACCATACACTCTTTCTCTCGCGCATACGTGTGCACGCATGCACACTCTCGCGCTCTTCCTCCCTCTCCTACACATTTGCACGCTGTTGTGTGTGCACACAAATACATCCTCCCCCGCTCTCACTCACACTTTGCTGATACGTTCCATTCTGTTCGAAAAGCACACAATTCGTACAGTCAGTTATTGTGGCGTTTTATACATTCCAGCATTAGAAATAAAACCCATCTGACTCCAAAGCAAAACACAAACAGATTCTAAACAAGGCCTCACATCTAACATGCATTGTCTGACCTAAAATGTCACCTCTTCTTTACACTGATAAAACCTTGTAGTCCTCTCAGGCCAGTGATTTGAAAGGAGTTCAGGGATTTACCTATACGTATTAATCAATCAAAACCTTCTAACCAATTAAAGATTTAACAGTATCTTAGTAAAAACCAAAAAAACTGCAGATGCTGTAAATCAGGAACATAAACAAAGTTGCTGGAAAAGCTCACCTAGGTCTGGCAGCATCTGCGAAGGAAATAAACAGTTAACGTTTCTGGTCCAGTGACCCTTCCTCAGAACTGATGGTGGCTGGGAAAATGTCAGGTTATATGCAGAAAATAGGGAGGTGGGTGGGGTAGGAAGTAAACGATAGGATAGAGCCCAAAGAGAGAGAGACACAGTTGGACAGACAAAGGAGTTGCTAACTATCAGGCTGGGAGGGTGAATAGTTATTAATGGGGACTGTTAGTGACTAACAACAGTGGGTGTGTAAAGGCACCATCAATTCTGAGGAAGGGTCACCAGACCTGAAACGTTAACTCTGTTTTCTCCTTTGCAGATGCTGCTTGTTGTTGTTACTGTTACTGTTACTACTAACAGTATCTTAGGTTTGTTTAGTACGTCCTCATTAGTGGTGTGACCCTTTGATCTTTCACTTATAAATTCTGTGTCTGATCCACCTCTCTCTACCACCTGAAGGGGTGCGGGCCCAAAAGCCCGTGCTTTCAAATAAACTTGTTGGACTGTAACCTGGTGTCATGTGATTTCTGACCTTGTCCACCCCAGTCCAACACCGGCACCTCCACATCATGGCATTTAGATGAGGGATTTCAGAATTTTAAAAAATTCCCCTTTATTGACACCCATTCTATCCCTACTCACATGTTTTCCCATCATCCATTTCCCTCACTCCTAGTACATACTCCTGTCTTCCTCTCTGATTTACCCATTCAAGCCCTAGCTCTGCTGTCAGCCAACTCAGCCCTAGGCATCCATCTAATCCCTTCCTCTCACTTTTGAAGGATGGAGGCAAGTAAGGTCTCCTTACCTGTAAACGCTTTCTTCCCACAGTGTTTTTTTTAGTACTTTACCTCAACAGCCTGTTTTCCTTCAAAACCTGTCTGATACCTTAAATGGGGTGAAGCTTTAGAAGTTATATTCCAGAAGGTCAATGTTTACAGAAAATTAAAGGAATCTAATAATGAATGACACAAATTTTGATTACCCCTTGATGTCCAGGATCCTCATTTTGGAATCCTGTAAGACTTGGTATGGATTTGTTTGGTGCCACTTGTCAAAGATATTATGGTCAAGTCATTTGGCGATGAATATTGACATGAAGTACAACATGCATTTGGAACTTTACAAACATTCTCCTGGTTGATTTAATGACAAAAGCAGAAAGTGCTGGAAAATCTCATGTCGAGCAGCAACTGTGGAGAAAAATGTTTTGATACCACTGATCCTCCTTCAGAATTCAAATGTTTATAAAGCTTTATCATGACAACTGCTTTCCTCCTTTTCATAATTTTCCATTAGAACATTTTTCAGAATTCTGTTTGAATTTATAATTTCTGAAAAATTACAATTTAATGTTGTACCATAGTTATGAAAATTGGCTTTCAACATTAAAGATGAGAACAGGCTTGCACTTTGTTATTTTTGGAAGTTTCTCTGTATTTTGCATGTTAACATCTTTGCATTTAAATACTGTTAAAAGTAGCATTTTGTTAATTAAGCCCAGTCTTCTACCTGTGGATCAATTGTCACGACATAGCATTCCTATGCACCAGCAAGTGGCATTAATATCTGAATTTGGAAATTATGGCTTTGTTAAAATCATTCAATGTGTAGTGCTGACCTGGTCAGCATTTATTTTTCTGTTCCTACTCACATTTAACTGAATGGCTTGCCAGACAATTGCAAGAGGGTCTTGAAAATAAACCACAGTGCTCTACGGTTAGAATCATTTAGACCAAACTAGGAAACGATGACAGATTTCTTTATCTAAAGGACATTGTTGAATCAGTTTTTTCTGAAGAAATGAAAATTGGATAGTTACATGCTCAGCATTATTGAACTAGCGCTTAATTCAATATTTACTTCATTTATTTACTAAATTTTTGAAATTTCCAACTACTATGATGGAATTCAAATTCTTAACTCTTGGCCCTTGATCAGCTCTTTTAGGTTACGAGTAAGGGAAACAGAGAATCCCTGCTAGCAGAAAGAGGCTATTTGGTCTATCGAGTCCGCATCAACTCTCCAAAGAGCATCCCACCAAAACCCACCCTCAACCCTATCCCTGTAACCCCACATTCGCCATGGCTAAGTCACCTAGCCCGCACATTTCTGGACACTACGGGATAATTTACCATGACCAGTCCACCTGACCTGCACATCTTTGGACTGTAGAAGGAAGCTGGAAGATCTGGCAGAAACCCACAAATATGAGAGAACATGCAAACTCCAGACGGCCATCCAAAACTGGGATTGAACCTGGATCCCTGGCGCTGTGAGGCATCAGTGCTAACTACTAAGCTACCGTGCCACCCTTACCTTTCTAAATTAAGGCATTAAATATCCCTCCCATTCATTGAAGCCTCCAAATTAAGTGAAGTCAGTAACAGATTCGTAGAATTATAGAATCCTGACAGTGTGGAAAGAGCTCATCCCATTGAGCCTGCACCCGCCTTCTGACCAGCATCACACCCTTTTCCCGTAAACCCCACGTTTATCGTAATGTTACTGGACTGGTAAGTACTATCACTATACTACTATATCCCAATAGATTAATGCTCTGATACTTGCATTCACATCATTTTGCAATGCCTAAATTAGTGTTTTTATGCTGTTTTGGCATCTCTGTGCATTAGAGGATTTAATAATCCCTTAATCTTGAATATTGTGTTTAATTAAAATAATAAATGTGTACTGTAAAGTTTAATTCCTAGATGTCATAAATTTGATGTTGCTTTCTTTATAATATGGCTGTTTATTTCCTCTTTAATGTTGCCTTGCATGTCTTCTCTTACATACCATTCTCCTTTCCTGAGTGGCTACTTAAAGTTTCTTTGACAGTCATCAGGTCACAAAAAGTAGCTATTTGAAAGAAAATACTTTATTTCCTCCTTTTACAGTTAAGGAATACTCGATGTCAGCTCGAGAGTTTGATGTTTTCTGACATCAAAAATGAGATGATAAAATTTTGCATGCATTTCCTCATTTATGTGCATGTTTTTATCCTTTGGTAATGAAGTAGAAGTTTATTTGCATATTAATGTTAATATTTAAAGCTGAGTGGTTATTTCAGCATGTTTGATACTCATTCTTCCATTGGTTTTGTGGTGAGGGCTCGTAATAGTATTAATGCTAAGCTTGGGTTTCAAAGTGAGGAATAGTGTATAGCTTTAACTTTAAATTGTTGTATGTTTTGTGTTGAGGGCTAACCATCGTTTTAAGTTTCATTTTTGCTTGTTCTAAGTGTGAGTAGGAATGTCTGGAGATTTGTTTTGTTTATATGCAAAAATTAGCTCTTTTTAATTCTTTGAGGTGAACTGTTCAGTGCATTAGAAAACGAAACAACTGCTGTTTCTTGCCATGGAAAGTCAGACCAATCCAGAAGAAGTCAGTCAGTAGTAGGCTTGTTCGGAGAGAAGAGGTTCCCAATAGAAGAGGTGCTATTGTTAGTAATCTTAGGGCAGAAGGGGAGAAGCCCTGAGTTGCTTAGAAGAAAAAGCCAGAAACAGAAGACTGTTTAGGTGTCAGAAAGAAAGACATTCTTCTATAAGAGCATTGAAGACATACGAAATAGCCAAAAAGCTGAGTTAACTTGTTTAAGGGTCTTGGGAAGAGGCTAATGAAAATAGCATTCGATGAATGCAGAAATTTTGCCAAGAAACTCTGTTTCTTTGTTTGTTTATTGATGGCATGTGGGCATCGTTGCCTGGCCACCATTATTGTCCATCCCTAGATGCCCTTGAGAAGGTGGTGGTGAGCTGCCTTCTTGAACCATTGCAGTCTACCTGCTGTGGCTTGACCCACAATGCTACTAGGAAGGGAATTGCAGAATTCTAGAATCGACTGTGAAGGAATAGCAATATGTTTCCAAGTCAGGACAGTGAGTGGCTTGGAGGGGACTTGGAGGTGGCGGTGTTCCCATGTATCCGCTGCACTTGTCCTTCTAGATGGAAGTGGTTGTGGGTTTGGAAGGTGCTGTCTGAGGATCTTTGGTGAATTTCTGCAGTGCATCTTGTACATAGTGCACAAGGCTATGGCCGTGTGTCACTGGTAGAAGGAATGGATGCTTGTGGATGTAATGCCAACCAAGCAGGCTGCTTTGTCTTGAATGGTATCAAGCTGCTTGTGTTGTTGGCTGCACTTGTTTTGGCAAGTGGGGAGCATTCCAGGACACTCCTGACTCGGGTCTCTGGATTGGTAGACAGGCTTTGAGGAGTCAGGAGGTGAGTTAATCGCTGTAGTATTCCTAGCCTCTGACCTGCTCCTGTAGCCACTGAGTTTGTGGTGAGTCCAGTTGAGTTTCTAGTCAATGATAACCCCAGGATGTAGATTGTACTGCCAACACTGCTGTAACAACAATGAGCTTCAGTGTGGAGACCAGGTGACCTTTCACCTGAGTGTGGGTGTCTCTAAGGGTATTATTGGGATGAAAGGGTTGAATTTATCTTTCTGATATTTGTAATGAGGCCATTTCAAATGGATATTGTAATACTGTACTACAGTTCATCTTTCTAATGCATGTCTTTGTTTTGTTAAAAGTACATTGGCAGCCTCTTGTAAATCTGGTCAATGACTGACCAACATGGTAAGCAAAAGTTGAAACTTATTCTATCAACCCAGGTTTCACTTTGGGATTTGACATGTCTATTATTATCATCGATGGAATCGTAATAATTTCACTATGCCTCATGCATTGTGGATTTTTTTCAGTGAACTTGTTGTTTCTGTGGATTGCTGCATTTGACATTCGTGAAAATATTTGAATACCTTAATGTTGTCTGCTTGCGCCCACAGTTCTTGCTTTTACTTTTGCTGTAGTGTTATGTTATTGCCTTTTCCAACTTCAAGTTTGAAATGAGGGAGGCTGGAAAAATCAATTTACCTAAACTGCAATTTATGCAAAATCCACAAGCACCTATTATGACCTGCCTTCACATCAAGCCAGTTGTTACCAGGTTCCACTGGCTTCCAGTTTCTTAGCAAATTCCCCCTAAAGAGCTCATTCTCACTTTTCAAATCTTTCAATATGCCTGCCACACCGTAGCTGTTGGCCTTTGCTATGCACTGTTACTTAGATGCCACCATTTTGTTTGCTTCCCACACCATACGGTTAGCAGTTCTCTGTATAATGTCATGCCTCCGGGCAGTTTGCTCAGTATTAGTTTAGCTATTTATTTGAGGCCATCAGACCCAGAGCCTGATTCTACCCTCACAGAACAGTCAAACACTTACTTTATAGCATAGGTGACCAGCCAGCACTCAGAGCAATAACTTTAATAAGTTTTCTCACAGTTGTACAGAGTAATACCCCCAGCTGAAATTAGTTAAGTCAGCATAGACATTAAAACTACAGCTGGTGATATTCACTCCAAATACCACTGGAAAAAGTTCAGTCTATTCTTGTTAAATCTTTCCATTCCCCTCCTCCCATCATACACTTGTGGTAGTTTGATGGTAATTGTGCCATCTACCTTCTTTTAGGAGCAAGAAGAAAACAAAGGAGCTACAAGCTGGCCGGAGTTTTACATTGATCAGTTAAACTCTATGGCAGTTGTGAGTATTCATTTTACTGTTCTCTACATTTATAAACCATGCTATTCATCAAGTGTAGCCTTAGTTCTGATAGTGTTTTTTTAAAATGCATTTGTTATTTGAAGAAGTTTTTGTTGAGAAAGGTAGTGAATGGGAGTAAGTGGAAAAAAGCAATTATGTTGCAGCTCAATTTGGAATTTTAGGTTTCTCTCAATATTAACCTTTAGTTCAAACTTTTAGAACACAGTAAGTGTGGAATTTTGCACCTTTAATCCTGGACTGTGGTAGCTCATTTCTCACATTGTTCTTAACTAATAATGCTTCACAAGTGACAAATTCCGTAAACTGGTAAATATACTTTCGCTCATGAATTATAGGTTTTTTGAACTTTCAAAGCAATGATAATAAAGGCCCATCTTTTATTTCTCTTTTTAAATGAATTAGTATCTACTTTGTTTTGCCTTTCTAATCAATGTTTACCTCAAAAGTATTGAGACTAGAGCTCTGTGTATACTGACAGTGTTCTGATATTTCACTGAGCAGTTATTCTCTTGCATGAATCTCCGCTCTGAATGCTGATGGGCTATTGAACTGCAATGGAGCTTTGCAACCAAACGTGATTCTCTCCTCTCTCAGTATCTGCTTGTGCACTTCCAGAAAGGGCTAATGGTTGCCATCAAGATGGGAATTTGTTTTTTCCCTTCTGACCCAGAGGTATAAAAATCAGTTGCAGTATTCCTACTGCTAGTATAGCTGAAATCAATAACTCTGCATAGATCAAGAACTAAAACTAGGACGTTCTTGATCTGTGTGGTCCAGATCTTCGCTGGATAACTTAGAGCTACTTTAAACACTCAGTCTTTATTATGGATCTCAGCTTGGGATGTAATAATAAAGCTACTACTGTTTAATTTGATTTATTATTGTCATGTGTACCAAGATATAGGGAAAAGTACTTTCTTGTGTACTATCTAGACGAATCACACCTTACATAAGTGCATCAAGGTAATAAAATAGAATGCAGAGCATAATGTTACAGCTATAAAGAAGTTTCAGAGAAAGATCAACTCTGATATGAGAGGTCCATTCATAAGTCAGTTCTGCGTCAGAATGCTTAGTACACTAAATAGAACTGGCCATGTTTGCATTGGAAATACTTATTTTGAGTTGAATACAACTTCACTTAGTACAATTTTGACATCCTTTTGATGTACCTTAGGAATGCTTCCACTTCCACAGTGCTGCAATGTAGCTGATCCTAAATTTAATGTTGGGTTTGAGGGAAGAAGGGAGTTACAAACCTAAGTTTTGAATCTAAGGCAGACATCAAAAGGATGAGGAACAATTGGAACAAAGAAAACTGGAATGAACTACATATAAATAGATATGAAACACGTAAATTATTTAGCTCATTGCAATACCTGTGCTCATCAAGGGCAAACATAGACTCCATTTATTCAGTTGCACAGCCAGAGTTAATACTTAAATGTATTTGAACCACTTCAAACTGAAAGAACAATTGCTCTCATACGCATAAAAATATAGAAATTCAGGCAGGAAGTGTTTTAAAAATGAATGAAAAAATATCAAGTAAGGAAGGTGCAAAATGTGAATATGAAATTCCTGCAAGCAATGTTGTGAAGTAAACATCAAAATGTTTATAAATGCATTGAGACAATAGTTGTAAAATGGGAATATGGACCCATACTTAAAATGAAGGTGAGGCCAAATTTGACAATGGGGAAATAACAAACTTATTAAACAAATACTGTGTGTCTGTTCTAGAATGAAGGGAAAAAACAAAATACCAGCAATTGTAATTGCTGCACTATTGACGGAATTGCCTTCAGCTGTCAAGTGCCTGTGCAGAATTCTGTAGGGAGTTCCTTCTGCTACATCCAGCTTGTTTTGCTCATATCTTTGTGGCACTATTATCAGGAAACACACTTGCAATGAGTGGTTTGTATTTGGAACATACACCTTGTGTGTATAATCAAGGTAGTTTCAATTGAAGCATTTGAAAGGGCATTATAAGATTTTAACCTGAAAAGGAAGAATGTGCAGGGAATGGAAGGAGAATAAGATGTTTTTTTGGAGAGCCGGTATAGACATGATGGACTGAATAGCCTCTCTTTTTCTGACAATTCTGCAATTCTGTGTTGGGGTACTGTATAAATACAAGTCAGCTGTTGATCAAAGAGAATTTTAAAGATAAATTGAGCAGAGAAACTTGGGTTAATACAAATTTTGGGGAAAAATGTAATAGAGAAAATAATGGGACTTATGATGGCTAATTCTCAGGACCTGATGTATCATGAGGAAGAAACTTAAAAGGAATAGGTTAGCAAATTGTAAATCCATAAGTAATATTTCCCAGGAATCTCTTGATGCTTCTATTATTTTTAATTAGTTTTATTTGGAATATGGATTGTAGTGGAATAAGTAGTGGAGAGTCCTATGTCCAAGTTTGCGGGGGACACCAAGTTAAGGAATGTGAATCAAGGTGTGTGATAAAACTTGTTGGTATTTCTGGGGAGGGTCAGAAAGCACACGACAGCAGGTTATAGTTCAACTGGTTTATTTGAAAACACAAGCTTTAGGAGTCTTACTCCTGGTGTTAGTGAGAGAGGTAGTATAGGAAACAGAATGAAGAAGTAAACGATCAAAGGTGATGAAGGTGCATATTGACCAAATATCAAGTTTCTACAGAAATGCAAGAAAACACAAGAATCTGAAAGGACTGCAGATCGTGAACCCACTGAAGTCGACACTGATTACGCTGAGAGACTTTGCTGGTGCACCTCTCGCAAACTCCTCAATCATCTCGTACACTAACTCTATAGCAAACGCCGTAACCTTGCAATTGAGGTAGAATCCATATTCTCAGCTTGGGCTCAAGATATAGTTATATAGTACAGTTATGAGACACTGCCAAACAGATGAGGCAACTGAACTACACTTAAGAACAAGAGGCTGGAGAAACTTGGCATCATCACCAGCAATAACAAAGTCTTCCCTGGTACCACGATTAACAGCAGTACCACCACGGGAAAATCCATCGTCAACTTATCTGACCACACCCTTCAAACAAACGAGTGTGAAGTTCTCAGCCGAGGACTCAATTTCTGCCCCACCTCCAAAATGTGGACCAGTCAAACCAGGAACATTCCTTTTCACAATGGACATTTCACACTCTACACCAGCATCCCCCACTACGATGGCATTGCCATAACAGCCTCGGTGCTCAATACCACTAACCACCAATTTCCAGACGTCGTCCTACAACTCATCCGCTTCATCATCGACCACAACGTCTTCACTTTCGACAACCATAGGGACCACGTTTACTCCCCAGCATGCCAAAGTTTTCATGCCAAGGATTTAACAAGACTACTTTGCACTGAACCTCCGACCAATGCGATACACCAGATAAAATGTCAACAGTTTCTTCCTTTGGACTCATGGCGAGAAATCACTGAAAAAACTGCATGGAGATGAGTTCCATCCCACCATCACACTTGCCATGGACTACTCTTCTTAGAATCAGTCTCATTCTTGGACATGCACATCTCCAAGGATGGACACCTCTATGTCACTCTACCACCAGCCCACAGATAACCTCACGATGCTGCATTTCTCTAGCTTCCACCCAAAACACGTTAAAAAAGCCATCCCCTATGGACAAGCCCTACATTTACACAGGATCTGCTCAGATGAGGAGGAACAAGACAGACACCTGAAGGTGTTGAAGGACATCCTCATAAGAACAGGATACGATGCTCAACTTGTCGATCACCAGTTCCGACATGCCACTGCGAAAAAAACCATAATGACATCCTAGAAGACAGACACAGGATACATTGATAGGGTATCCTTCGTCGTCCAGTACTTCCCAGGAGTGAAGAAACTACACCATGTTCTTCACTGCCCTCAATGCATTATTGATGACTATGAGCACCTCGCCAAGATCTTCCCCATGCCTCCGCTTCTCGCCTTCAAACAACCACTAAATCTTAAACAGATCATTGTTCGCAGCCTTCAGGACAACATCGACCACAACACTATACAACCTGGTCATGGCAACTTCTGCAAGACATGTCAGACCTTCAACAAGGACACTACCATCACACATGGAAACATCGCCCACCAAGTGGATGGCAGATACCCATGTGACTCGGCCACCGTTGTCTATTTCATACACTGCAGGCAAGGATGCCCCGATGCATTGTATATCGGCGAAAGCTTGCGGACACTATGACAATGGATGAATGGACAGTACACAACAGTTGCCAAACAGGGATGCTCCCTCTGTGATGGACGTTTCAGTGGTCAGACATTCAGCCTTGTGTCCTCCTAAGGCGGACTTCGGTATACACAACAATGCATAGTTGCTGAGCAGAGGCTGATAGCCAAGCTCATTACCCATGAGGGCCTCAGCTGGGATCTTGGGTTCATTGCACTGCAGGTGGCCCCACCACACTACGTGCACGTGCACTCCTCTCGCTCTCGCCCTCTCGCTCGCTCGCTCTCGCCCTCTCGCTCGCTCGCTCTCGCCCTCTTGCTCTCGCTCTCGCCCGCTCTCTCTGGCGCGCCCCCTCTCTCTCTCGCGCTCTCAGCAATGGAGTGAATTTGTATTGGCACGTACAGTCAACTTAGTTTAAAAACCACACAATTTATAGACAGTCCATCAATGTAGTGTTTATAAATTCCTAATTTAGAAATAAAACCTGGTCTGACTCCAAGTCAAAACACACAGATTCTAAACATGGCATAATACCTAACAGACATTGACCTAAAATGTTACCTCAATTTACACTGATTAAACCTTTAATTCTGAGAATATAGAATGAGAGGTCCTCATTTAGGCTCAGTAACTTAGTGCAGCCTCTTGAGTTCATTAGGATAATTGGGTTATGTGTTGGAGAAAATTATTTCCTTTCTTGCACACCTTGCTTGTGACAATCAGTCTTTGTTGTCTTGATGGGGGTGCAAAATTGAACCACGGATGCTGATTTAAATCCAAAAACTAACTTTGAAGCTGGGCAGTTAATCTTGACATACGTTTCTTTTCCAGCCTATTGTATCAGTATAGTGGCAGCAAAAGTGTTCATTTTCTTCACCATTTTTGCATGCTGTAATATTAAAGGAAAGAATTAGTGAACTGATTTTTATTTGCTTTTTAGAGAAAATCGTTGATAGCTTTGGAGAAAGAAGACGAGGAAGAAAGGAATAAAACTATTGAGAGTTTGAAGACTGCACTGAGAACACAACCAATGAGGCATCTATCTTTGATCTATGCTTATGATTTTACATTGAAAAACTGAGTGTGTGTTTCTATTAAAGGTGACCGTCAGTGTCATTTGCATGTGCCAGGAATTTCATTTAACAGTATGGGCGATGGATGTGTGGATGATGTCATAACGATACAGAATGATCTGAGATTCTAATTTAATAGTCACTATCATAAGGGGAAACTTGGGGATCCAAATGTCAAATGAATTAAACTCAAATATAGATCAAACTTCATAGTCGCAAAGGAACCTGTCTTAAGCTACACCCGGTGTCGATTCTTGCTTGACCCTAATTCAGTTATTAACGAGAAACATTGCTAGCTGAGAGAGTAAAGCCTCAGCTAAACATCCCATTACTAGGATGGTAGAAGGAAAACTGAGATGTTGAAAATGTCAACTAATCCTAGCTATTTGGTTCTAAAATGTATTTTTCTGAATAATCTCATTTAGATTTGAATGATGCAATGCTACCTGCTAGTAGTTGATGAAGATCAGCAAGAGTATGGGAGCCCTCGTTTTAAGTCTCCACTTTTTAAAGTTGTTTTTTGCTTTTTAATGCCCCCCTCCTCACTTAAAGTACTATTCCTCATTTTAACACGGAAGGCTTGCCACTACCACCACTCAAGGGCAACTTAAGGATGGACATTAAATGGTGGCCCAGCCAACAGTGGCCACATCCCATGGGGAAAACAAAATTATTGTGGTTTGAAATCTTCTTGATCTAAATATTTAACATTGTTAGGATGCTGCAGAGTTTCTTGACTGTGAATAGATGGGCAGCGCCATCTTTAGTACAGGCTGCTGCCATACTGTGTCTCTGTGGTCATGTTACCCTACACCACCCTAATATTGTGCATGTGGTGCTCCACCTATTGGTATCATTGGCCTTAAATATAACCACCCAATAAAGCATTCAATTTCAGTTTGGCATAACTGTAGTTAATTTCTATAACTACCTTTCTATAATTGATAAACGTTCTTTTTAAGGATCTTAATCTTCTCTCTTTTCTGTTTTGGCAAGTAAGCTTCCTGAAGATTTTGTTAGGTAGTTGACTAAGATCAGCAAGAATGTGTCATGAATATAGGGAGTCCTCATTTTAAGTCTCCATTTTAAAAGTATTTTACCTTTTTATATCCCCTCTTCTCGCTTAGTGTTATTCCTCATTTAAAGATCCCTTACTTCCTAATTGTGCTGCTCATCATTTGCGCCTCTCACATCCTTGCACATCTTGTGCCATTGCATTATCAGTGAAGTCCCCTGATTCTACTGTTAGCGATGGTGCCATAGTGTCTGCATCCTGCAATCAAAGGTTGTCACTTTTTAAACATTATTCTGCTCAGGTACCAAAGTAAATTAATCTTTGTTTTTAAATTTCTGTGCTGTTTGTACCTGTACTGGCAGAAGACCTGTTGATTTTTTTTTTCTTAAAAAGTAACTGTTCTGTTCTGTACTCCCATTGTACTTTAGATATGCAAGTACAATAGTCGAGGAGCTTGTATTTTACCTGGATTGTAAATTTATTTAACAACCTTTCTGCAAGCCTGTTTTCTTTACTTAGACCTTGCTTGTTTTACAATCTGTTTCAGCTAGGAATGCACAATCGTGCACATGAATGGCACAGTATTTAAATATTTACTTCTTTTAAAAACCATTCATCTAGAAGGACTACAGTCTGTCGTGTGTATTAGATTGCATAATGATCAACTGAATTATTTTGTTTGCTTTTTTTGAGTCTGATATTCTTTCATTTGGCAGGTTTGTTACCAGATTCATTGACTTGGATGGTTTAACATGCATTCTGAACTTTCTGAAAAGTATGGACTACGAAACATCAGAATCTCGAATACATACCTCTCTAATAGGCTGTATTAAAGCACTAATGAACAACTCTCAGGGCAGGGCCCATGTTTTGGCTCATGTAGAGAGTATTAATGTAATAGCTCAAAGTCTTACAACAGAAAATATAAAGACTAAAGTAGCAGTCCTGGAAATTTTGGGTGCTGTGTGTTTGGTGCCAGGTGGTCACAAGAAGGTATTGGAGGCAATGCTGCACTACCAGAAATATGCAAGTGAAAGAACACGTTTTCAGGTACAGTTTCCCACTGGTTGTGACCTGCAATTTTATCAAATGGAATTAAATATATGATAATTCGTATAAAGATCTGAGCATCCACCTCACTAAAACAAGACCCAGTAACATGTTATATAAGACTCTGTTGACTTCCTGAAAGGAGCTTCTGCCTAATTTCTTTACAGTTTAGTTTATCCATGTTGCCTGCCAATTGTAGCAGTGATGTGTTATCCTGGTAGAGTACAGAAAGTGAAAAATGTGTCTGCCATATAATAGTTTCTGACTTTTCTATCCCATGATCCCTAAACTTTGTAACTGTTGCTTCTTTTATTGTTTATGCAGTTTATCTGAAGTAATTTTTGAGCTTTTACCAATTCACCTCAATCATAATTTTAAAAAATGCAAATTACATCTTTCTCCTTCAGAGAGAAAGTTGATTTAGCCTGATTTGATGGTTCTTTAATTTGACGTTGTGAAGTTTCACTTTTTATATTGTGCCGTGGGCTAATGTCCTGAACATACCAAGCAAGTAAAAATTGACTCGATGCTTCCAGAAAGATCAGGCTAATGTTTGTCTTTTCTTTTAATTGTGACGTTTGAAAATTTGCCTTTTTTAAATTCAAGTTTAAAATGTAAATGCTGAATAGTAACTTTGACAATTGGACAGATCTTTAACAATTAAACTTACTAAATGGAAATACTTGCTATCTATTGTACAACAACTTTTGTTGCAATCCTGAGAGATGTGTTGTTACAGTACAGTACAGTTTCTACACAATCTGGAGGGCCAGATGTATCATCTTACATAAAGACTGGCACTTGGATACAACTACAGACTTCAGGCAGTGAGCAAGCATTTAGAAACCAGGTCTAGAATCTTTTATCAGAGATAGCAAGGACTGCAGATGCTGGAGTCCGAGATAACAGTGTGGAGCTGGAGGAACACAGTAGGCCAGGCAGCAGAGGAGCAGGAAAGTTGACGTTTCAGGTCGGAACCCGACTTCAGAAATAGGGAGGGGGAAGGGAGCTGGGAAATAAATAGCGGAGGGGTAGGGCTGGGGAAGGTATGTGTGATGGTGATATATGAGTACACGTAGAGAGTGGTGAGGATGGGTCAGTGAGGTGAGGTCAAGGAGGTGGGGATGACCTGGCACAACCTGCCCATCATCTCTCCCACCTATCCGCTCCCCCCACCTTCCTGACGAATCCCCACCATTCCCTACCTGTACTTACCTATACAAAAACAAAAAGTTCCTGGAAAAGCTCAGCAGGTCTGGCAGCGTCTGTGAAGGAAACAACAGTTAATGTTTCAGGTCCGGTGACCCTTCCTGACCTACCTGTACTCACTTACCACTATTCCAACTTATTTCCCCAGCCCATCTCTCTCTCTCTCTCTCTCTCTCTCTCTCTCTCTCTTTATTTCTTCCCCCTCCCCCATTTCTGAAGAAGGGTCCTGACCCGAAACGTCAACTTTCCTGCTCCTCTGCTGCCTGGCCTGCTGTGTTCCTCCAGCTCCACAGTGTTATCTCTAGCATCTCTTATTTTTGATTCCTTGATTGCTAATTCCAAGCTGGCCGTTCACTACCCAAATATCAACTACATCTGGGTATGAGGCAGGATCTGCAACAAATCAAGAACAGTGTATGTCAAGAGAAAAGACCTTCATTATGGATGGTTAAACACAGTGTCACCTTGTCTTTTTTTTTCATTTCTTTGTCTTGATGTGTGATTAGAGACAGATGTGTAGTCCTCCCACTCTTATGTAATACTAGGTGTCATTAGTAGACAGTCTCGATGCCAGAAGCATCAAATTTGACTTTTTATGAATTCTAAGCAGAGGCAACTAGAAGTGTGTATATCTTTCCTGTTGCTACTCCAAAGTCCCAATCAGAACTGACCATATTGTCAGTATACTAATATTGATCATTATTAGGCTTCTAACTTCCGCTCCACTCTTCCAGTGCCGTAGTATCAATATATGAAGCATTTCCTTGCTGTTCAGTGAAATATGAAAGTTATCCTGAAGAGGTTTATAAAAAGGGCCATTTGTCATTGTTATATTTTTCCTGTTGTTAGTAAAGTCACTACGTAATATTTTAGTGACCTGCACAATGTGTAGTACAACAAAAAGTAATAAAATCATTGGGAAAATATTTTAAAAGGTTATGAAAAATGTTTTTGAAAAATTAAAATTTTGATTAAACTGTAATACTTCAGGAATAATAGGATTTGATTTTCAATCTGAGATTACAAAGAAAAAATAAACACATGAGGTACCTCTGTTAGAAACTAAAAGTACTTACTTTTCTTTGCAGTATTTTTATGCGTGTCCATATTGTTTTCTTATCAAACTGTATGGTCCCTTGTTTCTCCTTCAGACTTTAGTCAATGACTTGGACAGAAATACAGGAAGGTACAAGGATGAAGTGAATCTCAAAACTGCTGTTATGTCTTTCATTAATGCTGTTCTAAGTCAAGGGTCAGGAGAGGTAAGAACTTCTTATTACTCAGAAGAGCTAAAATTTGTCAACGCTAGTATTGCAGCCTGTTTTATAGCCAGCCTATCATGCATCATGTTTTTTGAGCATGGTGTAAAATTGTTTGCTCTCAGCTCGTTTGTCAATACTGCTGTTGGCCATTTTTGGTTCCCACTTATTTACAATTTAGATCTTTTATTTTCTCCACAGGAATAGGTTTAAAAAAATTTCCAATAATACTGTTTGTTTTGTTTCAATAGGAAAGTCTTGATTTCAGAGTTCATCTCCGATATGAATTTTTAATGTTGGGTATTCAGCCCATTATTGACAAATTACGTGAACATGAAAATGCAACTTTAGATAGGTAAGTGTACTTTATTTGCAGAAAATAAAATTTAAAATACTGATGCTGTTTTTATACTAATTCTGTTCATTTGATAGGCATTTGGATTTCTTTGAGATGCTTAGAAACGAGGATGAAATTGAACTAGCAAAAAGATTTGAGATGGTGAGTAAATGGGTTACTGTTTACGTTTTATGCCATTGCCAAATAATCGTGTTAATGCAAAAGTTTGGTCTGTCAAC
Organism: Ginglymostoma cirratum; assembly: GCA_024137785.1. Lineage (NCBI taxonomy): Eukaryota > Metazoa > Chordata > Chondrichthyes > Orectolobiformes > Ginglymostomatidae > Ginglymostoma > Ginglymostoma cirratum. The sequence goes on along the minus strand of JAHRHZ010000133.1, from coordinate 35,869,740 downwards.
TCATGGTTGATGAATGTACTATTTCAGGTCCATATCGACACAAAGAGTGCCACCCAAGTATTTGAACTGGTTAAGAAAAAAATCAGTTATACAGATGCATACCCGCACTTTATGTCAATTCTCCATCATTGTCTCCAAATGCCATGTGAGTACTGTGGATCATTTCATTTAAGGGAAAACAATGCATTCAATTTTCAGTCGAAGAGTGAGTAAAGTGAAAGGAAATCAAGGCGTAGACTGGGCGAACACAGCAGGCCAAGCAGCATCAGAGGAGCAGGAAGGCCGACGTTTCAGGCCTAGACCAGGGTCTAGGCCCGAAACGTCAGCCTTCCTGCTGTGTTCGTCCAGCTCTACACCTTGTTATCTCAGACTCTCCAGCATCTGCAGTTCTGACTATCTCTGAAAGGAAATCAAGACTTGATTTGAAAATATGGTCAACTCATTTAAATTAACGTGACTTCTGAAATATATTTGAAATATGTTTTTAAAAATAATAGAAGAATATGGTTTACTTAAATATGCTAATACAGTGTAAATTGTTCCAAAATAGTAATATGCATCTGTGCTGTTTTAATTATAGTAATAATATCGCTTACCTAATCTTCGTTGTTCATGGACGTGTACTACTTGTACTCGTGCAGAAGCTCAGCGATCAGGCATTCCTGTTTATGTTATGGATTTATTTTTAAACAGTAATCTGACCCTGTCGTCGTCATTGATTTCAAAATAATATTCAAAGAAATTTTAACTGGCTTGTGAATTCTGCCATGATTCTGTTCTGTTTTGATATTTTCTCCCTTTATTAGATAAACGAAGTGGAAACACTGTACAATATTGGTTACTGCTCGATCGAATATTGCAGCAGATAGTTTTACAGAATGATAAAGGACATGACCCTGATGTTACTCCTCTGGAAAATTTCAATGTGAAGAATGTTGTTAGAATGTAAGTTTTTCCCTGTAATTTTCTTTATCTTTAAAATGGTCATATTAGGCATTTTAATTTTGAAGACTGTTCAATTCTCATTATGTGTTAAACCTTATGACAACTTTTAATCAATGTTCAACATAAATAGGTTGGTTAATGAAAATGAAGTCAAACAATGGAAGGAACAGGCTGAAAAAATGCGAAAAGGTGTGTTCATTATTTTATTCACTTTAGTTTCATGTTTTTAACTTTGCACTAACATGTATCTTTCAGCCATTGAAATGGTGCTGCTTTAAAATTGCAATTCTATTATCCACTGCCACTCTAAATTTTTTGTTTTCTCTTGAAACTACTGATTGATATACTGTTTTGTCGGAGTCAGTACTCTTCCAATTACTCTTCAGACTAGTAATTCCTCGTGTAAAGTTAGGACGATATGGCAACCCTGATGACGATACTGTATTTATTTGACTTCTGGAAGATCCATAGCAAACGTGAAGAGGACCCCAACTGACATTTCTACTCTTGTCAAGCTGGTGATCATAAATGTAGCCCTCTAAAATATGTTGTTTTGAGCTAGCTAGAACTAAATTGAACTTAGGGTTGAATCTGGGATCTTCTGTGTGGGCATTCTTCAAGTTTTGCAGTGTTATTTTTGGCTTGAGGGAAAACACAGCAAATGTTATTTCAATAAAATCCAATTAACTGAAGCAATTGTTTTTCAGATGCTTTATTTTCCACATGCACCCCCAACCCCAATAAGGAATCTGAAAAAGATCTCTTTGATTACAGAGCATAATGAGTTACAGCAAAAACTGGAGAAAAAAGAGCGGGAATGTGAAGCTAAGACACAAGAAAAGGAGGAGATGATGCAAACACTGAATAAAATGAAAGAGAAACTGGAGAGAGAATCTCAGGAGCACAAAGCTGCTAAGAAACAAGCGGCTGATCTGATGGCCCAGGTCCAAGATCTAAGCAATGCAAGTTTCTCTTAATAACTGAGGCTGCTTTACTACCTTTTAAATGTGAAAAGTGCAATGTTCAAAATTTTATAAAGAAAGAACCAGTTAATTGTTATAAACGGTTGAAAAGCTGTATATTTTACTCTTTACCTTAGTGATAAGATGTTGAACATAAGTACGTTGGTATGCTGTTGTTTTCTAAGGAACGGTCTGGAGTTGATCTAGTTACAATGTGGTTGCTCATTGCCTAATATCTTTTATGCTATTTTGCTTCAATTTTAGAGAGCAAGATATTCTGGAGTTCCTGGCGGGCCCGTTTTGACACATGGAGCCCCTGGCGGTCCAATATCACCACCTGCACTTCCTTTAGTAGGTGATCATCCTCCAGTAGCACCACCACTGCCATTGAGTGGATTGGTGCCACTGCCACCACCCCTACCCCCAGGTGGACCCCCTCCCCCTCCGGGTTTGCCATTATTAGGTGGTGTGCCACCACCACCTGGAGCTCCTTTGGGTCTAGGACTCAAAAAGAAAAATATTCCCCGACCAGGAAATCCCTTAAAATCCTTCAATTGGTCCAAGTTACCAGAGGTTAGTTATATCTGATTTATATAGTAAGAAAGATATCATTTTTGGTTTAAATAATCTTGTCCGAACAAAAATTGTAATGTTTTTATTTGTATTAATTGAATGCACTTCAATTTTACTGAATTATTTTTGCAATTAATCTTTCTAGAAATATATCCTTTTTTTAAAGAATAAGACTTTATCGTATGTTTAAAACATGTTTGCAATTACATGATCTATATTCTATAATAAATTGAAAAAATGCTATAAGAAACAGCACATTAGTTCATTTAATGTTTGCTGTAATTTTTGCAAAAATGAGTGTTTTGTTTTGTTTTGTTTTGTTACTATTAATAGAACAAACTTGAGGAGACAATCTGGATGGACATTGATGATTTGAATGTTTTCAAAGTACTTGACTTGGAAGACATAGAAAAGACTTTTTCAGCTTACCAACGGCAACAGGTAACTCGAATTAAGATCCTGCTTCCAACACGTGGAATTAATACAGGCATAAAAGGTTGCCCATAAAACCATGCATTGATCAGATCAATTACAAAGAAATGATTTTTGCTGAGCAAATTGGATAACTTTATACAAAATATGTAGTTTAGTTTTTCAGCATTGCATTCCTTGTTTAGCGGTTATGGTAATCTGATCACTGTAGTGATAGATGGACTGGTTAATCAGCATATTTCCAACAGTTATGCAGCATGTTGAGAAATGTAGTGATATCACTAATGTGATCTAAATTGTTTAGAACTCAGTCAGGAGGTCAATATGTAACTTCTTCAATTAGTAGGCCCACTTCCCATTCAGCACAGAAGGCAAATAGGACTTTAAACAGAATTGAGATTTATTCCTGTTCTGTGTTCTGTAGAGGTTAAAACATTGATTCTGGCTGTTGCACATAGAAAGACCAAGTCTTTTACATTCTAAACTATTGATGAGTAGTTAGTAAAAGATGCTCAGCAATGAGTTACAGTTAAGCTCTAATTCTTTTTATTGTTATTTGGTCTATTCTTACACTGTAGTTAACAAAGAAAGTGTGTTTTGCTTCAAGCCTGGTGATCTGTCCATTCGAATTATATCCGGAGCACAATGCCTTACATTTGCCTTTAAAAATAAACAAAAGTTGGGGTCTGGGCCATCTTGTTAAAATATTTTCAGGGGATTTGGTCTGGTCCATAACGTAGCTTGTTGCATTATATTATGAAGCATTAGTGCTTGATTACCTAACAAGTTCAGATGTTCCAACCCTTTCGGAGCAGATGCATCTTGACAAGCTTTAGTAACACTTTTCAATAATGTGCAAACTAATGCTAATTTTGTAGTTATCTCTCTAGGATTGTTGAAATATTGTATCCATTTTGACACTGAACAGTGTGTGTTTGGAATATATAATTTGATATTATCCAGATTCTGATGAACCTGCACTCATTATAACTTCTTCTATGCCTGAGCTTCCTTTATAATGGTGAAAGGGTTAACTTTGGCAAATGGCATTCTTGCTTGATGTGCAAAAACTTCCAGTCACAGTCTGAAAATGCTTTATCTACTTTGTGCTGTAACTGTTATTTTCCATTTTGCAACAATCGCTGAACTGCAGTTTGTTTTTTATTGCTATTAACTGATGCTACCTGTTATCCTCCTTTTTTGCTTTTGGCCTGCATTTAGGACTTCTTTCTGAGCAATCATTCCAAACAGGTAAGCATGTGCTTTGATAAAGCAAAAGGGATCCATTTGTAGTGTAAATTACAGTGTGAGGTTTATAATGGTGAAGATACACATTCAAGTTAGTTTCGGTTTTGAGTAGATGTTGATTTTAGTGACTATGCTAACCTGCATGTTTGCAGCATGACTGACAAGTCACTTAATGCAATATTTTCCAATCAAGTGAAAACATTGCAACAGTATAAGTTTATACTCTAACAGCATGTAAACTTTGTTACTAATGGAATCTGATCTTTGAAGAATTTGGGGAAGTAGAGTATTATGCAGATTAATTTTACCCTACCAAAAGTCAGAAGCGAAGGCTTAAACAGTAACAGGTTGCACCATGATGTATTATAATAAACTTACAAAAATTGAAATAAAAAGACATTTGCTTAACTTCAGTACTCTAATTGCAAACACGTTTCACTTTGCACCTAAATTTTACGGACGTGAATTGTTGGTGTTCCATATTTTAGTTCATGCAACAAGCTATTGGTCATATATTATTTTTTATTCGCTAAAATGGGACTATAACATTTTAAATGATGCATGATTTCCTAACGCTAGTTAGTATCTGTCCTGCATTGATTACAGAATGCCACATCAATCGTCAGGCTATACAGACTACCAATGATTGAGAGAATTTGGACATTTGTTTAGAGAAAGCTTATGTATGTTGTATGCATCAAAGATTCATAGATGTGGATTTTCCTGCATTTGCTATTTTATCTCTTTAGTAATTCTGTGTCTCAGTCTTAATGTTGCTGAACAATGCAAGGCACCTTTCTAAAGGCTGTCCCTGACCTCATCCAATGTGTACATCCTTGCACACTACTAGGCAATAGATAATAGTCTAGGATTGTGATTTCTAACTGATATCTTCCTCCTCATCAGAGATTTAAAGCTCATTGTTATAATTAAAATCTACCAGTTTGACGAAGATTATTCAAAGCCTTTGTGGTCTATGTAGTTGATTTTTAAATTGGATAGTCTCTAACAGAATTATTTGAGTAGAATTATGTCAAAAATCTTGCCAAATTGAAAGTTTTGGGCTTAATATGTGTGCATCCAAATAGATAGATAGTTGTCTGAAAATAGGTTAATGTCAAAAACTGAGCAGCATTATTCAGGTGAGACCTGAAATTGAACATGCGTTTTGCTTTGGAATTTGGCAGTGCAATCACACCAACTTCCTCCACATTCAAAAAGCTGGACAAACTGTAGTTCGACAACTCTTTGGAGAAGGACCGGATATAAATATTAAGAAATGTTTTTGGCCAAACGTTACAGAAGTTGGCTTCAGTTTCTATCCATGCTGAAAGCAACAGCTTAGTTGTTGCTCATCTACAATCCAAAATTCCTCAAGCCAAGGAAATATTGTGTGATGTGTTCAGAATTTCATTTATAAAGATGTCTATTTATTTGGGCGCCACAGTGGCTAGACGTGACCTCGCAGTACCAGGGACTCCGGTTCGATTCTAGCCTTGGGTGACAATCTGTGGAGTTTGCATGTTCTCACCGTGTCTGTGTGGGTTTCCTCCCACAGTCCAAAGATGTGCAGGTTAGGTGGATTGGCCACAGCAAATTGCCCTGTAGTGGCCGGGAATGTGTAGGTTTTGTGGGTTAGTCGTGAATGTGGGGAAAGGGTTTTGGTGCTGGATTTAGGTGGGATGCTCTTGGAACAATGATGCAGACTTGAAGGGCTGAATGGCCTCTTTATGCACTGTAGAGATTCAGTGATTCTTACTATCATCAAATTTAGTTTAATACCTTAATTAACTTTTTACCAAGACCAGAGGGAACTTGTTATGAAACAGATTGAGTGCTTTCTTTTGTACATTTCTATTTATATCATCTGTTATTCCTTGACACATTTAGTGCAAAGGTCTAAAGTAGGTAATGAAGCCATTGAGCCTGCATTGGTAAATGGGGCTGTCTTTTACAATGTGATAACTAAATCCACATGTAGAGCTGATCATACTTGGGAATATTTTTAACTCTGCATTTTTTATTTTAACCCTCAACTTTTCTAGAGATGATCCAAATGCTTGGAAATTGTTATAAACTTGCGATGACTATAGCCCCATGAATAGAGTTTGCCTATATGGTTAAGACTTCTGTGGTATATTCAACTTATTTACCATTGTAATATTTTCTTGGCCCACAGAAAGAGACAGATGCCAATGAAGATGCACTTAATTCCACGAAGAAAGTCAAAGAACTATCAGTAATTGATGGGCGAAGAGCCCAGAACTGCAACATTCTTCTATCCAGGTAATTGTTTTATTAGAAGAAAACGTGGCATTATTTACGAATTCAATTTTCTGGCTTGCACTTTATTTTAAATTCTTAAAATATTTATGAGGTGTTCTTGAGACTGCATATGCCTATTTATTCAAACACGAAGAAACTGAAGTAACAAGCATACCATGGCCATAAGTACAGCCTAGAACTATTGAGAATATGTCGGGCAACTCTTAGTATCAGTATGAATGTTGGAATAGGCAACTTAGTGAGTTGGGATTTTTGAGTTGGCATATCGGTGTTCCTGGTTCTATTGCATTAACACCAGCTGCACTTGCATTGCTGCCTCTGACGCCCTTCGTGGTGGGAGGGATGGAATTACTACAGAGGGAGAGAGAAGGGAGGAAAAAATGGAAGAACAAAAAGAAAGAGAACTGGCGAGCAGAGTGGAGCTCCAAATGAAGTGACTTTCCCTGCAGCCTTCTTGCCAGATCTTCAAAGCTGGCTCTATATTGCACTTGCAAACACAAATCTGTTGATGCTTGGCATTATTCTCGTTAGAATGCAATAAAGAGGTTGGTTAGTAGTGTGTGGGTGTAAACATTTCAGTACAACAACTGTAATTTGAGCACTTAGATAACAAGGTGTGGAGCTGCACTTAATCTTAATCGGCTTTATGGCGCTTTGAGATGTTCTGAGTTTGTGAAAGGCACAACATAAATCCAAGTTGTTTCTTTTCCTTTAAACATAATTTTCCAACTATAATTGTAATCTATGGATGCCTACAGTCCATAAATAACAGTCACAATTTAATTTAAGAATGTACAGGGCCAGATTTTCTGAGGAGTAATAATCTCCTGCAGATTACCGCTGTGCCCTTTTACTAAAGGAGGGGTCTGCAGTTCTGACTTGATTTATTACTGTCTTATGTACTGAGATACAGTGAAAAGTATTGTTATGCATGCTGACCAAACAAATCCTATCTTGTATAAGTACATCAGATGATAGAACAGAATGCAGAATAGTGTTACAGCTACAGGAGAAGGTACGGAGAAAGAGCAACTCTAATATGAGCGATCCGTTCATAAGTCTGATGACAACAGGCAAGAAGCTGTTCTTAAATCTGTTGGTACGTGTTTTCAAACCTTAATCTTCTACCAGCTGGAAGAGGGCAAAAGAGTGTATAACCAGGGAGCGAAGTGTAGACTGAGTCAATGGATGGAAGGCTGGTTTTGGTGATGGACTGGGATCCATTCACAACTCTAATTTCTTGCGATCTTGGGCAGAGTAGTTGCCATACTAAGCTGTGATGCATCTGGATAGGATGCTTTCTGTGGTGCAAGTATAAAAATTGGTAAGAGTCATTGTGGATATGCTGAATTTCTTTAGCTTTCTGAGGAAGCAGAGGCATTGGTGTGCCACCTTGATTGTAGTGTAGATTAGTGATATTTATTCCTAGGAACTCAAAGCTCTCAACCACCTCTAACTCGGCACCATTGATACAGACAGGAGTATGTCCTCCATTCCACTTCCTGAAGACAATGGCCACCTCCTTTGTTTTGCAGATATTGAGGGAGAGACTGTTGTCTTTACACCATGCCACTAAGCTGTCTATCTCTGTCCTGCACTTGGTCTCATCATTGTTTGAGATCCGACCCACTAAGGTGGTGTCACCAGCAAATTTATAAATGAGTTTAGAGCTAAATTTAGCCATACAGTTGTGAGTGACTAAGGTGTATAGTAAGGGGCTGAGTACGCAGCCTTGCGGGACACTGGTGTTGAGGAATATTGTGGGGGTGGTGTTGTCGCCTGTCCTTAGTAATTGTGGTCTGTGGATCAGGAAGTCAAAGATCCAGTTGCAGAGGGGTGCGCAGAGTCCTAGGTATTGGAGTTTGGTTGGAATTATGGTATTGAGGGCAGGGTTGAAGTAAAATGGGAGTTGATCTAGATATCTTTGCTATCCAGATGTTCCAGGGATGAGAGTAGGGCCAAGGAGATAGGTCCATGGTAGGTGAATTGTAGAATTTGAAGGCAGTTTGGAAATCTAAAGCTGATGTGTGCCATTACTAACCTCTCAAAGCAGTCTTTAATGATGAACGTCACAGCCACCAGGCACATTGCTTGATTTTTCTTTGGCACCAGAGTGATAGTGGTCGTCTTGAAGCAGGTGGGTGAACCTTACATCATAGTAAGGAGAGATTAAAGATGTTGGCAAAGACTCCCACCAGCTGGTCCATGCAGGATCTGATTGGATGACCGGGGACTCCATCCGGATCAGTCACTTTCCGTGGGTTCGCTAACAAGAAGGCCAATCTGACATCTATGGTGATGACTGTGGGTATTGATACACATGAGGCTATCACAACAGGTGACATCATTTCACTGATCTCCTGCTCAAAATGAGCATAGAATACATTGAGCTTATCAGGAAGGGATGCATTGTTGTCAACAATCCATTTGACGTTGCTCTGTGGCCCTTTTTATCAGGTAAGCCTCGCCAAAGTTGGCGTGTGTTCATGTGGTTAGTCTAGGACTTTAGTCTGATATTGTCTATTGGCATCCCTGATTGCTTTGTGAAGGTGTACCTAGTTTGCCTGTTTCTATCAGTGTTATCCGACTTGAACGTCTCAGACCTGAATCTCAGTAGGGAGTCAATCTTCCAGTTCATCCAGGACTTCTGGTTGGGGAACACTCAGATTAACTTCTTTTGAAGGTGGTTCTATATGCATTACTAATGAAATCTCTGACCGTAGTGGCATATTCATTTACTTTGGCCGTTGAGTTCTTGAATATGGACAAGTCCACTGACTCCAAGCAGTCACAAAGGAGCTCATCCATTACCACAGACCAGCACTGTATGACTTTCTATACCAGATCCTCACTCTTCAGTTTCTGCTTGTAAGTTGGGAGAAAGAACAAAGCGTTGTGATCTGATTTACCAAAATATGGGCAGGGAATTGAGAAGTAGGCATCTTTGTTTGCGTAGCAATGGTCTAGGTTGTTTGGGCCTCTGGTGGACAGAAGACATGTTAGTGTTATCTTGGTAGCACACTGTTGAGGTTGGCTGGGTTGAACCTGTCTGAAGTTGAAATTCTGAGATGAGATTCCCGTCAGGGCTCCTTCAGAAATGTGGAGCCGTTCTTCCTTTCTGACCAGTTCTTTCACAGCACAGAACTGTTGGGGAAAGGCAAACCATGTCCCCATTTCATAGCAGTTGGTTGCAATATTCTGAGATATGAAGGTCCAGAATCAGTGATTTTAACAGCTGTTGTCCCATCAACTCCTATCTATCCTGGAATAACGATGGTCAGGTCATTGGGAAATCTGGACCGTTGTTGCATAGTAATGCACTAGGGTTTTATGTTGGTTTAAAATTAAACTTGTATTCCCTCAAGTTTTGGCAGTTGGCAAGAGAAACCTGAGAGGATACTACTTGAGGTTTTACTAATTCTTGAGATGTGAGCAGCACTGGCAAGGTTGTCACTTATTGCTCCAGAGTTGATATTTTCACCTGTTTTCTTGAACTGCTGCAGTACATGTGGTGTAGGTAACCCACAGTGTTGTGAGGAAGGGTGTGCCAGGAGTTTTAAAAATTTGAGATATGTATGTGGCTGTCTAGACTAGCATTTAATGCTGATCTCAAATTGCATTTGAACTGAGCGACAGAGTCGATCACGTTGCTGCAGGTCTGAGTTGTATGTGGACCAGACGAGGGAAGGATGGCAGATTTCCAAAAGGACACAAATGAACCAGATTGGTTTTATGACAATTGCCTTGTCAATAACCAACTACATGGTTACGTAGTCGCAGTTTTTTTTT
>JAHRHZ010000133.1:35808558-35859105 GCA_024137785.1 Ginglymostoma cirratum | reverse complement strand
CATCATTTTCTGATGAAGGGTTTAGGCCCGAAACGTCGAGTTTTCCTGCTCCTATGATGCTGCTTGACCCGCTGTGTTCATCCAGCCCCATGCTTGTTATCCTAAATAAAGATCAACTGTTTTCTTGCTTCACCAACTGGCTATCAGGCATATAACACAGATAAACTGAGATGGACAATGTTATGAAGGTAAAGTGTATATTATTTTAAGATGCCATGAATATATAGTAAAATTGTCATCTTACAACACCAAAATTGTGCAGACTTGTTCAGTCTTAGACAGTTGCTGAGGGTAGTGATTAAATTGATTGCTTGGAAATGTTGTCAAAAATGTGGACTGAAAATGAAGGATTCCTTCTTCTAAATATTTAATTGGAGGAGATTTCTGGTAATCTAGTATAGGGTATTGATAAAGCAGTCTGATAACTTAGTAGAAGTGGAGGAATTGAAGATGGTAGTTCGGTAGTGTGGAATGTTAGAATAATATAGCATGGAAACAGATCCTTTGGACTAACTCATGCGTGCTGACCAAAGTCCCATTTGCCAGCATTTGACCCATGTACCTCTAGACCCTTCTTATTCTGTTGTCAGCATTGTGAAAGAAACTATCTTATTTATTTACGTTTTTAACGTTTTAACTTTCGTTTTAAGTTTGGGTTTTGAATTTTGAGTTAGTAACTCTGAGTCTGAGTCTGAAGTTCAGAATTAACTTTTAAGTATTTCTGCAGCTATAGTGATTTATTTCGTAACAGTTTGTGAAGGCTATTTTGGCAGCTTAATGGCTTTTTGTTTACTTCAGGATTTTACAATTTAGGGTAAGCTATTGTATGTCAGGACTTCTGTTTTGAAAATTCTGGACTGGAGTTTTTTCAAGCTTGAGAGAAATGCCCATATAGGGAGAGACTTTCTTGTTTCAGTTTGTTGTTTTTGAACAATTCTGTGAGGTTCTTACATAGAGATACATATATAAAGAGGGAGAATATAGTAAACGAGATTGCATTAGAATAAAGAATTAATGGCAATTCCAGGCTGGAACTGTTGAGATAAAACCCTAAAGAGGAATTGAAGGCTGTTTGTTTCATCTTAAATGTATGGTAACTCCAGGAATAAGCTATTGGAGGTTGCAGTCGAAGTGTCAAAGTTACAGTTAGTTTCTCCAGAGTACCCTTTAAGGGTACTATAGAGAAGGAGATTGTACTGTGAGTACTGTACAGAGGGTTGCTGTTGGATCCTCTGCTAGGAATGTTGACTTGTTTTTGAAACTTGTTTTGCAAAAGAAATGTTTTGCAACCAGTGGGACTACGCTTTTACTGCGTGTTTAAAACTTTATGCTGTAAGTCAATAGATTGGTTATTTTCTTTTGCTTAATAAACTTCTATTTTATTGTTAAGACATAACTGCAACATTGCATGCTTCAGTTGCAATGAGAGAGTACCGTGTTCAAACCAAAACAAAACAATGAGATTTCAGTCTGGAATCTGAGTTGTCCAGTCAAAATATCAGCTAAGAATCATAACAGCATCTATGTAAAAACTCATGCTGTGCTTTTCAATCATACCATCATGGGGAAAACAAGTGGATGAATGATAGGAGAGGACCAAGAATACATTGTTGGAGGGGAACCCCATGGTATTGATTTGTGAGTAGGAAGGTAAGCCATTGCGTGTAAAACCCAAAAGAACAGTGGATGTATAAATCAAACAAAAACAGAAATTGCTAGAGAAGCTTGGCGGGTCTGGCAATATCTGTGAAGAGAAATCAGCCATAAGTCTGGTGCTGCTTCCTCACAACTGGTGACCCTTCTGAGGAAACCTGATTGGAAGGATTCAAGTAGAGTTCTCGGAAAGATGGTACTTATTTGGAAGGCACCTATGGAGTTTTGGAGCGGAAAGAGAGATTTGTGACTAATTCGTAAGGATGGTGGGCTCATTAATTTTTCTATGAAGAGGAGTGACTCGTGGACACAATAAGCTAAAAGAGGGCAGAAGACACCACTAGAGAGGGAAAAAAGGATGAGCTCAGGTCAGGGCAGATGGATGCTTTAAAGAGGGTTTGGCCTTGTGAACTACTGGAAGGGGTGAATATGGCAGCGGTCGGTCATTTTCATAATGTCAAAGATCTCTGTGAGCTCTTTATACTTTCATAAATTCAGTAAAGCCATATATTTTTCTCTTGCTCTGGTTGGAAAAAAAAAACAATGTTTCAGCAGCAGAGTACAAATGAAACTACATGATAAATCTATAACTTGTATGTAATCAAAGGCCACCGTTTTAACATGTTGCTCTTTTTCAGTGGTTCACACTTCATGCTTTTTGCTACTTTAGCTGAAGCACGTACTTTGGGAATCAACTCTGTGCCAGTTAACAATTTCACAATGCGCTTTTGGTGTTGCCCTTGTGCCACTGAAGTGCTATACCAGTACCAAAAGTGCAGTATCAAACAAACAACTGAAGGTTCATAGAGCGTACAGTATGGAAACAGACCCTTTGGTCCAATCCAGTCCTATTTACCAGCATTTGGCCCATATCCCCCTCAACCCTTCCTGTTCATATACCCATCCAGATGCCTTTTAAATGTTGTAACTGTACCAGCCTCTACCACTTCCTCTGGCAGCTCATTCCATACATGCACCACCTTCTGCATGAAAATGTTGCCCCTTGGGTCCCTTTTTAAATCTTTCCCCTCTGACCTTAAACTTATGCCCTTTTAGTTTTGGATTCCCCCACTCTGAGGAAAAGACCGTGGCTATTCACCCTATCCATGCCCCTCATGATTTTATAAACCTCTATAAGGTCCCCCCTCAGCCTCCGATGCTCCTGGGAAATAGCCCCAGTCTTTTCAGCCTCTTCCGATAGCTCAAACCCTGCAACCCTACCAACATCCTTAAAATCTTTTCTGAACACTTAAGTTTCACAACATCTTTCCTTATAGCAAGGAGACCAGAACTGAACGTAGTATTCCAAAAGTGGCCTAACCGATGTCATGTATAGCCACAACATGACCTCCCAACTCCTATAGTCAATGCACTGACCAATAAAGGCAAGCATATCAAATGCCGCCTTCACTATCCTGTCTATCTGGGATTCCACTTTCAAGGAATTGTGAACCTGCACTCGAAGGTCTTTTTGTTCAGCAACACTCCACAGGACCTTACCATTAAGTGTATAAGTCTTGCCCTGATTTACCTTTCTAAAATGCAGCACCTTGCATTTATCCAAAGTAAATTCCATCCGCCACTCTTCAGCCTATTGGTCCAGCTGGTCAAGGTCCTGTTGTACTCTTTGCATTCCACTACACCTCTGATTTTCATGTCATCTGCAAACCTACTAACCATACCTCCCCATAATTCACATCCAAACCTTTCTATAAATGATGAAAAACAATAGTCCCAGCACTGATCCTTGTGGCACACTGCTGGTCTCGGCCAGTTAGGAATAAATAGCTTTGCCACAGGTGTGTATGTTGGGGTGAAGGATGGAAAGGAAGCGGATTATATGGCCAAAGGCAACCATCTTATGACTACCTGTTTGATAGGTTTGACTTTGTGATCTTGCCAAGCAGTGTAGAATTACCCCCAATGTTTAGTGTTCGGAATGAGATCCAAACCTCCTTGGAGTTCGGTGATTGTGACACGTGAAACTATTGATGAAGGGATGATCTGAATTTAAGTTCCAGATTTGAAAGCATCACATCTAACAGAACCTGTGGGCAAGTTACATTTCTGGTTGAAATGACTTTTTCACAACCATTCAGATACTGCCAGACCTGCTGAATTCTCCATTATTTTCCATTTTTATTTTAGATTTCCAGCATCTGCAGTACTTTGCTTTTATTTAAATGTATCATGTTCTACCTGCTGAAGTACAACGGTCTACTCTGTTTCAGTGGAACGACAGACTATACAATTACTGAGCATTCTTCGGTAACTGGCATATGAAAAAGAAATTGTAAAGTAGCTCTGATATCTCCCAACTATTGTCAGTGGTTTTGGTGTGGAGAATCTCTGTTCCAGCTACAGGATGTGTATATAGTAACTGAGAAGATGCAATTTATGTACCTATTATCTATTTATCTATTTAGGTTAAAGCTGTCCAATGAGGAGATCAAACGTGCTATTTTGACGATGGATGAGCAGGAGGATCTACCTAAGGACATGCTTGAACAGGTACAACGTTGGTTCTGAAGTATTTTGTGCTGCAATTGTACTTAGTGGGGCTGGGTGCCTGGAGGCTACATCACTTCCGTGGTCATTTATATTTTAGATGTGAAGGGCCGCTACATCTCATATTGGAAGATGAATCTCTCTTGTGCCACTTTGAACAGATTTCACTTCCAGCAAAGCGTTTAGCAATGGTTACCCCGCCCCTGTAAGGAAATACTATACCTCCACTTCTCTTGCATTTGAGCTAATAATAGAAATCACAGCCAGAAGGTGTTTAGGCAGATGCAGCTGAGTAAAGGTAAAGTGCATAGTCTGGTATGTAAATACTGATTTGACTTAGGGTGTGTAAATGATGCTGTATGCGTGAGGAAGGCTTTTTTGGATACTGTGCCATTATGTTGTCAGTGAGGGGCAACATCAGATTGCCATAACCGGTTCGGATGCATAGCTGCCTTTAAAAGATAGCATGGGCTCAGGGATGCTGGTCTTTTGGTGGATAACTGCTGAGTGATGAGTTTTTCTAGGAATGGAATGTGTTAAAACTGGGGACTGATTTGGATGTGAGGGATGATGCAGAGATGGTGGATAGTTAATAAAATGCATTGGTAAAATTATGAGAAATCTCACGGCCTTCATGGCAAGAATGCCTTCAAAAAAACTTGTCATAGCTCTCAGTAAGAGTCGCCTCATATCTCTATTTATAAAGCCCTGGAATTGGATTTCCTTTTAACCACACTCAACCTGCCCTGCCACCTTCAACACTGTGCAAATATACCCGTAGGTCTGCAGGCCTGTACACAAATTAGAATTGTGTTTTTTGTTTATATTTCCCATCCTCACTCTTCATGCTAACATAATACTTCACACTTCTCTGAATTAACTTTCAATAACATATGATCCCCATTCCGCCAACCTGTCTATGTCCTCTTGAAGTCCATGCCTAATTTCCTCAAAACTTCTATGTTTTGTAACATGGGCAGATTTTAAAACTTTGCCCAGGATATCCAAGTCAAAAGTGTGTACCAACATTCAGCAAGACCAGGACTACAAGTAGGCTTAAATAATAAGTGACAAGTTAAATTTGCACTGCACAAGTTCTCAATTCCAGTCTCAAACAAGGGAGAATCTAACCAGCCACCCGTGATGTTTAATGGCAATAACATTAACTAATAACTTAAACAGATAAATGACTTGAATAGTATGACTACAAGATCAAGTCAGAATGGGAATTCTGCAATGAATAACTCGCCTCCTGTCTTCACAAAGCTTTCTAAGAATCCCCAATACACAAGTCAGCGCTGTGATGGAATACTCACCATTGGCCTGGACACGTGAAGCTCTGACAACACTCTTAAAATGGATAAGAGCTTAATGAGCAAGTTTGACTGGCCCATCACCCCCTTAAACATTCACCCACTCTCTCAGTTTGCATTGCAAAAGTTGCACACTGGTATCTACAAGATGCAATGCATGACGTGGCTAGGTTTCTCCCAAAGACACAACTATTTTCATCAGGAAGGGCAACAAATAAGAAATAACAAATAGAAGCATAAAAAAAGGAGAAAAACTGTACCTTTGAGCCTACTCTGCTATTCAACATGATCATTGCTAATCATCCAACTGAGTGTTCCGTTTCCACTTTCTCCCCATGTAAAGAAGATGGTGCGTAGTAACGTTGTAAGCTCCAAGGCCCCAATTAAGTATATATTGCCATTTGCTCCTTGTCACCAGAGTTAGAATCCTGGGACATCCTACCCAACCACGCTGTAAGAATATTTTTGTGTCTCACTTTTCACAGTTCACAAAAGGAGCACATTATTGCCAATTCGGAGTAGGCAATGAATAAGTAAATTTGTACAAATAAGGATGAAAGATAAATTGCCTGCTATACCCTTTGCTTTGAATGAACAACAGCAATAATTTGGATTTGTAAGACATAATTAACATCATAGGATTAGCAGATAGTGGACTAAAAACAAAAAGGAAAAGTACAAAATGGGAGTTGGTTCACAATTTGAAGATGTTGAACTCTTAATATTAAGTCCAGAAGGTTGTGAAGTGCCTAGTCTGAAGATGAGGTAGTGTTCTTCCTGTTTGTGCTGTGATTCACTGGGGCACCGCAACATGCTGAGGGCAGATAAGTGGGCATGCAAGCAGGATGCTGTGTTAAAATGACTGGCTACGGGAAGGTCAGGGTCATGCTTGAGCACAGACCGGAGGTGCTCCGCAAAGCTGTTACCCACTCTGTTTGGTTTCTCCAATCTAGAGTAGGCCACATTGAGTGAAGCGAATGCAATAGACCACATTGGAGGAGGTACAAGTGAAAGGCTGCTTCACTTGGAAAGACGGTTTAGGGCTTTTGATGAGCAGGAGGGGCAGGTGTTGCACCTTCAGCGGTTACATGGAAAGGGGAGTGCTGGTGCTGGTGTTGGTGGTCATGGAGGAATGGACTAAGATGTCCCAGAGGGAACAGTTCCTGTGAAGCGCATAGTGGAAGTGGAGGCAGTCAACAGCCTGAAATGACTAAAGATTAGTCAAGCAATGATTCTCTGTACTTAAAAGTTGATATGTCACAAGGACCAGAAGAAGAGCACCTGAGGGTATAATGGAAAGGTTTTGTAGAGGTAGTTAATTAATAATCTTCCAAAGCTCCTTGGATAGAAAGTGGTGCCAAATGACATGAGAATTGCAAATGTTAGACACCTTTTCAAAAAAAGATGAAGAACAAATTGTTTTGCTAAATACAATTTAACCTATTGTGGGAAAGCTTTTCAATAATTGGGGGCTAAATTAACAGTCACTCAGACAAATGTGAATTAATGAAGATCAGCACACCTTTTATATAAAGCAATATTACAAAAACTAATTACTATGACTACCTTGATTGTGAATTTTGAGGCAACAGAAGGTAGCTGAGGGTAATGCTAAAAGTGCTAATTCTAAAAGTGCCAAGGAATATGATCATCAATCAACAGCAATGTTGAAGCCCCTGATATAAACTGGATGTCAGATTGGCAGTCTGATAGAGTCTTAGTGGAGTAAGAGAGGAGGCGGTGAGGTAAAACTGTTAACATACCCATAGAAGCTATTGTACTTTTCAGATGATGTCTTGGGGCTAATGAGTTGATCAAAAGTGGGAGGGGCTAAGGATATGCCTTGGAGAACACCTGAGGCAGTGGTTACATGAGTGGTAAGAGGAGTCATGGAGTAGTACAGTAAGGAAACAGACCCTTTGATTCAACTCATCTATGCTGACCAGATATCTTAAAATAATTTAGCCTCATTTGCCAGCATTTGGCCCATGTCCCTCCTAAACTCTTCAATATTAAGTATACCTATCTAGATGCCTTTTAAATGTTGTAATTGTGTCAGCCTCCTCCACTTCCTCCTTTTGGCAGCTCATTCCATACACATGCAACTTTTTCACGCAGAAGGTGGTCCCTTGGGTTTCTTTTAAGTATTTCTCCTCTCACCGTCTGTCCTCGAGTTTTGGACTCGCCCACCCCAGGGAAAAGACCTTTGCTATTCACCCTATCCATGACTCTCATGATTTTATAAACCTCTATAAGGTCACCCCTCAGCCTCTGATGCTCCAGGGAAAATAGCCCCAAACTCTTGCTATAGCTCAAACTCTCCAACTCTGGCAATATCCTTGTAAATCTTTTCTGAACCCTTTCAAGTTTCACATGTTCCTATAGCAGGGAGACCAGAATTGCACATTGGTTATGCCACTTTTGGAATACTATGTACTGTACAGCTGCATCATGACCTCCAAACTCCTATACTCAATGTGTTGACCAATAAAGTCCGAGTCATACAACATGGAAACAGATCCTTCAGTACAGCTAGTCCATGCTAACCATGTTCCCAAATTAAACTAGTCCCACTTGATGTTTGGCCCAAATCTCTCCAAACCTTTCCTATTCATGTACTTATCCGAATGTCTTTTAAATGTTGTAACTGTACCTGCATCCACCACTTTCCCATGACCCATACTGTTTTTTTTTAGAAAGATGTTGCCACCACACTCCCATGTCCTTTGGAAAACTTTGTCCCCCCATGCTCTGGGTCATTTAGTTAAGTTCATAACTAGAGGAATGCAGTTCCAATCAGCTGATTGGCTGTATAAAAAAAAAAAAAGTTTTGAGGGAGAATAGTGCAGACTAATGTGTCACTGGCCCCAAACAGGTTGCAAATTGGACTAGAGTGGATCGAATATTGGTCAACGTTGCTTCACTACTGCACTGGGATGTTGATCATAAGTAGAACTTGAACCCTGAACCGTGTGATTCAGGGGAAAGTGTGCTATTTCTGAGCCCAACCTTTGCACTGAAACCTGGAACCTGAGATCAATGGGTCCAGCCCATTTCCAGATAATTAGAGTGGCAAGTGCAGACAATTAGTACCCGTTATTATGTAGAATGTATGGCACAAATAAGCTATTTAGCCCAGTCGGTCTATGTTGGGAATTCTAGTCCATGTTGGCCTCCCTCCACCCTACTTTGATTCAATCCACAGTGGTCGAAAACACCTTCGACCGTGTCTGTCGCATTTCCCGCAACTCATCCCTCACACCCCCTCCCCACAACAACAACCAAAACAATCCCCCTCGTCCTCACATACCACCCCACCAACCTCCGGATCCAATGCATCACCCTCCGGCACTTCCGCCATCTGCAATCTGACCCCACTACCAAAGACATTTTTCCCTTCCCACCCTTATCTGCCTTCCGGAGGGACCACGTTCTCCGTGAATCCCTTGTCCGCTCCACACTCCCCACCAGCCCCGGCACTTTTCCCTGCAACTGCAGGAAGTGCTACACCTGCCCCTACACCTTCCCCCCCCTCACCCCCATCCTAGACCCCAAGAAGACCTTCCATATCAAGCAGATGTTCACCTGCAGATCTGCTAATGTGGTATACTGTATCTGCTGTTCCTGATGTGGCCTCCTCTACATCGGGGAAACCTAACCGAGGCTTGGAGACTGCTTTGTGGAACACCTACACTCGATTCACAACAAACGACTGCACCTCCCAGTCGCGAACCATTTCAACTCCCCCTCCCACTCCTTGGATGACATGTCCATCCTGAGCTGCCTCCACTGCCACAATGATGCCACCTGAAGGTTGCAGGAACAGCACCTCCTATTTCGCTTGGGAACCCTGCAGCGCAATGGCATCAATGTGGACTTCACAAGCTTCAAAATCTCCCCTCCCCCGACCGCATCCCAAAACCAGCCCAGCTCATCCCCGCCTCCCTAACCTGTCCGTCCTTCCTCCCACCTATCCACTCCTCCCACCTCAACCCCCACCCCCACCTCCTACCTACCAGCCTCATCCTGCCCCCTTGACCTGTCTGTCCTCCCTGGACTGACCTATCCCCACCCTAACTCCCCGCCTACACTCACCTTTACTGGCTCCATCCCTGCCTCTTTGACCTGCCTGTTTCCTCTCTACCTATCTGCTCCTTTACCCGTCTTCCATTCGCCTCCTCCTCCTCTCTATGTATTTCAGAATCCCCTTCCTCTCCCTCATCCCTGAAGAAGGGTCCAGACCCGAAACGTCAGCTTTCCTGCTCCTATGATGCTGCTTGGCCTGCTGTGTTCATCCAGCTCTACACCTTGTTATCTCAGATAACTTTGTTTCTGTCTTTCTCACATACTTTGCTAGTTCTGCCTTAAGTCTATCCATGCTACTTGCCCCAACTGTTCGCCTCCCTAAGCATGCTTTGGATAAGATCGTTTTCCTGAACTCCTCCTGGAATTTAATTGTAAATATCTTCTATTTATGATTCCCTAGTTTTGCACTCCCTCCACGAGTGCAAAGTCTTTCATGTAGCATGCTACTTTTCCCTGTGTCAAGTACTTGAACAAACTGTGTTTCACTACCTGCATTGTGATGGGAAGAGTTCCAACTTCCACCTTTCTGAAAAGGGTATTGCCATCACTAATTTATCGGTTTTCTTCTGAATAGAAATCTATGGCATATGAAATGCACCATGGTGTTCTGAAAAAAATTAAATATTGCTTATGTCAAGAATGTAAGTTTTTGGTCTTCTCTCCTTCAGAGCAGGTGTATGCAAAAAATCCCAGTTTCGTAGACCATACAGAAGAAAGCCATTCGGCTCATTGTGTACATGCTGGTCGACATAGATATGACTACATTTTCCTGCTTTTGGCCCCATAGACTTGAAGGTTAAGACAATACAAGTGAATATCTTAAATATTACTTAAATATTGAGGGTTTTTGACTGAACCACTCTTTCAGGCAGTGAGGTCCAGCTTCCTGCGACCCTCTGGTTGAAAACTTTTTTTCAACTCCTGTTAGCCTTCTACCTCTTGGCTTTAACCTGTGCCCCTGGTTGTTGATCTTTACTAATGGAGCAAGTGCCTTCTTATCCAACTCTCAGCATATCTCTCAATCTTAGATACCTCCAGTCAGGTCCTGTCTCAAGCTTTGCTGTTCCGAAGAAAACAATCCCACCCTGTCTAATCTTTCCTCTTAGCTCAGATGCTTCAGTACAGGTAGTAACCTGGTAAATCTCCTGCGCACCCTTACTAGTGTAATCACATCCTTTGTATAGTATGGTGAACAGATCACTCTGAGCATCGACTTTAATGTAAATGTAAGAAAATTATTTGTAATTAAGATTAATACTTGTGGAACTGGATTAGCTAACTAAAGTTGCTGATATGATTGAAATTTGAGGTTTGTCTGCCTGTGAGTTACAAAAGCCATGTGTTAGATAAATGTTGGGTAAAGAAAATTCTAAACACACTGTAGAATTTGCCTTTATGGCAGCATACAATTTCTAGTAGATGCAATCATTGAGTTTTGCAGTTTGCAGTACTTCTCATAAATTCTTCAAAATGTTTTAGATTTTCAACTTAAATTGTTCTCACCTTCCAGCAGGTGAAGATATACATTTCCAGAAAATAAATTCAACTGTCCTTTATCAAGCCTGCTGAGTGCCATATTTGTTGCTTATTTGTAATGCCTGAGACACTCTAATGAATAGCTGAATGTTTATAGTAATTTCAAACTGCTCTATTTCTTTGGCATCTGTCACAAACAGCACACTTGTATACAAGATACTGATGCATTCCTGCCTTTGTTGCATTTGTCATTGCACTTACCAGCTCTTTACCAGAGATGATGTAGAACCTCATGGGCTGGGAACAAGTGGCATAAATTGCTGACGCTGGATATGAGCTCTGGTTAATGATTGGGCTACTTCAGCCAGTGTTGTAACCTTTGGTATGGGCAGCATGCAGTGTGCTTGTCGTGTCCTGCTGGGATACAAAGATTAAGCTTCTCAAGAGTTTAAGCTTCTCATGTAAGTAATGTTAACTGGTGATAGTAGCAAACAATGTAAGAGACCAAAGGCTGGTGACACCAAAAGCACATGGTAGTTGCAACTTAATGTAAAAATGTAGGAGGTAATTTTGATAGGAAAAGTAAAAGGTGATATAAACCAAATGACACTGTTTCAAAGGGGATATAAGAACAGAGACTCTGGATGTTCATCTGGACCAATGTGTTATATAGCTTTTTAATGTATATGGCATTCTTCTCTTTTCACAAAAAAATGTGAATTGCAAAAGCGTGGAAGTTGTGATAAAGCTTTATAACTCATTTTAATTCAGAAGTTGAACCAAAATGCGGGAAGCTCTGATCTGACACCCTCTGTAGAGAGAGTGAGTTAGCATGACAAGTCCAACATGACTCTTCTTTGAAATGGTTATGCTGTTATGTTACTGATGGACTTAGCTGGAATATTGTGCCCACTTCTAGGCATTTCACTTCAGGAAGCCCGCCGTGGTCTTGGAGAAGTTGCAGTGCAGATTTATCAGAATGGTACCAGGAATGATGAAATTCAGTTTCGTGAAGAGACTGTAGAATCATAAAGCTTTCTGCTTGCAGCGTAGAAGGCTGTGGGGGGAGTTGACAGAATCATTCTAACTTGTAAAGTGCTTTGATAGAATTAATATGGCCAGACTGTTTCCACTAACAGGGTTGTCAATAAGCAGAGGGTACAGATTTAATATAATTGGCAAAAGAAAAGGAAATTTTTTTGACAGTTATGATTTGGCACAGATTGCTCAAAAGGGTGTTGGAAGCAGATTCAGTAGTAATTTTGGGAAAGGAGTTGGAACTATAAAATCATAAAAGGAAACATTTGTAGAGCAGGGGATAGACCTGCTTCTGTATTCTGTGTTGCCTGTGGTTAATCTGGAATTTTTGTTCTGCTTTTTGAAGTTGTTGAACAAATTGTAATGGAAGTACTTTATTTTCAAAGGAAAAATAGCTATTTACAAATAGCTACCAGCCAATAAGATTGAAAATATTTATTTAAATACAGTCCTTTATGAAATACACCATGTCATTTAAATACGAGTCGGTTCTGAAAGTTTTGCATAAGTATCATAGAACACTTTTTATGGAAATTGCTGTCCTGTTGTCTGATTTAATTCAATTTCCATTTTTGTGCATTGGTCCATTCTATAATTCAACAGTACCTGGGATTTCGGCTGAGCTATCCCATGTACCGCATTCGCTCATCATAGCTTAACACTTCGTACAGGCAACAGGGGAGAGTGTAACAACTTGATTGGAAGAGTGAAATGTATTGCAGTGTGGTGTTATAGTTTGGTCCTGTCCATTTTTAAAATCAAATTTTATTCTCCAAAATGTACCATGGTTGAATATATTTTATAACCAGAACTGCGTGCATTTAAGCTATTCCCAAACCCGTCTAATTAAGCTAATGACTGGAAAGTGTACTCGTAATGGCCCAGGGTGGCATACCAGCTGGATTTTTCTCCTTGGAAGGAAGTGCTAGGTGGTATGGCAAATGTCAGGAAATCAATTTTGAGCAAATTGTACGAAGTTGCTATCATAATCCCACTCCACACACAGCACAATTAAGCTTTTACCTACAAACAGCTTTTATAGTTTTGTTTTAAACTGTATGGTTGGTGTTTGTGCATCAGTTCAGATTTTAAATTTAATGAAATTCACTTAATTTAACAAAAGCTTTCAGTGATTAGTACCATATGGAAATTGAATTGAAAGCAAGAATCTATTTTAAAATTTTGGGTGAACCTTTCCAGCACATTTACTAAGGTAAGCTCTTAAGGCATATCAGTGCCAGATTGCTTACTCTTGTACAGTTGGGTAGTTTTGAGTTTTTTTCCCTTTAGCTTTATTCTTGATACACAAGCAAGTGCAATATTGGCAATAAAACTGCCACAAACTCAGGTTATTTAGTGTATATTAAGAGTCTAGTTAGAAACTTTTTTACACCCTCCTGAAATTTTTGTTATTAACAAATTAATACCATCTCTGTTATTCATGACACTGTGTTTTTAGAAATATTCTTTATTGTGGTTTTAATTTTTTTATCTGAAACGGAAGACCTCTTTTAAGCGATTTGTTAAAGCGTTTGAGTAATGGATTATGAATTACATGTGGTTTACAATTGCGGACAGTTTTTGTATTCCTGTTTGACGTACATAATATTGCTTTAGGGTGACAGAAGCTGGCTTGTTACTTTATAGGAATCTCCTTGCACCTTAATAACTTCTCTTTCATCAATTCAACTTCATGCTGCCACATCTGACTGCCATTAGTCAGCTGAGTGGAGACAGCTGGTTACAGTTTAAAATGCGAACAAAATAAGGCAGTAGTTCTTTCAAGCTTCCATGAATTGGGGATCTTTGTAATATAGTCCAGATCAAGGGTCCTTTTTCCTTTAAGATGAAGGGAAAGGATTAAAGAACACCAGTCATTGCCAACCGTTAGCGGTCACACAAACCAGAAAGTAACCTGAGGAAAGTGTAATTTCACAACTACTTCAAGTACTCAGCTCTCCTGTAAAATGTTTGTAATATGAATCTTGAAATTTTATTGATATTTTTATCGTGAAGTTCACATGCCAAGATTAAATTGCCCAAATCCAGAGAAAGCAAAAATTTGTGGAGGGTGTGGAAGGTCTGTTACAGTATTGAAATGGAGACAGAAGGCAACATTTTGGGCTAAGAAGTTTATTGTATATTTTATCTTGTACAATCCTTTTTAAATTAGTGTTTTACTTGTTTCTTTATAAATTTAGTACAAAAATTTAAATAAAACATTTAAATGATGTTGTAAAAGGTTTGACTAGTTTTGGATGTCCATATTTCATACAAATAGAATCTTTAATACTCAGTTAACCTGATTATAACGTTTAGTCAATATGCTGAATAATTTGCTTGTATGTGAGTGCTTGAAGTAATTTGCTATACTCTGGTTACCAGATTGAATTCAGATGGTTCTTCTGAAAATGTTTTTGCAGAGTTTGACTTCAAATATTTCTTATTTTTAAATGACTTCTTCTCGCTCTATTTATTTGAAGGATTGTAGAGTAGACATGCGTAGGTGTTGATTACGGTCCAATACTTGATTGAAATAAGTTTGGACAGAGAATGATGGTGGAATATTTGACCCAGTTTCACAGCTTGAGGTGATCTTATTTTTGTCTAATAGTCTCCCTGGAACGTGATCAGGAATTATATAAAATTAAACTCAGATCACCAAGTGTATTATACAGTATATCAAATTAGGTGTCTACATATCAACTGACGCTGGTGAAATAAACTGTATTCCTAATATCAGCAAGTACTGTATGTGGGTTTCATATGTCTGAACTGATGTAGGAATTTTCTGAAGGCCAAGAAAAAGGCTGGGACCTCTAATTTTCGAATCCTTGTAGCATGGAAAAGGCGATTTTGCCCATAGTGTGCACCAACCTGCTGAAGAGTATCCCACCCAAATCTCATTCCCTGTAACCCTGCATTTACCACAGCTAATTCACCTAGCCTACACATCCCTGGACACTAAGGAGAATTTACATGGCCAGTCCACCTAATCGGCACATCTTTGGATTGCAGGAAGAAACCAGAGCATCCAGAGTAAACCCATACCGACACTGGAAGAATGTGCAAACTCTACAGAGTCATCCAAGGGCGGAATCGAACCTGGGTCCCTGGTGCTATAAGGCAGCAGTGTTAACCACTGAGCCACCGTGGTGGCCCATTCATTCATAGATATCTCCCAATCCTTGTGTAATCATTTTACATTGGATTCCTTCCTGCTGGAAGGGATTTTTTTCCTTTTTTGGAACTAGATTATCGATCTAAAATGCAATTACAAGTATTCAAGAATAGAACCTGAGAACAATGTTGGATTGATCTGTACTACTTTACAACATTATGATGAGAAATGGTCCTTTGGTTGTGGAGCAGTTTCTTGAAAGGGTCCAGTGGCTCCATATGTGGGGAGATGAAAAATGGCAAGGCACTTGAATATGGGCTATTTTTCTATAATATAGATGCAGCTTTATGAGAAATCTATTTTAGTTAGAATGCTTTAATTGGTTCTTAATGTTCTTGTTCCAACTGGAAATGTTGCATGAACATAAAGATTTTAAATAATAAAGTTAAAATTAACCAGATTAAATATGCAATGTGCGTACAATTAAGGAAATTAATTTTTAAATTCCCTTTTCAGCTGCTGAAATTTGTCCCTGAGAAAAGTGATGTTGATCTGCTAGAGGAGCACAAGCATGAAATTGAGCGCATGGCAAAAGCAGATAGGTTCTTGTACGAAATGAGCAGGTATGAACATTAGAACACTGATATACGCGGAAATCTCTTGACAAAATAATTTGGTAGAATGCTTTTGTGCCAACATGTTTCTTGTATTGGGGCATGAGTTTTTGTCTGCAAGTGGTAAAAGTCTCCATTAAGGTTAGTATTACGAAGTTGGATAGAGTAATTGTGAGGTGGAAGGCAGGAAGCTAAAATGTGTGGTTCCTTTAAGAGATTTGTGCTTTATCTCTGCATAGAAATTTTAAAAACAAGTGTGTCTGTGAGGAGCAGCCGAAGTTGCAGTACAGAGAGCCTCAAAAAGTGAAACAGATGTATCAAAGATGCCTTACAGGTGACCGGCAAACCAGCAGTCTTGTTTTGATAAAAAACTGAAAGAATTGCAGATGCTATGAATCGGAAACAAAAACGAAATTGCTGGAAAAGCTCAGCAGGTCTGGTAGCATCTGTGAAGGAGAAAACAGTTAAATTTCAGGTCCGGTGACCCTTTCTCAGAACTGAGGAGAGGTCACCCAGACCTGAAACGTTAACTGTTTTTTCCTTCATAGATGCTACCAGACCTGCTGAGCTTTTCCAGCAACTTTGTTTTAGTCTTGTTGTCACAACATCAAAACAAGTTTGAATTCAGTCAATTAATTTAAAATTAAACTTGGCGATGCAAAGCCAATTGAATTTAAACCTGATAGTGTTGACAACCTGAAACCAATCATATTATGAGAATTTCATTGTCATTATGGGTATATAAGACAAGGGCATTTGGAAAATCGGAGGGGACCAGTTGTCGTCTGAAAGACTCAACTGCTACCTGCCAGAGTTAGGACAGTTCAGCTGTCAGAGAAAAACCCATCTAATCAAAGGTACCATGGTATTTTAGAGCTCAAAGTACTCATTGAAGAAATTAGAGATAAAACATCCCTGACAGCAGAATTAACGGAAGAAAGGAGTTTGAAGAGACTGGAGAGGACCAAAAATTCCAGCAAACAGTCTGTGAGATCTTGGAGCGATTAAGTTCTAATTAATAAGAAGCAATAAATCATGTTTATATTAGTGGGACATGTTTTTATTTAAACAGTATTCATAGTAGAGTTTAAACCAGTTAGGGAGTAATTAGTAGTCTAGGGGAGAGTTGTTGGTTTGTTAGTAATTTTGTTAATTTGTTCATTGTTGGGTTAAATAAATAAATTGTTTCTTGTTACCTGTAAAGTGGAGATCAGGGATTTTCTTTCTTTTAACCACTCTTTTTAAATAGATTATGAGCGGAAAGACTAGCTTCTCAGGATGTTTAGGGGATCATTATTAGCGGGGAGCCCCTACTCCTGTCACAACAGATTAGGGCTCATGTTTTAGTTTAATTATCAGAGGGGTTTGGCCATTCCCTGTCAATACATGTGTTATAGAAATGAACTGCAAGACACTCTTGTGGAAGTTGTAGGCTGGTTGAATATTAATTCTTTCGGACAAAAAATAGGAAACATAAAGAAATATGTGTTGTACTAATATTCTTTTTAATAAGCCATAACATGTTTGCAGTAATAATTACAATTACACAAAGACTTTCAGTTTGGTTGGGTTTCCTGAAACCGACTATTGTCAGAAACAGAATATTTTTGTATTTGGATGCTGGTTGACTGTAGTTTACTCAATAGTGTTATCGACTGAAAGGTAGGGGGTCAGTTAGGTCAGTTGAGTGGACAGCTGGTTTGTGATGCAGAGTGCCAACATTGGGTGTTCAATTCCGGCAATGGCTGAGGTCACCATTAAATGTCTTGCTGCCTTAAAGTCACCACCAGTCATGTTTATCTAATGAGGGAGCAGTGTTTTGGTCATCTAGGACTGTGGCAACTTTCCTTTTGCTAGACTGAAAGATTATAGATACATTGCTATGCATAACTTGATAATGTTTGGAGACTTCCAATGCTTTTCAACTAAATTAAGGAATTGACTTAAATAAAAAGGAGTGAAATTCAGCTTCAGTTGTGGTGTGAAGTGGGCAGCAACTGATTGGTCAGCTGTTTATAAAATCCTTCACCCGCTCCCCCTCTTCCCTTCTCCTCCTTGTTGAAGTCAATAGAAAGGGAATTGGGGTTGGGTGCCTAATGACTGACTGACTGATTTGTTTATCTGATGACCCAGCTAGAGTTGAATTTCATTGCCAAAGACACAAGTGGATGTAACAGATCAGTTTAGTGTGTGCTTGCGTATGTGTGAGAGAGAGACATTTACAGGTCTCGGTCTTAAAATATATTGTTTTGGGATGTCTTACCCTAATGTTAAAATGTTGTTGTTAGAAAGTATACATTTTCTACTGGAATGACCTGTTTGAATTGTTTAATGATAGCAATTTTCAGACAGAATTCCTGCTATCAGACACTGTGCGTTCATGTTCATGTGGATTGTTTTTATTTTCACTAGAATTCCTCACTACCAGCAAAGATTACAGTCCCTCTATTTCAAGAAGAAATTTGCTGAAAGAGTGGCTGAAATTAAACCCAAAGTTGAAGGTATAACTTTTGCTGTTATCAGTCTTGCTTGCTTTAGTGTTTCTAGCCTTGTCAGCATTCAAAATAGATAAGGTAAACATCATTACTTAACACAATTTTCCATTGGTTATTCTTAAGTTTCTTCAATTGACTTCACTTGTCCTGTTTCACAATATGTCTAGTTATGTGCTAAAACATTTCCAATAAGTCTTCATAGTAAATAATTTCACAGAATCACAATTGTTACAGCATAGAAGGAGACATTGGTCCATAATCACTGTGCTGGCTCACACAAAGCATATTTCACCTCGTACTGTTTTCGCCTTCACTTAGTAGCCCTTCATTTTCTTCCCTTTTTTGTTTTAAATAATTCAGTTCCCTCTCGAATACTCTGAACTTGGTTCTCTCTCTCTCTCTCTAACTCTCTGCCTCCTGTCTGCCTCGCTCTCTCTGCCTCTCCTTCTTTCTGCCTGTCTATTTCTATTTCTTTCTGCCTGTCTATTTCTATTTCTTTCTGCCTGTGTGCGTCTCTCTCTGTGCGTCTCTCTCTGTCTCATGCAGCTCTATACACTTGGGCATATCCTTTTCCCTCATGTCTCCATTATTTCTGTCAGTTGCCTTAAATTTGTACCTTCAGGTTCTTGTTCCTTCTATCATTTGTAATTTTGAATTCCTCTATCAAATCTCCTCCAACTTTCTCCATGGAAAGAATTCCCAACCCCTTTGATCTACGTAACTGAAGCTCCTTATTCTTGGAGCTGTTCTGAAGAAACATTTTATCTTTTCATTTGTTCCTAAAGTGCAACACCCAGAATTAGACATGACACTTCATTTGAGGCTACGCTAATGTTCTGTTGAGGTTTAACATAACTTTATTGCTTTTGTATTCTGTGCCCCTAGTAATAAGGCCTGGCAACACTCTCAACCAGCCCTGCCAGCTTCAATGATTTATACTCTTACACATTCCCATCTCTCTGCTCCCAATTCAGAATTGCACTCTTTGGCTTGTATTCTCTGTGCATTCTTCCTATCAAAATAAATCACTTTTCTTCATTAAGTGTAATCTATCATTTGTCCTCCCATTCGAACAACCTATATCCTTCTGAAGCTCTGCACAGTTTATAATGCTTCAAGTATAATCCACAAATTGTGATATTGTGATATGCACTAAGAAAGAACAGCAACCCTAATATCTACCCTGGGTAACTTCACTGTAAACCTTACCCCATTCTGAAAACCACTTGTTACTATCTTTTGTCATTCAATCAATTTCCTATCCATGTTACTACAGCAGACTCTCCAGTGAATCACCTTAGCAGCACTAAATGAAAATCCACTTTCTCTCTATTGCATCAAGATTATTTATGCAGCGTTAAATGTGGACCTACACGTGTAGGAAGCTAAACTGATCACTGGAACTTACAATAACTAGGTAATTTACTGTCTCCAACTTTATGGGAACACTTCATTGGATGAGCAATAGATTACAGCTTTAAAAAAAGGTTTGTTAAAGAAGTACTTAGCTAGTATCTTTTACTCTTTGTCGTGCAACCACCTTGCCATTAAAACCACCAAATAAATTTTGCCTGTGTCATCACCAAATGAAATCACCTTTTGAATCTGACAGCGGTGCTTTCCTATTTCCTCCTTTAAAACTGAAACCAAAGAGAAACTAAACATGGACTTGAATCTGGTCTTCCTGGTTTAGAGGTAGGGGGACTGGCACTGCACCACAGCAGTTTCAAGACTATCAATAACGGATTTTAATTATAGATACTTGTTAGTCATATGGAGATGTTATGACATGCTTCTGGAAACTCGAGCACCCTGGCTCTTTACTTTGAGTCTATGAGCCTGTCTGATTATCAGTGGTAAAGGATAGACCACGAGAGAGCCTAAATACGAATAGACACTTGTCTTACGTTAAAAAAAAAAGTATAATTTATTGCATGATACAATCAACAATGGACACCAGTAACTTGAACAAGTTTGGCATGATTGCAATGTACCCAGGGCCAGGTTTGTCATGTTTGGCTCCATTGAGACCTCTTGAAAGATCAATGACAGTTTCTAGATAGAGAGACTGTGATGTAAGGTAGGGTGGAGCTAATGCAGCTTCAACTTTTTTCAAACCATTGCATGTGATTGTTATGTTAAGTAGATTCGATTATTAATAATTGATTAATAATGTAACAAAATTATCTGGGTCAAATTAATTCAAGGATTGCATTGTTTTTCTCATGAGTACAACTAACATTTTTCAAAATCGACTAAATAACATTTTGGATTATGTGTATTCTTTAATCAACATTTAATGTAACTATTGTGAAGCTTATTGAATAGCTTTTGTATTGGAAGTTGGAAAGTATTCTCCTTTTAAAGCTGTCAATTTTCATGCAATCTGGAATAGATTTAATCTTTTATTTTAGCAAAACCATAAGTGTCATCTCACTGACATGTGAAGCATTATCTTGTGTTTTTAAGGTGGTATTGGAACATGCTTTGAGCTGCTTTTGAATTTTGTTACTTCAAATTTTTAGACCACTTCATTTTGAATATTTTGTAGCTGGGCTTAGAATATGGTAAACTCAGGCTCAGTTTCAGTAAAATGACCTTATTTTATTTTTTTTTCAGCTCTTCTTTTGAGTTCCAAGGAAGTTCTAGAAAGCAAAAATTTGTTGCAGCTACTGGAGGTGGTTTTAGCTTTTGGCAATTACATGAACAAGGGACAAAGAGGCAATGCTTATGGTTTCAAACTCTCTAGTCTCAACAAAATCGCAGACACAAAGTCTAGTATTGAGAAGTAAGACATTACTGACATTGCTCATTCAAAATCAGATTGTTTGTTTGTTATTGTTTTGTCAACTTCAGATGTAGTGCTTAATACATTATCTAGATAGAATAAAAATCTTTGATATACTGTTATTTGTTGGCTATAGAGGCTGTACTAAAAGTGGAAAAAAAAGCCTTTGAGCAGTGCTTTCCAAACGTTCCCCACTGTGACCCCCTTTCAAGGCTTAAAAATTATCTTTCCCTCTTAGTGAGATTTGACAGAATGAGGAGAGGGGATACAGGGTGTTGTGGAGAGAGCAGGTGTGATAAAGGAGCTGTAGGAGAGGTGGGCAGGCTTATGACTATGGAGGTCAGTCTGTTGGAGCAGGAATTAACTGCTACAACTCAGTTCCTCCAGTGGCAATTGCTGCTTTGGAGCTTGAACCCAAAACTTCTAGCTTGCGGCACCATTTTTGAATATCTGCTGTAGACTAATCATGGCTGATCTGACTGTAAACTCAAATTCATATTCCTTCCAACACGTGATAATCTTTCAACCCATTGCTAACAAGAATCTTATCTACTTCTGGCTTAGCAATATTCAAGTACTCTGCTTCTACCAGAGTTTCAGGAAGAGAATTCCAAGTATTCATGACCCTCTAAGGGAAAATATTTTGCCTAGTCTAAAACACCCTCTCTACATCTCCCCTATCAAGACCCCTTAAGATCTTGTGTTTCAATCAAGTCACCTCTTAGTCGTCTTAAGCCTAGCCTGTTCAACCTTCCATAAGACCAGAAGATATAGGAGCAGAATTAGGCAATTTGGCCCATCAAGTCTTTCCTCACAACTTGCCCATTGCAGGTATAGTCAGGTAACTTCTGTTACACCTCTAAGACATATTTGCATCCTTACATAGGGTGACCAGTACTGTGTCCAATTTC
This sequence comes from Ginglymostoma cirratum, assembly GCA_024137785.1. Taxonomy (NCBI): domain Eukaryota; kingdom Metazoa; phylum Chordata; class Chondrichthyes; order Orectolobiformes; family Ginglymostomatidae; genus Ginglymostoma; species Ginglymostoma cirratum. The sequence goes on along the minus strand of JAHRHZ010000133.1, from coordinate 35,837,102 downwards.
TCCAGATGTAATCTCACCTTTTATGATTGAAGCGTAAGCTCCCTACTTGATTAAATTCTTTTTTTTTAATGATAACATTCTCTTAACTTATTTACTTGCTGTACTTGTCCTCCTGCATCAATCATAAAATAACATCAGATCCCTCCACATCTCAGAGCTCTGCAGACTCTCACCATTTAGATAACATGCTTTTATTTTATTCTTCTGCCAAAATGGACAGTTTTACGTTTTCCCATATTATACTCCACTCTCCACATTGTTGCCACTGACATAACGTGTTAAGAAGTTTTTGGAACCTTTATTGTGTCCTCCTTATCACTTGTTTTATTGCCTATCCTTATTCAGTCAGCAGATTTGCCGACAATCTTTTGTCCCATCATAAGTAATTTGTATAAATTGTAAAAAGTTGATGACACAGCATCAAACCTTGTACCATGCCTCTAGTCACACATGGCCAACTTGAACAGACCATTTACATATACTTTGCGCTTTCTGTTAGCCAACCACTTTTCTATCCATACCAATATGCTACCCCCTACACCACAAGCTTTTATTTTCCACCATTGTCTTTGAGGCACCTTGTCAAACACCCTTTGGAAATGAAAGGGAACTGATTTAAATTAGCATTGATAATTACACCAGAAGGAAGTACACCATTTATTTGGAACATTTGCTCATTGGTAAATACAGTAGAGGAATTGTGTTTGAAACAATTTACTTCATCCGAATTGAGAGGAGTTGAAAAGATTTTTAGCCATTTGTGACTGCTGATCCCATACAACTTGTAAGGGTCTCTCTTTGATTCTGTAGATTTTTTTTTGCTTTGTGTTTTTGAATGCTTAAAATAATTAACTTTTTTTTTTATTAAGGAACATTACCCTTTTGCACTATTTGATTACAATTTTGGAGAAGAAATACCCGAAAGTGGTGAACATACATGGTGACTTGCATAGCGTTCCTGATGCAGCCAAAGTAAAGTAAGTTTTTTCAAGATGTGTGGCTGCATAATTAGAGATCCTTATCCAATGCCTTCTTTGTAAAAATCAAAAGTCATAACACAATTCAGTAATGGTTGAGCTGTCATCTATTTCAATTAAATTTAAGGAATGGGTATTATAGGTATTATAGCCATCGTGTGTTTTTAAGAACCCTCTTCATTTGTTTCCCTTATGTATCAGGCTGTTAACAGAATGACAAAAATTGCGCCCTCTTCTAAGTGTTAGTGACAGCATTGCATCAATTTTTGTTACTCTTCCTTCCATGTTACTTAAAAGATGAATGTTCTGAGCAACATTTTCATTCTACAGTGTCATCTCAGACAAATATTCATCTAAAATATTAGAGTCTCTTGTTTTTGCAAGTGAAAACACATTACCTGCTTTTCTCTATTTTTTGACTTGCATTTCTCATGACAAGGTGCTATTTTTTGAAAGATAAAAGAACAAAAACAATTTCTTTATCTTAACTCTGTCACCAGTAGCATAATTACATTTTATTGCCTATCTCTAGTTTCCCTCAAGAATGTGATGGTAAGTTGCGACCGTGAACTACTGCTCTCCATATGGTGAAGATGCTTCAGTGGTGGTGGTATATGTAGAGCTTCAACATTTTGACCCATTTTAGGATGACGCATGGCTTGGAGGGAAACCATTAGATGGTGATGTTTTTGTACACCTGCCATCATCTTTCTAGGTGGGAGAGGCTACTCCATCAGCATTGCCTGAGGTCATAATGTGGAGTTGAGTTGACATAAAGAATGAATGCATGTGTCTTGGAGCAATTAACTTCATAAGTGATGAATCAAGCTATAGCTCAGGTGATTGGCTTGCTGAAGCATTGAGAGTTCTTCACTAATTTAAAGCTGATTTCCATTCCAAAATTGGCTTTCAAAATGCTACTCACTAAACTTGTGGAGTGGGCATTTGCTTTTAATTTAAAATAAGATTTAGTTTTAATTATTAAGATGTTCTGTAAAACCATGTCCATTGATCAGAGATGTGTATTTTTTTGTAGTTTGATTGAGCTGGAAAAAGAATTCAGTAGTCTCAGAAATGGCCTGAAGGCTGTGGAGAATGTAAGTATTCCTTGTATTTTTTTGTTTTGATCCTTGTTGGATTGTTTTCTTGTTATATATTCAAAGGAACTCAGGGTGGGAAGCTGTGATGGTCATTTGTGTATCCCATTTCCCATAACATCAGACATACTTCCTTCCTCACTACTCTACACATGTGCCTATTCCTTCCTGTATTGTATTCTTGTACTTGTACCAGAGCAGCCTGATTTCTGTCCGTTAAATGCAAGTTTTATTGAGCTTGTTAGTTAACTCAACATTTGCACAATGTATTAGTGCAATGGTTGTTCTGAGACTTCAAGGTAACCAGGAGTTGTAGATTTGCTTTTCAGCTACAGGACGCAACATTGACCAATATTCTCCTTTTTTTTTTAAATTTGGCTTTCCTGTGTAATTCTATTGTTACAGGCATTTAAAAAGCTGGAAGCCAGGTGCACAGGAAAAACTTTGTAGCATTATTTTTAGGAGTGGCTTACCCTTCTTTGGTTTCTTGAACTATCTTTTAGAATATAGTAAATTGTAATATGATAAACCACCTAACTCTGTTTAGAGGGGTTAGAGTTATTTTAGACTTGTGAATATTAAATCATTGCTATCTTAGTGAAGATTGAAAGCATCATGTTGTGACAAAGGAATCTGAATGTAACTTTAGATCATAAAAGGGAAACAATACAATTTTGGATTTCAATTGTGAGATAACAAGGTGTAGAGCTGGATGAACACAGCAGGCCAAGCAGCATCAGAGGAGCAGGAAGGCTGATGTTTTGGGCCTAGACCCTCCTTCAGAAATGGGGGACGGGAAGGGGGTTCTGAAATAAATAGGGAGAGGGGGGAGGCAGATTGAAGATGGATAGAGGAGAAGATAGGTGGAGAGGAGACAGACAGGTCAAAGAGGTGGGGATGGAGCCAGTAAAGGTGAGAGTAAGTGGGGAGTTGGGAGGACGGACATGTCAAGGGGTGGGATGAGGTTAGTAGGTAGGAGATGGGGGTGGGGCTTGAGGTGGGAGGAGGGGATAGGTGAGAGGAAGAACAGGTTAGGGAGGCAGGGAACGAGCTGGGCTGGTTTTGGGATGTGGATGTGGGAGGGGAGATTTTGAAGCTTGTGAAGTCCACATTGATGCCATTGGGCTGCAGGGTTCCCAGGCTGAATATGATTTGCTGTTCCTACAACCTTTGGGTAGCATCATTGTGGCACTGCAGGAGGCGCAGGATGGATATGTCGTCTGAGGAATGGGAGGTGGAATTGAAATGGTTCGCGACTGGGAGGTGCAGTTGTTTAGTGCACACCGAGCGTAGGTGTTCCGCAAAGCGGTCCCCAAGCCTCTGCTTGGTTTCCCCGATGTAGAGGAGGCCACAACGGGAACAGCGGATGCAGTATACCACATTAACAGATGTGCAGGTGAACATCTGTTTGATGTGGAAAGTCTTCTTGGGGGTTAGGGGGCAGGTGTAGCACTTCCTGCGGTTGCAGGGAAAAGTGCCGGGTGTGGTGGGGCTAGAGGGGAGTGTGAAGCGGACAAGGCAGTCACGAAGAGTGTGGTCCCTCTGGAAAGCAGATAAGAGTGGGGAGGGAAAAATGTCTTTGGTGGTGGGGTCGGATTGCAGATGGCTGAAGCGTCAGAGGATGATGTGTTGGATCCGGAGGTTGGTGGGGTGGTACGTGAGGACGAAGGGGATTCTGTTTTGGTTTTTTTTAATTGCGGAGAGGGGGTGTAAGGGATGAGTTGCGGGAAATGCGGGAGACACAGTCGAGGGTGTTCTCGACTACTGGGGTGGGAAGTTGCGGTCTTTGAAAAACGAGGACATCTGAGATGTACGGGAGTGGAATGCCTCATCCTGGGAGCACCTTCCTGCAAAAATGCCATCCCCCTACTCCCAATTCCTTCGCCTCCGCTGCATCTGCTCCCAGGATGAGGCATTCCACTCCCGTACATCTCAATGTCCTCGTTTTTCAAGGGCCTCCACTCCCCGGGGGGGGGGGGCGAGAACACCCTCGACTGTGTCTCCCGCATTTCCCGCAACTCATCCCTTACACCCCCTCTCCGCAATTAAAAAAAACAAAAAAGAATCCCCCTCGTTCTCACATACCACCCCACCAACTGCCGGATCCAACACATCATCCTCCGACGCTTCCGCCATCTGCAATCCGACTCCCACCACCAAAGACATTTTTCCCTCTCCACCCTTATCCGCCTTCCGGAGGGACCACTCCCTCGTCCGCTCCACACTCCCCTCCAGCCCCACCACACCTGGCACTTTTCCCTGCAACCGCAGGAAGTGCTACACCTGCCCCTACACCTCACCCCAATCCCAGGCCCAAAGAAGACTTTCCACATCAAGCAGATGTTCACCTGCACATCTGTTAATGTGGTATACTGCATCCACTGTTCCTGTTGTGGCCTCCTCTACATCGGGGAAACCAAGCGGAGGCTTGGGGACTGCTTTGCAGGACACCTGCGCTCGGTTTGCACTAAACAACTGCACCTCCCAGTCGCGAACCATTTCAACTCCCCCTGCCATTCCGCAGATGACATATCCATCCTGGGCCTCCTGCAGTGCCACAATGATGCCACCTGAACGTTGCAGGAACAGCAACTTCTATTCCACTTGGGAACCCTGCAGCCTAATGGTATCAATGTGGACTTCAAAATCTCCCCTCCCCCTACCGCATCCCAAAGTCAGCCCAGCTCGTCCCCGCATTCCTAACCTGTCCTTCCACCTATCCCCTCCTCTCACCTCAAGCCGCACCCCGTCCCCTTGACTGTCCGTCCTGACCTAACTCCCCACCTACACTCACCTTTACTGGCTCCATCCCCGTCTCTTTGACCTGTCTGTCTCCTCTCCACCTATCTTCTCCTCTATCCATTTTCTATCCACCTCCCCCTCTCTCCCTATTTATTTCAGAATCTCCTTCCCCTCCCCCATTTCTGAAGAAGGGTCTCGGCCCGAAACGTCAGCCTTCCTGCTCCTATGATGCTGCTTGGCCTGCTGTGTTCATCCAACTTTATACCTTGTCATCTCAGGAAATATTTTGTACTGTTTAAATTGTGAAAGTTTGAAGTGATTTTGAAAATTGTCAATGACCCCTCTCCCTTGTTTAGCACTCCTAATATATTCCTAAAACAGTTGTACCGAACAAAAATCACTTTCCCGTGACAACAGTGTAATAAAAATGTATCATATTTCTGTACTGTAATTGGCTGCCTTGAGTCTACCTGGTTCACACAACCATTTACTCAGACTAAGATGAGAACTCTTAATTACTTTTTACTTGTCTCTTCCCTGCACCCCACTGCCTCTAACACTCCTGCTCATTGCTCCCTTGCCTGAATCTCCTATTTACAACTTCCTGCCATGCACCTCACTCCCAGCTCCTCTCCCAAGCCCTTGCTCATAGAGAGGGAAGAGAGAATGCAAAAAGGAAGCAACAAGTGTCCGGGTGAGGAAAGTGGCCTTTTTTTAGTGAAAAAGAATATATGCTGTAACTACATTTAAATGAAAATGGAGGCAATACTATTTGTTGAATGTTCCTAATTTACAATGTGCTGTGAGAATATGTTTTAAAAGAAATGGGTGGGGGAGTGTGTGTGGGGGAGGGTGAAGGTACCTGTGTAATCATTTGGGTAAAACTGCTTCATTCCTCAAGCTCGAAAAGAGCAGATAAAAGCTCCGCTGCCCTGGGTATCACTATTCCAAGGGCTTTATAATCACTAAGTGCTACAAACTGCTAAGATGGCAAAAATCTTTAACATGCTTAATAAGTGGTTATTAGGAAAGTAGATCACTTTGCATTTTTTCATAGGAGCTGGAATACCAAAAATCACAACCTGCACAGTCTGGTGACAAGTTTGTCTCCGTAGTGAGTCAGTTTATCACTGTTGCAAGCTTCAGCTTCTCTGATGTGGAGGATCTGCTGTTGGATGCTAAAGATCTGGTAAATAATATGCAGTTTTTAACTTTTCTTTACATTTGTACCCCTTCAAATGTACTGGGTTAAAGTTTCCTGACAGTTAGGCCTTCCTGTAATCGTAAACTCCTCTCTTTGTTTTCTGGTTTTCTGTATGCCTGTCCCCGCCATGGACTTGCTGTTTTAGAGTTAGCATCATGTTCTTGGATAACTAATCTTACTGCTCTGACGCAGCTGTAGGGATTTGTGGCTTCTTAACTGGGAATGAACTGGTCAGTACTCAGCTCCACATGCAGGATGACTGAGATTGCCAACTACGAAGCAAAGTTTCAGATATACTTTCTTCTACTCTAGTGTTGTGATGTCCTAACGTGGGACAACACTGTATTACCATTACAGGTAACTTGTTTTAGAATTATGTAACTGGAGCCAGATATTTGCTGGAAGAGTCAGTATAAATAGAATAATTCATTTCATTTACTGTTTTCATATTCTGATATTATAATTAAAATTGCTATTTTTGGGCAAATTTTGCAGTGCTTAAACAGGAGAACAATTGATACATCAGGAGACTATTCTGTGACTGTTCTGTGACTGTACTGCAACTGCAAAACAAACACTTTAACTCAAGTTGAAAAATAACTTACTAAATGAATAAGACTTTATGACAACAGAACTGATTCAAAATGGTAACGTTTCACTGTTTGAATCCTGAGCATAGCACTTTTATTCCAGTTGACAAATAACGTATTCTTGGTCTCTGCTGCCAAACACTGTTTACTATGTTCATAATTCAATGACCATTGTGTTTTTGATGTGCTTTATTTTAGTATTTAGTTGTGCTGTAAATCTCTAAATCTGGATTGCCTGTTTGCATCCATAACTTATTTTAGGAAGTGAAAAGCTTCTGTCCTTCAATGGTGGGTCCTGTTGTCAATATTTAGTATCTAAACACAAATGTTCCTAACGTTGGCCATGTAGAAATTAGCTCAATAGTGAATATTTTTGACCACCTGGTGTTCTTGAGACTTTGTGGTTACACATCCTTTATTCAAATGCTGAGCTACATGCCTGGTTCCTGTTTTTAATAAAATGAATATGTTTGCCTCAGGACTATAAAGAAAAGTGTACAGATGGTACTAATAGTGAAACTGTATGATAAGAGGGGAATAACTAGATCAAAGCAACTTCATAAATTAATGTTTTACTAATAAAATGTTTTGTAAAGTTTTATGATCTAAAATGAAATCCTGAGCACTACGATGTGTACTGCTGTTTTTTTACTGCTGCTTTTACTAGAACTAATCAAATGAAGTACAGGGATGAGGTTGAACAGCAAGATTAGAGTCATAAGGGATAAAGAAACATACAAAAACAGGAAGAAGAGAACGCTGACCTAACATGATTGCACATCATTAATGTGCGAATCCTATTGTAGTAATTCTGTATGTGATGTGGTCTGACCCACATGTGACTCCAGACCCACAGCAATGTGATTGACACTTTACTGCTCCTGCAAAAGGTCTATTAAGGTACTTGTTTCAAGGACAATTAATCCTAGAGTGATAGAATCATAGAGCAGAGAAGAGGCCTTTCAGCCCACCAAATTTGTACCATTAAAGCTACACTAAATCTGCACTAATGTTTCATGTTTGTATTTTTTGAAACTATTTGAATGGTTTTAGATATTCCATATTGTTTGACCTCTAATATCCTGTTGATTATGTCTCAGTCGATGCATAATATCATGCTCTGGTATAAATAGAGCTTTGCTGGAAATGTACTATCAAAAACTCACAAGAGACCCACTTTGTCTCCCCATTCTAAAATGTGACACCAAATGCTATAATGGAATGCAGATTTCTGTCATGATTTATTGTCTCCAGCAAGAGATTATGCATTATGGGGCAATTCCCTGAAAAGGCAGGAGCACAAAAACTTATACGATTGGACAGAAAGTCAGTAGCATTCGATGATGTTTAGTATTGTTGCAAAGGAGGATTGTGAATACAAATTATGAAGGTAGAATTTGCAGTGTATCAAAAATGATTAGTGTCAAAAATTAGTCTGAAGGAAATATAGCCACTATTTCATGAAATGTGTGATTTATCCTATTGGAAGATTTTGTTATAAATATCTTGATCAGAAATAGTCACATCCTGTGTTGGCAGTTGGGACCTGGATAAATGTATCAGACTGCAGCTTGTTCGAAGTGAAAATCCACGTGAATAATGGAAAAACTTATTGTTTTTGTCATCAGTTAAATTTTCTGAACATACAACTAAACACGTACTAGGTGGTTTAACCAGTTTTGGCTACTGGAAAGTTATGTTCTTTGGTATTCATAAATGTGTTTTGTATTTACATATTGTAAATCTCTAATTTTCTGTTTTCCTAATCTGTCACTCTGCTTCTCCCAGTTTAATAAAGCTGTAAAGCGCTTTGGAGAAGAAACTAGCAAAATACAGCCCGATGAATTCTTTGGAATTTTTGATCAGTTCCTCCAAGCTTTTGCAGAAGCCAAACAGGAAAATGAAAACATGAGGAGGAGAAAGGAGGAGGAAGAAAGAAGGGCAAAAATGGAAGCACAGGTTAGTTGAATGTATTTCTCAACCACAGGCACTTCTGTTCTTGTTTTTCATTTTCTTGTGACAAATTCTCAAATGGTATCACATTTTCTGAAAAATTGGAATTGTTTGACTTTATATCTGGAAAAAATAGAAGTGGTACAAATAAATGTGTACTTCAAGTTTCATGTTTGTATTTTTGAAACTATTTGAATGGTTTTAGATATTCCATATTGTTTGACCTCTAATATCCTGTTGATTGTGTCTCAGTCGATGCATTATTATATTGCCTTTGACAACTTAGAATGCTGCAAAGTACTTTGAAGACTCTGTAGGAATATCAGAAACAAACTTATGCTCAACAAATGTACACAAACAACAGCATAGTTATGACCAGATTATCTGTTTGTGAGATGTTGATTGAATGATAAATATTGGTTTTAACACTGATAACTTCTGTAATTTTCTTTGAAACAGTGTTGTGGGACATTTTTCAATAGTGCTGTTAAATTGATAGTTACCAGATTTCAGTGCTTTGGAAACTATTTTCTTCATAGAGACTAGGCATAGAGCTTTGAGTGTGGTTGTTCTTTCCCATCTTATTGTTCATAAAATGTAAAACTTGGGCTAGGATATACCAAATATTTAAGTCCAAAAGATTGTTTGTACCATTAGAGCAGTGCAGCATTGTTCGTGATTAGACCATAAGACACAGGAGCAGAAATAGGCTATGCAGCCCATCAAGTCTGCTCTGCCATTCAATGGGATCACAGATCGTCTGATAATCCTCAACTCCGCTCTCCTGCCTTCTCCATAACTCTTGATTCCCTTATTGATTCTTTTCCATGTGTGTCTATTTCTTGTTTCTTATTGTAACTCATTACCAGTTTTATAAATCTGTTTTTGTTTGCTGTGTCCTTAAGGGTTACTTCTTTTTAATCTGTCCCCAAATCACTTTATAATACTTCATTTGCTGTGTAATATTCATAGGATCATCAGAAATGGGAGCTGATTAGGTCATTTGGCACATTAAGCTTGCTCTACCATTCAAGAATAATACGGCTGATCTGCTTGTGGCCTAGCTACCCTTTAAACTCTTGACTCCCATTTAAATCAAAACTCCATCTAATTCAGCCATGAATGTATGCAATGATCCGGTCTCCACTGCTGTCTATGAAAGAGAATTTCAAAGATGAACAACCCTCTGAGAAAAGAAATTGTTGCTCCTATCTTTCATAGTTGGGAGGTCTGTTGTTTTTAAGCAAGATCTTCCTATTTCTAGGAGATAGTAAGAACTGCACATGCTGGAGTCAGAGACAACACAGTATGGAGCTGGAGGAATAAAGCAGGTCAGGCAGCATCAGTCTCCAAGTCTACACTCAGTCTCACCGATGTAGAGGAGTTCTGACCCCACAACTAAAGATATTTCCATCCCCACCCCATCTGCCTTTCATAGGGACTGCTCTCTCTGGGACTCCCTCATCCGTTTCACACACCCCACTAACCCCACCACGCCCGGCACCTTTTCTATGCAAACGCAGGAAGTGATACACCTGTCCCTACACCTTCCCCTGACCCCCACCCCCCTCACCTCCATTCAAGGTCCAGTACAAATCTTTCATATCAGACAGGGGTTCACCTGTACATCCATCAGCTTGGTCTACTGTATTCACTGCTCCCGATGTAGTTGCCTCTACATCGGTGAGACCAAGCATAGATTCGGAGACGGTCTTGTAGAGCATCTGTGCTCTTTACGTGACAAACAACAACACCTTCTATTCTCCAACCATTTTAACTCCCCCTCCCACTCCTTTTTGGTGTCATGTCCATCCTGGGCCGTCTCCAGAGTCACAATGACCCGCAAACTGGAGGAGCAATACCTCCTATTTTGTCTCAGGAGCCGACAGCCTGATGGCCTTAACGTGGAATTCACCACTTTTTTAAAATCTCCCCACACCACCCACCCCCGGCCTCATTCCATGCCCAACCCTCCCCCTCATCCCTGCCTCCTTGACCTAATGCAACCTGTCCATCTTTTTTTCCCACCTATCCATCCCATCCATCCCACTGACCAATCCCCACCACTTCCTGCCTGCGCTCACCTATCACCATCCCACCTGCCTTCCCCAGCCCCACCCCTCCTTTCTCTACTTATTTCCCAGCTCCCTTCCCTCTCCCCATTTCTGAAGGCTCCCGACTCGAAAAGTCAACTTTCCTGCTCCTCTGCTGCCTGACCTGCTGTGTTTCTCCCACTCCACACTGTGTTGTCCCCCTGTTTCTAGGTTCCTCCGCAAGAGAAAACATTTCTCTGCTTCTACCCCATCACGTCCTCTCAGAATCTTGTATTTCGTTAAGATCACTTCTAATTTTTTAAACTTCAAGGATTTGAATTGAGGAGACTAAAACCATACCCAGTGCTCTAGGTTCATTCTCACCAATGCCCTGTACAATGGTAGTAAATCTTCCTATAAACTCTGGAGAGGCTAGAGATCTGATATAAAAACAAAGTGTGGAAAAAGGTCCAGCAACATTTGTGGAGAGAGAAACAGTTAACGTTTCAATTCAATATGACTCTACCTCAAAGAAGAAGAGACATTTTGAGCTCCAGCACTTCGTTTTTATCGGAAGACCTCCTGTCTTTTATATTCTATCTCCCTTGTGATAAAGGCCACCATTCGATTTTCCTTCCTAAATTGCTTGTTGTGCCTGCATGTTAACCTTTTGTGATTCGTGTATGTCAACACCTTCCTCCAGACTGCAGCATCCTACGTTACACTGCACATTCTGACTTTGTATCCATGTCACAACTTGCTTTCCTACCCTGTCATCAGCAAGTTTGCATACAATATTATGGAACTTTTCATCAGTTAATATAGATTGTGTTGTTACGGGTACCAGTGTTGGTACCTGATAAATTCACAATGTTTAGAGTTTGTCAACCTGAATATGATCCACCTATCCTGACTTGCTAGCAAACAGGAAACAGTCCTCATTCCATGCTAATATACCACCCGAGCACTTGTGCAATCATCTTTTTTATGTGGTACTTTTTAGTATTTGGATTTTCAAAAGACATATTTAATGGTTTCCTTTAGCCACAGCTCATTACATCTTCAAAGAACTCTCAAACATTTCAAGCAGGATTTTCCTTTCACAAAACCCTGTTGTCTCTGCCTAATTGTAATGATTTTCTAAATATCCTGCTACTACTACTTTGATGGATTCTAGCATTTTACTAATGACAGATGTTAGACTAACTTGCCTCATAGTATCCTGCTTTCTGTCTCCCTATCTTGAATAGCAGTTTTACATTTTGTGGCTTTCCAATCAACTGAGACCTTTCCAGACTCTGTGTTGAATTTTAGTACATTGCAATCATTGCATTCACACTGTCTGCAGCTACTTCCTGTCAAATTCTAGATTGCAGGCTCTTGCGTCCAGGGATCTTGACAGCTTCTGGTCCTGTTCGTTTTCCTCCTGCTATTTCTCTAGCAACTGTGATTTGTTTTTGCCTCATGTTTTTGTTCCATTCTAATCTTAGCAATATGAGAGCCCTTTAGACGAATGAAATAATGGAATCTATTAAAATACTACAAAAAAGGATGCTCCTTCCGGTTGAAACTTGCTACTTCTAAAACGTTTGTATGTTGGAATGTTTATATGAAGGCACTTATTGAGAGCAGGTACAATACTTTATAGGAATAGGAATGGATGATTTAAACCTTTTTTGAGCCTGTTCTACTATTCATTGAGTTCATAGCTGATCTGTGACCTGATTTCATGTCATTACCTTTATCTCCTATTCCTCACTGCTTTCTGATAACAATAATCTAATAATCTCAGATTTAACTTTAACAATTGAGCTAACATCAATTACTGTTCTGAAAACTAGTTCCAAGCTTCTTTTCTACCCTTTCCCAAGGTGTTTACTAGTTTCACTCCTGACAGTGGCAGCATTGTTGCAGAAGAAGTTGAGTTTAAGAGAATCGAGCAAGCTCAATGTGTTGCTTTAAAGCCAGACAGAATTATTGCAGAATTTGGAGTTCAGAATGTGTGGATCTGATGTGAAATTCATCTTTATCTAATGGAACAAAGGAGACTTTTTATTGGACAAGTGGATTTTGTAGCTGGGAGTTATTTTGATTTCTGATATTTACATGAAATTAAGTATTCAATTGCAATATTTGTAGCTGAAGGATTAGTAGCTGTGGATTATACTGTAACCCACTGGATGGTGTGCTATAAATTAAGCCCCACCATTCCTGCAGTTGTACCAAATGTTAAAAAATTATTTTATTATGGTCCACAGAGTACCCCAATTTATCTGACTTGCAGACCAATATTGATCAAAAACACAGACCAAGTTTTTGTACTAAACAAGAATTATTTCTTATAATTAGACAATAGCTACAGGAAAACAGATATAAACCATCTGCATGTGACACTACTAACTAAAACTGTAATCTGTTTACAAACTCTTCCATGCACACGTATACACACACGTGCTCATGCATGCAGATGTACACCGACAAACTATGAGGAAAATAGATGATTGGCGGAGGCAGAAACAAGTGGAAAATCAGCTCAGTAATTTTGCTTCCCAGTTCCTGTGTTGACATGATCCTTCTTCCACTAGTTGTGCCCTTGGTGTTTAATTGTCTTTCTCTAAAAGCATACACTGCTATGTAAGAAGTACATTCCTTGTATGATGTTTCTGATTGATCAATTCAGAAGTCCCAGCTCTCAACAACTGCAGAATTGGTAACTGGTTTTCAAGTTTAAACTGAGGCTTTAACTGCAGCGAACAGGCAACTTCTGGGGAGAACAACGCATACCCTCCTGTATCTTTCTCTTTGGAGCTGGAAACAAGTTACACAGACAGTCTGCTTAGCTGAGAACCAATTGGCTTTACTTGTAAACAGCTGGTCAACTCCTGATTGTGCACTTATTGTAGGAGCCCACAGCCACAAAAATAGAGTTTGCATTAAGTTCTGTATATGAAATTATGCAGTTATTTGGTAAACTCTCATCTTTAAAAACAGTTCCTTCTCATTGCACCCCACAGTTTTAGACATGGTTCTTACAATTACAATCTGTGGGTTAGTTACCCATCTTGTCATTGTGATTTGTATCAATAACATTTTACCTGTAATAAGATACATAATGACCAATTTGTGAAGGATCTTTTATAATTATCTAGATATTACATCCCTCTTCAGAGGGAGCATAAAGCGAGGTTGTAAGTTGCCAGTGTTTAATATATGAAACGGTCTTTTTTCCTCCACTTGAAACAATTTTTTGTCTTTCTCAAATTATTTTTCCTTCAGCTTAAAGAGCAACGTGAAAGAGAGCGCAAAGCAAAAAAGGCAAAAGAAGGCAGTGAAGAGGGAGGAGAGTTTGATGACCTGGTGTCAGCCCTACGTTCAGGAGAAGTCTTTGATAAAGATTTCAAGCTAAAACGCAACCGAAAGCGTGTCATTAGCCAAGTAGATGGTAGCCGAGAACGACCAGTAACAAAGCTCAACTATTAAGCCATTGCCTGTAGTGCAGAATCATGGCTGTGTAGCAGCCAGCTTGCACTTGCTGTCCTGTTGTGATTACACTGACTGATAATACTGCCGATTGGCCCTATTAATGGCTGCTGTTCTTCAAAGCGGACTCCCTATCCCTCTTTGTAACTGGATTTTGCATGCACCACACTTAATATAAGAGAACTTTGTTTATGTGGTGCTGAAGCACAGAAAACATCTGAGCATTCCTAGGATTCACGCCACTGATGAGCAGAACTTTGTTTTCATGATTTCATAATAAAAACATGCCCTTCCACAAATTTTCTGCTGTGTAAGCATTCCATCCAAGCTAAATGAAAAATTAAGCAACCTAATGGATTAAAGATGGTGCTGACGCAATTAGATTTATGGAGTTGATGATTACTTGGATTTGAACCTGAAGCTGGAGTATGCTGGGAAGATGGTGCAGACTAAGAACAATTGAAATGTGTATTGCTGAAGACCTGCAAACATCTGTGGCTTTTGACCTGGTTCCAAGGAATTGAGTAATTTCCCTTGATCACTTTTTAAAACAAATTCTTAGTTGGGAATTTTTTATTTTCAAAATTGTTTACTCAAAACTTTTTCTGACTGAAAATGAGTATGATCATGGGAATATGTTTATAGTATGTTGGTGATATCCGGATTTCCTTTGCTTTTATAAAAACATTCCAAAATTAATGGGGATGATAATGAGGGTTCTCTGAAGGGGCAATGTAACATTGAAGCTCTTTTCTTGCTGCTGGCAGCTCTACAGCAGGACCATAGCCAGACACAAAATATAATTGAAGCAGTTCTTATCAGTTATATTGGTTTGGGGATATGTGGGGAAAAGTAAGAATTTTGTTTAAAGGAGGGAAAAAACTGCGCTTGAAACTTGAATTAAAAAATGACTTTAGTAACCTCGAATCTAACTATAACGCAATTGCAGAATGAAAGTGGCTATTGTAAAAAGGACAGTGTGAATAATTCAGGAGAATCGAACTCTACAGCCTATTTATATTTGGACATATTTGGGAAGAGGTGTCAAGACATTATATGTATTCAAGTACTGTAACAAATTATTCAAATTTTGTAGCTGAATCATAAGGCATTAATTTGGTAGCAACTGATGAAGAGCCTTTCCATTCACTATATAGTGAATTGATCCCTTAACCAAAGTGCCTGCAAACAGGTTTGTGTTTATGAATAGGGCTCGCTTTCGTAAAGTTTGGTGATTCAGGATCTGATGTTTTGTTTTAAAAATGTGTGAACACTGTGCTGTTTAAACTATTGGCTAGGGGAAATAAGTGTTCTGATTTGGTCCTGTCAAGAGTGAGAACACTATAAAAGCTTAGGTCTGAGAGTGTGTGTGTGTGTGTGTGTGTGTGTGTGTGTGTATGTGTGTGTGTGTGTGTCAATGTAAACAACTGTGTCCACATAAGTGAACACCCGTCTTTCCTTACAGACTTCGAAATGCCCATTTTGCTTTCCTTTTCGAAATGGAAGTGTGAAAGCAATTCCATGTGCCACTATTAAAAAGTATTTTAGACTGGTGCTGGTTCCGGTAGAAGCTCATTGGTTTCTTGGGTTTATTTGACAACTGTTTTTAAAATGCCAAAAATGGTTAAAATATTTGTAAACAGGAATGTATACAAAGGATCTCATTTGTTGTTAATTTAGTGGGATGTCATTATAACATGAGCAATCACAAATGCCGTGTACCTTTTTTGACTTGTTAGATCCTAATGGTAAAATGCAATAAAGAAAAGTAGTTGACCAATTATTTTGTGTATCCTATCAGAAGGTGATGAATATTTGCAAAAGCTAATAACTCTACAAAGTGCATTAGACAGCAAATATTTGATCGGTTGCTATTTATGGAAATTGGCATTTTTTTAAAGCACAAGCAAATGTTTCATATACTCTGGATGTATTCGTTACTTCTACTTAACTGTGGACTAAAAAGACATTGAAGGTAATGTTATAACTTTAAAGAAATAGTGCATTACGGATACAAATCTTGTATACAGAAATTACACTTGTGCATTTCAAAAATATTTCAATTTTTCAGAAGACTAAAATCAATTTCAAGAAAATGTCAGAGGTTTTGCACAGTGCAGTAACCTAATGCTGACCAGCTGACTTCAATTATTGAAGAGTTTCTCTCCAGTAAGTCACCTGGCACTCTTAGGCATTTTACTACTGCTTACGAGCTTCCATCAAAATTCTCCTTCAAGGCTATGCTATCTGATGATATATCTGAAGTATTTTAATATAAAATTCTGAAATTAACTGTTTTGGAAACTAATAGCCATGTGTGTAAAGTTTTTTTTTTAAAAATTCTTTCACGGGATATGGGCGTCACTGGCTAGGTGGCATTTATTACCCAGATGGCAGTTCAGAGTCGACCATGTTGCTGTGGGTCTGGAGTCACATGTAGGCCAGACCAGGTAAGGATGGCAGTTTCCTTCCCTAAAGGACGTTAGTGAACCAGATAGGGTTTTTTCCAATAATCAGCAATGGATTTCTTTTTTGAATTCCAGTTCCTCCATCTGCCATGGCAGCATTCAAACCTGGGTTCCTAGCATGTTATCCAACGCATCATCCTCCGACACTTCCGCCATCTGCAGTCAGACCCCACCACCAAAGACGTCTTTCCCTCCCCACCCTTATCTGCCTTCCGGAGGGACCACTCCGTCCGCGACTCCCTTGTCCGCTCCACACTCCCCTCCAGCCCCACCACACCCGGCACTTTTCCTTGTAACTGCAGGAAGTGCTACACCTGCCCCCACACCACCTCCCTCACCCCAATCCCAGGCCCCAAGAAGACTTTCCACATCAGGCAGAGGTTCACCTGCACATCTGCCAATGTGGTATACTGCATCTGCTGTACCTGTTGTGGCTTCCTCTACATTGGGGAAACCAAGCGGAGGCTTGGGGACCGCTTTGCAGAACACCTACGTTCAGTTCGCAACAAACAACTGCACCTCCCAGTCGCGAACCATTTCAACTCCCCCTCCCATTCCTCAGATGACATGTCCATCCTTGGCCTCCTGCAATGCCACAGTGATGCCACCCGAAGGCTGCAGGAACAGCAAATCATATTCAGCCTGGGAACCCTGCAGCCCAATGGCATCAATGTGGATTTCACAAGCTTCAAAATCTCCCCTCCCCCAACCGCATTCCAAAACCAGCCCAGCTCATCTCCACCTCCCGAACCTGTTTTTCCTTTCACCTCAAGCCACACCCCCATCTCCTATCTACTAACATCATCCCGCCCTCTTGACCTGTCCGTCCTCCCTGGACTGACCTATCTCCTACCTACACTCACCTTTACTGGCTCCATCCCCGCCTCTTCGACTCGTCTGCCTCCTCTCCACCTATCCTCTCTTCTATCCATCCTCTATCCGCCTCCCCCTCTCTCCCTATTTGTTTCAGAACCCTCTTCCCCTCCCCCATTTCTGATGAAGGGTTTAGGCCCGAAACATCAAGTTTTCCTGCTCCTGTGATGCTGCTTGACCTGCTGTGTTCATCCAGCCCCATGCTTGTTACCTCTATTCCTAGCATGTTACTTGGGTCTCTGGATTAACAGTCCAGTGATAATACCACTAGGCTATTGCCTCCCCTACATAAAGTGAAGTTAAAGATATTGTGGTTACATGTTGAATTGAATCCTGATCCTACTTTAAACAAATGCATATAACTGCATAGAATGCGGTAAACGAGAAAGACCTGTATAGCAGTATTCATATCCTCAGAATGTCCCAAATTACTTTACAGCTCATGAAGTATTTGTGAAATGTAGAGGTTATAATTTAGGAATCACTGGGGCAATTTGCACAGAGCAAGTTCCCACAAACTATGTAAAAATTACCTGAAAATAATCATGTGTGTTTGATCAAGGTACAAATTTGATAGGTATAGTATACTGGGTAAATCTCCTTATTTCCTTTTTAACATTGTGCCTTGGGATCATTTGTATTTGAGTGAGCAAATAGGTCTTCAACTTAATAATTCATCTGAAAGATGATACCACTGATGGTACAGCGCTTCCTGTACTCCAGTAGAGTGACAGTGTAGATTTCTGTGCTCAAATCTCTGAAGTGAGACTTGAACCCACAAATTACTGGCTCAGATGTGTGTAGCCTACTGAGCCATGGCTGATGTTATGTTTGTCTATAATTGTGTTGAAACGCAGCTACTAATTAATTGGAAATAGTCATAAATACTTTTTATGCCATAGAGAAAACTGTGTGTGCTGGGAATGTTTTTCATTTGGAATTTGTTTGCATAATTCCTTTTAACAAACTTCATCTATTGAATGGCAGGCTTTAAGCTACAACTACAGGAACCTCTGTACAAACCCCTTATGCACTTGTGGAGAGACAAAAACAATGCTCCATGCTACCGAGGAGTGACCCCCACCCACCCATCCACCATCCACCATCCACCATCCACCACCCCCCACTCCAAAGAAAACCGGCTAAGTGGCAGACAAACATCTCAAACTCTGCAAATGAAGAGGTGCTCATTTGGCTTCAGGGATTTACATTTGTTAAATAAGTAAATTTGTGTAATTTTGCTTTTGGGAAACATTGGTCCATGACATTTTGTTGGAATCCTTGACCGTTATTGGTTTTGTTACTCAAGTTTAAATAGTTTGATTTCTTTAAGCATTGTAAGACTTGAACACAACTTGATAGACAAAATAAAATTGAGAGGGTTGTATGTTTATAAAGTGTGACAGCTTGAGGCCCAGGAATATGATTTTAATTTGTGCAGAACTAAGAATAAACTCAATATTAAGCTAATCCTTTCTCGAGTAATGAACCTCTGGAATGTGTTCACCAACTTCAGCGGTACTGCATCTTCACATCTTCAAGAAGGAACTTGGCTGAAGTAGATTGGATCTTAAGGGTCAGTGTTTAAACAGTTAATGCACGTGGCCAATAAGATCCTTGGGGCAGAATTTTTCCCAGCCCTTGAGCAGCATGGGGAATGCTTAAAAACATGGAAACATGTTAAGATTGAAGAAGATTTGAATCTTAACACGGAAAAATTCAAATTTTCCCCTTAAGGTTTCAGTGATGAGTTCAGAATCTACTGATAAGTGATGAATGCTTTATTTCCATGCATTTGCGTTTCATCTAATCTCTCCTCATTTCTTTGTGGTTTGTGATTCTCTCTTCCTTTCTCAAAACCAGACGGTGATGATTCCTGTCTTGAAAGTCAGTGATTACCAATTGATGGAGCTCACCACTTGCTTTTGAGGGCCTCAGTTTTAAAGTCCATTCACCAACATGTCAATGCATGCTGTTTGAGCAATGCCTGTCCCCTCCCTGTGTCTATGGAAGTTGACATCAAAACAGTAGCCTCGTCACATTGCATAATGCACTTCGCCCTTGCACTTAAGCTCGTGAATACCTTGCCTTTCAGGGCTCCAGGTCATTCTTGCCATGGGGACAAACCTATCTCCTGAATCTGTATGGGATATGTCTTGTACGTTCTAGCTTGCTTTCTTATTACTCACTCAGTGTGCAACTCTCAGCATCTCAGGCTTGCATTTGTCTTTAGCATGCAGATTGGAAGCTTGTCATGCTTGGCAACACCAAGCAGAGGCTGGACACATCAGTCTGCAACACCGTGCTACATCAATGCCACACTGACAAAATTATGACAGCAGCTTACACAGCAATAACACAGTACTTCAATCAAATGGTCTGTTCTCAGTCAGAGGGGCCTACCTTGATGTAGTCAAGAGGATTGAGGTGAGTCACGGTATCATGAGTCAGTAAAGGGGCTTCCACAGGGGCTTGGTCATGATCGCTCTGTGGATTATTGTCTCTGCTGCCTGGCGATTGGGACATGCTTAGACCTGCAGGTCAAGTCCAACCAGTCCAGGGATTAGAGGTATGTCTCACACATACACAAATTGTTGGAGGATCTGAGCAGGTCTATGGAGAGAAAACGTTTTAATGACATGAGTCCGGTGACTGTTGTTCAGAAGTTCTGAAGAACTGTGGAGACACCACTCCAGTGGCTAGATTGTGCATAGTTTGGAATGTTCTCTCAAGTCCATCAGGGGATTGGGCGCTGGCTAATCCATTTGAGTAATAATAGGAGCCTTATTAGAAGCCAGTCCATTGTGCGTTAGGAAAAGTGGGAATCTCAAATTTGGACAGGGACTGCATGAGAGGATAATGATAATGAAATTCATATACAAGAATGGAATATGGTTGAGCACAGGAGTGTCCGGGATCCTATGTGAGACATGTATGTTTGCAGGTCACAGCCACTCTGGCTCCAAGGAAGGTTGCAAAATGCTGCTGTAGCAAAGCCATGGATTGAGACACTGGGGATATGCACAATCAGATAAAAGGATTTGATGGGAAAGTGGGGACTTGAAAGCAGATAGGTTTGATGGAATAAGAAGAGTTGGGGACATCACCAAACCATGAATAAGTGTGCACTTCCATGTAAAACAGATGAGAATAAACTTCTCTTCTGGACATGTGTACGTTTATAAATGATCACACCACAAGGTGACTGTAAATGTGGTATAACGGGAGGCCAGGGCCTATCACAATACTTTTGGCCTCAGAGCTCTCTGCATTAAACTGCAGTGTATTTGTGAAAGTAAAGCTAACAGCTACTCCTATGTGGGAAGCTTTTCAAAAATGAACAATACTTTTATTACAACCTTTATCAATTTTGTATGAAGAGACTACTTAATTCCGATGTGGAGGATGAGGTGGGTGAGAGCCATTAATTGGACTTGCAGCATGCAATAGACAGGGTTGTAAGCCAATATCCTCAGTGATCTTACTGTGTAGAGTAGGTGTTGTATAATAGTGGGGAGATGATGGTCTAGCGGTATTATTGCTACCTAGGCCTCTGGATTAATAGGCTCATATTCTGGGGATCCAAGCTCAAATCCCAGTATGGCAGATGATGGAAATTGAATTCAATAAGGAAAGTCTGGAATTAGAGTCTAATGATGACCATGAACCCGTTGTTGAATGTCAGAAACACCCATCTGGTTCACTAATGTCCTTTAGGGAAGGAAATGTGCCATTTTTACCAGGACTTGTCTACATGTGACTCCAGACCCACTGCAATGTTGCTGACTCTTAAATGCTGTTTGGGCAATTAAAGGTGGGCCAACCAGCTATCCACACATCCTGTGAATGAATTGTTAAAGAAAAGGATGCACCTGTCCTTGACAGAAGAACATTGACATTCTTCCTGCGTTGCTTGGCATTTTATTTTGTCTAGAGAAAAGCAACTGACCTGGCTGCTATCTGGGTCTGGCCTGGTGTGGGTCTAGTGATGTGGCATTCTTTTAAGGGTAGAGGATGGATCGCTTCTCCCCATCCCTACCACCAGCTCTTCAATGTTTCTGTCTGAAAGCTCAGTCACGTACTGTGCAAGGACAGTCCAGCATCATAATGTGGAAGGCAGTTCCTGACTTGCAGCAAATGAAGGGGTTTCAATACTAAGTATGGTACCAGTGACATAAAGGGCGAGTGTTGAGCACTGCTGCCTCTGCTATGAGACTGCAAAAGATGTGTTCCATAGGGCTTGAATGAGGTGAGCAGAAAATAGTGAGGAAAAAAATCACCATGAGCCACAATGGAACAGTTAAGCCCTTGGACTGGTTTTGATCACACGTGGGTGAGTAGTACTTGTTACCCTGCACCTTGTTATTTAATTCCTCTTGAAAATTTGGTACTGACAAGGACTTAAGCAAAGTGTCTAGTAAGTAGATCACAAGTGCAGTAGGTAATTTTGACAATTTCTAACGTGTAACAATGCCTCTTGATTTCTGAAATCTGAGTTTAAATCTAGCCTAGACTAATGGAATACATTTCTTTGTGAAGGACCAATGTGAAATGAACTTCTCAACTGGTTTGCTAATTAGTCAGTTAACAAGCTGCTGTTATTGTTTGTGTATGGTATGTTTAGGGAGAGTTTCAATATTATCCGGATAATATACTGCAACATAAATGTATCATGCCATGTCAGAATGAAGTTTTTAGATATGTTATATTTTTGGAGCATTTAAACAAAATGTAGCTTAGTTGGCCAAAAATAATCTAATTTAGGAAATGCAGCTTTGAAATTATTTCAATGCTTGCTTTAGCTGCAGTTACAAAGATGATGCGTTCAGTCTTAAATCAATATTTCAAACACAGTTAATTTGACAATGTACTTTCTACAGAAAACTCTGAAATCTGAGGACTGGCCAAAAAGTGCATTTCATTTTAAGGTTTCTTAATTTTCAATTGTTCTTTAATTCACGTAAAGAGAGCACAGCCGAAATGTAAAATTTCCTGATGCATGTCCTTTCTTGAATGGTACTTTCCTTTTGATGTGACCTTCACTTCCTGTTTTCTACATAAGCATTTTTGTGCAGTCATCAACTTGTCATCACTATTACTTTGGTTCCAGAATTTAACTTGACTACTTCATCCCAAATTTTTCATTCCAACTGTTAATGTAGCAAGGCTACATGATTGTATGGACTATGTATATTTTTGGCTTAACTTATTTTCATAATTTATTTGCAAAGTAATCTTTTCACAGTGCACCAAAAAGTTGATAGTTACTGAACTACTATATAACCAAGCCCTTATCTATTTCAGTTTTCACCATTAGATTCAAATGTTTCGTTTGGTCCTTTTTATTATCTGAATTGAGTCTAAGACATGTCAATTTTTATAGAAGTTAGTTTACCTCCAAAAATTTTATTTGGTTGTTTAGTTCCCAATTTTTTTCAATTATCAACTAAGACCTGGGCTGGCCCTGGGAAGATGACTTGCAACAACTCTGGTTCGATGGTCTTGCAATGACTGAATCCAATATGTGATCTACAGACTCTGCCACATATAGGACATGTGCTGTTTGAGGGATTGAGTATATAAGATTTTGGAGGTTTGTGTGCTCTACATTGCTCACTTTTGCATGCACCAGATGACAGGTCTGTGATCTGTACCCTCCCAAATAAACTTTATCTGTTATCTTGATCTGTTGTGGCCTGTCGTAAGCCAGGGTCTTCTATGAGCCAGTAAAGATGTTTAATCTCTTCAGGGATGCTTTGAGAACTAGTTACAAGTAGCTCTGCCATAACACGTGATAACGAGGTGTAGAACTGGATGAATACAGCAGGCCAAGCAGCAGCATAGGAGCAGGAAAGCTTGACGTTTCGCGCCTAGATCCTTCATCAGAAATGGGGGAGGGGAAGAGGGTTCTGAAATAAATAGGGAGAGAGGGGGAGGCGGATAGAAGATGGATAGAGGAGAAGATAGGTGGAAATGAGGCAGATAAGTCAAAGAGGCGGGGATGGAGCCAGTAAAGGTGTGTGTAGGTAGGGAGGAGATAGGTCAGTCCAGGAAGGACGGACAGGTCAAGGGGGTGGGATGAGGTTAGTAGGTAGGAAATGGGGGTGTGGCTTGAGGTGGGAGGAGAGGATAGGTGAGAGGACGAACAGGTTAGAGAGGCGGGGACGAGCTGGGCTGGTTTTGGGAAGTGGTTGGGGGAGGGGAGATTTTTGAAGCTTGTGAAATCCACATTGATACCATTGGGCTGCAGGGTTCCCAAGCAGAACATGAGTTGCCGTTCCTGCAACCTTCGGGTGGCATCGTTGTGGCACTGCAGGAGGCCCAGGATGGATATGTTGTCTGAGGAATGGGAGGGGGAGTTGAAATGGTTCGTGACTGGGAGGTGCAGTTGTTTATTGCGAACCGAGCGCAGGTGTTCCCGCTTCCCAAAACCAGCCCAGCTTGTCCCCGCCTCCTTAACCTGTTCTTCCATTCACCTATCACCCCCCCGCCCCACCTCAAGCCGCATCCCCATTTCCTACCTATTAACCTCATCCCACCCCCTTGACCTGTCTGTTCTCCCTGGACAGACCTATCTCCTCCCTACCTCCCCACCTACACTCACCTTTTACTGGTTCCATCCCCGCCTCTTTGACTTGTTTGTCTCCTCCGCCTATCCTCTCCTCTCTATCCATTTCTATCCGCCTTCCCCTCTCTCCCTATTTATTTCAGAACCCTCTTTTCCTCCCCCATTTCTGAAGAAGGGTCTAGGCCCGAAACGTCAAGCTTTCCTGCTGCTATGATACTGCTTGGCCTGCTGTGTTCATCCAGCTCCACACCTTGTTATCTTGGATTCTCCAGCATCTGCAGTTCCTATTATCTCTGCCATAACATGTTTTGTTAATGCAAATTGGCTGTAATGTGATTGATGAATAGTGGACGCTGTTCAGATAAAGCAAACTTTCTGCTGTACAGGTATAGTGATTTCCCTACAACGTGATTTTTGATGGTGATTTTCTATAGCACTAGGTCAGGCAAGAATGCAACTATTGCGCTAGAGGAGAACTACCTGTACTGAGTAGAGTATTTGCTCTGGGAGTCTGGTGTCAAGCATACAAACACCCCATCTCACCCAGCGGAACTCATTTTGGATGATTACTGCCTTGATGCTGGGCATGTTGGCTTGGAAGAGGAAGTTACTGTTTGGTAGGCTATGTCTTACCACCAGATTTGGAGGATCTTTATGGAAATACCACTTTAAGGTGTCTGCTGTAGGTTATCCAAGTCTTTTCAAGCATAAAGAAATTTGGGTGGGCATGACTGTGTGGTAAACTATTACCTTTAGTTATAACTTTGAAATCTGAATCTCAATTTTTTTATATTCTCAGCTGGCAAACCTTGAAGGAAATTTGCAATTCACTTAAATGGAGAAATCTACTAGCAGAATATGGGTGCTTCCCGTTTTATCTCACTGGTTCACAACAGTTTACTAAATTGAGGAATGAAATTTTGTCTTGGAATTTCAACTGCTTAAAGGGCATGAAAGTATTGAACTGCAGTGATTGTGGATGCTTAGTTTTTATTTAGGGTTTATTTTCTAATGCAAATGAAAATGGAATTGTTCGTGGCCACTCTGACCATTTTATTTGGTTTGCTTAGATATGTGGCCTACAGTAACTCGGACCTTTTTCAGACACTGATATACAGAGAGAAAATATTGAGACTGTGTCTTGAATTGCCAGTAGCATCAATAAGCTTTTAAATGACCCTGTTGATCTGGGACTTGGGAATGTTGTACCTTGATAAATTTCAAACGCTTGGGCAGAATGAAGGAAATTTTTAATGCAACTAATTGTTTACAATCCATATATGGCTTCCATTTTAATACAGTGGTGTAAAAAAGAGGTCTAACATGTTCCTACCATTAACATTTTAATTTTTCCTGTTGTAAGAAAAATGAATGAACAACAGATAAAAGTATATTAATTCACTGGTTGATGCTATATTGTACTGAGCGCTATACATTATAGGCGAAGCCACCTTTGTGTAAACATTTTGGGAATTTGGTTAATAATGAAAATCAGGCCTTGATTCCATGGTAAATAAAAGCTAATGTTTGATTCCAAGCTCCCTAAGTCCTTAATTGTGTTGTTGCATCCCAAATCTGTTCCCATCTTTACTGGGAGATAGCAAGAACTGGAGATGCTGGAAGTCAGAGTTGATACAAGAGGAGGAACACAGCAGGTCAGGCAGCATCAGAGAAGCGGGAGAGTCAGTGTTTTGGGTCGAGAACATTGGCCTGAAATGTCAACTTTCCTGCTTCTCAGAGGCTACCTGACCTGCTGTGTTCCTCCAGCTCACACTGTATCAACCCATTTTTGGAATTTGTATGATTGGGGTCAGCCAGGTGGACCTCAGAATGAGTTTCCTGGTTGGACCAGATTAACAGCTGCAATCAGGGATCTCTGGCTGACAGGTATAAATAGGAGCCTCTCTGAGGAAGCTGGATCAGTGTCAAGGACTCTCCATGTGTAAATAAAGGGTGACTTATGATTGGATACCTGCCTCAGTGGAGTTATTTCAGAATTCTCTTACTTTTTAAATTGCTTCTTTCATAGCGCCAAAACCAGTAGGAAGTCCTCAGGGTGGTGTCTTAGGGTCAACCATCTTCAACGGTTTTAGTAATGACTTTCCTTCATCATAAGATAAGAATTTGGGATGTTTGTGGGATAATCGCACAATATTTAGCACATTTGTGACTCCCCAGATACCAAAATAGTCCATATCCAAATGCAGCCAAGCCCTGGACAGTAGCTAAGTTTGGGGCTGACAAATAGCAAGTCACATTTTTGCCTCACAGTTTCAATGTCATCGCCATCAACTCTTACCATTCATGGCATTAACTTTGCTGAATTCCCCACTGTCAGCATCCTGAACGTTACCCTTGACCAGAAACTGGGTGCAAGAGCAGTTCAGACATGAAATCCTATGGTGACCAACTCCACTCCTGGATCCTCAAAGTCCATCCTCTATTGACAAGGCATGAATCGGAGGTGTGATTAAGATACTCCCCACTTGTCCAGTCGAATGTAACTCCAGCGACATCGAAGAGGCTTAACATCATCCAAGACAAAGCAGTCTGCTTGATTAGTGCCACATGCGCAAACATTCAGTCCCTCTGACACCAATGCTCAGTGTGTACTATGTACAAGAGGCACAGTAGAAAGTCAGTTAGGTTCTTTTAGACAGCAATTTCCAACCCACAGTTGGTATTATTGAGAAAGGCAAGGTCAGCATATACACAAAACACTACCACCTGCAGTGGTCCTTCAAGCCATATCTAATGATGATTTGGAAATCTGTTGCTGGGTCAAAATCTAGACACCACCTCCCTTTTTTAAAAAAAAGTTGTAGACCTACCTATACCAAACAGACTGCAGTGATTCAAGAGGGCAGCTTGCTAATTCCTCAAGGCCAGCGAGGGCGCAGAAATAAATGTTGACCAGCAAGTGATACCCATACTCCCATCTATGGATTTAAAAAAAAAACTACACAAGTGTTCTTTTCCTTTATTCATTCATGGAATGAGGGCGTCGCTGACTGGGCAGCATTCATTGCCCAGCCCTAACTACCCAGGCAATTTGGCCCATTCACCACACCCTCATGCTATCCGAGCAACCCTGCATTTCCCCTGGCTTTCTGAAAATGCATCAGTTTGGGGAGGAGGTTCATAATAAATGAACAGTAGATGGTTGTTTACTTCAGCAATGTGTTTTATTTGAGTTGATTCTTGTTAATTATTATATTGTGCAGACACAATGAAATGAGTATGGAAAGTAGGGTTGAACTCTGAGTTTAGCATAGAATGAAGTATAAATATCCACTTCAAAAGTAGGCAGGTGATGATTCTTCAACTCCAGAAATCCTGGATCTATTATCTTTTGAGGAGGCTAATGACAATCTAATGCAATGGTGGTGTGGAGAGGAGAAGAATACTATCTCGCATATCGTGTGGACAGGGTGCTGATTGGTTAAGCCATGATTAGGATGCTGAAAGAATGGTTAGCTGTCAATTTTTAATTCTCAGAGCAGATCCTGATTGATCGGTGTATTGCGATGGAGATGTAGCAGAGCTTGGCTGTCTTAGCAACCGCTTTTTATGGAAAAACGTGCAGAGTATGTACAAATTCCTTTTGCTGACATAAAATGACGTCCTGTGCATAGCTGCTTGAACATGCATAAACATCACACTGCAGGACTGACTGCTGAATTTCAATTGATTTCTGGTGTAATTCTTAGCACGGTCTGGATTATTTTCTAAATGTTTTCAATTGCAAGATCGCCTCAAACGATTGGTTTATTGTTCTGAGGCTTGCAAGCACGGAGTCGTAGATTTCTGTTGTACTGAAAAAGACCTTTAAGCCCATTGCAACTACGCAGTCAACCACCTAACTATTCTAATCCTAGCACTTGGCCCATCTTGGCATGGTAAGTGTACGTTTAAATACTTTTTAAATGTTATGCAGATTTCTGTCTCTATTGCCCTTACGGGCAGTGAGTTCCAAATTCCCACCACCCTCCAGGTGAAACAACCTTTCCTCACATCCCCTCTAAACCTCCTGCTCCTCATATTTCTATCAATCTATGTCCCTGGTCATTGATCCTTCCACTGAGGGGAAAAGTTCCTTCCTGTCTATGCCCCTTAAAATTTAATACATCTCAGTCAAGCTCCCCTCTCTGTCTCCTCTGCTCCGAGGAAAACAAACCTAGGCAGTCCAAACTCTGTTCATAACTAAATCTCGTCTCTATCCTCGCCAGTGCAATCACACATCTCCTAGAATGTGAATCCTAGAGCTATGCACAATACTCTAGCACTGGCCTAACCAACCTTTCGTACAGTTCCAGCATAATCTTGCTGTCCTTAAAAGCTCTGCCTTGGCTAATGAAGTCAAATATACTATATGATCTCTTTAACCAATTTATCTATCTGTCCTGCTACCTTAAGGCCCCCTTTTGTTCCTGTTTGCCAAAGCCTACCATTCATTCATATTTTGTCTTCCCTAAGTGCATTACCTCACACTTATCTGGTTTGAATTCCGTTCGCGACAACAAGCATGGGGCTGGATGAACACAGCAGGCCAAGCAGCA
>JAHRHZ010000133.1:35737775-35792672 GCA_024137785.1 Ginglymostoma cirratum | reverse complement strand
ATGGCATCAATGTGGATTTCACAAGCTTCAAAATCTCCCCTCCCCCAACCGCATCCCAAAACCAGCCCAGCTCATCTCCACCTCCCTAACCTGTTTTTCCTCTCACCCCAAGCCACACCCCCATCTCCTATCTACTAACATCATCCCGCCCCCTTGACCTGTCCGTCCTCCCTGGACTGACCTATTTCCTCCCTACCGCCCTCCCTGCACTCACCTTTACTGGCTCCATCCCCGCCTCTTCGACTTGTCTGCCTCCTCTCCACCTATCCTCTCCTCTATCCATCCTCTATCCGCCTCCCCCTCTCTCCCTATTTATTTCAGAACCCTCTTCCCCTCCCCCATTTCTGATGAAGGGTTTAGGCCCGAAACGTCAAGTTTTCCTGCTCCTGTGATGCTGCTTGACCTGCTGTGTTCATCCAGCCCCATGCTTGTTATCTCAGATTCTCCAGCATCTGCAGTACCTTTTATCTCTCTCCATGAATGCTGCTGGACCCACTGAGCTTCCCCAGCATTGTATTTTGGTCAAAGAAAGCTGGATAGTTGAATTTGATGAGTTCACAAGCAAGCTGAAGAGATACAGAGAATAGATCCAGAAGCTGAGAATAAGCAAAGGTATAGTTGCTGCAGTTCTTTGTGTTATTTGAAGATAATATTGGATCTACATCATCGAGGCTAAGTTGAGGAGTTTGAGGATGGTGTACCATTTGTGCTAATGACCGTAACCATGAAACCGTTCACTGCAGTCAGCTGGGGATCAAGCTACATTCTAGAAGCAGAGCAGCTGAAATTCTTTGTGAGGCAGAGCATTGAAGAACTGAGTGTAATGCCTTTGTATTGTGTGACCTGCCAAGCAGTTTATAATATCTACCTTAGTTGTATCTACCATTTAATGTTTAACAGCGATAATTTGCTTGTTAATTTGAGGAGGCGATGTAAGATATTACATAGGGTTTGTTTTGTTTGATTCATGTATAGTAAATATTCTTCTATTTTAAACCGTGGACATTTTTGGCTTTTTTTTTCTAGTCAGTAACTAGGATTTTGGTTCATTTTTAAAAAGAAAGTTACTGGTGTATATTGAGATGTAATAGTAAAGTGGTGGGATTCTAGGCTTGGTACTGCAATAGTCAACTGATTTGTGCTTCCTAGGACTCTCTGCAAATGTCTTAAAGGGATCCCAGATTGGAGACTTCAGCATGCCTTCTCTACGCCTCTATGGATATCACTGCGTTTGAGGTGTCATTCTTACAGCCACCATTGAAAGATCCAGCTGAAAGTACAGAACAGTACATGTGCCCTATGATCTGTACAGGCAGCAATGGTGTGTGCAGTGTCAGCACTGATGGGAAGATCATGTCCACTTGCAGCCTTATTGCACAGGACCTGGCAAGGGCAAAACATTCAACAGACATTGCAACACTTTGCAAGGTTACATCTGAATTAACTGATAAACAATGTGGACGGTTGCAGCAATAAGACAGCAAAGTCTATAAACTGGCAAGGAATGTTTTCGTTGATAATTAAATAACAGACTTTGGAAAGAAAATCATATAAAACAACTTGATGCCTCTTGTGGTGCAATGGCAGTGTCTCTACCTCTGGGCTAGCAGGCCTGAGTTCCAGTCACACCAGCTCCAGAGGATTGACATAACATACCAGAACAGGTTGATTTTAAAAATTGTTACTTAAGACAAGTCATTCTACAAAGGTGTTAAGGAGATACATGAGCATTATCAGACCATGTATTGGAGGATGAGAACTTTTCATAGAATTATAGAATTTGCTTTCTGTCCTCACACAGACACAGAGTCATTGTTTGAATTGGCTTACGGCTCCTAGATTATTTGTCTAGGAGACATTACCAGTGTGTGACAGGGTGTGGAGAAGGCAGCACATTGCATGTTACAGGAAGTGCAGACAAAATGATTCTGAGGACTCTGCACCAATGAGGTTGGGTTATGAGGGGAGAAGGAAATCAAATAGTGACCTTGGAGGCGGGTCTTGAAGGGGAATACACAGTATAAGGGAACATTCCAGACCAACTGAAGTTGTTTTGCCTAAATGTAAGCAATCCATTGGATTCTTCTGATGGAGTCATGGAAATGGTTCATTTTGTGTTTACAAATGTAAATGTTTGCTATGAAAAGATAACTAGACGTGTTAGAGCATAAGATATAACAGCAGAAATAGGTCATTGAGTCTGCTCCACCATTCAAACGTGGCAGAAGTTGCTCAACCCATTCTCCTGCCTTCTCCCCATAACCCTTTGATTCCCTTGCGAATTGAGAACATAGCTATCTCTGTCATAAGTACCCTCAATGACTTGGCCTCCCCAGCCTTCTGCAGCAATGAGTTCCACAGATTCACCACCCCCTGGCTGAAGAAATTGCTCTTCATCTCTGTTCTAGAGGGTTGTCTCTTTACCCTGAGCCTGTGCCCTTGGGTCCTAGTCTTTCCTAACAGTGGAAACATCTTCACCACGTCCACACTATCCAAGCCCCTCAGTATTCTATAAGTTTCAATTAGTTCCCCATCATCCTTCTAAACTCCATTTAGTACAGACCTAGAGTCTTCAAATGCACCTCATATGATAAACCCTTCATCCCAGGATCATTGTTTAAATCTCCTCTGGATCCCCTCCAAGGCCAGCACATTCTTTCTCAGATATAGGGCTTAAAGTTGCTCACAATATTCCAAATGCGATCAGACAAGAGCCTTATACAGCCTCAGCAATGCTTTTCTGATCTTGTATTCTAGCCCTATTGATATGATTTCAAACATAGCATTTGCCTTCCTAACTGCCAACTGAATCTGCAGGTAAACCTTTGAGAGAATCCTGAACTAGGACTCCTCAGTTCCTTTGTGCTTCATATTTCCAAATTCTTCCCCGGTTTAGAAAATATTCTATGCCTCTATATATTCTTCCAACCAAAGTGCATAATCTCACACTTTCTCACATTATATTTTGATCTGTCACTCTTTGCCCGCTCTCCTAGTCTGTCCAAGTCCTTCTGCAGACTTCCCACTTCCTCAACACTACCTGTCCCTCCACCTAATTTTGTGTCACCTGCACACCTCGCGACAATGCCCTCCATTCCGTTGTCCAGATCATTAACATTTAACATGAATAGTCATGATCCCAACACTGACCCATGTGGAACTCTACTAGCCACTTACTAACATCTTGAAAAAGAGCCCATTATCCACACTGTCTGCCTTGTGCCAGTCAGCTAATCCTTCCTCCAGGCCAGTACTTTGGCCCAAATACCACGGGCTCTTATTTAGCAACCTCAAAGATGCCCAAACGAGGCTGTTTCCTGGATTCTTATCAAATTATCTAAATTTCTGGTGAAAACCCTGCGGAATAAAGCTTGAATACGTTTTTCACCTAGATGTCACTGCTTGCCAATTAACTGGTTTGTTTTATTTGAATTAGGCTTGAACTGAAACAGAAACATGCTGGGGTAATTTTAACCATTTCTGGTGGGTGTATCAGTTTCAAGAGAAGCATTAAATTGATAAAAATGCGATATCAAATTCTCACTAATGTAGCCAGTGCTAGCTGAACTTCAGAGAATTTTGTCTGAGTAACAATGTGCAGAGACAAAACAGTGATGATTTAGGTGTACAGATGTCTTTGTGCCTTAGGTCTTGCCATTGATTAATGATAAAGGGCTGACTTTTATAACAATGGTTGAGAAAACCAATGGTTAAATGGTAGTAGGAGCTGCCAGGTTCAGCTGGTTACATTCTGGAGTTTCGAAGAAGGAAGATATTGAACTCAATGCTGTTTCTCTCTCTACACATGCTGCTGAGATTCAGCAGCATTTTGTGCTTATAGTCTGGCTGATTTGCATATTTTTCCAGCACTCCTTGTGAGCAAAAATGTTCCTGCTGGCCCTCCAATAACCAGTTGCAGTTTATTTGCAGACCCCACCGGAGCAATCTCGTCCTTCTGTAACCTCCCTCCCCACCACCTTACCCTGGTCATCGGCATTTACCTGTCCTCTTGGACACCCATTCCACCACCCCCCCCCCCTCAAAATTGCACCCCTTGTCCCTGACACAAACTGTTGCTGTAAATACTTATCCCCAGAAAATGATCCTTTTTTTTATATTCATGTTGTGGGATGTGGCTGTCACTGGCTGGCCAGCATTTCTTGCCCATCCCTAGTTGCCCTTGAGAAGATGGTGGCAAGCTGTTTTCTTAAATTGCTGCAGTCCTCCTGCTGTAGGTTGACCCACAGGGAATTCATCCATGGATGATGAATGTATTAATTAGGATATTTGCAGTTATGTACTAATACAAATGTCTTAATTAGTTATTATTCTCACTGTTTGCATTTACTTGTATAATTTACCTTTTAATTCCCTTCCTATTTTTTTCTCAAATTTAATAGAATTATTCTCCTTTTGTGCTTTTTGGTCATGCAACGTAGGATTCATTTTAGTCTTTAAGCACCAGTGAATGCATTTTTTAAAATGATAGGGTAATCTTTTTGTGGCAAGTTTTGACTTTTTTTGCTCAAATTAAATATAATTAAAATACCTGTGTGTCTTGATAAGACAAACTATCCATACCTACAACTGGAGAAGAGATTTGTACTGAGGTAAAAGATTGCAGGGGTGTATGTGAGAGAAGGAAGCCCAGGCCAGATTTGCATAGAGGCAGATAATAGAGGATTGGAAGTAAATGCAATTATGCGAGATTAAAGTTTGGAGGGAATTGAGATAATGAAAAGGAGCTGCCTCTAAATTATGGTCTGATTAATTCGTGGAGTCATATGTAAACATGAACTCTTAGTGCATTTGGCCTAGGGACCAGGACATACATTGAACTCTGTTCAGCCCAGGATATCAGGGTTCAATGTATAAATTGACTATGAATTATTGGGAGATTCTGAATCTCATATGGAGCATGCTGGGACGTCTGATTGACCAGCAGTTTTAGGGTCAATTGGAAAAATGAGTTTGTGATTTCCTTTCTGACTTTTGAAATTAATACCTAGTGTGTGATAGGAAATTTCCATTGGCTGAAAGAAGCTTTGTGCAGTATGATAGTGGGAAAATGCAAACTGGAAAGCAGAAAAGAGGAGAATATGCAATTACACAGTGGGGGGAAAATACTTGATCTGTGTTCACACAAACAGGTAGGTTGATTGTCATAAACTATCATCAACGATCATCAAGGCATTCTAACAAAACTGGAATCAATGGGTATCAGGGGACAAACTCCCTGCTGGTTGGAGTCCTACCTGCCACATAGGAAGATGGTTGTGGTTGTTGGAGGTCAGTCATCTCTGCTCCAGGATCTCTCTGCAGGAGTACCTCTAGTGTTCTAGGATGAACTATTTTCAGCTGCTTCATTAATGACCTTCCCTCCATCATAAGGTCAGAAGCGAGGTGTTCGTTGATGATTTTGTAATATTTACCACCCTGTGTGACTCCTCAGATACTGAAGCAGTCCATGTTCAAATGCAATAAGATCTGGATAATATCCAGGTTTGGGCTGACAATCTGATTACCATCCCTTGATATCAAATAGTGTTACCATCACTAAATTCCCCAATATCAACATCCTGGGTGTTATTATTGATTAGAAACTCAACTGGACTTGTCACATAAACACAAGGGCTACCACAACAAAATAGAGGTTAACACCACGGTGAGTAACTCACCTCCTGACTCCCCAAGGTTTGTCCATCATCAGTAAGGCACAAGTCAGGAGTGTGAAGGAATATTCCAGACTTGCCTGGATGAATGTAGCTCCAACAACACTGAAGAAGCTTAACACCGTCCAGGACAAAGCAGCCCACTTGATTGGCACCACATCCACAAACATTCACTTCCTCCACCATCTTCCTCAGTAGTAGCAGTGTATACCATCTACAAGATGCACTGCAGAAATTCACCAAAGATCCTCAGCACCATCTGAACACCAGAACAACAGATACATGGGAGTACCGCCACCTGCAAGGTCCCTTCCAAGCCACTCACCAACCTGTCATAGAAATATATCACCATTCCTTCACCGTCGCTGGGTTCAAATCCTGGAATTCCCTCTCTAATGGCTTTTGGGTGAACCTACAGCAGGTGGACTGCAGTGGTTCAAGAAGGCAGCTCACCACCACCTTTGCAAAGGTAACTAGGGATGGCAATAAATGCTGGCCAGCCCACGACACCCACATCCCACAAAGGAATAAAAATAGCAACAAACGCTACTGTACACAGCTTGGCTAAGCAGCACGTTTCTGTGCTGTTAATTGTATGTAATTCTTTTGATCATAATAAATGATGTTGATATATTTTAATGCTTCAGCAATTTACCTTAGCTGATTAGCCTTCCAATTGAAATGAAAGGTAAACTCGGTTGTAGAACTGACGATTTTTGTGTTAATTACTGAAGCCTGGTGGATGTTTCTTCAATTAGGGATAATAGTACAGTGGAGAAATAAGGTGACAATTTATGTAATTAAAAATTAATTTGCATTTTTGGCACGACTCATGGAGTAGTGGGGCTGGATTACCAGCATGTTCTTCCCGTTAAATGTGTTTTTTAAAAATATTAGGCAATGTTCCTCTCGCATTAGTGGGCCACGAACATTTGGAAACCCCTCGTTGAAAAGGTGGTGGAAGCAAAGTCTTTGAATATGTCAAGGTAGAGGTAGATTCTTGGCAAACAACAGGGATGAAAGGTTATCAGGATTGGCAGGAATGTGGTAGATTGAAGTGTACGATCAGACCAGCCATGATCTTCCTAAATGATGGCGCTAACTTGAGGATTTGGACAGCCTACTCCCTATTTGTATATGTACATTTACTGTACCAATCTTACATTGGCTGTATTGTCTGAAATGATGCAGATTCTACCTGGGAATTTGCCGTTTGAAATTTGGCTGCCGCATTTCCTACAATGACTAAGCCTCTAAAATATCTCATGAAAAGCAATTTGAGACATTCCATGATCAGAAATTGTCTGTCTGCATTTTGCAGGGATCATACCCTCCAAGACACCCTGGTCCATTCCACGACCACCCAAGCCACCCCGCTACCCACGGCACCTTCCCATGTAACAGCAGAATGTGCAACATCTGCCCCTTCACCACCTCCCTGCTCACCATCCAAGGGCACAAACAGTCTTTCCATGTGAAGCAGCATTTCACCCATACCACCTCCAATCTTGTGTGTTGTATTTGCTGCACCCAATGTGGCCTACTCTACATTGGAGAAACCAAACGCAGACTGGTGACCACTTTGCGGAACACCTCCTGTCTGTGCACAAGCAGGACCCCAACCTTCCTGTAGCTGGTCACTTTAACACAACATCCTGCTCGCATGCCCACTTGTCTGTCCTTGGCATGCTGCAATGCTCCAGTGAATCTTAGCGCAAACTGAAGGAACAATATATCATCTTCAGACTAGGCACTTTACAGCCTTCTGGACTTAATATTGAGTTCATCAGCTTTAAATTGTGTACCATTTCTTCTCTTTCTTTTAGCTTATTGCATTCTGTTATCATATCCTCTTTCCACCCCACCACCCCCATTCCAGTAGGACTGTCTGTCCTTCCAAGTCTGGCAGGAGATGCACCATTGTTCTGCCATTCTCACATTCTGATCACTTAATCTGAACTATCAACATCCTTTCTTCATCAGCACCCTATATCCACCACCTCCATACTATCCCCCTTAAACTATAGCATAAATGCTGTCCTCTTGACATTTTAATTCAGCTCTGATGAAGAGTCATCTAGACTCAATGTTCGCTTGCTATCTCTCCATGGATGCTCTCTGACCGGCAGTGATCTCCAGCATTGGTTGTTTTCAGTACAGATTCCAGCATCTGCAGTAATTTTCTCCTACGTTATTGTGCCTTTGTCTTTCTCTTTCCTGTCACAATAAAAAATTTGGATATTGCAACACAGAAGGTTTTAAATTAATTTTCTAATAAGACTGTATGCCAATATTTCTGTAAATCCTTTTGGGTGAAATCTCATAAGATGGAAGAGGTAATAGTCTACAATTCTCGAATGGTTACATTATTTTGCATATATAATTCAAAGCAAGATGTTTGCCAGTAATTTGCTTTCAACCTTGCAAATATCTCCCACAGTTTAAACAAAATGAATATAGTCTCTACACCCTTTAACCTAAGTTTTTGATTGAATGTGGCATCAAACAGGGCAGAGACCACAAAAATTGGTGCTGCTCCTGGCTTGGGTCGTACACCCTGAACCAATCATGGTGCAACCTCTAGAGCTCCAAGGCCTGATTTCCATAGAACCCCTACAGTGTGGAAACAGGCCATTTGACCCAACAAGTCCACGTTGATCCTCTGAAGAACATCCCACCCAGACCCATCTCCCTATGCTTTCCCTGTAACCCTACATTTCCTATTGCTAACGCACCTAACCCACACATTGCTGAACACTATGGGCAAGTTAGCATGGCCGATCCCCCTAGCCTGCACATCTTTGGACTGTGGAAGGAAACCAGAGCACCTGGCGGAAACCCACGCAGACACAGGGAGAATGCACAGTCTGTTGCAAATGCACAGAATTTGCACAGTTACCCAAGGGTAGAATTGAAGCTGGGTCCTTGGCGCTGTGAGAACAACAGGGCTGACCACTGAGCCACTGTGCCAGTGTTTTGGGGCCAATTGATGGAATGGTTTGGAGGCAAAGTGAAGCCTGGAGAAACCATTGAAGAAGGAGCAAAGAGAGAATCATGTGAGTAGAGCAGTCTGACTGTGGATAGCTTGGAAAAAATCAGATGGATCAAGTTTGAATTTGTGGATAAGATGGAACAACCGGATGTTCACATATTCCTTATGGGTAGTTGTAAAGAGGAACTAATGGAATTGGAAGAGATGCATCCACAGTGGTTTGACCTGGACAAAATTCCATTTGTTGAGATGTAATTTGATGACATCTACTAGTTCCCCTTGTTACCTCAGAAGAAGCTGTTCAAGGGTTACTTTAGCTCAAAGGATATACCACTATCCTGGAATACACGCTGGTGGATGGTGGATGAGCTGGAAATGGAGGAGTCCTGATTAAAAAGAAAATTTCAGCATTTTGACCCAGTGCCATTACTGAAAATTAAGTTGCAACAGAATAGTGTGCAACTTGTGAAGAATTTTCAGGTGGTGCTTCTCCTCGGTATCTGCTGCCCTTCTCTTTTTAGATCATAGAGCTCGTAGCTTTGGAAGGTGTTGTTGAAGAAACCTTGCCGAGTTGATGCAGTGCAGCTTGTACCTGGATGCACTGGTGCCACACCGTGCTGGTAGTGAAAGGTGTGAATGTTAAGTTGGTGGTGGATGACGTGCCATTCAAGTGGGCCTGCTTTGTTCTGGATCATGTTGAGCTTCTTGAAGCAAGTGGAGAGTATTCTGTCACAATTCTAAGTTGTAAATGTTGGGTGTAGTTTTGGGTCCTGACGTAAACCTCTGTACCGGACCCTGGCATCAAGAAGCCCGAACAAAATTGAAATCAATGGGTAACAGTGGTTAAACTTTCCACAACTGGAGTCATACTTAACATAAGGGAAGTTGATTGTGGTTGTTTGAGAGCAATCATCTTGTCCTCAGAGCATCTCTGCAGGAGTTCCACAGGGTAGTGTCCTAGGCCCAATTATTTCCTCAATGAACTTCCTTCCATTGACAAGATAGAACCTAGGGATTGTTCACTGATTGTATAATATTCTGAACAATTTGAGACTCGTTAGATGTAGTGAACATACAAAGGCTACGTCAGTAAGGCCTGGACCATGTTCAGGCTTGGACTGGTAAATAGGAAGTAACATTTGCACTACACATATAGCAGGCAATGGCTATCTCCAACAACAGAGGTGCTAACCATCTATCCTTAACACTGAACCATGTTACCGCAGCTGAATCTGTTAAGATCAACATCCTGAGATTTAGCTGGACAAGCCAAATAAATACTGTGACTACAATGGCAGGTCAGAGGCTGGGAATTCTGCAGCAAATAATTCACTACCTGAATACCAAAAGCCTACCATCTACAAAGCACACATCAG
The DNA here is from genome assembly GCA_024137785.1 of Ginglymostoma cirratum. Lineage (NCBI taxonomy): Eukaryota > Metazoa > Chordata > Chondrichthyes > Orectolobiformes > Ginglymostomatidae > Ginglymostoma > Ginglymostoma cirratum. The sequence continues at coordinate 35,782,632 of JAHRHZ010000133.1, read as the reverse complement.
GAGTGTGACTGAATACTTCCCACTTGCCTGGATAGATGCAGCTCCAGCAACACTTAGGAATCTAAACACCATCCAGGACAAAGCACCCAGGTAAATAGCACTCTTTCCAACACTGGCACACAGTCACAGCAGTGGGTGCTGTCTACAAGATGCACTGCAGCAACTCACCAACCCCTCAACAGCACTTTCTAAAACTGTGACCTTTGCCACTTTGTAGGATAAAGGCAGATGTGTGGGAACACCAATACCTACAGGTTCCCCCTCCAAATTGCCACCATACTGACTTGTAAAGACATTACCATTCCTTCACCGTTATTGGGTTGAAATTTGTAAGTCTCTTCCTAACAGCACAGTGAGTGTACCTACATGAGTTAGACTGCAGTAGTTCCAGAAGGAAGCTCAACATCACCACCTTCAGGGCAATGAGAGATGGGAAACAAATGGCAGTGCCCTGCCGGTGACACTTGTATCCCTCATTTTGTTTTAAACGACTCAGGAAACACCCATTGCAATAATTCTGTTCAATAATTGTGAAGTGTTCATCTGATTTCAAATATACATTTTATTCAAATGTATTACACTGAATATTTCTATATGACAACCTTGCACTGATGATGCAGATTGATAACACTGAACATTAATTTTAAAAATATTTAAGCTTTAATGGTAACAAAAAAAAAATGGACTGGCATACATACAATTTCTGTACCTTGGCTTACGCAACACAATAACGTACAGCAATCTGGGCCATTACACTTGCATCATTTCCTTAGAATATAAAGCAACATTAAAATACAAGAACTTATTTTTGATTTGTTTTACAAAATATTTTTCACAAACATTAGCAAATTCTGAGGAAAAGATTTCTTAAACTTTAAAATACTACACAAGAAAATGTTTGGCTCCCTTTTACTATTGTTTTCAAAAGGAAAATGAGGAATGAAAATGTATCATACTATAAAGCGTCAATATTTACGACTTAATACCAATTAACATCAAGCCACCAGAACACCTCAGAATGTGAAAACAAAGTTGCTGGCTTTATAAATAAGCTTTTGTGTGTTCACTATGTTTAAATTAGAATTGTTCTAAAATGTAACACATCTACAATGATAGCTTTGATATTACTCATGAAGAGTTTTTTGGCTAATTGGATAGGTACTAGCGTTCCCAGTTGACTGCTAGCATATAAGGCTCAAATGACATGATTTTTCAATTAATGTATGGCCAAACAGACCCATTGTTTAAAACAAAATGTCTCACTGTCTTGGCACTTTGGGCATTTATTTGATTTTGACACATAATTAGCAACAACAAAGGTATACTTACAAACATTGTCAAACTGATGGCAGAAACATTTCAGCCTTGCATCATATAGCGCTGACTGACTCTTTCAGTGTTTTTAGTCACTTGCTCACTACTTCTATGCTCTCATCAGCCTCTTCTCCAAAGGAGTTGGTCTCATGGTTCCATAGATTGTGATCATCGTCTGAAACCTCACTCAAGCAAACATTTGTGAATTTCAATAATAAATGCTGGCTACCATTGTGTGGGGATGAAGGGCTGGAGGAGGAGGCCTAAAACATCACAACTATGATCTTATCTCCACCTATCCTACACAGTAATGACATTGAATTTCTATTTGATGCCTTTCCTTCAAGCGTTGCTGAGGCCGCTCATGGTAAACCCATTGTCTCAGAAAAGTTCAATGAACACACTCAGTAAACTAACATCACAGGACAAAAGGTAGTGCTGGACTTGTCAGCATTGTTGTCTTTTAGATCAGACTAAACTGAAGCTCTTCAGGTGGATATGAAAGATCCCTTAGCACCGTTTTGAAGGAGATTTTGCCTGATGTCCTGAGCAATACATCACTCAGTTAGCACTGCCAACGTTAAGCTGTTTGTTCGTATATCACACTACTGTTTGTCAGATCTTTGTGTTGTAAAATTGGTTGCTGGTTTTCCCTACCATACAACAATGACTATCAAAATTATTTCAATGGTATTGTGAAATGTTTTGGGGCGTGTCCTAAGGTACTAGATAAATGCAAGTTTTTTTTAAATGAAAAAAATAAAAATCAAAGTTGGATTTTGCAGGCTGTATGCCTCAGACTGTCAAACAGTGGACAGTTCCAATTACAGTATCCTAAAGACTTAATCAAATGGTCTTTAAAATATTAAAATGAGATAAATTATGTAACAACTGAAAATAATCCAGTTGCCTTCTGAATTGAATTGCAATTTTCAAGCATTACATATATTCTATTGTCAGTTGTTCTGAAATACAATCCTGTTGCACTCAGCATTCCAGAACGTTTGCTAAGTGTCCTGAAATTACATCTTATTGTTTCCAAGAGTTCCCATTAGTGCTTCCAACTATTTTGTTAGGAACTGATTTTTTTACTTTCTAATTGTTAATTTAGGATTATACCATCTCAAATCCCAATTACAATTTATTTTAATATAACTATATCATATATTGGTTTTCTTTCAGAAACTGTTTGCTACAAATTTCTGCAAATTTAAAGCCCCTCAGTTTATAAACATATCTCTATTGAATAATTTTGAATTTTGTCTAAAGGCTTGTATTTGCAGTCTCTGATTTGGGTGCAGTGGGCTCAGACACAGTATCTGGTTGTCCATCTCTGCAGAAGAGCACAGCTGGGTTTTTACAGGCCCACATTGCAACATCTCCATTTGCAGGGCTGGAGGAAGACATTCTGCTGCCAGAGCCTTGTCGACTGATGTACTGATCCCTTATTCTGTCCACCCTACGCCTGGCCTCATGGCTCTGACTGGACAGGTATGCTGCTATGTTTCTAGTCCTGTAGCCATCTTCTCTGTTCCTGCCCAAAAGAATGGAGATATTGGGGTTCCTGGTAGCATAGATGAGTGGATTGAGAGCTCCGTTGGCCCACGCTAGCAAAATGGCTACAGTGTCCATGATAGGGGTGAAATGGAAGTTGCCTGTGGCAGTGATGATGCCCATGATACAATAGGGGCCCCAGCAGCAGATGATGAAAACAATCATGATCAACACAGTTGTAGCTGTCCTCATCTCACTGTAGAAGCGCAGTAGGTGGGCATAGGTGGTGACTGGGCGGACCCGGATCTCTGATAGCCTGACCGTCTTACAGATGTTGTAGTGGCAGAAACACATCAGAGAGAAGGGCAGAAGGTAGCAGACAACAATCAGGGTGATGCTGTAACTGGTGCCCATCCGGGAGCTGCCTGAGTGGAAGATGTACATACAGTGGTAGAACCCCTTCTTGTGGAAAACCAGTGGACCATTGGCTTGTGCCATGAGATACCAGGGGAAAGAGAAAAGGACTGCAATCAACCAGACGGCAACCAGTAGCTGGGTGGCCCTACGTCGCCCAATCTTCTCCTGGGGTTGCCTGACGATGGCATAGTAACGATCGAAGGAGATGAGCGTCATGGTGAGGGTAGAGATTATCCCAAAGCAAGAGTTGAAGAAGCCATTGGCAATGCAGAACTGGTCACCGAAGACCCAGACCCCCTCCTCCGTGAAGAGCATGATGAAGGAGAAGGGAACACAGAGCAGAGCGGTGAGAAGGTCGGACAGAGATAGAGACATGATGAAGGCATTGGTCACTGTCCTGAGCTGCCGGTGTTTGATGATCATCACTATGACTGCTGAATTGCCCAGGCAGGAGAGCAGGAAGATGAGCAGGAGGATGAGAGCTTTGGAAGCCATGGCCATGCCATGGAGCAGAGAGTTAGTGTCAGCCTGATTGCTGGGTCCATCCTGCAAAGAGACCCTGGTTTCGTTGCCAATGATGGTGGTCACGTTGATGGTTGTGTCTGAGCTGTTGGTCTCTGTGAGACTGTTGAACCGGGGAAGCTTGGTTGAAAGATCCATTGGACTGAACAATACATCTGGGAAATGGGTAATTCATCACTGGCCCTGCCTTAACCATAATACACAGAGGTCAAATGAATTGGTTCTGACGGCAGATGGACATCTAGTTCTAGCTCAGCTTTTAGAGACTTGAGCAGTGAAATGTTCTCGCCAGTATCCCCATGGTGTGCAGAACTTCTGTGCATACCTTCCCACTGGTGTGTCAGAACGTCATTAATGCCAGAGGCAAACCCCTACTATTTAGAGTATTGCCATTTTATTAAGCACTCTGGTAATCAGAATAACACCAGCCGCTGTGGGTTCACATCCTCTTCTGGCATGAGGTAGACTTGGGACCTGCCTCCTCATCCAGCCCAAGGGGGAGGCAATGAAAAACCACCAGTGACAGAAACTGCCAAGAAAACAGTTCAGGATGAAGCATCAGCAGTTCATGATGAGCCAAGGACCTGTCTTTGAGTAGAGCACACGTGAATGAATGAAGCATGATACAAAATAACAAGGCAACTTACATAAGCAGCTGGAGGTCCACGAACCCTCAGCCTAATCCCCTGCCCAGAGACATACAAAAAAAGTCACATGACCGGAGAATCACATGACCATGGCCATGACGCAGATACCACCCACCTACAATGAAACTGCAAACTGTACCTGGATGCTCCTGATGATTATTTGCTTTTTCTTCCCCCTTTCTGTTACAGATTTTGTGGTGATCGGCGAGCCCTCTCTGCTATCGTTAACGCACTGAAATGTTTGACCGTTGCGCACTTTGTCATGGGGAAGGAAGGCTGGTGTGAATATGAGGGTCTGATCCGTCTCCCCACGTACAGAGCAGGAGGGGAGGGGAGAGTGTTATAGGCTGCACAACTGGAATCACAGAAACACCGGCTTTGTCTCAAACATTAGGCACTGATCCACGATAACAAGCTGTGGGGCTGGATGAACACAGCAGGTCAAGCAGCATCATAGGAGCAGGAAAACGACGTTTCGGGCCTAAACCCTTCATCAGAAATGGGGGAGGGGAAGAGTGCTGTGTTCATCCAGCCCCATGCTTGTTATCTCGGATTCTTCAGCATCTGCAGTACCTTTTATCTCTCAGGCACTGATCCACGTTTTCTATCAATAGGCAAGTCAGCAAGGGTGACTAGAAATGGCTCAGTCACAGTGTAAGCACTGAATCCCACTATTACAATGGGGTGTTAACAATCTGCGATTCCTCCCCGGTGCTGCACTGCCACAGAGAGCGCTTCTGATGTGACAGCAGCCCAACTCTCTCACGTCTGCTATTATTTGTGTGTTCACAGCAGAAGCCCCGGTCCCTTGTCTTACTCCCGGAAGATGGTGAGCGTTTTGGGGGAATTCAATGACGTTCACGATGTAGAGCACCGTTTGCTGATTTTATGGTAAACTGAGTCGGTGTCTTTTAAAAAAAAAAGTGATCGAGGTTCCTGAAACTGCAAGATAAGGGGCAAGCTTCGACCTTACACGTTAGTAGACAAATAAAGACCGGAAACGTTAATCAGGAAAAGATGTGTCTCTTTGTTTAGTGAAAGTGAGAGGAACGCGTAAGTTCCACAGTAGGCGCATCCCCGTATTTTAAAATCTATTCCAAATGATTACAGACCTAAATGACGGTTAGAGGAAATATGCCAAACCTGTTCAATGCTGTGGATTGCCAAAAGTATTCACAATCTTCGAATTCTTCAGTCGTACATTTTTGTGGATGAAATACTGCATTTTGGTTTTGTTTGGACTTAACCATTTGCATTGTCATGAGTAGGAAGGGGGAGTGTAATCACAGATGTAATTTAATGCTTGTAATAATTACATACAAATGTTGATCATACCAATGAGGAGCTGGTGTGGACCATACTATGGGATCCTACTCCTACTCAATACAGTCATGTATCCGCTTCAATTTCACTGTCCTACTTACCCCCATCTTCTTTCATTACCGGAGAGGCAAAAAAATCTGTCTATCCGGTTCCTAAATATATTCAACAATGAAGTACCCACAATGTTCCAGGGGTAGGGAATTTCAAAGATTTGTAATCTTGAGTGGGGAAATTTCTTCTCGGCCCTCTATTTAACATTTCAAGCTTATGGAATACAGATCATGTCCAGAAAGCTAAACAATCACGTTATCAGAAATACAGGCATTTTCAGAAACCAATTCAAAAAGAAACTGACCAGGGTGAGGGAGTTGCAGAGATTAAGTTAAACAGCTGGCATATGATGAGCTGAGTGCCTGTTTCTATGTGATAGTTGGGAAGGTGTGCTAATGCTCGAGCCCTACTACTCCTGGGTTCATCAAAAATGTTAATAATTTTAGCAAATTATTCATTGTCTCCAATATTTCTGTCGAACTGGGGTGAATCTCACGTTTCTGTACTTAAAAAAACAAATTACTACTTGTTGCAAAGAAATCAATGCTAACAATAGACAAACAAAAGTACAGATGATCACTTTGCTAGCTGAAACTCTAACCTCTTCACCTCTAACCCCTACACAAACAAATGTGACAGTTATAGTCCACGAAAATAATAGGAAAATGCCGTTCAATAGCATTCGATGAAAAGCCCCCTTCACTTCCTAAATCCTTGATCTCTCGGCTTATTCTTTGCGTTCTTTCAGATCATTACTGCAAACACAGTGTAACTAACACACGAACTTTCAGTCAATGGTTAGAGGCAACAGCTCATATCAGCTCGTGAAAAAGAATACGTGGCTATTTTCCAGGTTTTGGTTACGTCACCGTACTGAGACCTGTTTCAGATGCAGCCTGGAAGTTTCTCCACCTGTAACCCTAACACATTCTGTTACCTGCTGATGACATATGGCCTCTCCAACTGCTCCCGATTGGTTTGGATAATTAGCAATCTGTCTTTGAATGAAGTTTACTCCGCATGCACCCAGAATGCTTTGGATCTGAGACACCTTTCCCATTACTAGAACAAGGCAGCAGTGGAATCACAACTCGCTGTGTCAGTTCTTACATGTCCAGCGACTGTTTCTACAGACCTTGGTTGACAGCAAAATCCTTTCCCCCATTTGTACCTCAATCCAAATTTAAACAAAAAACAAAAAGATGTGATTTTACGATGAAAGAAAAATCTTTTCCAATCCCAACTTTTGACATCTTCCACAGTTAGCATACGCTCCTGATTTTTTTAGGTATGCTTGACCTTTTAATGTTTATTTGCATGTCGCTGTACAATTTAAAAGGCTAATTGTGGGCAACCTCAACTGGGACTTTCAGGTTGTTGGCCAGTCCCAGAACCTAGAGGGTCCACTGACTCTAACCTGGCTTTGTATTTAAAATGCCATCTTTAGTTTTGTCTGAATGTATAGTTAGGTTTATGCATTTAATTGCAAATGACAATTGAATTATTTCACGTACATTGAGTAGGGTGAGAAAGACAAAGTAAACAGATACAACACAGTTCAGCAAGTGGAGTTGCTTAGAAACTCAGATCAGAAATTGTTAATCACAGAATTTTTTTACAGCACAAATATACAGTTCTTAGCATCTGAATTGGTTCTTTTGAATGAGCAACTCACCTAGTGCCACTTGCCTGCCTTCTCCCTGTAATCCAGCTCATTCTTCTTTCTCAGTTAACAGTCTAATTCACTTTTGAAGCCCCAATTGAAACTGCATCCACCACACACTGTGTATTCCAGACCAGAATCACTTGTGTGAAAGAATTTCCTTGCGTCACTTTTGCTTATTTTAAGAATTACTTTAAATCTCTAATGGTATCCTTGAATAAATTGTTTTATTAGGTTTATAGTTTTAGAATAATGTAATAGTAAACAAGTGATTTATCGAAGGTCTGGAAACCACAGCTCTCCCAACAGAAGCAGGAAATCATAGTGTTCTGTCTCAGTTGATTGCAGTAATTTGCTCGCTAGATTTTAGGTAGCGGCTTCTTAACTTTCCAAAATGATGGCTATCACCTGACAAAGGGTCTAGGTCAGAAAGCTTGTGATTTGTGATAAACCTCTTGTGCTACAACTTGGTGTCATGTGACTTCTGACCTTATCCACTCCAGTCCAACACCAGCACCTCCATATTATATTTTGAAAGCAACCACACATTTATGATTTTGGGCACATGCTTATATTCTAAACTTGAATGTGTTGGAGAAACTCGGCAGGTCTGGCAACATTTGTGTCAAGAGACGAACAGCACAGCCGTTTTGAGTCCAATATAACTCATCTTCAGAACTGAAATGCGAAAGTAATGGTCTTTCACTCTATTCACTAAGACAGTGTGCATTGTACCTCTTTAAAAAAAGTGAGTAATGAGAATTTCTGAGATAGTAGGAGCTGCAGATGCTGGAGAAGCTGAGAGAACAAGGTGTAGAGCTGGATGAACACAGCAGGCCAAGCAGCATGATTAGAGCAGGAAAGCTGACGTTTCGGGCCTAGACCCTTCTTCAGAAAAAGGGTCTAGGCCGGAAACAGCAGCTTTCCTGCTCCCCTGATGCTGCTTGGCCTGCAGTGTTCATCCAGCTCTACACCCTGTTATCTCTAATGAGAATTTCGGCTTTTTTTTCCTCCCATGTCACTGATAGAAACCCCATGAAAAGTTATGACCTATTCAATCAATCAGTTTGTAATAGGAAGTGAAGAATCAAATTGGATAGAATACAGAATTTGTCTTGATAAATTACTTTTGTAATTGTGGAGGGATGTTAAGTGATTCTTTTAAAATTTAAATCGAGGAAAAAAGGCGAAAGTATTTTAGTGTCTACCTCATCCTATCTGTATGTTTGAATTTTTAGTTTGTTTCACTTTTAAAATATTCATTTTGGTGTCTTTGTTTCCTGGTTGAGCATTTATGAAAATCCCTTAATGTGATTTGCTGCTTGGACAGTCTAATGATATTGCTCCATTCTGAAAATACCCCACTGAAGATCATTATGATCTGTACAGTACTACTGCATGGTGATAAGGCTGAAATTCTCACCAAAAATCTGTTTGCTCTCTGTGATAATTTACTTCAAGGCCAGCAGCAAATGTCCTTGCTTTGTTGATGACTACCCATTCCAGCCAATGTGTCTTTAATTTTGTATGTGGAGTCTATGCTTCATTGAAAATATCAGTTACTTCTGTAGGTGGCAGTTTAATGGGAATTTTCAATGCTGAAAGCATTTTCTAAAATGACAGGAAAATGTTTGCAAATTCTGACTGCCATTACTTAACAATTGTTCAAGAAGCTTTTAACTTCCATTTTCATTTTGCAACAAATCTCAAAAAAATTTAACATCAACTGCATTAGTGTTTTAGTGTTTAAGGCAAGATTTGAACTTAATATTTTTGCCCAAAGCTGTGACGTTAGACCTTTGAAAATGAACATGAAAGTGGAATACAATAGGAGAGGAATCCAGGGGCAGAGGTAGACAAATCACAAAAAGTAGCAATGATGGTAATAAGGCCATTAACAAATGAACTAAACATTTGGAGTTCACTTCTACAGGATAGAATCGAGAAACTGAGAAATTATGATTAGACTACATTTGGCAGTACTGCAAGCAATCTTGGCCTGTTTATTCATACAAAAGGATTTAGAGATGCTGCCGAACGTGCAAAAACGATTGTCTCCAATGATGCCAGAGCCGTGAGATTATTATTGAAAAAGACTGCAGCTTTCTTCTCTACAAAACAGTAGCTTGAGATTCTACCTGATATGGAAGGGTTTACTGAATAGAAAACATAAATAAAATATTTCCACTTTGGGGAAGGGCAGAGCTAGGAGCTAGAAAAGTATATGTAGTATACTAATGTACTAGTGAACCAGTAATGCTTTGTTGCAGTAGTAGTATTCATCTCGCTAAACTGAGAATTTTTCTTTAATATCTAGCAAATCCTTTCTTCAAGTTATTTTGAAAAGTAAAACAGACTTCCTGAATAACCAATCCCAGACTCTGCAAACAATTAATTATATACATCAGGTTTGTCGCTTAAACAAACTTAGCAATTTATTAGTGATGCAATTATTTTAACACAGCAAAATTAAACAACAAAGTAATTTAATTGATGTTCTATGATTTAAACACAATAACCTTTGTTTTTGGTTCTAGCCACACAAATGACAAACAGACACAGTTAAGAGATGAGTAAAACAAACCAACAAATTTGGCCAGATTACTTTAAGCGATTTTCATTTGCGCTGTTCCAGAGGCATATATGATTTTTTGAAGACATTGATCAATGCTACCTTTTCCAGTTCCTATGATGTAGTCTGTATGGGTTTGTATATGATACAACAGATAATATCGTACAGATCAAAACCGGAAATGACAGTATAACGGACCAGACAATGTAAATTCCAAGCGGAGTAGAATAACACCGCTTCATCGGAGGGTCCACTGATGTCACCTAGCATGGTGATGAAACGTCTTAACAAAAACAAACCGGCTGGGCGAGCAAGTCAACAACCTCAACACAGTCCAAAACCTAGTTCAAAATTCTGGCCTCTCCCTGTCAGACTACCCGTCTCCCTACGAGTCCCAGTTACTATTCAATATCTGCTCTCTGCTTGACCGTAATATCTCGCCCAGTCTTCTGGGACCAATTCCCAGGCACTGGCTTTTTTTACGGTAGAACCTTTGATCAAGAACCAACCTGCAATTAACTTCCATGTCTGGCCTCACAAACAAACAACAGTCCAAAGGTTATTTTCAGCTCACTGTTCCAAACCAAAACTGTTAAAAGAATAAAATGAAAATAATGAAAAGTCAGTAAGGGTTTTAACAAATGTAATGTGGCTCCATGTGAAAGAAGAACAATATTCTGAGTGTTTGTAAAGAGTAACTAGCTGACAAAACAAGTCTCAAAGTTTTTAGATGTTCAGCTGAAAAAATGAATTTTGCTGGATAATTTACTATGCCATTAATTGCCCAATAGAAACATTTATTGTTCATTTTTTGTATTTGTTCAAGGGATGAGGATATCACTGATTAGACCAGCAATCATTGCTCATCTTTAATTTCCCAGAAGGCAGTTAAAAATCAACCATATTGTTGGTCTGGAGTCACAGGGCTTCAATGGGCAGACAGTACAACACAATGGATGTCATGGATAAGCTGTAGGCTTGGGGCACAATAAGTATACGGTGAGATGCAGACTTACATGAAACAGCAGGGTGGGAATGTGTGGAAGCTCAACAGCGAATGCAAGAAAGAAAGCAACATGAAGATTTCAAAGCCTATGACTCACTCTGCAGAATGTGACTTGTGTCGCCTTCCAACCTCAAAAGAAATGGAAATTGCGGTGACCAAGCTTGATAAATAATTATTTTCTACATGAGCACAGGAGCTCTACATGTGAGTGATGTGAGATCCTTCAAGGGGCAATTACCTGTTAATCAGGCTGTTGTACTTTACAGGTTGAAGACATCTGTAATCATAGTGCTCTGCATGTGAAATGCATGCAGTGTGAATACAAATCCTGACAACAAGTTATCTTGACCACGTAATTTGGTCATTTCAGATTGATTTCATTAATCTCTTTAAAATAGAAGCCGTCATACATGACCTTAAAAGTCTTGCCTGTAAGCTACAAGTCCCAGAGACAATCCTAGGCTTCACAGGCTGCACACGGATATGGAACTGATTTCCTCTGGCCTTGAATTGTGTGTATTTTCCATGTGCTTTTATGTGCAAAATCTCCTCACTCAGATGATGTTGGTTGTGGGAACAAGGTTTCAGTAAAAATAAAAACCTAAAGAATTGTGGATGCTGTAAATCAGGAGCAAAGACAGAAGCTGCTGGAAAAGTTCAGCAGGTCTGGCAGCACCTGTGAAGGAAAAAAACAGAGTTAATGTTTCGGGTCTGGTGACCCTTCCTCAGAACAAGGTTTCAGTAATCCTACTGTGTTTACAATTGTCTATTGTATCTGTGTTGGATAGCTTGTGCTGAAAACAAGGCTCCTATGTTAAAAGTTCATGGACAGGCAGTCTATGGCCATCCTTGTCAAATTACTCCATGTACCAGTGTATTGAGAACTTTTCTAAACCATCATCTATGTGAGATTAGAATACTAAGAATCTGTTCCCCAACAGATTTGTTGGAAGTGTGACCAATGGTTCCAGCCATGGTGCGACAAAGATGCAGATAAATGGAGGAGGAGCAGGTACGCCAGCAAACCCGGGGGCCGCAGCAATCTCTTGTGGCTATGAACAGACTCCACATGAAGAGATCGCAGCTGAAGTTTCCCTCGGGATGTGGAAGAGATACAGAAGGCTTAGAGTCTTTTATCCTCAATGCCATTGCTTCCAGATGAGTGTGTTATCTGCTGAAGTGGGATATGTGACCTGAAAGAGTGGGTCGCCATCCTATCCCAAAGGCCATCTAGCTGACAACTGCACTAAGTTATTTTATGCAACTGCCTGCATTGAAGGATTCACGTGCCTGTGTGGAATCTTTTAATCTTTGACTGAATATATCAAGTCTGATATGTGTGATATTATATTATAGGTCTCTTTAACTAACTCACTCACCAGCTTGCTATATTTACTAATACTGCATTCCCATTCATTCATAACCCTTTACTAACTCGCTGTTTACTATAAGATGTTTTCACTCATTCATTCATAAAACTCTGACTTTTGTAGTGCATTTTACTATTGCAAGATGGACTAAATTAAAACATTCCTTCCACACCCATTACTGCTTCTTCACACCTTCAACTCTTATCACATCAAAAGCTACCTCTGAATAAATATCAAAGTCGTAAATATCACTGCCGTAGTGTCTCCACAACCCATCCAAAACTGTGGAAAGATTATAATATTAATCAGGCCATTAGCAACCGTCTCTTGGGACTTGAGTAGGTTCAGAACATCCTCCACTAGCATACACTGTTAAATGCATATTGAATATGGCCTCTATCCCCTTTACGAAAATTACGATCAAAACAGCATTTCTGTGAAATTGTATGAATGAATGAAATCCACCAGCAAATAGTAAACAATCTCATGATCCAGCTGCGGTAATCAGTTTAATATCCTTTATACTTTTATTCAGTGCATGTATCATTTCTAACTTATTTAAATCATATAGGTCTAGTATTTTTACTAACTTAAGAGGTGTTAGTGCTTTTATCTTTTAATTACGCAAACAGACCATACACACACTCTAATCCAAGTAGCAGCCAGGACTTAGCAAATGTACAATAGATAAAATTGTGCATCATCATAGTGATAGAATTTTAATATATGTAAGAATTTGGGATGTAAGACTTTGGGATTCCATCGCCGTCTCAAACTGTGCTACTATGGATACTCAATAAGGAGGCTATTTTCGCTACTCACTGATTTCAGTTGTTATTTGAAATACGATCCTACAGATATCTACGCAATTTGTGCCAGATCACACCACTCCATCTTGTTTCTCCAAGATGAAGTTATTGATGCATTCTGACAGTAAGGTTTTCCAACAAAGGTGACATATCCCAGGTACTGAGTGCTCTAGACTGCACTGAGAGGACCATAAGGCAGACTTCATTAACATTAATGGGTTCCATTCCATAACATACAAGCCATTTGCGATAGCTCCTTGGAAGCTGCCATTGATGCTTATATCCTTCAGAACCCACATTCCTGTTTTGCTTCAAGTGCCAGATACCTTACAAATATGTTACTGGGAGATGACTATCCTTAGCAAATGTGGCTGATGACTCCATTAAACAACTGCTGACTGACTCTGAACGTGGAAACAATTCAACCCATTCTCCCAATAGGGGTATTGTAGAGCAGACAATAGCTACTCAAAGATGAGGTTCCGATGCTTGGATCAGTCAAGTGGGGGTGTGTGTCTTTTAGTATGTTCTAGACAGAGGGTGCTACATAATCCTAGCCTGCTGGTTCACAATGAAAGATGGCCACGTAGTGAGATAAAAATAGGGTGAGTGTCTCTTTGGGAGAAGGGCAACCAAATATTAAATCACAAAATATTTTGTACCCAGTAGGTGTAGGTCTATGGTCCCTTGAACCCATGTGCCAAAACAGGAGGCAAAGAGGGAATCTGATGGACACTGAACAGCTGGGAGAATGACATCTATCTTTTGAGGAAAACGAAGACATTGAGCAGAAGGAATATTACCTTCAGGAAGACATAGCACTGCAGCACTAGGCATAACAAGCCAGGCAGGACTTAACTGACACCTGGTTCTAATGGATATGAGCTGGGTGCACTGATCATTCACTAACAGTAAATTTGGGTTTGCTGAAAAAGTAATCCACCACTGTCTGTCTCAGAAACAAATACAACTTTATTTTCTCTTTGCTACTTCTGTTCAAAAAAAGTTAGGGGTTTAAACTGCTTGAAGTTTTTCCACCATGTAATGGTCCTGTATTGAACGATGACAAAGTGTTATGTTTTGCTGGATGCAGGAAAGGAGTAACAGTCCTTTAGACAGAATTCTGAATTGGTATGGCAGTAAGGACAGGTAATGTGTGTAAAGTGATCCTTGTGGCTGCAATTACAATGAATGTCAATTAGGCAGGTAATGATGTAAAACAGCAATGCATTTATGAATGTGAACTTGTATTTGTGAAGTGTCACACCTGTCACTTTCTGTTAAAAGCTTGTTTTCTTTTATTTTCCTCGGTACTAAGTGTACTGCGAAGGGAAATTCCTGGCTGGCAGCATTCGGCCTGATGCACGACTGGGTTTTAAGTATGGAATCGATAGGTCTTGGCAGTGCTAAGTATTTTCACTGCATAGAGATATGGTACATATGAAACAAAGCGAACTGTGTAAACTTGCGTGAGAAAATACTAGAGCTGACCCTCCATTAAACTCCTCTAGAATTATGCTTAGCCAATTATTAGTATAATGAATGAACTCAATGGGTAGCAGTTACATTTACTGTACCCTTTGCCACACTGACACAGTAACTGTTAATGTAGTGACCTCATTCAGAGTTTGTGTGTCTGACTACACATTAGAAAGCAGTGTGTTCGAATTACCTTGAAGCCAGTTTCCTTCAGCAGAAAGGTTCAAAGGGCTGTAGACCTACTCCTATGAGATCCCAAACATTCAGTGATTTGGTTTTTGGTTGCCCTTCTCCCCAAAGACAGTCATCTTTTTTTTTAACCTCATTGTTTGGCCATATTTCATTGTGAACCAGTAGACGATCAAGCTGTAGAGGACATCAGAGCTAAAACTGAACCCATCTTCACCCAGTGTTTAATGTATAGGTGCACTCCTGTATGAATCGATGTGCAGTTATCAGCAACTACAGCTTGCATTTAGATAGCATCTTTAACATTGATAATGCCTTGGACATTTTACAAACAAAATTTGACACCTTGCCACGTAAGGAAATAGTTAGGATAGGTAAACAAAAGCGTGGTTAAACAAATAGGTTTTAAAAGTATTTTTTATGATGAAAGGCGGAGAATTTTATGAAGGAAATTCCACAGCTAAGGGCTCAGGCTGCTCAAAACATGACCAATGATGCTGTCTCAATCAAAATTAGGGATGTGCAAGAGACCAGTACATTTTCACTTTATTAGTCGAGGATTCTATAAAGAACAGACTCATTTGGTATGAAACCTGTAATCTTATTGGTTGACGCAACACTGAACTGACAATTTTACCTGTGAAGCACTTGATGATACTTGAACATTTAACAGAAGTATCAGAAGATTTCCCCATGTGGAATTCTGTGTTCAACTTGTATCGTTATACCTTTGAACTGTAAGGTTAATTGTTCCCTTGTTTAAGGATATTCCAATATATTACTGAATGGCTTTATCAAAATCCAGCTATGTCCAACAAGAAAGCAGGTTAGTATTGAGAAAATTTATAAATGAGATTTTGATTTATTAAAAGCTTTGAATAACGTTATAACTGTTTTGACTGTATACTACACTGAAATATAGTTTCCTACTTGTCACAGCATTTCAATCTCAATATGAAGCTGATTCTCAATACCCTGGACAATATGCGACCAATTTTATGGTTCACTTAATCTGGCTTTGTATTGTACAGGCAGTCCCTGGGTTATGAATGGGTTCCGTTCTTGAGTCTGTTCACAAATTGATTTGTATGCAAGTCTGAACAAAATGCAGGACCTTATAAAGTTGCTGCTCAAAAGTACAGGAAACGTTCATATGCTGGACATATGTAAATTTGAGAGCCCTCTATAGCCAACTATTATAATATCATATCACAATGTCCAACTCTAATGCATTTAGTTTTGCAAGTACTTTATTGTTCTCCAATGCTTTAATTAAATAAAATTAAATCAAATATCACAAATAACTGTGACAGATTGGCCAGATTTGTCAGTATCAGACTCAAATTAAAATCATACAAAACAGAAATCTAATTTACCTAGTAGTAAGATACAGAATTATGCATAATAGGTTAACAATTATTAAACATTAATACTAAGTTAATAGAAATTTCAGGTTATAGCAATTTTAAAATGTTTGTGGTGATACTAGTAGAGAGTGACTTCCAGGTCCTATGTTTTCAGTACATAGTCAGAGGTTCAGATTAATAACTTCAATAGCAGCATAAGTATATTGTGATTCAAAGCCATTAGAAATATTTTGCAGACTAGTATCCTTGTCTGCCTACACTGTATCCTCACAGTTAACACTGCACAGAGTTCCATTGCATGATACACTTAAGTACAATTACTCAGTACGAAACATTTCTGGTGTGAAATATGTAATTGGTTCATTGCACATTGTAAATATTTAACTCATGATTAGCCGGTTACTAAACACATGACACAAACAGTTATACAAGAATAACTCAATGCCCTCGAGATAATAAGATTCAGTATCAGACTCAAATTAAAATCATACAAAACAGAAATCTAATTTACCTAGTAGTAAGATACAGAATTATGCATAATAGGTTAACAATTATTAAACATTAATACTAAGTTAATAGAAATTTCAGGTAACAGCTAAATTGCATTTGGAAAGATGGGAGGTTTAGAAATTAATATGTCTAAAACACCCGTTTGATTCTCAATGACAATTGATTTTTAAAAATTCTTATCGGAGCAGAAATCCATCTTTCAGATCATCATCATCTTCCACATAAAAACTTGCTGTTCCTGTGTAATGTGCTTGTCCTGATACTTCCACTATAACAGCTTTAAAATCGCCACACTTAGTTTCCTGGGTGGGGGTGGAGGGGAGGAAAAAAAACTATTTCTATCAGTCTTTTTTATAATATTGCTCATGGTTGGCAGGTAATACACAGCAGTTACCATATAAATAGAACAGGGCAGGTGTTGCTGTATTTTGTGTTATACACAAGCATTTAATCATGTGGACTCTAATTCTCATAACTATCAAAAATCCTTTGGTTTTGACCAGTTTTTAATATTTCTTAATAGTTACTTGTCCAAATTAATTCAAAACTGTTTTGTTTTTAAAAGAAATAATGGTAGTTTTGTGTTTCTGAGCTGAATAGTCTACTTACAATTCTTTAGCTTTTTAATATATAATTCATGGGAGGTGGACTAAGTCAAGAACTTATTTCCCACCCCTAGCTGCCCTGATGAAAATGCCTTCTTGAACACCCCTGGGGCACAGGAAAGGGAGTTCCAGGATTTTCAGTCAGTGACAATGAAGGACCATTGATACAGTTCCAAGTCACAGTGGTGCGTGGCTTTAGAGGGCAACTTGCAGGTGGTAGTGCTGCCATTCACCTGCAGCCCTTCAGCTTCTTAGTTGCGGAGGTTGCACAGTTGGAAGGTGCTTTCAAAGTAATTTTGAGTTACTGTAGTGCATCTTGTAGATGATATACCCTGCTACCACTGTACATCAGTGGTGAAGGAGTGAATATTAAAGATTGGTTGATTGGGTGCCATTTGTTAATGCCTCTCTCCTCAGGTGTTGTCCCTCTCTTTTTAATCTGCCACCATCACCTCCTTCCTGAAAAAAACCCCTTTAATCCTTTGTTCTACCACCCATCTCCAAACCCCTTTCTTCAGGCCCTTTTTGTTTCCATTCAGAAATGCTTTCACGCACAATGCAATTTTTTTTTACTTGCCCCATCACCTGTGTTATTTTTAACCTGTATCACCACTACTAACTGCCCGTGTTTTCCAGTTAAATTGCCACATTAACGTGGAAAGCCCATCAAGGCCAGTGCAATAAACGAAAAGTGAGGGAAAGGAGGGAGGGGCAAAATCAAAATGGAATTGTACATATTTTGAACCAATTTCAATAAAGAGGGATATTGGAGACAGTTAAATTCTGCTGCATTCCCACTGCAGTGCCCATACCAATGAAAATCAATAAGCCTGAGTGTTAAGATTGACAGCTGTTTCTGCATTTCCTTGTCAATTATGGCACAAACAATCTCCAACATCTCTCATGCTGTATGAAATGTGTCTCCTTATTCCAGTTTGTTTCTTGTGAGCTAATTCTGATGAGTGTAAATGGAAAGCTTCAAGAAGTGAACTTTCTCTCTTGTCCTAAGGCTGTGCTATGTTATTCTAATAATGCAGACAGAATCTTACAGTGAAGCACACCATACACAATAAATTAATAGGAAAAAGAATTTTGCTTTTTTTTATCGAAATGTATTTCTGGGCTATATATTAGATATCAACTTAAACAGAATATCACCTTTAAGTGGTGGAGTGGAAAGACACACGTTTTTAAACTGGAGCTCAGTACAATGGTGACTAAATGCTGATTAAATTTGAAGGTTAGTTTTTTTAAAAAAAGCAGATATTTGAATTGTCTCTCAACTAATATTCCAAAAGTTAATACTGATAATGATTCCGGGTAGTGCAATGGAAAACTTTTAACCTGCTTGCAGAGAACACAGAGGATATGGAATGAGACTAGCTCTGGGTGCCACACAGATGGAAACTGCATTTTGTTTAATACTTGAAAAATTGGATCAGTCTGTAAAATATTTGTATGCTTCCCTTACTGTTGATATTTGGAACCATAAACTTTGAGGAATGTTTAAAATAATTTCAGAAACCAGAAGGATTAATTAGAAGAAAAATTCACAAGCAATTAAAAATGGACTTTCCAATAAACATTATTTTCTGAAGCTCAAGTTAATTTCTACATTTTGTGGTGAATACCATATTGCTATAATTTCCAAATACAGTTGGTATAGATTATTGGCTCTTCATAATAATAGAAAAGATAAATACAGCTAAGCATTGTGGCTTGGGTCAAAATAGCTGTGTTGGGTTTCAAAAAGCAACATTATTTATGTCAATTACCTCTACAGCTTTTGCTGTGAACAGAGAGCTTGTTGGACCGCTCTGAAATGTCCTCATTTGATTCAGGGATATCAATCCTTTGTGGTACTGTAGTGCAACACGAGCTGTCACACCCGAGCCGCAAGGACTTCTGTCAACCTATTAAAGATACACAATAAATGTTTGAACTGTTTTTTATTAATGAGTTATATTTGATTGGGGATTGGTTAGCTCAGTTGATTGGACAGCTGGGTTTGCGACGCAGAGTGATGCCAACAGCATGGGTTCAATTCCTGTACTGGCTGAGGTTACCATGAAGAATTCTTCTTCTCGACCTCTTCCCTTGCCTTAGGTTAAACCACTACTGAGTGAGCAGTCCTATGGTCCAGTAAGATTGCAACTTGTTATTTGATTTCAGCCATCCAACCTGTTGATTTTCCTCAGCTGAAATGATGGAGAGGTTATTTTGATTTTGTAAATATTAAAAAGTATTTAATGTTAGAAAACATTACAAAGATAGGAGTGGAAGTTCCAACTATCGTCGCTATTGTTTAGGTAGCACGCGGCTCTTTTTTAATCATAGCTCTTAATGTTTTCAAGGGTTACCCCAATGCATGTGAAAATTTGCCCTATAATGGATTTTCCTGGTGCTGCCCTCAGTGAGGAAAAGTTCAACTGATAGCAAGAAAATGAGACATTTCCAAAATTATCACATTTCAAGAGAGCTCATCAATTCCATTTATACAGAAAAGCAAGAACATTTTGAATAAGCCTGGAGGGATACTTTCTTTTCCCTTTATTGCACAAAGCATGTGATGTACAATTTGATTAATAAACTTTAATTGTAAACTGATATTCCTGACAATAAGAGATAACAAAGTGTAGAGTTGGATGAACACAGCAGGCCAAACAGCATCAGAGGAGCAGGAAAGCTGACGTTTTCAATCTGTATCCTTCTTCAGAAATGGATTTCTGAAGAAGGGTCCAGACCCGAAACGTCAGCTTTCCTGCTCCTCTGATGCTGCTTGGCCTGCTGTGTTCATCCAACTCTACACTTTGTTATCTCAGATTCTCCAGCATCGGTAGTTCCTACTATCTCATTCCTAAAAATAAACATGATTGAGAATTTCAAGACCAAGATTCAAAGATTTTTTTATGCTACCTTATACAGGTTGGGCTAAATGAAATTACTGAAAATCATAATGTTTACTTTAATAAATTTTACTCAGTTATTCTACCTACCTGAGCATCTGCAAAAACACAGATATTTGCCGTTGGCTCTTCTGAAATTGCATCTTTTCCATCAGTTAATATAGTCCCATACAGGAAAGCAAGTTCTTCACTGTCAGGGTGGTGGAGCTTAACCTGTAAAAAAGAAAACTACTCAGCAAGGTTTGATATTAATGTATTGGATCAACCGTAATAGTTATTAATAGCTGAAAGTCTATTCTAATAGTCAATTATTCTAAAATGTAATTGCTCCTCAGAATCTCAATTTTACTAACAAGCATTAATCAAACTACTATTTGACATGAAAATAGTTAAACTGATAAACAATCAACCTAACTGTAGGAAACTGGGTGTTCTTCACAAAGGACAACAGTGAATTCTGAGCAAACCATTTAGTGGGTAATGCCCACAGTATAAAACCCTTTTGCACATTTTAGCTTACTGGATCAGAAGTAAACTAATCAAAGTCAAATATGTGACCCCTGTAATACTTATAACAAAGATAGGTGATTTATTTTCTTAATTTTGGATTCTCCACCCACCCTGGAGACGGAGGAGGAAAACAGCTGTTGGGGTTTGGAGATATTTCCCTCCAGAACTGACCTGCCAAAGATATAATCTGTTTACAGTATTGCTTGGTGTAGAAGGAGTTGCTTTATTTGGTGGTCCTCTACATGTTACTGATGAACACGTTCCAGTCAGTTGTGAAATGGAATGAACTTGTACAGAGCTGCTGAATTTTCACAAAAAGTACATATCAGCAATAGACTCCACCATCCATTTTACAGGGTTTTGTTTAGAATTTGGTTTTCCTTGAATGTCAAAAGCACCAACACGTATGTTGTAACCTGTGATTTGACACAGTACAAAATAGATGTCCTGCGTTCTAGAAATGTTCGAACAACAGCTTGTACAAAGAGAGGCTACTGGCAACCAATACCTGGATCTCACTTATTAGCCACAAAAGGTATGTGATTATAAATGAAAGAGTACATCGTAGAGTTAGATTTGGATGCCAATTTGGAAGGGTGAAGGCTTGTCACAATTAAATTCCAGATGCTCGTCTTTGTTTAACATGAAAGCCATCAATACTGATGCTGGAGTGTCATAGAGAAGTAAACCTTTATAGGTTGCAAAGGTTTGTCAGATGTTAGCAAGTTATTGGTCAGGATTTTGCATGCTAATTAATGCAAGGGAACAGTGACTAATCTATTGACTAGGCTGAAAAGTGTAGAGAAGTTAAAAATAGCAGTTTGAGAAAACTGTTCTGAAATGATACGCTGACCTTGAATTATTAATATCACCTTTATTTTTACATCTGCTGTGGCTTCAAAATTTATTAAGCTGGAGACTGAAAAGAATTGGCAGTGAGAGGGCGGGGTGAGACGTCACTGACAGGGGAGAGCAGGGTGGCATGGTGGCTCAGTGATTAGTATTGCTACTTCACAGCGCCAGGGACCCAGGTTCAATTCCACCCTTGAGCGACATTCTCCCCGTGTTTGCATGGGTTTCCTCCGGGTGCTCCGGTTTACTCCCACAGTCCAAAGATGTGCAGGTTAGATGGATTGACCATGCTAAATTGCTCGTAGTGTCCAGGGGTGTGTAAGGTAGGTGTATGAGCCATGGGAAATGCGGGGTTACAAGGAAAGGGTACGGGGTGGGTCTGGGCAGGATGTTCTTTGGTGGGACAGTGTGGACTTGTTGGGCCAACTGGCCTGTTTCCACCTTGTAGGAAGCCTATGATTCGATGGATTAACCCTGATGCAAATAGTGTAACTCACCTCAAACGTGTAAATACCTTCTTTCTTAAGGCTTTATGGGATATTCAGGAAATATTTTAACCAAATCCTGGGTTATTATCCCAGGTTTGTAAGGTTGCCTGCCTGGCAAGTTATGCCAACTCCAAACCAGGTGGTAGGTCTGCAGCTGTCAGATCTTCATGTTGAGTTTCCACAACTTTCTGATCTGGGGAGGCCGAATATAAACAGCAGGTTTAAATCTTGTCCAAATGTTCATTAATATCAAAGGTTTTGCCCCTCAGTTAGGTTTGTAAGGTATAATTTCAGTAAAATTGTTGTCGGGAGCACACAATGGTATTGTTTAATTTGTTGCACACAACTGGTTGACAAAGGAGGGATCTATTCCTAATCAAAAGAGCTGTATGGTCACATTTCCAGATGAAATTTGCAGACCTTCCTAGCCTCGGGGGGAAAATGAGGGGACAAAAACTATTTGAAGTCAGAATACAGAAAGGTGAAATACTGATCAGTCAAAACAATATTTGGCTCATTTACATACATGTGTTTTCACAGTATTAGTGACAGCTACTGCTGCATCTACAAGATCCCGGGTCCTGGAGGAACAAACGTCTAAACCAAAATGATCTGCGCTCACAAATGCATAAAAAGCACCTCCATATGCAATATCCACTGCAATCTTCCCATATCCTTGTACATCAACAGTAACATCTGAAAGAGATGAGTAAACTGGTATTGTATGCTGTTCGAATACACAGGTACAATAGCTCTGAAACTGTCCCACCAGTAAACGCAAAATGTGTGGCCAACGACATGGATATCTACAACAAAAAAGGCCCATTGGCCCATTGAGTCTGTGCCGGTCATAAAAACAGCACTTAACTATACTAGAGATAGTAGGAACTGCCGATGCTGGAGAATCTGAGACAACAAGATGTAGAGCTGGATGAACACAGCAGGCCAAGCAGCATCGGGCCGAAACGTCAGCTTTCCTGCTTCTCTGATGCTGCTTGGCCTGCTGTGTTCATCCAGCTCTACACCTTGTTGTCTCTCTCTCACCTAACTACACTAATCCAGTTTTCTAGCACTTAGCCCGTAGCATTGTATGATTTGGCATTGCAAGTGCACATCTAAACACTTAAATGTTATGATGTGCTGAAAATGTTTCTCAGCACCTTCAGCTAGCTATTTTCTGGGTCTGTAAATTGTTAAGGTGCAAAGCTGGCTTTTAGTAGAGAGATGTGCTCTTCCTGTTCGATGTGGGGCATTAGGGAGAGTTTCCATGTTACTGACAATTATGACTGTGGGAAGTTTGTTTGATTGCAAATCCCATAGGATTGCATGGATTGGCTGGAGCGGCAGTTTATGTCAATGAGGAATTTACAGGAAGTGGGGGTATGATGGATGGCAGTTGCAAGGACAGAGATAAACCAAAGATACAGTCAGGTAGACGGGTGGCCTCCAGGAAAGGTAAGGGAGGGAGGCAGATAGTACAGGAGTCTCCTGTGGCTATCCCCATCTCAAATAAGTACGCTGTTTTGGAAAATGTAGAGGGTGATGGATTCTCAGGGGAATGGAGCACTGACAGCCAGGTTACTGGTACTGAGACTGGCTCTAATGTAACGAGGGGTGTGTCAGGTTCCATGCGATCGATCGTGATAGGGGACTCTCTAGTCAGAGGCACAAACAGATGATTCTGTGGCCAACAACGAGACATCAGAACGGTGTGTTGCCTCCCTGGAGCCAAGATCAAAGCTATTTTGGAGCAGGTGCAGATTACTCCCAAAGGGGAGAGGGACCAGCAGGAGGTCGTTGTGCACATTGGAATTAATGATATAGGAAGAGAAAAGCATGAGATTCTGAGGAGAAAACATAGAAAGTTAGGCAGGAATTTAAAAAGTAAGTCCTTCAGGGTGGCAGTAATATCTGGATTAGTCCCAGTGCCACAACCTACTGAGGGTAGGAATAAGAGGATAGCGCAGGTGAATGCATAGCTGAGCAGCTGATACAGGGGAGAAGGATTCACATTTTTGGATCACTGGAATCTCTTCTAGGGTAGAAGTGAACTGTATAAGAAGGAAACCATGGGCAACGTTGTGGCTTAGTGGCTTAATGGTTAGCACTATTGTCTTATAGTAACAGGGACCTGGGTTTAATTTCAGCCTTCGGTAACTGTCTGTGTGGAGTTTGTATGTTCTCCCTGTGTCTATGCGGGTTTCGTCCGGGTGCTCTGGTTTCCTCCCATAGTCTAAAGATTGCAGGTTAGGTAGGTTGGCCATGCTAAATTGCCCATAAAGTCCAGGGATGTGTAAATTAAGTGGATTAGCCTTTGGTAATGCAGGGTTAAAGGGATAGGGCAGGGGATGGGGATGGGTGGGATGCTGTATGGAGGGTTGGTGTGGACTTGTGGGGTTGAATGGCTTGTTTCTGCACCGTGGGGATTTTATAATCCTATGACAGACTGCACCTGAGTTGGAAGGTGACTAATGTACTGGCAGGGAGATTTGCTAGAGCTCCTCGAGAGGATTTAAACTAGTAAGGGGCGGAGGCGATGGATATAGTTTGGAAAAGGAGTAAGTCAGGCAGGCAGAAAAAAGTAGACTGTGAGGTAGGACTGATAAATTTATACTGCATTTATTTTGATACAAGAGGCCTAATAGCTAAGGCAGATGAACTTAGGGCATAGTTGGGAACATGGGACTGGGATATCATAGCAATTACAAATACGTAGCTCACGGATGGACAGGACTGGCAGCTTAACATTACAGGATACAGATGCTCTAGGAAGGATTGAAAGGGGAGCAAGAGAGGAGGCGGGAGTGTCATTTTTGATCGGGGTAACATTATGGCTGTGTTTAGGGAGGATATTCCTGGGAACACACCCGGCGGTTTGTTTCGGTGGAACTGAGAAATAAGAAAGGGATGATCACCTTATTGGGATTGTACTATTGACGCCCAAACAGTCAGCGGGAAATTGAGAAACAAATTTGCAAGGAGATCGCAGTTATCTGTAAGAATGGTGGTTATGGTAGGAGATTTTAACTTTCTAAACAGACTGGGACTGCCATAGTGTTAAGGGCTTGGATGGACAGGAATTTGAGTGTGTACAAGAAAATTTTCTGGTTCAGTATGTGAATATACCTACTCTTGGGAAATAAGGCAGGGCAGATGATTGTGGTGTCAATGGGGGAGCGCTCTGGGGCCAGTGACCATAATTCTATTTGGTTTAAAATAGTGATGGAAAAGGATAGACCGGATCTAAAAGTTAAAGTTCGAAATTGGAGGAAGACCAAGTATTGGACAGTATTAGGCAAGAACGTTCAAAAGTTGATGGGGACAGATGTTGGCAGGTAAAAGGATGACTAGAAAATGACAAGCCTTCAAAAATGAAATTACGCAAGACCAGTGACAGTATGTTCCTGTTAGGGAGAAAAGCAAGGCAGGCAGGTGCAGGGAATGCTGAATGACTAGAGAAATTGAGGTTTTGGTCGAGAATAAGAAAGAAGCATATCAGGTATAGCCAGCAGAAATCAAGTGATTCCCTCGAAAAGTACACACCGGCTGCCTTTATACTTGAGGGAAATCGGGAGGGCAAAAAGGGGAGATGAGATAGCTTTGGCAAATAGGGTTAAGGAGAATCCAAAGGAATTCTACAAATACATTAAGGACAAATGGGTAACTAGGGAGAGAAATAGGGCCCCTTAAACATCAGCAAGGCCGCCTCTATGTAGAATCGCAGGAGATGGGATAGATACTAAATGAGTATTTCACATCAGGGTTTATTGTGAAGAGGACATAGAAGATAGAGAACACGGATAAATAAATAGCGACATCATGAAAAATGTCCTTTTTGCCGAAGTAGTGGTGCTGGACGTATTAAAACGTATAACGGTGGGTAGATCCCGGGACCTGATCAGGTGTATCCTAGAACTCTGTGGGAAGCTAGGGAAGTGATTGCGGGGCTGGGGGTTGGCTAATATGGTGCCACTATTTAAGAAAGGTGGTAAGGAAAAGCCAGTGAACTATAAACTGGTGAGCCTGATATCAGTGGTGGGCAAGTTGTTGGAGGGAATCCTGAGGGGCAGGATTTACATGTATTTGGAAAGGCAAGGACTGATTAGGGATAGTCAACATGGCTTTGTGTGGGAAATCATGTCTCACTAACTTGATTTTTTTGAAGTAACAAAGAGGATTGATTAGGGCAGAGCGGTGGACATGATCTATACAGACTTCGACAAGCCTCCTCACGGTAGACTGGTTAGCAGGGTTAGATCACATGGAATACAGGGAGAACTAGCCATTTGGATACAGAATTTTGTTATCTCTGACTCCAGCATCTGAAGTTCTTGTTATCTTGGTGCTGAGTCCACTGCTTTTTGTGATTTGTATGTGAACACAGGAAGTAGAGTTAGTATGTTTGCAGATGACACCAAAATTGGAGGGGTAGTGGACAGTGAAGAGTACAATGAGACCTTGATCAGATGGGCCAATAGGCTGAGGAGTGGCAGATGGAATTTAATTGAAATGAATGTGAAGTACTGCATTTTGGAAAGGCAAATCAGGGCAGGACTTATACGCTTAATGGTAAGGTCCTGGGGAGTACTGCTGAACAAAGAGACCTTAATAGTTCATAGTTCCTTGAAAGTGAAGTCACAGGTAAATAGGATAGTGAAGATGATGTTTGGCATGCTTGCTTTATTGGTCAGTGCATTGAGTATAGGAATTAGGAGGTCATGTTATTGGCTGTATAGGACATTGGTTAGGCCACTATTGGAATACTGCGTGCAATTCTGGTCTTCCTATTATAGGAAGGATGTTGTGAAATTGAATCATAGAATCCCTACAGTGTGGAAACAGGCCCTTTGGTCCAGCAAGTCCACACCGACTCTCAGACCATCCCACCCAGACCCATCCCCCTATAACCCACCTAATCTACACATCCCTGAACACTTTGGGCAATTTAGCATGTCCAATCCACCTGGCCTGCACATCTTTGGACCGTGGGAGGAAACCGGAGCACCCGGGGGAAACCCACACAGACAGTGGCCCGAGGAATTGAACCCGGGTCCCTGGTACTGTGAGGCAGCAGTAACCACTGACCCACCGTGCTGCCCCAATTGAAAGGGTTCAGAAAAGGTTTTCAAGAATGGTGCCAGGGTTGGTGGATTTGAGCTATAGGGAAAGGCTGAATAGAGTAGGGCTACTTTCCCTGGATCGCTGTAGGCTGAGGGGTAACCTTATAGAGGCTTATAAAATCATAAGGTGCATGGATAGGGTAAATGGACAAGGTCTTTTTCCCAGATTGGGGTAGAGTTGAAAATTAGAGGGCATAGGTTTAAAGTGAGGGGGGAAAGGTTTAAAAAGGATCTAAGAGGCAACTTTTTCATGCAGAAGATGCTGCATGTATAGAATGACTTGCTAGAGGAAGTGGTACGTTTACAACATTTAAGAGGCGTCTAGACGGATATGTATTCATTAAAAGTTTACAGGGATTCGGGCCACGTGCTGCTAAATGGGACTAGATTAATTTAGGATATCTGCCTTGCATTGACGAGTTGGACCAACGCGTTTGCTTCCGTGGTGTCTATCCCTGTGACTCTATTAACAGTGCCAAATGGACGATCTCGTTAAAATGCTGAATGTACATTGCACGTTTGGAGGGACTGACAAGAGTTCAAGGTGTTTTGTACTGAAGGTCGTTGACCTGAAACGTCAAAACTTGTTCTTTCCCCACGAATACTGTCAGATCAGTTGAGTGTTCCCAGCATTTTTTTCGTTTAAAACTATTTCAGAATTGAACCAGAGTTTTTGTTTTATTTAAATGTCAAACAAATGGATTTAATGTGGGACATGCAAACCGGACTGACAGTGTAGCTAAAGGTTACGGTGCTGAACCTCAGTGCCCGCCTCCTGTCTCTCTCTCCCTCTCACCTGTAGCGAAGACGAAGGCGGGGACGCTGTGGAAGCGGACCCGCCCGCTCTTGCCCTTGTCGTACTGGACGAAAGCCCGGACTAGGCCGCAGGGACAGTGGATATTGACCTGGGTTTCGGGGGAGCTAGGCTCTTTGATCAGCCCGTAGTCCAGGGCGAAGCGGCCGAGGGCCACCACGGCGTGCCCGCACATGGTGCTGTAGCCCTGGTTGTGCATGAAGAGGACGCCGAGGTGAGCATCCGGCCGTTCGGAACCCACCAGCAGCGCCCCGTACATGTCCCTGTGGCCGCGGGGCTCGAAGATCAGCCTCCGCCGCAGGCCGTCCAGCCGCTCCCGCACGTAGCGCCGTTTGCCGAGGAGGTCGCCTGCCGGCACCGGGGGGAAGCCGCCGGTGATGATCCGGAGCGGCTCACCGCCCGTGTGCATGTCCAGGACCGAGAGTACAGCGCCTACCCCCGGGGGCCGTCTCAACGGCTCCATCCCGACAGAGGGCGGTGGGGGCGGGGTCAATGATACACCTGCCCTAACCGGAAGGAGGCGGAAATGTCGTATGATTGGAATGGAGGCGGCTGTTGTTGGATGTGAGCATGGGTAAGGGGCCTAGTTCTTTACAATATCGTCTGTATGTGCATTTAGTGATGATGATAATGAAGAAGATGTGACCCATAGGTATTTAAACCACACGGGGCCCTTTGGCAATCTGTTCTTGGAGCCTTCGCCAAAGTATTAGGAAACACCGGGCTGTCTCTTGTGTCGCCAAACGTAAAGCAAACAATCCCCCAGGGCCCGCCTCCCCTTCGATTACTCTGGACTCGATTGACAACCGCCCAATCGTTAAGAGTTTATAAAAAAATTAATTCCCCCCCACCCACCTTGCGTGCCCACTGGACAAAACATATTACTGTTAACCCACGGGCCACTGGACGTGCAAGGCCTTAAATACACCTTTAACGTATTTAGCTAAAGGTACATGGATAAGGTGTTTTCTTTAAATCTTTAAACATGCCGAAATAATTCCGTACGTCGTTGGTATCAAAATCGAGCTATTTCTGCGTCAGTGAGAGCCACAACGTATCACTGCAGATCTCTCCCATGACTGGGTTTTCAAAACTGTTAGAAGCTGGTCGTAATTCTCACTTTCATGGTTGAATGCAGCTCTCCCTTAGACTCGTTGAAAATCGTCGTGGAATAATGGGAGTTTTTTTTAAAAAAGTGCGCATTCTATTTTGACAGTTACTAGTGATTCTGTGACCACGACTGTGTACTGACAATAAATGTATTTATATGCATGTCTCCAAAAATTGCACACAAATAATTGCTTCCAGTCAGAACATCCACGAAGTAAAGTGATTTGCTTTGTTAAGGACGTTATGTGAATTTAAATTGTCGTAAACAGACTGACTGATTAGGAGATAAATGATCAGCCAATACATGAGCAAAACTCACATGATGTAGCAAATTCTGTTTTGAAGTTGATGTTGACAAAGTTTTGCAACAATGCAGAAATGCTTCACTTTGTATATAATTTGTACTATGCCTGCCCTTGGAGTGATTTATGATGGCACCTATTATAATGTTAGCTGTGAGAACTGATGGTATTTAGCTGATCACTCAAAAGTCATCAAAATGAAATGTAGCTCATTGGAGAAAGCTTTAGACTTTAGAATTCCAACTGCAATGACATTAAATTAATTAGAAGAATTTCATAAATAGACTATTGTTATTTAATAATTCTCATTTGTAAGGACAATGGGACAGGTTACTATTTTGTAATACCCATCAATGCATCACTGTCTGTATATATTAATTTAAATTGTTTATGTTCATCAAGTAGTTGCAACTCTCAGACAAGCACAACAGCTTTTCCCACCTCTGTCTCTTTGGCGTTGTATGTTCAAACGATGACTCTTGTCCTTCTCAATGACAAAATATGCAAAGTTGCAAAGTTGCGAAGTGCTCACAGTGACTTGGAGTGGATGCATTGCATTATGTACATTTTAGACATGCATGCGATGTCATGATGATGAAGGGATTATATTAGATCAAGTAGCAGAAATGCTAATAATTACTTTATCCTAGAAGATGTTGGAACCTGTCACATATTGATCTTGACCTCTGTGATTTGTAATGCTTATCTGATATTCAGTATTGGCAGAAATTGCTTCCAGTCGGATATTGGGAAGGTAGTAGCTATTTCCTGAAGGTTTCACCATGTACGCCATTTTCTGACTCCTTGGATTTTGAAGTTGAACCAGACAGCTAGCATCCTTGCTGTCCTGTTTGACCTCGAGCTGAGCATCCACATCCTCACTGCGTACTTCACTAACTAGTCTATTTTTGTAACATATATCCTATCTTTGATGCTGTATCATCTCAACTACTGCTGAAACCCATCCATGACTGTTTAACTGCTGGATTCACTCTAGGCTAGTTTCCTACCTTGCATTCCTGTTGAACTTACCTTCTTTTCCTAATTCCTACCAACTTCTGTACACACATCACTTCACTCTCTTACTCACCTATATTGGCTCCTGACTGTACAGCATCTATTTTTCAAATCTTCCTTGTTCTTACTCTCCATACATCTGTAACCTTCTCTAACCCTACAGTCGTTTGCGATATCTGTACTCCTCTAGTTCTGAACTCTATCACATTCCTCACTTTCATCAGTCGCTTAGGATCCAAACACTGGCATTCTGGTATTGCAGAGCATTGTGTGTGCACATACACCAGATGGATTGCAGCAGTTCAAAAAGTTAACTTGCTATAATTTTCTCAAGGGTAACTAGGGATGGGTAATAAGTGCTGGCCCATCTGGCAACTCACATGTTCTGAACGAATAAAATATTTTCTTAATAAGCTTTTCCACTGCTTTGCCTCTCCTCTTTTACGATACCACTTAGATCTTAACTTTTGCTGACTTCTCTTAATATCTCTTTAGATAAATTCATCAGATGTAGGCTACTTGACCGTACTGTGCCATTAAGTAAGATCATGAAATATCTAACTGTGGCCTTAACACCACTTTCTTGCCTACCTCCCATAACCCTTGAATGCCTTTGATGAAATTTCAGTGCAACTCAGCCTTGGATGTATTCAGTATTTTGAGACTCCAATCCTGTCTCTGGAAATAATTCCAAAGACTAAAACTGAGAGGAAAAATTCCTCCTCATTTTTGTTTTAAATGGGAGATCTCTGATTTTTACATTTTGCCTCCATGTTTTAGATTTCCCACAAGAGAAAACATCATCTCACTAGCTACGTTGATATGTGCACAAGCAATCCTACAAATTTCAGTAAATCACTCTGTCTTCTAAACTTAAACCTTTTCTCATAAGACAATCACTTCATCCCAGGATTCAGCATATTGAACCTTCTCTGAATGCTAATTACAGTCATAAGCCTGTAAAACTTCCTGTATGTATCAACATTTTGTTTGATCACCTTCCTTTGTGGCACTTCCAAGCATTTTACTATTAAAAGTGCTACAAACATACAAATTATTGCAGGTGTACCCATCTAGAATTCAGTTGCACTCTTGACTTCATTCTTGTAAATGCTTTAACAGTTTTGGAGTGAATCATTCATTGTGACTTGCCCATATCAAACATAACCCTGAATTAAATACATCTTTTACATTTTGTGTAAAACAGATTTTTTTGGGGGAAAAATAAGACATAAGGCAAAGATGATGGGGAATGAAAATTCTGAGAATATAAATTCAGCCACTGGAAAATTCCTGTGTAGATTATACTCTGTTCCAAGAGAGACCACAGAATGTTGTCAGGCAACTTCAGACAAGGAAATTTCAAAGGAAGTGGTGCAATGCAGAAATTGAATTCTAATCTTGTGTAGTTGCAGTCATAATGGAGGCCAATTACCACTTCAGCAGGAACCATCTTCTGTGATTTGTATCCCAGACTGTAGACAAGATGAGGTAAAAAGTAGCAGATCTGGGTAACGGACCTGTTTGTGCTTTCCCCCTTCCAGGAATATATAAAAGAAGGCGTTTTTAAAAAAAATTGTCACCTAGATCTGTGTGTGCTAGTCTGGTGTTCTAGTTTTACTGACTTGGTGTGTGTTGCAAAGATCACAGCTAGAGGATATCTGTGGGGCATCCCTGTGGCTACAGGCAAAAGAAGTAGTCTCTCTCTCTCTCTCTCTATTGATTGCTGAAAGCAAGTTGCAAGTCAGTAGAGCCACTGTTGCAAAGGAAATAGGACATTTCTCTTCAGTTAACTTGCAGAACCGAGAACCTGAGATTAGCAAGACTGGAACCACTCAATTTAATGGCTCCAGTATTTCATCATTACTACTCCTCATGAACAAGACAGACTGATTAGTACCTCATTCCCTTCTCTGACTTTTATGTATTTTCTCACTTCTCATTTCTAATTGTTTTGCATTTTATTACTCTTCCTTGCATTTTAGCAACTTATAGACTTACTTGTTCCTTATTCCAACAAGGTCTGATTAAATTGGACCCTGTTAAAACGTAAATACATTAGAATTGGGAGATGTATCTATGAGGGAGGGGAACCGTTGTATAATAATGCTGGAGTTGTGAAATAAACAATAACAGAAAATTCTGGAAAAATCTAGCTGGTCTGGCCGCATTTGGGGAGAGGTTCCTGGTTTTGTTTGTTTAAGGGATCCCTGTGTTAAGTTAACCTTGGTTTGACTAACTGAGGTGAAGGGTTTGAATAAAGGTGCCGCTTACTCCCTCCTCATCCGGGATTGTAATGATTTGGCGATGTCTCATCTGGAATCTTAATGAGACAAAACAATACTGCAGGTGCTGGAATCCAAGGTAGACAAATGGGCTGCAAGAACACAGCAAGCCAGGCAGCATCTGGAGGAAAGGAGAAGTCAAGGTTTTGGGTATTACCTGTCTTCAGTGCTGAAGACGAGTAATACCCATAACGTTGACTTCTCCTTTCCTCCAGATGCTGCCTTGCTTGCTGTGTTCTTGGAATCAGAATGAACTTGGGAACCTTGCCTGTGGATCAGTGGTAACAATAGTTAATATTGCAGGTCCTGTTCAGCATCTGATCAATAGTGATCCATGTTAGAAGTCTTAGTAAAGGTCAAGGAAAGGTGGTTGAGTACTTTGAAATGGTTATTGTCTGCTAAATGTTATCTACTATTTCTAAGCCCAAGCCTGAATTTTCAGAAGGTCCTAAAGCAGACAGGTATGGGATGCTTCAAGAAAAGAGTTAAATATTCTGGAAACCTCAGCAAACAACTTCAATCCTGAACTTTGGTGAAGTAAGTATAGTGACTTGGGCCACAAACACTTCGCTGAGAAACTCTTGGCGAGATTACCATGACTGTGATGAGAGTTCTCTGACTCCCAACTACCTTTCATTGTACCAGATGTGTCTTTACCATTGGCATTATTTTCCTTTTGACTTTGTTCGGGTTCCATGATATCACACTCTTGAAACTTTGATATCTAGTTAGTTATAAATGGTTTAGAATAATTGTTCATTCAAATATTTATATTATAACTGCATTAAAATTAATTTAATATTCAAAACTTTTAACATGTTATTAATTTCAGATATTAATTTAATATGCCCTGGTTTATACTGTGGAAAGCCAATAATAGAAAGCAGAAATGACAGTCATCCACAGTTTGGAGACTGTGGGGTAAGTTTTTTGTACGTTTTTCATTTCTTGTGTCAAGTTACAATGATTAAAGGCAGAATTAGTCTTTGAAGATCACATGTTTACACAGGTGGTTAGATGATACCTGTTACCCAAGCAATTTTTAAAAAAAATCCAGTATATGTATATTCATTAATGTTGAACAATTTTTTTTTCTGTGATTATGTTTAGTATGTGAAACATGTATTGATCATACAGTCAGGTCTATATTTCATTCTAAATGTATCTGGGTCTACTCACAAATTTTCAGCTAGGCCTGTGGAATAATGTGGATGTGCCGGTGTTGGACTCTGGTGGATAAAGCCAGAAATCACATGACATCAGGTTATAGTTCAACAGGTTTATTTGAAATCTCAAGCTTTTGTAGTGCTGCTGTTTCATCAGCAGAAATCTATCAAGGAGCAGTGCTCCAAAAGCTTGTAATTTTAAATAAATCTGTTTGACTGTAACCAGGTATTGTGTGACTTCTGACCAGGAATGTGGAAGGCTGTGTTTTCTTCTGAGAAGACTTAGTTTTGCAATTAGCGTTTGTAAGTTGGATTTATTAAAGAATAGAGCTAGTGATTGTAATCTGTAAACTAAATTCAATATGCAGTGCTGCAGCATATGTTTTAATTATAGATAAAAAGACTGAATAATTATTCATTTATTCACTCTTTAATCTTATGAGCTTGAAGGAGCATATTTAAATGTTCAAAGCAGGCTTGTTGATTCCATAATTTGAATGAATAATGATTCATCCTAATGCGATTCAGTGAACAAACTGTCATTAATTTGCTTCTGGATTCAAACCACAAGCATTCAAGGTGATATAGCTTTAGTTGAAATACAAAGATTTGTAGTTTGAATTCATAAACAAATGCAGGCTGTTTTTAGACAGGTCACTCTCATCTTGATCTTATTTCCCTTTTTTTCTCCTTGAAATCATCTGGCAAATCCCATCATTTTCTTGCATTTTAATGGAAACTAACTTAAATACAGTTCTTTAAATGTAATCTTATGCAGAACTATTTTATTCCTTCATGTAGTATACACTGGGTAAAAATAGTTGTTGGATTAATACAAAGGTGAATATGGTTTCGACTTTGGCCAAACTGTAAAAAAGTAAACTTCTGAAATTGACAAAATGTGAGCAAAGCCAGCCCGAAACATGAGAACTAAAATGTACGTACCTTAGCTGAATCTATGAATGACATAATTGGTAGAGCCAAGCCAAAATGACTGACTACCAAGGCTTTCTTTGTTTTAGCCAGGAACCGGCATTGAAATGTTTGCAAGCTGACTAGAGAGCTTCACAAGGGTAAATAGAAATCTTGACAGTCTGCCCTAACTAATGGGCTGAATGGTAAATGATATCTTTTGTAAATGGACAGTTCACATAATAGGTAATGACTACATTAAATCAGTTCCTTTTGTTGTGTAAAGAAAGATTCCTTGAGCACAGACTATTGTGGTGTTACATTGACTGGCAACACAGTACTTGAGTCATGCTGAGGGAGTATTAATAATTGTGTTGTGCTTTGATATGATTGCTTAGACACTAGCACTACGTGTGAAATCTTACTTGTACTAAAGAAAATATATAATCAAATTATTTCAGAAATTGATTTTGAAGGGGATAAAAGCTCTTGCTCCAAATTCTAACAGTTGGGAGCTAGTTTTAGTTGAAATGGAATCGCGAATGTATGTCCATGACTTCAGTCTGGAAAAATGTGGCACACCAAACATTTAATGTAACTTGGTAATGAAAAATTATTTTTTCACTTTATCTGAAAACACCTCCTCTGTAGGTATGCCCAAGAGGTGAAAGAACAGATGATCTGAAGATTTGTCGTAAATGTGAGGATTCACCAGAACTTTACGACTGGCTGTACCTGGGCTTCATGGCAATGCTGCCTCTGGTTTTGCATTGGTTCTTTATCGAATGGTATTCAGGGAAAAAAAGGTTAGTGTTATTTCAGAACAATCAACATAAATGGTGGTGTTACTGGGTACTGACTTTTAGATGTGGAGATGTCACGGTAGGTTAAACATTGAGTTTTCTTTAGTAGGAAATGGATTGGTAGAGACTGAGAGTGTGAAAGTCATCTTTGGTTGCTGCAAGAGGCCCACGTGAAATGCAACTGAATATTAGTTCTGTTTATAGTTGACAAAAGACACATTTTTTCGAAGTTCTTCATCTTGCACACATTGGGACGATTTGTAAGAAACACCAATATAAAGGGTAAACAACAGTTTATACTCTTAGGGTGCTAATCAATTGACAAGTGGATTTTGATGAGTGGAGGCATTGCTGTGCAGAATTATGTTAGAAGATGACTCTCAGCTTTGTTTAAATTTTGAATCATGCAGCTTAACTCTGGTTTAGGTCTTGCCCTGAGAAATGAATCATAGAATTGTTTTCATTTGGCTTTGCTGAAGCAGCAGCAGCCATATGTGTACATGTTCTTTCTGTCTACAGAGAGCAAGGCCCTGTGTATTAAGAAATGCTTCTTCCAAAATGCACAAATGCATCCATTGCAAGCTGACTAACAATTGTAAATTAGTTGTCATCTTAGCATATTCAGGATTATTTATCAAATCCTGTCCAAATGTTGATTCACATTTCACATTGGACACTGTGATTTGAGTTTCTCATGCACAGGCAGTTGTAAAAAAAAAACTGATGGGACATGGTTGTTGTTGGTTGGCCAGCAATTATTGCCTGAGACGGTGGAGATGAGCTGCTTTCTTGAATAGTTGCTGTCCAGGTGCTGTAGGTTGACCCTTAGGGAGGGAATTCTAGGATTTTGACCCAGTCACAGTGAATGAACAGTACTTATATTTCCAAGTCAGAATGATGAGTGAACTTGCAGGAGGTGGTGTTGCCATGTATCTGCTGCCCTTGTCCTTCTGAATGGAATTGGTTGTTGGTTTGGAAGGTGCTGTCTAAGGATCTTTGAGTTTCTGCAGTGCATCTAGTACATAGTACACACTTCTGCTACTGACCATTGCTGGTGGAGGGAATGTATGCTTCTAGATGTGGGGCCAGTCAAGTGTGTTGCTTTGTCCTGGATGGTGCCAAGCTTCTTGACTGTTGCTGAAGCTATACTCATTCAGACAAGTGGGGTGTATTCCATTGCACTGAATCCGATATAACGAAGTGTGGAGCTGGATGGACACAGCAGGCCAAGCAGCATCGTAGGAGCAGGAAAGCTTGACGTTTCGGGCCTTGACGCTTCATCAGAAATCTAACCCCATTTCTGATGAAGGGTCTAGGCCCGAAATGTCAAGCTTTCCTGCTCCTATGATGCTGCTTGGCCTGCTGTGTTCATCCAGCTCCAGACCTTGTTATCTCGGATTCTCCAGCATCTGCAGTTCCTATTATCTCTGATACAATTTCAACCCCACTGCGAAGCCTCTTCTAAGGATGCCTACCCTGAAGAAGTTACTCTCCTCCCTCCGGACAAACCTCAGGGGATGTCTCTTCCACTGCAACTCTCTAATAATCTCTTCGGCCTTGAAACTGCTCGACCATGTCCTGAAGCATACCAGGTACTACAGCCACATCACCTTTCTTAGCACCTGCCTACGGAACCAGATCATCCCCAATGGACTACAGTCCACATTCAAGCCTTCCCAATTTGGCCCCAACCGTGACAATATCTACATTCAGAACATTGAGACCCTTCAGAAGATTTCTGATGAAGGGTCTAGGCCGGAAACGTCAAGCTTTCCTGCTCCTATGATGCTGCTTGGCCTGCTGTGTTCATCCAGCTCCACACCTTGTTATCCCAGTATTCCATTGCACTCCTGACGTGTGCCATGCAGATGGTGGTAAGAATTTGGGGAACCAGGTGGTGAGTTACTCACCACAGTCTTTCAATCCTTTGACTTGCTCTTGTCGCCGCTGTATTTATGTGGCAGGTTCAATTGAGTTCTGGTCAATGATAACCTCCCAGGATGTTGATAGTGGGTGATTCAGTGATGGTAACACCTTTGAACGGGCAGTGGTTAGATTGTTTCTTATTGGAGATGTCATTGCCTGGCATTTGTGTGCTGCAAATGTTACTTGTCAGCCCTAGCTTGGATATTGTTCAGATCTCATTGCATTTGAACACAGACTGCTTCAGTATCTGAGGAGTCGCAAATGATGCAGAATTTTGTGCGATCAATGGTTAACGTCCTCACTTCTGACCTGATGATGGAGAGAAAGTCATTGATGAAGTAGCTGAAGGTGGTAGGGCTTAGGACATTTACCCTGAGGAACTCCTGCAGAGATGTCCTAGAGCTGAGATGACTGACCTCCAGTAACCACAACTATCTTCCTATGTGCCAGGTATGATGTGAGCCAGCAGAGAGCTTGCCCTTTGGTACCTATTGATTCCAGTTTTGCTAAGACCACACTCAGTTGAATGCAGCCTTGATGTTAAGGGGTATCACTATCACCTCACCTCTGCAATTCAACTCATTTTTTGTCCATGTTTGCACCAATGCTGTAATGAGATCAGGAACTCCGTGTTCGGGCAGAACTCAAACTGGGCATCTATGAGCAGGTGCTACCTTATAGCGCTATGATGACAGCTTCACTTTACTGATAACTGAGAGTAGACTGATGGAGGTGGTAACTGGCCAGGTTAGATTTGGCCTGCTTTTTTTGTATGGGACATACCTGATCAATGTTCCACATTGTTGGGTAGATGCTTATGTTGTAAATGCAGTGCTACAGCTTGGCTGAGAGCGTGGCTTTCAGCATTATTGTTGTCAGAAGATGTAGCCGTTGCACTATCCAGTACCTCCATCCATTTCTTGACATTGTGGAGTGAATTCAGTTGGCTGAAGACTGGTATCTTTGACGCTGAGGATCACTGGAGCACGCTGAACAGGATCATTCATTTGGCACATCTGGCTGAAAATTGCCCAAAATGCTTCAACCTTATCTTTTGTCCTGATGTGTTCGGCTCTTCCATTGTTGAGGATGGAGATATCTGTGGAGCCTCTTCCTCCAGTGAGGTGTTTAATTGTCCATCACCGTTCAAGACTTGTCATGGCAGGACTGCTGAGCTTAGATCTGATTGACAAGTTGTTGTGGGATCGCTTATGTTGTTTGGCCTGCAAGTTGTTCTGTTTTGTAGCTTCACCAGGTTGACACCTGATTTTTAAATATGTCTGATGTTATACCTACTGTGCCCTCCTGCACTCTCCATTGAACCAGGGTTGAACCACTAGCTTGATAGTAATTGTTCTGTTGGGGACATACCGGGTCATGAGGTTCCAGATTGTGCTGAAGTACGATGCTGCTGTTGATGACTCACAGTGCACAATGGATGCCTAGTCAAATGAAGGCCCCAAAAATCAAAAGTAACCTTGAGAAAACCCTCAAGAAAAGCCCTTGAGTAAAAGCACTTTGACCCCTGAAAGGCTTAGCCTATGATGAAAGACTGAATAAATTGCTATGACTTGTCACTTACCAGGTTGAATATAGAAAGTTCAGAGGGGATTTGAAAGAGCAGATAAAAGCAAACATGAGAAGAACCAGCAGTTAACATAAAAGGGAATCCAAAGTCTTCTACAGGACTATGAATAGCAAAAAGATACAATATAAGGAGTGGGTGTTATTAAGGACTATACATTGGATTTACCTATGGTACCTGTGGTAATGGTTGAGATAATAGTACTTTGCATTCATCATTACCAAGATGCTAACTATGTCATAATGAAAAAGAAAATGGTTAAATATTAAAAAAGTTTAACATTGACAAGGAAGTGTGTTGGACAGCTATAATGTAAAAGTTGATAAGACACCAGGACCAGATGAGATGCACCAAGGATACTGAAGACAGTGGGATTGAAATTACAAAAGCACTAACAATAATTTTACAATCAGCAACCCAAGGGGAGTGGTGGAGAATTGCAAATGCTTCACCCTTGTTCAGAAATGTGTGTAAAGATAAACCCTGAACTATAGCCAGTTTAACCTAAATAGTAGGTGAGCTTTTAGAAGTTCTAATTTGGGACAGAATTAATAGTGACATGGGCAAATGCATTTTCATTAAGGAAAGAGAACAGAGATTTCTAGAGAAGACACACTGCCAACTAAATTGTTTTGAGATTTTTTGATGTAGCAATAAAGAGGGTATTTCTGTAGAAATGCTGTACATGGACTACCAGAAGGTATTTGCTAAAGTGGTGAACAGACATTCGAACAAAGTTATAGCTCAAGAACTAAAATGAAGAGTGGTAACATGGATATAAAATTGTTTCCTGTTACTGAGATAAAGAGTAGTGTGAGCTTCTAGTTGCCTACCACTTCAACTTACTATACGATCATAAGATATAGGAGCACGTTAGAATGGGCACTTGTCTCATTTTCTCTCTGATCATTGTCTTGTTTTACGTTGGGTTGCTCCTCTCGCACTCCGTATCTATTATTCCGTGATCTAGAACCAGCTCAGTCACTTAAAAAGGCCCATTTCTAATTGTACCTTTGCATTCCCTCATAAGTTGAAATTTCTTTAAAATTTCCAGGACCTAATGAGAGCAGCCTCTATTTGCATTTGCTTACACCATGAAGTAAAATCTTTCATCAGTATTTTAAAGATCTAAACTTCACCTGAACAAATTCACTAATGTTTTTCCTGTAGTTCCAGTGCACTTTTTCAGCATGTGACAGCATTATTGGAATGCACTGTTGCAGCCGTTGTTACGTTACTGGTGAATGATCCAATTGGGCGACTGAAAATCCGGTCCTGTCGAGTGAAGATGCTTTCAGACTGGTATACAATGCTTTATAATCCAAGTCCTGATTACATCAACACATTGCACTGCACACAGGAAGCTGTATTCCCTTTGTAAGTATATGATTTTCAATCAAGAGTAACATTAATTTACTCACTTAATGGTTATGTCAAATTGCCATACGTTTCAGACAGGTCAGAGCTCCATCTAGTGTACATCCATATAGGTTTTAAAAGCCATAGTGGAGTGGTAATTTATTAATTGTGTTTAATAATATTCAGATAGTGGGCATTAACTAGGACTTCACTTCAGCACTGACCAGTGAGGGCTGTTCTGTCACAGTGGTAGTGTCCCTACCTTTGAGCCAGGAGGACTGGGTTCAAGCCCATCTGCTCCAAAGATGTGTAGTACCATTTCTGAAGAGGTTGACTTAAAAAAAGAATCAATACTCTTGAGCACCCACCATGGATTCATGCCATAACATGACCAAACAGGTAGATTAAACAGTGGCCCAGATAGGAGTTGTACCAGGTGCACTACTTTTAGATGTGGAGATGTCTGCTATGAGACAGGGGTATTGATTAACTTCTCATTACAGTTCACTATGAGAGAACTGTCCGAATGGAAGTACAGTTCTGCACTTCTTAAGGTGCCTTGATTTGAATCTTGTGTCAGAACTGTGGCGCTCTAGTTCGTTCAAACAAAAAAGGCGTAGAGTGGCAATCTGCACAAGATCGTTAATCCTCATAAAATCCTGCCCTTTTGTATGTAAAAAGCCACATAAGAATCTTGTGACAGAGGGTAATGCCTATACCTGTGAGCCAGAAGGCCAAGATTCAGGTCCCACTCCAGGATTGATGAGTGTGGCGATGTGTCATAATATATCCAGATTGATTTTTTTAATAGTATGTTTTTCATTCAGTTAGTAAAGTGGTTACACTTGTAAAGCAGTTAGTATTCCAGCCTGTTATGCGAGCAACTGGGGTTCAGTACAGGTTCATTTAAAAAAAACTATGCAGATGTGAAACATTTTGCCACTTAAATTACTGTCTTTTGCCCTTGACTGAAGAAGAAAGGGGCTGTTTCAACAGATGATACGTTCCTTGGTTTCCTCACCTCCCTAGGTAGTTTTCTTAAAAATAAATGAAAAAACATTCGCAGTGGTAAGGTTTGATAAGGTTCCCCATGGTAGGCTATTGCAGAAAATTCGGAGGCATGGGATTGAGGGTGATTTAGCGGTTTGGATCAGAAATTGGCTAGCTGTAAGAAGACAGAGGGTGGTGGTTGATGGGAAATGTTCATCCTGGAGTTCAGTTACTAG
The DNA here is from genome assembly GCA_024137785.1 of Ginglymostoma cirratum. Classification (NCBI taxonomy): domain Eukaryota; kingdom Metazoa; phylum Chordata; class Chondrichthyes; order Orectolobiformes; family Ginglymostomatidae; genus Ginglymostoma; species Ginglymostoma cirratum. The sequence continues at coordinate 35,740,913 of JAHRHZ010000133.1, read as the reverse complement.
TGGTGTACCGCAAGGATCTGTTTTGGGGCCACTGCTGTTTGTCATTTTTATAAATGACCTGGATGAGGGCGTAGAAGGATGGGTTAGTAAATTTGTGGATAGTGCGAAAGGATGTTGCAGGTTACAAAGGGACATAGATAAGCTGCAGAGCTGGGCTGAGAGGTGGCAAATGGAGTTTAATGTGGAAAAGTGTGAGGTGATTCACTTTGGAAGGAGTAACAGGAATACAGAGTACTGGGCTAATGGTAAGATTCTTGGTAGTGTGCATGAGCAGAGAGATCTCGGTGTCCATGTGCATAGATCCCTGAAAGTTGCCACCCAGGTTGATAGGGTTGTTAAGAAGGCATACGGTGTGTTAGGTTTTATTGGTAGAGGGATTGAGTTTCGGAGCCGTGACGTCATGTTGCAGCTGTACAAAACTCTGGTGCGGCCGCACTTGGAATATTGCGTACAGTTCTGGTCACCGCATTATAGGAAGGATGTGGAAGCGTTGGAAAAGGTGCAGAGGAGATTTACCAGGATGTTGCCTGGTATGGAGGGAAGGTCTTATGAGGAAAGGCAGAGGGACTTCAGGCTGTTTTCGTTAGAAAGAAGAAGGTTAAGAGATGACTCAGTAGAGACTTACAAGATGATCAGAGGATTGGATAGGGTGGACTGTGAGAGCCTTTTTCCTCGGATGGTGATGGCTAGCACGAGGGGACATAGCTTTAAATTGAGGGGTGATAGATATAGGACAGATGTTAGAGGTAGATTCTTTACTCAGAGAGTAGTAAGGGCATGGAATGCCTTGCCTACAGCAGTAGTAGACTTGCCAACTTTAAGGGCATTTAAATGGTCATTGGATAAACATATGGATGATAATGGAATAGTGTAGGTTAGATGGGCTTCAGATTGGTTTCACAGGTCGGCGCAACATTGAGGGCTGAAGGGCCTGTACTGCGCTGTAATGTTCTATGTTCTATGTTGTAATGTCCCTACCTCTACACAAGGTGTCTGGATTCAAGTTCCAACTGTTCCAGAGGTGTGTAATAACATCTCTGAACAAGTTGATTAGAAAATATTTATGAAGAGATATTCTCCTTCAAAGATAGGTCTTTATTTAAAAAGCTAATTAGTTCATTTGTTTTTTTATCAAAAAATATTAAAAGCTACTTATTAAATCTCTATAGAGTGGCTGAGTTAGGAGCTTGTCGTGCTAACTGTGTAAATAAATGAGAATAAAGATCATTCCTGTACTATGCTTCACCAACTGCTTTGCTGAAATGGAACAGTAAATGACATATTTTTCCACTTGTATTAACAAAGAAAAATATACTGTTTTTTGAGCATATGCTATGCCTTTGACAAGCTGATGGTTAAAAGTAGCGAGGGACTTAAGTTGGAAACCAGTGTTTTGAAAATGGGAATCTCAGTTTCAATCTCAATTTCACTGCTGTTCTTTTCTAATGGTGTTTTTTTGATGGTCAGTCTTTTTTTTTGTTTTCAGATACACTATTATCTTCATATACTATGCCTTTTGTCTGGTTTTTATGATGTTGCTTCGTCCACTCCTGGTTAAAAAGATTGCCTGTGGTCTTGGAAAATCTGATCGATTTAAAAGCATTTATGCAGCCCTATACTTCTTCCCAATTCTGACAGTACTTCAGGCAGTTGGTGGAGGCCTGCTTTGTAAGTACATTTTCATGTCTAGATGTTACCTTTGGATTTAGTTACAATTCAAAGCTTTTCTCACAAGGTTTTGCCACAACTTATTTGATTTCAGTGATTATCCAGCAGAATTTCATTTTTGAAGCTTTTTACAACATATTTTGAGAGTTACAGTATTTAATGAGCATCACTGTCCTGTAAAGGAGTCTTGTTTGCTGTAATCAATTTTACGTTCTTTCATTACTGATTTCATATCACAAAAGACATTCTATAAGTCTATAACCAGAGTATGTTATCCCTTCTCCTCATCTTTAACTGTTGCTTGGTGTTCATTGTGAATAATTGTGCCAATCTTTTCCTTTTCCTCTGTTCGTTTCACATATTGTGTAACACTGTACCATTGCAGTACAGTGTTACAGATAAATAAATTCCTATTTATCTGAATGCAACTAGGGTCTGTCCAGCAAGGATTTAACCCTGGTTCCTTACTTTTTAGTATCTATCTCTTAATGACATCATCTATTATTATGGGAATCAATGTCCACTTGTGTGCTGTTATTTCCCACTTTGACTTTTCTGCACCTCGTTTGATTCCTTGACTGTATTGTGTTGCCAAACTGTTTGTTCATCTAAAGGCCTAGCCTCTTCAAACTCAACATTGAAAAGACTGAAGTCATTGTCTTTCGTCCTTGCCATAAAATATACTCCTCTGCCACTGCTCAAACTGTTCAATATTGGCTTTGAGAATTTCCACTTTTATTTTTACAGTACCTCTAGTGTGCAAATGCATGGGTTAGTGTTCTCTGCAAAAGTTTCCCAACTCTGAGCTAGAGCTAGAGTTAGAGTTATGGAAGAATGCTTCAGGACTTAACTTGATAGTTACCCAGGAAATGTTAAGACAGGAAATGACCTACTAATTCCTGGGTAATGAATAGTTGCTTAGTAGTACAGAACTTAAACTGTATAAAAAGCTTTTGTCTTGCATTCATCAGAACTTGAAACATTACTTATACAGTATGAGAAGAATGTGCTGCTTGCTTGGAATGTAGTTGGTATGGAAATGTAGCAGGAACTAGTAACTGTCATTAGTTTGTTGAGACTTCAACTCAGACCAGACCGGTAGACTCTGATTGGTCAGGATGTTGCATGGGGCTGACAACAGGGATTGGGAGTCTCCATAACCCTCCCATCAAAGAAAAAGATGCAATGTATAGACAAGAGATAACAAGCATGGGGCTGGATGAACACAGCAGGTCAAGCAGCATCATAGGAGCAGGAAAACTTGACGTTTCGGGCCTAAACCCTTCATCAGAAATGGGGGAGGGGAAGAGGGTTCTGAAATAAATAGGGAGAGAGGGGGAGGCGGATAGAGGATGGATAGAGGAGAGGATAGGTGGAGAGGAGGCAGACAAGTCGAAGAGGCGGGGATGGAGCCAGTAAAGGTGAGTGTAGGTAGGGGGGTAGGGAGGAGATAGGTCAGTCCAGGGAGGA